>JAEQBH010002348.1:0-661162 GCA_016808115.1 Tetrastigma voinierianum | reverse complement strand
TTGTTTTGATTTGCTATTCCCGCAAGTGCAATGTGTCAACAAGTAGTAAAATGGATTTAAGTCCGTATATCGATCCCACAGAGATCTCAAGAATTTTAAATCAACTACCCCGACTACTCAAGCTCCATACTATTCGACGACAAAACGATAAATGAGCCCAAAGATTCGATGTCGGAAAATTGAAGAACAAAAGGAAATAAATCGAAATAAACTAAATAACCGAGATAAAGAAGAAAGAATAATGAATTTCTAATAAAGAAATGACATCAATAGTTATCCTCAAAGACACATCAATAAAAAATGCTTATAGTGAACTATCAATTCGTAGTTAAACTGATAGAATTTCGATTAACTCAAGTTTCAAAATCATTCAAGGCAATCAGAGTACCCGATCTCTCCACACTCCACATTTCATTATCTATTCTATAGACCAGATCTCTCTCGAATACAGGAATTAGATAACTACATTTAAAAGGACTTCCTTAACTCGGGTATTTTTCTTTACAATACTTCATAATTCCATTTTATGGACTGTAAACCTTAACTCCCAAGTTATCGGTCAAGCAAGGATATACAACTTCCGGGACGTCTCCCTCCTCGAAATTGTGATAGATCAACCTTTCCTTGATTAGATCCTCGCCTAACACTCTGGATTGACTCATCATCCGACTGAGGTGAACTTTTCGGCTTGTTTATGGATAACCCATTCAACCCGCCTCACTTCAAGGAGAAGAGGACGAGTCCAAGTGAACTGCAAAGCGCAAAGGATCCCTAATACAGTTAGTATACCTTCAAAGAACTGGGACGTTACTCCTCAGATTGTCTTCCCGTGGTCACGCAGAGGACTTCCTCGGGAAATCGTGTGGTAATGACGCAATTTTAACTATAGTATAAGAACCGTGATTCGATCCAAATCAATAAAACCAAATCACACCAGAACCGAAATTAACAAACCGCTGTAATCGATCACAGAAAGATAAATTAATGATAACGCTCAATTAATGGAAGCTGGATTCCTCAATTACTACTAAATTACACGATACAAAGATTCCTCCGATCATAAGAAAATCGCAGTCGAAATCAAACAACGAATTCAGAATTTGTCCGAACTCAAACATTCCGTAGTAATTTGAAAAGAAATAGAAATCGTGATTCACTCATTTAAACGATAACATCCAGATTCAGAAAATACAATCAAAATGAAAATACGAAAAACATAATCGCAAAAACGATGGAAACAACAAAATAAAATAAAAAAATTAAAAGAAAAGAAAGAAAATGATGCCAAAGAATCCGCACTCTCTCGCTCCGTGGGTCTAAGCTACTTGAATATCGGATAGCCATTTATAGGGTTCCTCAATCAGTCTCTAATCCCAATGTAGCCGGTCGTGGACTCGTGAGTAGCCAGCCCAAGTTATCGCTTCAAGTCGCGACTTCGCTCGTCGCGACATCACGAGGTCGCGACTTCGATCCCACGCCGCGACTTCCGTACAATTATATACTTTATTTAACAGATTCTTGATGTCGCCACATCACCATCTTGTCGCGACATCACTTCATTCCCTTACGTGTTTCCATCGATGATTTCCCGGCGTCGCGACTTCAATCCTTCACGCGACCTCACTTTACAAACTTCCTCCTTCAACCGAAGCAGTCCTATGTCGCGACTTCGACCTTATGTCGCGACACGCCCTTCCGTCATAGCTCACTGGACGCCTTTTTGATGTCGCGGATCGCAAGTCCCACGGCCTCGTTCGATGTCACGACATCGAAATGACCCTTTGCCTCACCCTTCGTGATGATCGTGGTGATGTCGCCGACATCATGGCCTTTGTCGTGACATCCATTCTAGTTCCTCATAGCCTTCATCGAGCTGTTCCCGATGTCATCGTGATTGTCGACACGGGCTCAAGTCTCCCGCGACCCTTTCACCGCTGTCATGATGTCGCGACTCCGCTTTCACGCGATCGCCCGTACGCTTTCCTCGAACGTGTCCTCGATGTCGCGGACTTCAACCTCATAGCTCTCGCTTCTTTAGCTGATCTCTACACATCGAGTTAAATCACCAACAGAGTCTGGTACCGATGCAGTCTCTGTCGCGACATCACCTCCGCTGGGCCGTAGGTCGCAATGAAAGAAGGCGATGTCGACCTTCGATTCTTCGCCGCGACATCATTCCTCTTTAATTTCGCTCCTTCTTCCGTCGCTATACCGTGTTCCCGTCACGACATGCCTCAATTTCTCTTCAATTTCCCCGAGGTCACGACTTCGTGAACCGACTGCAGGTATCTAAAATCTGCACCGTTGACTCCGCTATTATTTCGCTCACACCACCGCACTTTTATTCCACTTATTGCCGTGATTTTCCATTCTTTCGCTCCTTCCCGCAGACAAATTGGTGAGTTTCTTCATAATTCCAGATATTAAATATTAAATTTAACTAAAAATCAAACAGAAAAAAATGGTTCAAAAGAGATGACTTTAGTCTTCATCACGCCGACATGTGAGAAATCTTGTCGCAACATGATTTACATGGTGTCCAAGTTTGGCCGCTTGTCACATACATGTTGAAAATATGTCACGACAATCTCTTTCATTGTAAATCAATTGTTAGCACCAACTTTATCATGATAGAAAGAAAGTGTGTCGCAACATAGTTTCCTGCAACATGTGTTGAGGTTTGATTTTTCTTTGTCGCGCATTAAATTGAACCAATGTCACAACAAAAGTTCAAATTTTGTCTAGGCATAACTGTATGTCAGGATGTGATTGGTCTCTACCTTTATAAATTTTTTATATTTTCATACTTTCACCCCTTCAACCCAGATGACATTATGCAATAAAGTCTTTCCACTTAGTTCATACTTGTGAAAATACAATTTACAACAGACAATCACAATTCAAGTTTGAACAACAATTCTCATTCTTCACCCAATATCATTCATCAATATATCCAACAATGCATACAAGCAATTTGCACAATAAAATTTTCACATTCCCCCAAACTTCAATTATGCATTATCATTAAAAACAAATTGAGGGAAATAGAAATACTCCCCCTTGAAGCTATTTTCTGCATTTTTCAGTTTGAGACAATGTGCTTCCTAATAAAATTCATCTTTAATATAGTTTCATTGTCCTGAAAAATCAACAACAACTAAAATAAAATTTCTAACAAAATTCAAACTGGAACTTTAAACACATAAAATTTAACAACATCAATCTAACTATAAATTTTTTAAATTCCCGCTCAGTCAGCTTCCCAAGAAGCCGTCGCTTTAATGTCTTTAGCTGTGACATTTGCCGCACGTCTTCATTTCAAAGAAAACTCTTTTCCCTCTTCAAAATCTGGATCTCATCTTCATTTAAATTTCCTCTAATTCACTCCTCCTCTTCTCGAATCGTATTTTCATTTAACTTCTTGGATTTTTCCTCAGGTCACTTTGGAAATGCATCCTTCTACGATTCTACATGGCTAAAACAACCGCCCACCCGAGTCTCCGCATTCTTCAAAGAGGCTTTGCATTCGTCAACACACCGTGTTTGCTCGAATGCCGCTAGCCTGGGCAAACTGCTTCATGTATGTTCAAGAGCCCTTTATTTTCTCCCCATGAAAGCAAGATCTAGTCCTCAAAGGAATTAGATCTCCTCTCACTTTGATTTTCTACTTTATCTCGCTACTTGCTGGATATCGTTTGTCGGGAACTCCGAGGAGGCATGATATTGCCGCAAATTTATGTCCAAGCTCCGACCTTCCCAGGTTCTCCTCCATATGAGAAGTTCCCTATGGTTCCTAAAGGTCGGTATGTAGTGAGCGGGCAATTGGTTAGCTTCAGCAGTAGCCCTATCGGGCATTTAGGTACTATGCCTCCTCAACTTGGTAGGGACCCTCATGGTTTGATCCCTCTTTAGCACTCTTTCTTCTTTCTCCTTCATCTACTGTCTCCACTTCAAGTGCAGTTTGCATTCTTCCCTCATTGTTTCCTATCTTGTTCATCAATGCATCTAACTTTGCTTCAATGGCAATCATTCAATTAAGCTCAATTACACCACTCCTCTTACCACGCCAAGCCCCGAAGCTTCGGGATGGAGCTAGAGTTGCATTTGGTAAGGTCTTCAATCACCGCTCTTACCTCCAAGACTTCTTCTTTGAAAGCCCCATTAACAGTTACATCAATTGGCGCCTTTCTGGAGGCATAATTCATGGAATTAGGAAAATGTCCATCCGAGTGGTCAAGTCTATGCTACGATAGGCATCTCGGAAAGTAGTCTCTTAAATCTCTCCCATGCGCTAGGTGAGATTCTCTATCCTCCCCTACTTAAAGACTACACCATCTTCTTTCGTGACGCCGTGCAAGAGGGAAAATCCTCCGTATAAGCTTCAACTAACTCTTCCCAATTTGTCACTGATCCAACAAGCGATGACTCAAACCAAGTTGCTGCCACATCTCTCAATGAGAAAGGAAAAAGTTACAGGCTGATCACTTCTGGTTTCACCCCATTTAACTTGACTGTATTTGTCATCCTCAAGAATCTTCCCATATGCTCATTAGGGTCTTCAGATGGATGACCAATAAACTGGTGTTGTTGTACCATGGTGATCAAGGCTGGCTTTAGTTCAAAATTATTTGCTTCTATATGTGTCAGTTTTACAATGAATATTCATCTTGGAATAGAAGGCTCCAAAATCTTCTTCCCTCCATAGTCATTTGCTCAGGTCTCTCTATTTCTTCTTCTTCTTCTATAATAGCTTTTAGTCTTTCCCTTTGATTTGTCATACTTCTAGATTCTACACTTGTAATCTTCCTCAGATTCTTAGTGTTCTTTCTATTTCTGTATCTAAGGGCAGCAGATCTACTTTTGGCTTTCTATGCATTTACTGTTTTCCTGAAATAGAAACACATTGAGATCAAATGAAATATGTGGAAACAGTTATCTCCATTAATGCTCAAAATAAAATTTTCAGTAGCATCATCAGCTACTTTCATTAAAACTGTTTTTGTGATTTTCTGAAATTTATGATAAAATAAAGAAAAAGAAAGAAAAATGTCCAAATTGCATTCCTTGCTGTAATATTGATCTCTAAATTCATCAATCATCTATCCCCAGCAACGACGCCAAAAACTTGTTAAGACCTTTTGTTATATAGACCAAACTATTCAAACAAAGTTATGACCAGTTGACAAACAAGATCATATATGTACAAATTTATGGAACTATTACCATGGGTTATTATCTAATCTCCGACAACGGCGCCAAAAACTTGTGAAGACCTTTTTTTCGACACGGCTACCAAAGCATAGTTTTTAGTTAGTTTTCTTCTGATTTTTCGAAGTTTAAGAAATGAATCAGAGTGCAAATTCTTCGAGCTTTGAAATTTTTGTTAAATTTTCTCTTCATTATCAAGCTTTTGAATAAAATGGAGTTTGGAAAATTTCGATACGTGAAGTTACGCACGCCTCTAGATGCATCTATATTTATGACTCTCTAAATGTCAGGGGCCGCACTTCAAGATAGTGTTATGGATCCCTAAATTTGTGGCCCAAATTGGTTGCTTTGACACAACAGAGTCTTCAATCTTTGTCGTTGACTTCTATCGCAGCCTGTAGTTTTCTGTCGCGACCTATTCTTTATGCTTTTCCTTGGATTCTTTCGCGACAGACTTTGATAATGTCGCAACAAGCATTTTTCTCTTCAACTTTTCCATTCTGTTGCGACAGAGTTTTCTATGTCGCGACAAGATTTCTTTATTTCCTGAATAATTTTTGTCATGACAAAATTTTCATTTGTCGCGATAGACTTTTCTTCTCTGGTCTTTGTCTCTTGCTGAGTTGTTTGTAGCAACATAGAAGTCTTTATTGCAACAAACTTGACTCGCTATAATCTCGCCTCATACACTTTCGTCATGCACGAATTTCTTCTCGTCAGGACAAAATTCTATCATTCTATAGTTTTATCACATTTACGTAAAACTTTCTGGTCGTGGCAAGAGATTCATCTTTAATTTTTTACTATTTGAACATGAATTTCTTTGTCGCCATTCCTTTTGTGTTGCTCTTCAATTTCTTGTCACTTACGTAATCTACCTCCTCATGTTTTGTCATCACAATAGAAATAATCTTTATCGCAACAGAGATTTTATTGCTCTTTGTTGTGAATTCTGAATGTAATTTCGCGACAGGATTTTCTTTGTTGAGACATAAATTCTTCCTTGAGCTAGCTCCATGTTGAAAACTTTGTCGCAACATAAAAAGACTTGTCTCAACTTACTTGTGTTGTATTCTTGCCATTTTCTGTCGCGACAGAGCTGTCTTTTTTTGCGACAAAGTTCATCTGTTAATCTTCAGCCTTTTATTTTGTGACAGAGGAAGGATTGTAGCGACAAAGTTCCTTCGTCATTTGCCTTGATCATTGTCGTGACAAAGTTAAAGGTGTCGCGATAATCTTCTTTCATCTTTTTCTCAACGATAAAAACGCGACATTGCAGAACTCTTCGGTCGCAATGCAGATTGTATTTCGCCAGTTCAACCTCGACTTTGTCATGACATATACCGCCGGTCGCGACATACTTTTTTGGTCTACTGAAATTCTGGTCGCGACAAAGAATGTCGCACTGCCACTTCTTCTTTATGCCGGAGTTATCCTTTTCAATTAAAACCGCAGAAACACAAAGTTGGTGAATATTCCATACTTTTCATGTAACCCAAAACAAATCAAAAACATGTAAAATCGATTAAAAATGATGAGTTTAAGACTCATCACCTTGTCATCTCCTTTTAGAACTAGAATACAAAGCTATGTGGGCCATCAAGAAACTAAACATTGAGTTTCAAGGTGCCAAAGAAAAGAGATTACTCTAATTGAATGAACTGGAAGGTTAAGAAATGAAGCTTATGATAATGCTAGAATCTACAAAGATAAGATAAAGAAGTGGCATGATCAGAAGATTCTAAGGAGGGAATTCAAAGTAAGAGAACAAGTCCTCTTATACAACTCCAAGCTCAAGCTATTTCTGTGAAATCGTCAGACGGAGTGGTCCTTACACACAAAGGGTAACAAGTACACCCTTTGGAGCAAGAATACTACGCTGTTAAATTTGGAAGTGAATTTAAAGTAAATGGTCGAGATTAGCACCATCTAGAGGAAGCATGAATGGAAGTTTAGTTCTATATTTCAAGAGGAATACACTCGTTGGAAATGAAGATATTATGCAGCAAATATCTAGCTAAAGACATTAAACTGAGCAACTTCTTGGGAGGCAACCCAAGCAAATTTTAATTTTCATAGTTAATTTGGTTTATTAAAATTAGTGTGTTTGAATTTTTAGTTTTAATTTTGTTAGAAATTTTATTTTGTAGTTTTTTTGCTGATTTTTCAGGGACAGTGAAGCTGAATTAGAAATGGATGTTATTAGGAAGCACACTGTCTCAAACTGAAATATGTAGAAAATTGCTACAACGGGGAGTATTTCCATTTCCCTCACTTTGTCTTTAATGATAATGCATAGTTGAAGCTCGGGGAATGAATTTTATTTAGAGCAGAAATTGTAAATGCATTTTTATTGGTGGCACATGACTCGATGCATTATTGAATATCTTGATGAATTATTATATCGAGTGAAGAATGAGATTTGTTGTTCATACTTGAATTGAGGTTCTTTGATGATTAGATGAGTTTTCACAAGTATGTTCTGATAGGTATGAGTGAATACACCTTGCTTTGAATTTAGCTTGATTGAAAACTGTGAATGATGCAATTCTGGAAAATTTTAGTTCAATGTCGCAACATAATTGCTTTTAGTCGCAACAAGGTTAGTTCTAACCTTTGATTTTAAAAGAAAAACTTTGTCGCGACATAATTCCATTTTGTCACAACAAAAGTACAAATGAACATCAGAAAATATGTCGCGACATGATTTCTCTATGTCGCGACATAAATCAATTGGAGCATCAAAAATTTATGTCGCGACAAATAATTGCCCTAGTTTACAATTGATTGCAAATATCTATCGCGACATTATTTCTCTATGTCGCGACACAATAGTAAAAAAGGGAACACACCCTAGGTCAATTTTTGTCGCGACAATTAATGACAACACAACATACCTTTGGCCTATAAATAGAAATTTTTTGAAAACCGAAAGGTCATCTGCATCATAACCTTCAACCCACTCAGTCTTCCTCTCCAAATCCCTCTCACTCCCTTTCAAAACCCTAGATTCCCAAAAGTTTCCTCTCACAATGTCTAAGCCGACGAACTCGGTTCCAAACCTAAACGAGATCATGGAAGAATATACTGAGAGGGAGGAAGAAATACCAAGTCACTCAGAACAAAGGTGAAGAAAGTGGCCAAGTAAACGCTGGTAACCCGAGCAACCCAATCAAGAATCGAGAAAGATGCAGAGAGGAGATAAAGAAGCGAGAGCAGAGAGCAGTGGAGAAAAAGCAAGCGACTGGATTTCTGATATGCCACATGTTGCTTGGAAGAATAAATTGTAGTACAAAGACTTCATCGTGGAGAGAGGCTTCTACAAATGGATTTCTCCATTCCAAGAGATTGTCAAGAGAAAAGGATGGCACCTTTTCTGCAAGCACAAGACTTCTGGGTTCTTAGATGTGGTGAAGGAGTTCTATGCCAATATGGTGGGAAACGGCGATAAGGCGCAGTACGCGAGGAAATGGATACTCGCGTAGATGATAGAGTTCAAACGCATAATCTTCGTGGAGAGGAAGAATGGGTCAAAGTTTAAGAAACTGGTGAAGGAACCTAACTTCCAGAAGATTGTAGACTTGTTGACTTATTGCAAGGGAAAGTGGAATGCCACCAAAAAACCCCACACGAGTCCATCGCCAGAGGAGCATTGACTGAACCAGCAAAGGTGTGGTTTTCTTTTATGTTCGCCATTCTACCTTCAAAGCACATGAGCGTATTTGGCCAAGGAGAAGGGAAGTGCAGGTTATGCCATCCTAAAGGACTACAAACGTGTTGGTAAAATAATAAAAACTCAATTCGGGAAGACATGCAGGAGGGGCTACTATGGCCGATTCCACACCTAGCATTGATCTCAAGGCTCGTATTCGTGGTGTACAAGGAAAACTCGGGAGGAAAGGAAAATCATTCCTAGACCTCACTCTCGACATCGAGCTGTGAATCACCAAGGGGCCTAAGAACAGAGGCAGGGAAAGATAGGTAAAAGCTATGAGAAAAGAAGAAGAACATGCAGAAATACAGCAGCCACAACCTGAGAGTGAAGCTCCAGAGCTCTAACAGAGGCAAAAAAGCTTAAGCCCAATTCTAACCTCCTCTCTAGAAGTGAGACAAGCCCATCATGAGCATGCTGAAAGCTCAGAGCCTCAAGGTAACAATGCTACATTGATGGAAATGTTGAAAACAATAAGGCAAGAAATGCAAGAAAGGGACAAACAGCTGCAAATTCAACTTCCATTGAGAGATCAATATATGGATGCAGAACTTAAAAGAATGGACCTAACTGAGCAGTTCAGCGTGAGAGAATGTAAGAGTGGAAAGAGTAGATGGAACCGAGAGAACAAGAGCCGAGTGAAGAACTTAAGGCAAGAGAAGATGCTCTTCATCTCATATCACCGTGAGAGAGATAGCGAGCCACAAAATCGCGAAGGAAAAGGAAGATGTCGTGGAGAAGAACTCGTCAAGTGTATGCATATGCTGTATCCGTATGCGAACAGCTTGCAAGGAAAGAACTATGATAGAGAAAAGGACAAGGAATGGAGGGCACCTCGAACTACAGGAAAGTGTCGACTGGAAGATCGGATACGATCAACAACAACCCGATTAGATGTACTCTACCCAGTGGTGAGTTTGCGAACTCTCGCCTCTATCAAGTAGAGACAAAATGAACTGATCAAGAAAATGGCCATATCCATGGAGTGGTCTGCACTTAACAGAAATGGAGAAGGCAATAGATCAAGCCAACCACAAATCCAGATTCCTGAGTTCTCACCTTCTATAGCTAGTTACAAGTTAGACCTGGTGAATCTACCTTCCTCCCATAGGCAAGAAAGAAAAAGAAAATAGCTCACCCTGTTCTTCCTTCCCCTTTTCCTTCTATGTACCTAATATCCCATCCTTGAAAAAACCAATAAAATAAAATAAAATAAAAATTCTTTCAAAGCTCAGTGTTCACTCTCATGTTGCATTTCTTGTGTGTCTCATTTGCATTTTCTATTTACTTTGAATAATTGAATTTGACAGTTTTGCAAATAAATTTTGATTGAATAAATAAGAAACCGCTTTACCCTGGAATTAATTTGCCTAATTTATGACTTTATTCGTTGAATTGAATTGTCAAGGGATGAAATTGTGGTTGTGTTAAATTCCTCTGAATCAATGTTTAATTTCACTAACTCTCTCTAATTTATAAACAAACACAAGACATATCCAGAACCAAATAAGCAATTTGATAAGATGCATCGAGGTAGGATGAGAAAAATTGAAAAAGAAAAGTTGTAAGAATATTAATAAATATGTTGAACTTGAAGAATAAGGAAGATTACAACAAATTGATGGAACAACCAAGATATGACCTATAATTCTATTTTTTATAAACAGTTTGGTTGTAAAAATCCTGATAAGCCTTGCACATGGTCAAATGTAACTCTGAAACAAATTGTGCCTGCTGTAGACATCTTCTCGATCCATAATATTAAATCTCCAAATGTCCTAGAACTTGTTAGATTATTATTAAGGCGAATCCTAGGCAATACTCACTAACAGAGTTGATATAGGTCATCCTGAAGTTCGAAATTTTCAAAGCTCATCTTAATATATATAAGCATACACATTTAGTCTTTTTTTGAAACAATTTCCAATCTTATCATCAACTAGCAATGAGAAGCTCAATTCTTTTCCTTAAACATAATCCACAAAGAAAGAACCCTTATTTGTCCAGATTACAAGAAAAATACATAAATGACGTAAAAATGATAAGCTGGGGAATATTATTTTAAGTTGCAGAAGGATAAAAGGAAGGTTGAGAAAGAAAAAAATTCATTGAGATGAGAAGATATGAAGAGAATTAAGAGAAGAAGTTGTGAAAAGAAAAACATCAAGGAAGACTGAGTTTGGTCTTATAGCCTTCCTCCCTTAAACAATTAAGTTATTAGGGGTGTTCAACACCTAGTACCCTAATGCCAACCCAGATGGAGTTATTGACCCAAAGTTCGTTAAAGAGATAGAAAGCTTAAAAACAAAATATCATCATTTCTAAAAACTCGTGAGGGATGAAAAGTGAAAAGCTTTAAGATAAGGGAAGATAAGTTAGTATTCAGTAATAATGAAAAGAGAAAAAGATACCATCATGGAGAATATAAAGATGCACAAACCTGATGTGAAGGTTAGAAACTCAAATCAAAAGAAATCAAGGATACACAATGAAGGCAGGAGTAATAAGTTGTCAATGAAGTCTGGGTAAAATTGAGTCTAAATTGTCCAATTATCTACCCAATTATCCAAGCCACACATTACAAGCCTAAAAGACCTATTTGATCCTGTAGGTGGTGATATGCTTACATTAGTGGATATTAACATGACAAACAAGCATATGGGACTGTAAGAATGAAGGAGAAGTGTGCTAACTGAGTATTATCCCAGAAGATTAACTAATCATGGTTGAAAGAGAGACATCTATCACACTCACAACCGTATTAATGATCGAAGTGTTTACACTATATGAATTATTTGGCTATGTAGTGAACTTAATTGAAAATCTTCCTAATTCTAAATTGGAAACATGTTTAGAAATAATTTTATAACTGACTTATGTTTCCGCCAATCCCAGGTTTTAAACATAAAATGTCCTAAAAATAAAAAGCTAAATTGCTGAGAACAAACAAAATTTTCTTTTTCTGGGCTGGGGACAAGAAAACTTTAAGTTTGGGGAATTTGATGAGTCCTAAATCATTCATTTTAATCCATTTTTAGCAGCTTGAGATATTTTTTAATGCTAAATTATGTATTATCTACCAAATTTGTGTTTTTGTATGTTTTCATTGAAAAATGATATATTCTAGCAAGAAAAAAGAAAAAAGTGGCAAATGCAGATTCTATCGCGACATAGTTTTGGCTCCTGGTCGCGACATAATTTCAAGGAGACCAAAAGAGCTATGTCGCAGCCAACAGCAGTTTATCGCAACAAAGTACAGGTAGAATTCAAGGAGGAAGAAGAACTTTGTCACGACAAAGAGTTTTTCTGTTGCGACATTGCTGAAGAAGAGTGTAAAGAAGACTGTCGCAACACTCTTTACTCTGTCGCGACATTGAGCAAGGCAAATGGCAGTGGAACTTTGACGCGACAATCCTTACTCTATCGCAACATAAAAGGTTGAAGATTAACATATGAACTCTGTCGCGACAGAAAATGGCAGGGTATAAACACAAGTTAGCTACGACAAGTATTTTTATGTCATACAAAGTTTCAAATGATAGAAACCAAATTAAGGAAGAATTTATGTCGCAACAAAGAAAACTCGCCGCGACATAACATTCGTGAGTCTATAATAAAGAGCAATGGGGACTTGTCATGACAAAAATTATTTCGCCGCAGCTCAAACAAAACACGTAGGTCGAGGTAAACTCTATCACGACAAGGAAATCTTCGCCACGGCAGAGCTTTCAAAGAGTAACATAAGAGGAATGGCGACGAAGAAATTCATGTTGCAGCATGATGAAGAATTGAAGGCAGAATCTCTGTAGCGAAAAAGAAGTTTTCTGTCACGACAATAAAAGCTACAAAGTGATAGAATTCTATCGCGACAAAAGAAAATTCGGGACGTGATAAATTGAAAGAGAACTAATATTAGGCTTGTCAAGCCCGGGCTACAACAAAGATTTATGTCCCAACAACAAATTTCAAATGCAACATAAGGACCAAAGAAGAAAAATTTGTCATGACAAAAGAAAACTCTGTCGTGACAGAGATTGTTGAGTAAACTGTTGAAGTTTTGTCGAGACATAAGAAAACTCTATCATGACAAAGCCGGCGAAGAACAACATAAAGAATGTCGAGACAAAGTATGGGCAGGTTGAAGGGTGAAATGCTGTCGACAGCCAGCAGGTACACATGAGGAAGCCGGTCAGAACAAATTCTATGTCACGACACAAGAAATCCCCCGTCACAACAAGGAACAAGATCAAGTAAGATCAAAACTATGTCGCGACACATCATAAAACTGGCTACAGACAAAATCCAAGAAAGCTCGCAGAACCTGGCCACGCATTAAAAACTCCGCATGCTACAACGTAGCGCGATGCAAGAATGTTGACTTATCATACATAATTTTCTGGCGTCGGATTACAACCAATTGGGGCCGAATATTCGAGATCCACGACGCAGCCTTTAAAGTACAAAACTCCCAACATTGGAAAGTCTATGTTGCACGATCTAAGGCAATCGTGGTGCCGCCTTTCCTGTGAATTCCGTGACTTTGCAGTCAAGACACTTTACATTATTTTCTTTATTTTTATCTTTTATTTTTAGTAGATTTAGTTTCGAGCGTAGTATTTAGTTAGTTTTCTTTTGATTCTCCGGAGCTGAGTAATGAACTGATGTGCACTTCACCTAGAATTTTTGCAAAATTTCTCTTTCATTATCGTTTTGAATAAAATGAGTTTGGAAAATTTCAGTTCATTTATTTCCAGTTCGTTTACAATTCTGAATTTTCCCGATCATGAATACCGACATGAGGAACCAATGGTGCGGTCGAAATTCTCTGAATGGGTCGAGATGATTGTTATTTTTCACAAATGAAGAACTTTAGTGAATTTTAATTTATCCGATTGGGTATTATTTTTGAACTTAATCTGCTCCAAGTACTAGTATCGCGGTACCCAAAAACAAAGTATCAGATCTTGCTTGAGACGGAGGCCCCTCTACGCACATGTGTAGATGGAGAACTCGAGGTATGTGAGTAATTCTTGTGGGTATGATAGACTAATATTTTTGAAATCAATGAATTCAAAGATTACTTAGATAGATCACTAACTTACTCATGGTTTGAGGATAATTTGATAAAGTATCAATTTAATCGCTCAGAGGTTTCTCCTCTTCGATTTAAAGATTCGATCCCTGTTAGCAAAGATCTAATCAAGGAGATGCAGACCTCATCAAGATTAAGGATGAGGTGTCATCTAAATTGGAGAAGACTTGCAATATCCTGTCTATGGGGGCAAGAATTCTTCAGTCCTAAGATTTGGGTGTGAAGTACTAAAAATGAAAAATACTCAAATCTTAGAAAGAGGATTATATCTTACAAGTGACTTATTAGATCCATGAGTCGGAAACGAACATGAATATGTAATTAGTGAAAGGTATGGTTAAAAGAGAAATCCAAATTATACCACAATGCATCTTTGACAAACTCAGCTTTCCAAATTATGGCTTAGCTTATGATTCGTACACGCAGAAATCGAAGTAATTATTCATTAGTCTATTTCCCGCTGTCAGTCTCACTCCAAGAACCTCAATTCCATTCTTATTAATATTTTTTTTATGTAAACTAGTGAAATTACTTTAGTATTATTTTATTCGTTATCTAATCATCTTAAAATTTGAGTTCAAATAGTAAGGATCTTAAGTAGTCAGTAGTTAGTCTCTAGATTTATCATCACCAGAGGAACGATATTCGACTTAATAAAAATCCACTTTTATTACTTGTACGACTGGGTGGCACTCAAGAAGGATTTCAGAAATAAACACAATTTTTAAATAATCAAGTTTACAAAAAGGATAAACACATATTTTCATCAAAATATGCCAACAAGTTTTAGCTGCCGTTGTTTAGGATTAGATAATAGTCCTTCTGCGGGCGCAGTCATAACTTTTGTATGCACGCTTCGTCAATTAACAAGTTTTTGCGGACATTGCCGGAGACTTCTATTTAGTCTTTGGCATGAGGCACTACTTGGTGCCTGGGTCTATACAAAATACTAAGTCAACAAAGAACTCAAGTCTCCGCTGGGGCTAAAGGCTCCAGCTGCTGAATGATCTCTACAATCTCTAAATCGGGGCAACCATACCATCGGGTGGATCCTCTCATGCAGGAACGCACGTGCTCGCAGAAAGACCTCGGGTCGTTTAATCTTCTCCTCGCAAACACGATATCCACATGCCCAGCGGGAGTATCGGTTAGAAGAACTACTCCTCGAGGGGGACCCCACAATTCTCACACATCGAAGCCGCCCCCAATGTGATCCCCCTCCTCTGCAGGTGCATCACTCTTCATCGAGAGCGCTTCCAAGATCGATTAATCACTGAGGCTTGATCGGGGAACGATCGATTATTACCCAATCCCCAAAGCCTCTTCATCCGTAAAGAACGCCTGGACACTTCTCATCGATACGCGCGGACTCACCTCCAAGCCTCAGAACTCCATTTTACACATCCGTGCGGCAAACCCGACAACAAGCCTTGACATTTCCTCCTCCTCGGCGAGCTCACTGGAAATTATGCCCGCCCAGTCCACAAACCCTTCCAACCCGGTGCCAGCTACTTTCGTTTGCCAAGCCCTCTTCCTATCTCCTTTGGGGCTGAGTTACTCGAACATACCTCACTAAGGCTTCTTAGCGGCCTCCGCTTGATCTTCCTGAGCAACAACTGTCTGAGAAGAGCTACCCGGGCTAGACTTACAGAGGTCGATGAGAGCGGTTGCCCCCCACGAGCCTGGGTGGGCAACAAGTGGGAAACGACTGACAGATGTAAGGAAAGGTGCGTGTGGCCAGCTCTGCTCAATAGAAGCTCATGATCGTGACTAGCCTGCGGTTCTCTAAGACGCCCGATGTCTCCAAAGAAGGCCCGATGTTCTCCAGCAATTCTTCTAATCCAGCGCTTGATCAGCAACCCGCTGAGCTTACTCGATAGCATTCAGAAAACATATGTGTGTCAAAACACGAATCATCTAGCATAACATGATTTGCAACCGAACTAAGACCAACCTAGGAACGTAAGAGATTGATTCACATCAAAAGGAAGCCCCAAAGAGTCGGGCGTCTCGTACCACGAGCCCTTAACCATGACAACCCCCTTCGCCTCCATCTAGGGGGAATCAAGGAGCCCGGTTACAAATTATAGTTGGGGACTATGGGTCAACATGCATAAATTTGGCCCCCAAATTCCCAGCCTTCAACGTATAGATGAAAACATATCTCTACCAAATAAAGAACCAAATTAGTATAGAAAGTTAAGCACACTACAACCCATTAATATTCGAAAAACATTCAGATGAATAAGCGCAGGAGGAGCCCAGGTGACATGTAGGAACTGCTTCACCAACAAAGAAACAGGGAAGCCGAGTTTAGCTGCGAACTACTCCCGGGTGAAGTAGACGGCGTTATCCACCTGACCTACAGTAGAGAAACCCGACCCGCCCGACACCCTAAGCTAATGTCGCAGTGGACTCCCAGAAGGACCCCGCTCCACCTGACATAAAGCCACAAGGCTACTCAGCAGATAGCGACTCCCAACTGTGACTCTTCCGCACCCAACCTGACTAGTGGAAGTCTCCTCTTAACCTCTCGTCATTCTACAGGCAAACAAAGAAAGAGGATCAACTCGAGGATCCCTTAGCAAAACGATAACATGACCAAAACCCTAGTATGAGGAGCTTTCCGAAACTATCGGGCGCACCTGTGAATGAGTACATCCTAAAATGTCGGGCAGACAACCCGTGGCCGCCGAAACTCTATCGACGATCAATAGCTCGTGATTCAAGGAGCAGTAACAAAACCAACATAAACAAAACAATCTGTGCAAGGAAAATCGGAAGCTAAGCAGAGGAAAAACCCACCAAGAGGTCGAAAATGGTCGAAAACCTTTAACGACTACTTGGCTGAAACCTTCAAGAGTATTGTAGATGCTCAAAGGATTTTTGAGCGAGAGGCTTCTAAGTGATGATAACTTCTAGATCCCTATCCCTATATAAGGTAATGCATGAACAGGCGTATTCAATGCGCCAGCAGACTGAACCAAGTATCGAAACGCCCCTCACCCCACGCTGCAGATTCATAGTGGCATTTTATAATACAAGGCATTTCAAACAAAGCATGGCTCGTCGATTATAGCACCAATTTCTTCGGGTCTATCTATAATGCTCTGAAAATATCCTAACAACAACACAAGCAGTGTGATAAAATATATTAAATTGTATGTTTTTGGCGTTTAAATTGCTAAAAGCGAAAAAATGATAAAAACTTGGAAATTATACAAAGTCAGATAAATTTGGTAAAATTGTCAAATGAGGACCAAGGGTCATAAATGAGAAGTGTAAATGCCAAAATGAAATGTGATCAAGTGTATTGAAAATGAAAGTGAAATGAAGCCTTAAAAATGCAAAAATGAGAAAAGAGGAATTTGTGGGCTAGCCAAACAAGGCTTAGTGCAGGATTTTGATTAAATACCAAATATTGATCTTTGAGAGGCATTTTGCACATTTGGCAAACGAAGGGGAGAGAAAGTGCTAAGGCTTTTTCGGTTGTAAGAGAGGGAGGAAGTTTAGTGATCTTTGCTCCATGTAATCAAGGATTAAGGTGATCAAGAGGAAGAAGGAAAATTGGTATCGAAGAATCAAAGATTTAAAGGTAAGAAATCAAACCCTAACTTTCCTTAATGTCAGGCTTCGTTTAGAAAGAACCTTGCTAGTATAAAATAATGTTCATTGGTTTATTTCAGTTTTCGGGTTGCTCAAGTTGTTATACTTGTTCGATTAAAGGTTTATGATTTTCAGATAAATGAAATGTCAGGGTTCTTAGAAGATGCCGCCAAAATTTTCCAAATATCATGTTTTTGTTTTTGCCATAACTTGTCATCACCCATTCAAATTGAGTTATTCAAATTTTTAGGTAAACTAGACTTCTAGGAAAATAAATCTCTCTGAAATAATTGTATCCAAATTTGGACCCCATTGAACCCATAAAATTTGTCAAAGTGAGGCTATGTTTTCGGGTCAATTCTGGTTCAATTCTGATACAGTTTTGGTGTTTCGAAACAGTTTTGGTATTTAGGCCATAAGTTGAGTTTCACTCATCCAAATCGAAATGATTCAAATTTTGATAAACTAGATTTCTCTATGAGAACAAATTTCAAAATAAGGATTTCCCAAATTTCTGTAATCTTAAATCTGCCTAAAGGAGAGCTTTGTTTTTGGGCAAATTCTAGTTCTGTGTTGAAAAAAGAATAGTCTCGGATGTTTAGGACATATCTAGAGCTCCGGTGCTCCGAATTAGATGATTCCAATTTTTGAATAAAATAGATTTATAGAGAAACAATGACTCAAGGAAGTCAAGTAAATTTTGGTTCACTTGTTCCCAGAAAAATTTTACAAGTGAAGATGTGTTGGGTAGAAAACAACCCTAACTAGAAACCTAATAAGCCAACAAATATTGTTCTTTAATTGTGATGGATTAAGGGTTGGCGACGAGGAAAACCCGAATTGAAGTCTAGATTCCAAGGATAAAATCGGAGCGACGACCTTTGGTCTGCTTTTCATTCTTCTTCTTATCTAAGTATCAAATTGTTTGCGCACTATTGTTCATTTTCACAAAGCCGCATATTGATTTATTTTAAGTGATTTGAGAAAATTGATCATGGAATGATTGCCATGAAAAAATCAGATGAGTATTGAAATGTGCTATTTATATAGTATATACCCTATTGTAAATTTCTATAACTCGATTTTTAATGTCCTTAATAGAATGTTATCTCCGCTGTATTCGAAGTTAAGGATATATTGGTATACTCAATAAGGGTCAAAGTAGCAGATCGCGGAACGAACGAAATATAAGATCAATTCCGATCCGCAGCCCAAATGAGACAAAGATTTCCAGAAGGTTCACAAAATGATTTTTAATAATCCGCCACACCTAACAAAGACCGTACTATGGTATAAAACCTTTTTATACCATCATGCAACCCAGTGGGACCGTGTCGGTGATTCCGTTATCCTACGCATTGAAAACGTTGCCTAAATTCGTTTAAGGACAAAATGATAAGAATATTTGTGAAATGCATGATTTTGTAGTGGTTAATGATTTATCGTGATAATGAAAGCCAGATATTTTGAAATGATCAATGAACCATAAATGAATGTATATGAAATGAATATATGTATTGTATTTGCATTGATCATTCAAAATATTCAAAGCATGCATTTAGGAAAAAGGTAATGATTTCACTTAAACTGGAATGAAAGAGATGAGATAACCACTAAGCATGAAAATGCTTAGCGCTGCTATATTTATCATCGTAGGTACTGAAAGGAACAAGTACGAAGATCGGTAATCCATAAAGGAATCGTAGTTATCGCCAAAAGTCACACAGAGGATAAGTAAAGCTCACATGCATACGGTTGCTCGACTCATTTTGCATACAAACACTATTATAAAATAACTCGATTATGTTTTCAGAATATTTTGATATTGAAAACTTACTAATAATGCCGCATTGTATAAAGGTGGGAAATTGACTCAAATGGGCATGAAATGCCACATCAATGAAAAGAGTTTCGTGGATCAAATGATGGGCCCTTTTATGTTAAAGCCGTATTTACGATATATTTTCAATGAGTATTTGAAATGTGTTCGAAAGTAATTATATTTGATTATTCAAATGATTCAAATAAATAAATAAATAAATTAAAATAACGTCCCTAAACCGGTTCAGCCTCCGGTCGTCGAGTACAAGGCGGCCGTCACACTATCAATCACAGCTTCCTCCACTGCTATTTCCAGCCTAGGTCCGCCAGTTGCTTCGCCCCCGATTAGCCTTCGGAACGGCCCGGCCTCGTTAGGGGCCAGGCGAAACCCAACAGGCGCCCCAATCTAAAAAAACTAAAACACATCTACAACCAAGAAGCTTCTCATAAGCCATCTTCGTGGACTACGCACCCCTAGCCGACATACACAAAAGAAATGAATGATAGAAAGTTCAGTGCACGAGTATGTCATAAACCAAATCTTATTAAAATGCGCCAATAGGCATCAGTGGTTACACAAAACAAAAACGCCCAAACAACCATGATAGACCCATTACAAATACCGACTGGACGACAAAGAGAGGGTGTCAAAGAAAGAAGAGTCTAAAACTCTTTGCTTGAAGGCTCTCCTTCTCTCAACCCTACACCTTAACCGCTGAAACTCCAGAGGGCACCAACATAAGGGGGAACCTAGCACCAACATAGAACTTTGAAAGAAGGGTAGTAACTCGCTTCCTCTGCTAATACCCCAAATTGACGCACGCAAGTGCCCAACAAAGAGCCTGGAAAAATGGACGCTGCATAATTTAGGCTTCCATCTAAGACACCTCGATAGGGCCAACACGCACGCTGTCTAAAACACACAATATCCATTAGCAACAAATAGTCAGACTTCTCGAAAGCCTCCCTCCATAACTTCTCCACCTCGCCGACCCATGGCGGAGGGGAAGAAATCACAATAAAAAGTTAAGCTCCGGTAAATGTAAAAGAAATCCATTAAGTAACTTCATGACTTCTGAGGTTCATCCCTATATATATAGAGGTGGACTTCAAAAGGCGCATTGAATGCACCATCTGCATATCACATGTAATAGACACATTGGAACATATTCGCATTAATAATCTATAATTCTCCAGCATGCAGTGGTCCTGAACACAATATTTTTCCTCGACTGTAAGAAAGATAATCCTTCAATCGAAGAAAAATGGGAGATTGTGGAGCACTGCGCCTTGCGCCTGCACCCACTACTCAATAGCTCCAAGACTCGCCCGCTCTATAAAAGCGGCCCAAGATGTACCCCACTATATTAAAAACCACACGAACCTAAACCAGATTCAGAGTCCCCAGCCCGCCTAGGATCCCAGTCCTCTACCCGACCATCCTACCGTGATAATGAGCCGAGATTACATAACTATATCGCGAGAAATCACTCGCATGATATTTATCCACGGATCTCCCAATGTCCAAATCTCATACATCTAAAAAACATTAATCCTCGATAAGGAAGAACTAGTCCTTGATAAGGAAAGAAATATCTTATCACCAAAATCATGAGATTATCTTTCCTAAAATCAATGAGAAATTCGAATATAAAATGTAGACTTCGAGGAAAGGTGTATGCAACCCAATCGCGCTAACTCCCTTCCTTCTCTTCTTCTCCACCCTTTTGCTAACTCTAATCATCTATAAGAACAAGACATCGCCAATTCACCTCCTTTTTTGTTTTGCAGTGTTTACATCACACAAGTGCATACCTCGAAGGTCGACGATCTAGGTAATGACAACTACCAATGATCACTAACTAAACAAGCCTTAGCCTTCAATAAGATTTCACCGAGCTGCTTCTTGATCTCCACAATCTAGGGATGAAACTGGTCAGCAACTAGAAACTCATGAACAAGACCATTGACCTCAATCCAACTATATCCAGGGCTCGACTCACTCCCCATGTCAACCATTAGCTTCCTCGTTTCTGTGACCCTCTCCCATATTCCTAGAGAAGCAAATAAATTTGAAAGAAGCACCTCACCTCCATTATGGTCTCTAGATTTCAGTTGGCCAATGTGATTGACAATCTGTTCTCCAAGATCAACATTACCAAAGATTCTACAAGAACTCAGCAAAGTCCTCCATATAACAATGTCTGGTTCCATGGGCATGATTCTGACAACTTCAAGCGCGCCCTCTCCAAGAAGCCGGCACGACCAAGTAAATCAATGTAGCACCCGCAGTGCTCAACCTTGGGTAATCCCACAAGCTTTCCATGTTATCCAGATTGAAGAACCTCTCTAAGACCTGAATGGCTAAGACCATTTAAAACCCCTAGAATGGTGACTTCATTGGGCATCACATTTTCATCTAACATTTAATAAAAAACATGCAGAGCATCCTAGCCAAGCCCATGCTTGTAAAACTGAGAACATCACGTCTGCTGGTTCCATTGGAAACTGTTCTTGCACAATCAATCCTTCCACATTTTGCATACATATCTATGAGGGCAGTAGAAATGTTTGAGCTTTGCCTTACTCTAGTCTTGTCTATATAACGATGGATCAAGTTTCCAGATCTAAGGCTCCAACATTAGCACAAGCAGATAGAACACATACAAGAACAGCCTCATTAGGATTAACCCTATCATCCATCGCACAACATGCTGTGGAAAAATGTAAGAGCTTCAATATACCTTCCACATCCCAAAACCCTTGAAACCATTACAGCACAAGATACATCATTACGCACGGGCATCAAATCAAAACGCTCCCAGGCTCTGTCCATGTCCCCATGTTTTGCACACTCCACCTAACAGACTCGTCCAACTAACCACATCCCACACAGACATTTGATTGAAAACTTCGTGAGCATCCTCCATTCTCCCAAAAAATAAATACATATTTATCACCGAGTTGCCTACATATAAATTTAATTCAAACCCACTTTGTACTACTATCCCGTGAACAATTTCTCTCCATATACGAGAGATCTGATGAACATGGAAGTGATCACAGCGCAAAAGTATACCATCCGGGAAAACTTATGGGACCACCAGTCTGAGTATCGATGGATATCTCGGGAACTTTGAATAGGCTCTGATCATAACATTCCATAGCTTAATGTGGGTGGTGAAGTATAGCTGATATTGATCAAATAGATCTTAGCATTTGGGTGGTTCTAATAGAGGGCGGATGAGAGAGGAAGTAAGAGAAGCATCTGATGACTTTGCTTGGGTGACAACTAGGCATGGATTTGTTGAGCTGAGAGATAGCGACGTTTATTTAGCAGTAGAGATAAATGTTGGTGGAGTTGGGAGGTCAATTGGGGTTTGATTGATTGGCAAGGAAATGGAGGGAAATGTGGTGAATGAACAGAAAAATATATAATTTTTAAATTTGAAACTGCAGTAGTGGCTTTTGAGATTGCAAGGATCTGAAGTTTGCTGAGGATAAAAGAGAATGTTATAGTAGTAAATTTGTGGTTTTTGATGACTAGGTTCTCATTTTTGAGCTTTTTGTTATTGTCTATAGAGGTGGAGGTGGAGGTGGTAGCAGTCCATTTTGATCAAAAACCCAAGAATTACAAATCTTTACACCCACCACTGAGAAAAATCAGCATGTTCTATGCTCATATGGTCTGATAGAGAACATCAAGAAATCTTGCTTCAAGTGAACAGTTTTTGCAAGTTCACAACCATCTATAATTTTACTTTTACCAATAATCAGTACAAGAACAGTTTCCACATCTGAAAGTGTGGAACCGAGATCTATCTCTCACCACAATTTCTCTATTGAAGACAAGGGAAATGGCCTTCATGGCTGAGTGACAATCTTCACAAATCCGCAAATTCTTCATGATCCGAATGGTACCCTCTTGAGTACTCAATAACCCAAAAGCAACAGCCAATTTCTCACTGTGCCAAGACACTGCTTGTTCTTTATCCTCCTCATTCAAATCAAACAACACTTGCTTGGTGCTAGGAATATAACTCTCCCTCTATGCCTATTCTTCCTCAGCACCTCATTCAACTCTTGTTTATCTCTGACATCCTTGGGTGCAACTTATCTGCAGCAAGAAATTCATGAACAACACCATCAATCTCAATCCAACTGCAACCAGGGCATTCTTCACTGCCCCTCTGACTCATAGCTTTCCTGACTTTAGTCACACTTTCCCATTGTCCCATGGATGCATACAAATTCGAGAGAAGCACATAGCCTCCACCATGAGAGAACCAAGACCCAGTTCTACAATTTGGTTTATAGTTCTTCTCCAAGATCAACATTACCATGAAGTCTACAAGCATTAAGCAAGGCCTCCAGGCAACAACATCAGGATCCATAGGCATGCTCTTGATTGCTTCCTAAGGCACTTTCTGCTTCACCAGCTCGACTCCAGAAGGTCTATTAAACATCCATAGTGCCTGCTTGGGAACTATTCCCACAAAGGGTACTATGTCATGGAAGATGGAAAGACCTCTTCAACTAGAATTTAATGACTACATCCATTTAGAACACCAAGAAGGGCGATATCATCTGGTTTAAACCCTTCTGCTACATTTCTGAAAATGTTCTGAGATGACTTGCACCAAGCCCATGCATTGATAATCCTGATATCAAGCTGTCCATGAAGAGATCTCTTTTATGTAACCCATCAAAACCCTTCTTGCCAAATCTATCCTCCCACATTTTGCATACATGTCAATAAGAGCAGTAGAGATATTTAATCCAGAGGGAATTTTATTCTTATCTATATAAACATAATCCATTTCCCTTGATCCAAGGCTCCTGAAGATGAGCACAAGCTGATAAGATGCTGACTAATACTGCCTCATTAGGCTTCACTCTCATCATGGCAAAGCATATCATTGAAACATTGAAGTGCATCATTATATAACTTGTGTCTCACATAGCCGGCAACCATGACTGCCCATGAAACATCATTGTGCTCCGGCATCATAGCGAACAATTCCCTAGCTTTTACCAACTCTCCACGCATTGCATACCCTTTTACTACGCTAGTCCAAGTGATTACGTCCCTGTGAAGCATTTCATCAAACACTCTCTTGGCGTCAACCATTCTTGAAAAGATTGAATACATATTAACCAACGAGTTCCCTACAAATACATCTGATTCATACCCATCTTTCACTACCATTCCGTGGACGTTTTCACCATAACCAATGAGCGTGGGATGGCACGAACAAGCTGTTAACACAAACGTAAAGGTGTACTTGTCGGCTAAAGAGGGCCGGCCATAAACAAGCATTCTACGGAAGAGGTACAGTGACTCTTGCGAATAGGGTGTTTTGGAATAGGCTTGGATCATGAGGTTCCATATTATTGTGGGCGGTGGAGAAGGGTATTGATCAAATGCAATCCTTGAAAAGCTAAGGTTTCTACAGCCAATATACGCGTGGATCAGAGGTCCAAGTAGAGAGGTATTCTGGGCCAAGCCCTGAGTAATAACCTGGGCATGTATCTGCTTACTGACAATGATGGCCTCTTCTTCCAGGAGTCGTGCGAGCGTTGAATGGCTTGGAATTGAAAAAGAAGATGTCTGAATGGATCCCAGATGGCAGATGAGGTGTTATTAGATGAAATGTAAACCAGAGTGAATCTGAACGTAAAAGGCTCTATTATTAGTAGAGGGATTTTGGTGCTGAAGAGTAAGGGCCGTTTAGGAAGTGGGGTAAAGCGCATTTGTGATGAAAATGCGCTTGAGGAGAAGTATTATATCCGGTGGGGGACTGAATAATGAAATATGAACCACAAAGGTTTTCTGCGATTGAGTCTTGAATATAAAAACAATCCACTATAACCCGATAGGAAGAGCAAAAAGTTCATAGCTCATGGTTTAATTCCGCCTTTTTTTTTTCTTCTTTTTTACAAATTCTCCACTAGCCCAAGGGAATTCGAACCGGTAACGGTTGGACAAATCCTCCACTAGCCCCTAGGGAGAACCCCAAAAAAATTCTAACCGGTAATAATTGGACAAATCCTCCACTAGCCAAAGGGGACTCCAACATGTAACAATTGAAAAATAAACCAAAGATCGGACTAGCTAAGCTACCCCTCGGGGTTTAATTAATTCTCATTTTTATGGTACATGTATAAGAAATGAAGCCAGTGTTTGGCATTTGGTTCCCCATTCTTTTAAAGAATATAGACCTTATGCAAACTGCAGTAGAAAGAGAATGAAGTAACAACAGAGAATAGAAACATAGGGCCTATTTAGTTCCTGTTTTCTAAACTGTTATTGAAAACAGTTTTGAAAACACACCCAAAATGGTGTTTATTTAAAACTGTTCTTGTTCTCTGAATTGAGTGTTTTTTGTGTTCTCCATATCTTTTAGAACAAAAAAACTAATAACCAAACATATTCTCTATGTTTTCTTGTTTTCATAGTTTTTTAAAACAAGAAATAGTTTCAAATACTGCAAACAAACATGCTCATATCATTGGGAAACAAATTTATGACAACAAAGGTGCATGAACTAAAGGGGGCATCATAAAATGAGCTGGTTTCATAGCAAAGCAATGGACTAAGAGAAGGAAAAGTTAGGACTAAGCTTCATATGAAAACACAAACAAAAGATCTGTGGGCTTGCCATATTGTTTATTGAAGGGAGAAAAGAAACCCTAATTCCTCTGATTATTATTCATTCAAAACCTCACACTCAAAATGTGAAAACTAAGACTCAAATAGTGAATATTCTTGTGGGAAATAATACATATATATGTATGTATATCTATATAGAAAAAGAAGGCAATCCCATTATCTCTTCTACCATAACATTTGCATCCGGTGCTCAGAAAACTCCCTTTAGATGTGATCTTACAGTTTCACACTAACATGAAAACTTTAATAGAGTCACTTTGTTGTCGAATTCTTGGAATCTCAGTCACCCCCTTTAACTTGCTCCTGCTTGTCCAATTGGCTGAAGTTCCCCTTCTCCTTGAAGAGTTGGGAATGGTGGTGCCTACAGTATAGTCGATGCTCATGGGCTATGTAGTTTGACGGGCTGATCGTACAACCTCCATGGCTGCACCTGAAGCAAGCCTTATGGTAAGCTGTGCCATCCACTGCCACCTGAAAAAGAAGAGTAGTCAGGATTCATAAAACTCTTACAAAGAAGCAGCTGATACACTTTTAAGTTACATTCCAAATAGGTTCAAGTAGAATTCCAAAATATAACCTCCTGCTAGGATCGGGTTTTAAAAAGCTTGATTCTACAAGTTTCTACTCGTAAGGGATTGATATTCAAGCTTGATTCTACAAGTTTCTACTCGTAAGGGATTGATATTCATGATACAGAAAAGCACAACGGCTATTATAGTTATCTAGTGCAGATAGTTAAAGGATAATAGAATAATACCAATGCCTCTCAAAACCTGTAATATAAATTTGCAAAGCATAAAGATCAGTTCAGTCTGCAAAGATTGTACTCTATTTCTTTTATATAATTGCTAATGCATACACCTTTTCAATTGGGTAAACAGTTTTTTTGCAAGCAACACACTTCTCTTGAGTTCCCGCGAACATGCTTGAAACTTTGCTATTGGTATGGCTCTGCACAAGTGCACTCAATATGTGAAACAACTCAATATATAAAGAAGCCGATATCTCCTCAATAAAAGTTGTAGCCTTGTAGGTCTCAAAGTGAAAAGCTATCAACAATGAAGGAAGCAGCAGAGTACCTGATCAACAGATCTGGTGGTTTTGGGGGCCCCTGGATGACCAGTATAAAGAGAAATAAACAAAAAAGAACGAAAGATGAGCTTAAGAGAGGTGGATAAAGGGACAGTAAATAAACCTGAGGACAACTTAATTAGGGCTAAGTACCTTCAAAACTTTTATCCAAGCTGCCAGTCATCTTAAACAACTGATCAAAGTGTGGTTTACAATACAGCACTCCCTCAAAGGAGGAATAGTTACTGAGCTAAAAAAGACAAAAACGTGAAATTTTAGACAAAACAGGCTGGGAAATCCTTCAAAGACATCAACAAACAATCACGGATATAAACTATTTAAAATGAAACATCATTTTATTTTATTTTTTCCCGATATAAGAAAATAATCAAAAGGAAATTACCAAAGAATTTATCACCTTTATGCCATCAATGTCAGAAACTTGGGTGGCATTAAACAGATCTCAGCATTTAAAAGTACCAAATTCAAATTGTCACCAAAATCATACCAACATCAAATTCTTAGGCCGTAGTGACACTAGCCATGGTTTTCATATCTGTCATTACATTTTCTAAATGTGATATGCAAAACTGAATTTAGACCAACTATGATATTGTACCAAACATTCATAATGTAGAAGTTGCAATATCCATATGATTTAAAGTGTATAATGAATTCAAAACTAAGTCAGCCATAGACCGAGGAAACGTATGCCAGATGGGAGTCACATGTTGGGTTGGCCCACCACAGGAATGATCCTAATAGTGCCTTTGCATATACTCGATCCACATGGGTATTAAGCAACTAAACTTTCTTGGTTGAGAATTATTAGGAAGACAGAATGGATCTTCACATGGTCTCTATCTCTATCTCAATCATAGTGTCTCCATCACCCAGATGAGTCCTCTATTATTCCCCTGGTAATCATATCAGGAAAAAATGAGGGACCTAAAATTCGTTTGATTTGGTTTCTTTAGTTCGAATTCTGTGAAGATTTCCAATAAGTATAATTCACCCACTTTTCCACTTATAAGAAATTGGTCGAAAGCTTGGAAGATATCTGAATGCAGACAATGAGCAACCAAATTGTCAAAATCTTTTCTGATATAATACCAATAAATAGCAAAACTTTTTCCAATAAAAACAAGTATGAACATTTCATTAATGATCTGAGGTTGAATGCTGACCAAAATCTCTCTTGCCAATTGATAAACATGATGGAATGAATGTCTGATGGATCCAAGCAACCATATCAGAAGATAACCTAATTACTTGGTTCCAGCAACAAGAATCATTGAATTTCAAGTGAATAAAAAATAAAAAAAATAAAAAAAAAACACCTTTCTCTGAAGTCTGATCCTACTTAAAACAAGGAAAAATTCCTGATCTAAAAAGCTCCAATTTTCAAACAGAGCAAACAAACCCCATCACCAAAACATATTCACTTAGCATAAAAAAAAAACATCAAAACAAGCTCATCAACATCACTTTTGAACAGAACCCACATGAGAAAAAATCAAGAATCAAACACTCAAATATAATTTGATTTCATCAATCATAAAGATAACCAAGGAAAACATAAAGAAAAGGTGGAATCCAGGAAAAGTCAATAGCAGGGAGATGGAGAGAGAAAGAGAGTGATCTTGAGAGTGCCTTGCAGTGATGGCATCTGAAGCAGGCCTTATGGTAGACCTTGCTATCAGCCAGTCAGCTCATCCACCAAGTACAACAGCCTTCACAGGCCTTACACTTCTGGGTAGTCCCTGCAAAAGCCAAGCATCCCAGATCTTTCAACTCCTCAATTTTCCGAGAAAATATCGATGAAATCCAGAAAAGGAACCTTACCTTCTCTCAGGATTAAATCTCAATGCTTCGGCTGTACAGCTCAGACAGAGTCAGAGAGTAGCAGGACATGCGTTTCTATACTGAGTTAATTTGACAATCTGCAAATGTTAGCTGTCCATTTCTGGGGGGCATTTTCGTAATGACGTTACCAGCATACGTAATTCCGAATTACCAAAACACCCTCATATTTACACATGTCAGAAGGACAGAGAATTGTGCCTCTCCCGACCACATAGTACATAGATTAGAAATTTAGAACAAATCGCGGTTTTCACGAAGTTCATTCGTTGTTCCACTCTTGACTACTAGCGCGTTAATAACACCGCCTTCGTTTCATGGCCATATTCTTGGGGAGAGGATCAAAGCGCGTGGATTTTCAGATGGAAAATATCATCTCTCTGTGAATTTATCTTGCAGATTGCGCTGTATGCGTATTTCTGGGCCATGATGACGTGTATTTTTAATTTTCAGAATTTTAATTTCTTTTTTTTTTTTTTGTCATTATATGGTAATATATATATAATGAGAAAGTTATCAGAGTGCATGAACAGGCGCAACTCCTCTCAATCATTCTCCTTGATTTGAAAAAGCAACCCTCACCTGCTTTTTCTTCCTTTTCTTTTTGTTTTCAAAAACAAAGTGGATTTGATTTGATTTATATCATGGGTATTTCTAATGTGGGTCACTTGAAATTTGGCCAGCTTTACTTGATTCGCATTCAGTAAATAAGTTGGGAAATAATAGTTGAGAGGGGATGGGTTTTAAATTTTCGAGGTTTGACTGTTTATTTTATTTTAATATAAGAACTCTTTGATCTTAAATTAAATTTCAATCCTAAACCCACTTATACTTCTGAGATGATGTCGCAATAAAATTTTATTTCTTTAAACCATGTGTGTCGGCCTGCATCTTGATTTCGTAATGGGGGAATTAAAGCCAGAGTTACTTAGTAACTGAAGCTTTACATACTCAAGGCGGTTGTAGAAACGGATTGGTGCTAATGTAATGAACATCCCTAATAACTCAACTCCAAACTGAACATCCCTAATAACTTCAACTCCAAACATACCAATTTGGAACCCAGCCTGGCGTTTTTAAAACCATTCTCATATATTCCTGCTTTGAAACTGGTTCTGAAAACAATTTTTTAACATTCCCAAATTTAGTGTTTTTAAAAATAAAAAAAAAAAAAAACCAAGCGTGAGATAAGATGTATAAATACCCTCCAGTTCTACCTGAATATCCTATTAAACTTTTTTTCAATCCCAACATACTTTGTAGCCATTCATATTCATCTGGGTAAAAGAATTTATAAACAGACTATAAACCAAGTAATAGGTGTTTAACGGGTTGTTTGTTGACCCTTTGCTTAAGACATAACTGAGCTATGTTAAAATATTAAAGGTATTTTGAGACCAGGAAAATGGGGACATACACAATGTAGGGCAGGTAAACATTTTGAAATCTGTAGACTGTAACCGAAGAAGCCTCTATTATTTATGAAAACATCATGCTGAGTCAATAAAATCCCACTCAAGGAGATTTAAAAAAAAGCGACTTAACTCATGGTCCCAATTGGTGGTGGTGGTGGTGGTGCCGCCAATGTGATGTCCTTACCATATACACACTAAATCATGCCAAAAAGAGAATTAACACCTGCAACCCCGTTTTTGTTATTCCTCATGGGGGAACACAACACCAACAAGGTGCGAACATTCCTGTTTCCATTCACCTGCCTTTTTCAAAAATGAAAAATGAGTCTGAGATTTCCAATTGCAGCTCCACCTAAGCATGATGAATACTTATTTGGTCCATTTGGAGACATTCATAAACAATTTTAATGTGTTTCCGACGCACATCTCAAAACGATGTTGTCAAGATAACATTCGGGCTGAAAATAAGCCTAAAGGAATTTGCAATAAACATTAAGCGCTGTACAATCGGGTTTTCTTTTGAATATCAGATATCCCCTGCTAAGTCCGAGACCTAAACATTTAGGGCACACCCACCCCCTTTCAGCGAAAAAAGTAGTTACTAAAGGAGTCTGTAGACAATTACCATTTTCACCCAAATGAGGAAAAATCTGTTTTGCAGTAGAAGAAAATTGGCATTAACATGTCTATCCTTCTTATTCAACACATTCAAACATAAGGATCTCGCGATGTTACCGGGTGAACAACAGAAAGACTTGGCAAACACGCATTTCACTGCAGGCTCTCACTTGCAGCTGCCTGTTTCCTAGCTTCTTCTCGCATCACTGCTTTCACATAAATTTCATAGCAACAACCTGAAACAAACATACATACATTACGTATAAAAAAAAATGACATGGGAGCAAAGAACAAGCAAAAACAAGACTAACATTACGTATTTTTCTTCTCCACTCTAAGAAACAATGCACCAATCTAAAATCATAGTAAAACCTGCTTCTACAGAATAACGAATGAAATGACGTTTACCCAATCCAACTGCATTTAATTCAAGTGGCAGAGGGGCTATAAGAACAAGGCCACAGGAACAAGGACAGGAATATTTTAACAAAAAGGACGCCATAGTTTATGATTTAAGTTTCATTTCTATAGCTTGTTCATACTTTTGGCTTAAGTTACAAGTTGAAAAGTAAAGACGAGAGAGCCATATTTTCAAATGGTTAAGAGTGTTCTTCTGTAGGCCTTTTCAAACATGAAAAAATTTATTGCATGAGTGAAAAAGGCTTTCATGGTAAACTCAATTAAAAGCTCTTTCAACAAGGTTATTCAAACACAAGCAAAAAATAGGGATCTTCAACTACAAACATAAATATTTCTATTTAATATAGGATGGCGAAGATTTTTGTAATTAACCCCTAATAGTGGGATATGGCGGTGGTGGTGGTGGTTGTTGCTGTTGGTGTGAGGGAATATTCAATACATTGGCTTATTCCTGGTGAACTAACTGGAATGACAGCGAGACCTGTGAAATATAAGTAATTCAGCAACTTTTGATAAGAGAGAATATCATGAACACTATAGGAGAATAATCAGGGGTAACATGGTAACGTCAGACAAACAGTCACGTAAGGAGCAGTTAGGCCTCTGCCAAAACAACCCCAGCCACCACCCATCATATGCCTGTTCTTCCTAATGAGGTTAGCATTTTTTCTAGTTTTTATTCATTGATTACTTATTATTATTAATATTTGTTTGCCTCTGATCACATGGCCCCTTAGCAAAGATACATTGGGGACAAAACAATGTGGACCCTAAAAGTGATTATTGCTCATCCAAAATAAAAATCATTTGGTTTCTAGTTCAGCGCCCAACACTCGAATGGATTTTTTTTTTCCTCTTACATTTGTTGCATCATTAAATTTTATGTTACTGCATTGTTTTTGGTTGAATACAGTTTTAATTGCTTGGGATCTATGTTTTTTGTTACTTTGATTGAAATTTTGAATCATACTATAATGTGAGTAATTGAGAAATGTCATGTCCAAATCTAAAAAAAAATCATAGAATGCATGTGTCTGTAGTTGCACCTTGCATCTAGGTCCTAGGAGATCTTTGCACCAAAAGTGGCCTCAGTGCCTTTTAAAACTATGCAGGTAACATTTTAACATTTTAAATTAGTTTCCCTTCCAATTAAAAATCAAAGCACAAAAATTAATTAAATTAGGGCTGAAAACATATAATGACTTAGTAGCTAATATCGAGGATTAAGAGTGTCAAATTGCAATATCAGAAACCCATTTAATTTTCATAGAGAAGTTTGCTCAAACGGACACCCAAACCAATTTTTTAAGTTTATAGTTAGAGACCCTCATACCAGCCACAACAACGATTGTGAGAACATCTCCAACCCTTTTAAGTCGCCACACATTCCTCTTGTGTGATTTGAATCGCTTTAGAGATGGATCATCTGCCAAGAGCTGCAAAGCACCGTTAGTTTAACAAGATGTGCGAGTTTGATCTTAAAGGAATCAAATATCAAATACAACTTTCTGTCAGGCAAAAATTACATAATTGTAACCTGTCATGACATATTAAATGTTTGTCTCTCAAATTAATATTAGACCATCATTTTGTGTGGTTTAAATGAACTAAAACATCACAGTTCTAGAGGTAATTTTTTAAAGAACTATGTACAATATATAGCTTCAAGAATATGTGTAGAGCGAGATGTAATGGTCATCCAATGGAGTGGAGATGAACTCAATAACAAAAATGAAATGTTGGATGATGGAAGAGAAAATATAAGGCACTATATCTGATGTAAAGGTCCTAACATGGTTGATTACCAAGTCGTTGATATTGACTGCCAGAGTGAAGCCCCAGACTGTACAAGGATATGCTTAACACACACACGTGTATGCTTATCAATTAAGAGAAAACCATCTGTTGATGCTTTTCTAAGGAAAACCTAATACATACCAACATCAATCAGGTGTATTATCAGTATAGAACGAAGGTAAAAGGTATAAAAACATGGAAATTTGGAAAAGTATTTTACAACATATGGATCAAGACTAGTAGATGTTGAACACAATAATGCTTATTCAGGTATTTGAAACTATATTATGAGCAAACAGTATACTCGAGTAAAAGCAGCAAGAAGATAAACCATTTCCACCATAGTGTGGCAAAGGAAAACAAGAACAATTTTCAGTCAAAGCAGTTGGAGTGACAATGAGAAGAGTGCTGAGAAAACAAAGATAGAAACCTTATTTTCTACAATGAAAAATATCAGTTCACCACAGAAAGAAAAAATGAAAATGAAGGAGGATTAGCCAAATATGTAAAGAAGGGAGTTGAATGTAAAGACATTATATTTATACAGTAATATTTGTAGGACACTAATAAAACTAGGCATACGAAACCCAAGTAGAATTATATGCAGAATTTTTCTTTTTTATAGAGTAGAATCAAAGTGTAAAAATATTAGAAAGCATGACGTATATAAGCAACCAAAAAACCCAAAAAAGTGTGGGATACAAGAACTAGTAACCACACCCTACAAAGAGCCTATTCAATCCGATAAACTCTAACAACAATTAAGAGTCGACCATGATATACAATCTTACCCACTCCCCCCTAAAAAAAATACCTTACTGTTTAGTCCAAACTTTCACAATTATTGAATCTCTCTTATTCATCTCCTCTCTATATGGTCCAAAAACATGTATAATGGAGCAACCTTTCACGTCTTTTTTCATTCTTTCACCTAAAACAAAAGATATGCGCCAAACTTAAGAGAAACCCCCTTACTTAAGAGAGTATCATCCATTGTACGAAAAATAAAGCAAAAAATCAATTGTCACAAAACCCATGCTTTTGTGCAATCATGAAGAATATATCATTTCTTCTTCTTCTTTGCACATACAGCATTTATTAGGAATTTCGAACTCCTTTTGAGTTGATCCAGGATCAGAATCTTATCTTAGGCTGTTTACCAAGTGGAGAATCGGAACAGGAAAAAGTTATATGTCAGTTCCTTTTATTCCAAATGTTGAGGAGAAAGGATGATATCCCTGGAAAGTCCTCTCTATTAGGCCTATAATGCGAACTCCACCATTTTCTGGGTGAAATCCACATTCTCCCCTCGACTACAAATTCACTAGTCTGAAATCAAATGATCTCCATTTACTACAAAAATCTGCTTATCTAAACTCTCGAACCTCTACTATTCGTCAAAATTTATCAACCAAAATCGATAAAGAGATTTCAAAACCTAATGAATCAAGAAACCAAACGAAGAACGCAAGTAGCAGAGCCGATCCCATTGATCGAGCAGTAATGAAAACAGTGGCACACGTAAATAGATAAAACAGAATCGATACGCACAGCTTTCTCATGAGCCCGGCTCGACGTGGAATCTACACGCGATAGAAAGAGCCCCGGTTCAGCTGATCAGAATAAAATTTAGAAAGACAGATGACAGAGAAAGAAAAAATTCAATAGAGAGAAAGAAAATTACCTGAGTAAATGGGATCAGCGATGGCAGAGCAGTGGCTTGTTGAGGAGGAACGCTATGGTTGTGAGAGCTGAGGGAAAGAGAGCTGCGCAGTGAGGGACTCGCCAGAGAAAATCTGAATTTTTAAAAAGGAGATTTTGCAGTGATGCCCCCAATGTTAACCATATTATCAATTCTACCCCTGTCTGTCAGGGTACAGAAGAAAATAATAATTATTGAGGCCCCTCGAGGATAATTTGCTTGGAGCCCCTGACGCCACGTGTACATCGCTTCTCAACACAAAAATAATAATAATAAAAACAAAAACAGTCGCCCAAGAAGAAACGGAGAAAGCCAAAACGGTTAAAGCTCCACCACAATGGCGCGCGCGCGCGCGCGCGCGTGTCGCGGGTAACAAACTGCTGCATCAGTTTTCTTGGGAAAACACGAAACCTTCTTTCAGAACCAGATTTCATGGTTGTGCTTCAAGCCCTCTTCATAAATTCATCTCATACCCAACCGGTATTCTCTCTTTGTCTCTCTAGTTCTCTACTCCTGTTTATACATACATATAATATGGAATCTTCAGTGTTTTGATTTCTAACATTCTTTTGATCTTAACAGCAGGATTGAGTTTCCCAATTCGTGCAATACATAATGCCACGGCAGAATCAGTGGCTCCCAAGAAAGAAGATGAAGAAAAATCGTATCAAGATTGGAAGATTAAGATGCTCTATGATGGAGAATGCCCACTTTGTATGCGTGAGGTCTGTGTGGACCAACCCATTTCTTTTTTCCTTCTAATTTTGGGCTAAGTATCACTGAATGGATTTCTCATTGATTTTGCCAGATGTTGTCAGGTGAACATGCTGAGGAGGAATCAGCAGTATGGGGCTATTAAGTTTGTTGACATTAGTTCTTGATGATTACCTCGGAGGAGAATCAAGGGCCTGACTATAAAGCTGTATGTTCATTGCTTAATTTTGGTTCTTGTACATAGTTTACTTGAATCAAAGATTATGGATGTGAATTTTAGGATAATTTAGTAGAAAAGTTGTTCCATGATGTAGTTTATTAATCCAAAAAGAACTTTAAACACCATAGGTTATACTGAAATTGATGTTCATTTATGTTCTTTGGAATTTAGTCTCTTGCACCTTTTCTATGATTTGCCATGCCAGGCTTATAAGACATCAAAGGAGCATGATAAGGATTTTGACTATTTAAATTGGGGACTTGTCTTGGTGTTTTATCGGTGTTCTCTATTCTTTTTATAAGTTCACTGTTGATGAAATTGAAAAGCAACAATTCCATGAAGAACCTTTTAGCAAGAACCCAAACAATAACTCACAAGAACCATATTTCACTGAAGTGCTATGGATTTAAAGAAGAAAAATAAAATAAAATGTTAAGAGCTTCATTGAAAACTTATGCTATAGTGCAGCATTTTCGTCATATAACTCCATCTTGTGCCATGTTGTAACAAAATTTGTTTATTGGTTAGGTTATGGGAAGAATTCATGCAATCCAATCAGATGGAACTGTGGTCACTGATGTTGAAGTATGCCCTCTTTCTAACTGTTAACACTCTCTTTTTTTTTTTTCATAGTTAATTCTTTTGAGTTTTAATCCATGAATATGGGTATTGCTAGAAAACTTTCTTTTCCGTTTTACTTTTGAATGTAATGAGGTTCTCTTCCAAATCTGCATCATGTGAAAGTGTAGTTCTGTCTTGTTTGAGATTACTTGATCCATCATCTTGTGAAGCAAAATGTAAATTCAATCCAAAACTCTGAAGTTCTAGTAATATGTTATTCAGGCACTTAAGTAAATAGACGGACTAATGAAGAATACCACCAACCAATGCTTCTTAATTTCTCTGCATGTAGCATTGGTCGGAATCACAGATGGTCTTAAGCTTAAGCATCAGGATTAAAGACTGCTGAAGGTGGAATCACTTAGACATTGTAGAAACTAAAGCATTATAGTATATTGGCTTCAAACCTGTGAAAGTACAATTCTACTGAAAAAATTCAAGGTTTTCTTTTTCCTTTTTTATTTTTGTTTCTTGTGTTTTTTGATGGGCAACACAAGGTTTTTAAAGCTGTGGATTTTATGTGTTCATGACAATTGCTAGATATTGCATTGTGAAAGGAACAACAGATGCTGTCCAAGATTGTGGAAATCTGTTGTTTTAGTTGATCATTATTATCTTCGTCGCAAATCACAATCCAGGACATGGGAGCCATCAGTATGCACATTTGAAATGCTCTAAAAATTATTTTTCAAGTTTATTCTTTCCCCTTTCTGATCAGAAAGGGGGGAGACATTACAAGGACGGCTTTTGTTGGTACACAATTACGTCATTATTGGAGTTAGAGTTTGATTTAACTAATCAATATATGATATCAGTGAAAACCTTTGTCATAAAACTTTGAAATATTTGGCTGCTATATATTGGGATTATGATTGAGATTGTGTCGGAATATTTTCTTCATAAATTAGTTGTGTATTTGACCATAAAGGCTATCCTGTATCCTTAGGATTCTAGCTATAATTAGGATATGTTGTGTATTTGATCAAATAGATTGTAATATATTATGTACATTTCTCTGAGGAATACACAAGTGGGGAAAAAAATCCATCCTAGTTTTCACTTGTATGTTTTGCTCTTGGTCTTTACTGAATCCATCTCCATCACTACTGTTCATGAAAATGTTAGAGATGTCTGAAAATCATCATTATGAACATCACTATTGAACCTGATGGTCATTTTATGATGAACCCCACTCTTCAGATCACCACATCCAAATTGAATGGGAACAATTTCATGGAATGATCTCTAATCTACCCAGATCTTCTGATATCTGAAGTATATTTGAGGAACATCACCACCAACCTGATGGCCCTACGAAAAATTGGGAGGTTGGAAAATTCTATTGTTGTGTCCTGGGCTCTGGCTTCTACACTCCATGTAGCCAGATATTAGCAAGACTTACCGCTTGCTAACACCAAAGAGATTTGAAAGGTTGTCACCTTGTCTTACTTAAAGAATGGCCGATTAGGATATACGAAGGAAGAGGCAGATCACTAATAACAAGCAAGGTAACCGATTGGTCACAAATTATTACTTCCTCAAAGGAATTCATTTAAATTAAACCTTTATCATGATGTGGAAATGGAGTGAGCAAATAAGGTAAAAACACTGTGAGGTGTGATAGAAAGAGAAATGGTTTTCGATTCCCTTATTAGTTTAATCCCAAGTTTGATAAAGTGGTGGGGTCTTAGTCAATTTCCTCTTTTGATCCATAAGCAATCAGTAGTGGCACAGTCAAGGGTGGAAGCTGAATTCCATGTAATGGCACTTGAAGCAAGCTACTAATAGTTAAAAATGGTGCTTACAGATACTAAAGTCAAAGTTCAAGATCCTATCAGGTTTTATAGTGATGATAAAGAGGTCATACTCACAACCCTGTTCACCAGAATAAAACTAAACATGTGGAGATCAGCTAACACTTCATTAACAAAAAAGAGAAAAAAAAAAAGACAGTGAACATGCACATGCCCTACATTTCAACAAACCAAACAACCAGTTAATCTGTTACTAAAGGACTAGCAGGAACCATCTTCTGTAAGTTCTTAGATAAAATGGAAATGCAAAATATTTTTGCATCTGATTTAGGGGGGGTGTTGAAATTATTTGCTGCTTCAGTCTTGGGATTGTGACCAAGGATTGTGTCTGAATATTCTGTATTAAATTCCTTTTTGCACTGCACTGAACACCAACCCTCTCCCCCAAAAAAAAAAAAGATCTGTATCCCTAGGACTTGCTGTAATTAGATATGCTGTAAATAAGTAGAAGTTATGCTTTTTTAATCCTGTAGTCAACCTAGATTGTAATATATTATATACATTTCTTAAATGAATAGAGTGAAGAAAATTCCATCTTAAGTTTTCAAAATGATACCCCTTGTAGACAATTACCTATGCTGCAAGTGTTAACCATTAGATCTGAATGTCATGGATTCAAGAGAACATTATTAGATAGTGCTTAGAATGAAAGGAACATTAGAAAGCAGACTGCAAATTTGTGAATGGCATCATTATTGAAATCTGCCACAGCTCCCTTGTTACTTGTTACATTTTAGATCAAACACCTCAAGGAAAAAATTCATGCTGATGGGAAATTTGCAGGCATTTAGAAGACTGTATGAAGAAGTTGGTCTTGGATGGGTTTACGCCATCACCAAATATGAGCCAGTAAGCTGTCTCGTTCTGGGATTTCTTTATTCTTTTTTTTTTTTTTGTATCAATGTCATGCTTCATAGAAAACTTTCCATTCACAGATTGCAACAATAGCCAATGCTGTGTATGGTGTTTGGGCTAAATATCGTCTACAAATTACTGGTAAATGATATTACATCAGTAAATTTTTTTATTTTGGTCTCCAAATTTCAACTGGACATGCTTTGCATCAATGTCGTAGCTATTTCTATAGCTAATCTTGTGACTTTTGTTTATAAAGTCTTCAACTAGGAAGTAGGCTTGTTTCCAGGAAAATTATATGCTGAAATCGGGGTGTTGTCCTTGTTTCTGCCCCATCAAAATACATTTTCTTTAAATAACAATGTTGTGAAATTGAGCAACAATGGATATTATGTTTATACTAGATCTTCTGGGGGCTGGAGATAATTTTAATATGATTTTGCATTGGCAATGGCTACTATGGTTGTCCTCTGTTTTCTTCAATTTATTTTAACTTTATTTAGTGCTAATGATCCCTTTTATGATTTCAGGTCGGCCACCTCTAGAGGATGTTCTGGAATTACGAAAGAAGAAAAAGGTATGCATATGGAAATTCGGAAACTGCATGGATGCTCTTTCCTTCCTGTTAGAAATAGAACTGCAGCGTTGTTTCACTACCTGTTTAATCTTATAAGCTATCTAGCTTTCATGGGATATTATCATAGAAATGACATCTAATATAAAAATTTACCATGATGTTTTAGAAGTGTGAAGGGTAATACTTCAAACAATTATACTGAAAAGCTAAAAATTTTGGGTCTACTAGAAGGATTTGAGAGAACGAAATATGATAGTTATGTGTGGGGCTCGCCCTATGGTTCTGGTTTTCGTTACATGTCTCATCTAGCAACAAAACACCAAAAAAGGAGCTATATGTTGCATTGACTCCTAGGCTTGGGATGGAGACAAAAGAACACATAGATCTTGTTTCACATTTTCAATGGAAAAAGAAGACGATTTAAAAGAAACTTAACATTCTCATTTTCATGTTAATGTGTTAAACATTTATGTTTTGCTTGCAGGGTGAAGTATGCAGTGACAGCAAAACTTGCAAAATGTGAACTTTACTGGCAGTCAGTTGAATGACTCATTCTACGGCCAGTAGCTAGCTTCTATATTAATTTTCAGATTCCAAAATCAGCCTGTATGTGCAACAGTGCGAGTCCAATATACAGAAGCAACTACTACATGGAGCATAATATTATCCTCTCTGAAGATACTTTTCTCCACCTCCGGAACAGATCTTAACATTCTATTTTCCGATTTTACTGTGCCTTCATATTGTTACACAAGGAGAAACAACTTATATACATCAATCTTTTACTTAATTTCAATAATCAATTAATCTTTTGAGTTTATATTAGTAAATGTTTTTTTCTAGATTTATTGCGCTAGTTTCCTTCTAGGTTCACATGACGCCTCATAGGAGCGGATTCTTTCTGAATTTTCTCATCTGCACTGCATGCCATTTTCATGGAGTTTCTATTCATGAAATCAGTTTAAATTGTAATGATTTTTTAGCAGATAAATGTGTACATGATCTTTTTATTTATCATTGATCATCTTTTTCCTCTAGTTTGATGTTTAATCTTCACAAACACACATCTTAAGTGCACATGCATCAGATCAAATAGAAAAAAAAAATTGAAAATAATTCTACAGAGTTTCAGAGTCATGGATCCAGGCAAGACATTTTGTTGTTTACTTTCATTGAAACCTTTTAGTTTGTAGGATAGCTGAATATCTCATTATTAGCAATACAAGGTTATCTGATTCATCAAACAGAGGCAACACTCAAAGTCTTATTCTTTCTTCTCTTCAGCAATCCTTCTATAAATTCATCAATGTTCTTGTCAGAGCTCCCACCTTTGCTGACTGCTCTTTTAGCTGATTCTCTCCACATGCAGGCATTCCTCTCAATCTCCTTACTTCTTTCTCCAACCATGATTTCCCTTATACATTTTTCCAGTTCTTTTCGATCCACGATTCCTTCTTCATCCTTCTGAGCTCGCACTCCTACCTTCCACACATCCTCCACAAATTTAGCATTGGTAGGCTGGTCGACCCGCTGAGGCATTGCCACCATTGGCACACCTAGGCTCAACCCCTCCAGTATTGAGTTCCACCCACAATGAGTTATGAAGCAACCAACAGCTTTATGTGCTAGAACCTCTAGTTGGTTACACCATCCCACAACTAACCCTGCTTCATTCATTGAGTTCAGAAAGTTGATTGGCAACTTCCCATTTTCAGACTCCTTCACAACCCATATGAAACTACAACTGCTGTCTTTCAAGCCCCATGCAATTTCCTCCACTTGTTTAACTGGCATTGCTGCCATACTTCCAAATGAGATGTAGACTACAGACTTGGGTGTCTTTGTTTCTAGCCATCTCAAGCACTCATCAATTGCTGGCTTCCAGAAACTGGCACCATAAACCGTATCTCCCTCAATTTGTTGATCCAAGTAGGCTGAGGGAATCAATGGGCCAATCATCGTCACTGACCATAGTCCCAACATAGCATTTACCAGCTTTTCAAGAGTCAGAACAATGTAAAAACTGAAGTTAATGAATTCCCAATATTTAAACAAAATATCATAGAAGTAATCAAAAGGGAAATTCCCTGGTTGTTTAGCAAATAACAACTGAGAGTGAGAATTGTGCGCAGAAAAAATCAAACACTTACCTCACTTTCCAATGCTTCAAATGTGTTCATGAACATCCAGTCATTTTGTTCTAAACTGGAAATTTGTTCCATGATAGCTGCCAGATAAGCAGAGTGCAGCCCAGGTTGAGCAAGAAAATCCGGAAAATCGGATAAACGGTGGAGCGGAGGAAGGCCAGGGAGGGACACAGGCAGTGCTTCCGGCTTCACAGGCAGAGACAGGAGACCGTGCCGGAGATGCCAATACATGGAGAAGAGAGAGGCAGAATTAGTCGAGAATGCAGCTCCACATATCCCAAACTGTCTAGCCACACTGAGACCCCATGGAAGGAGAGAGTCGTAGACGAGACAGTCCACAGGTGAGGCAGAGTCATGGAACTTGAGGATGAGTTCAGCTAGAGTTCTTGAACCAACAGTTTGAAATGAGTCCAAGTAGGCATCCACGCTTGGTGCTTGCAGGAAGCCACCCTCATCAAAACCATCTGAAATGGCCTCAATTCCAACTGCATCTGACTGAATGGAGTCCACAGTGTAGTGGGTAGTGGCTAGAGTTGCCTTAAGGCCTTTGGAGACCAAATGCTTGGCGAATTGGAGAAGTGGGTTTATGTGGCCCTGGGCAGGATATGTGAGAACCAGGACATGACCTCTTCTCTGTTTCTCCATTCTTCCTGACTTTTCTTACCCTAAAATTCGGTCGATCAGATAGCCTCTACAGATGGTTATCATGGGTACCGAGTTTTTCCACAGCAACCAGGAGATTGGATACAGCTATAAGAAGAATGTTTGGTAGAAGAAGAATGTTCGGTATAAATAACTCACTTCCTGGTCTTTGACCCTTGCAGTCAATAAGAACACCCAGCTCAATGCAATGGGATGAGTCTATTTATCTATCGTTTTAACTGGAAATAGTAGCAGATTTGAAAAAGGCTAGAAATGTAAATTCAATGGTTGGTTCATGTGCCATTGTCATGGACTTATTAGAGTTTTGTACGGAAATATTGCATTTAATAAAAAAAATGATAAAATTGATTCATTGCCAAAGAATTAACAAACGATGATACGCGCCTGCCGAAGAACTAAGATTTCAGTTTCTACGCTGCCGTCGAACTCCGCATTCAAATTATATCATTTTCCTTCATTTCTTATCCGCTATACAAAACTCCCATTTTGGGTTGCGAGATTTTTATTATAATTTATTATATCCAATATTAAATCAGTTTCAACTGTCCATATATTTTAAACCCACTTTTTTTTGTGAAATAAATAACTGACTTTAAACAAAATAATCATAACATTATTATTTTTTTTAATTTTTCAACGCAAGTTTGAAATTCTAACTTATTATATCACTTTCATCACCATTTTTTGTTTAACAACCCGTTCAATATCCAGCTTTTACAAAAATACTAATTAAAAGATAATTTATTTTTTATAATTAAAAAAAAAATATATATATATATATATATATAAGTATATAATGAATTGTATTAAAATAAGAAATATCTTCCTTCATAATCTACCGTGACATAAGTGGAAGGAATAAAAATTCAAATAATGATTAGAACGATGTTAAAAACAGAAACCAAACATACTTTAACAACTCTAGATTAGAAATGCACTTCACAATATATATTAATTCTAATAAGACCCCATTTACAATTACTGGAATAATAATAATAACTGAAGATACACATAAAAATGCAACATTTGAATACGATAGTTCCAAGTTACAAACACCCCAACTCAAAGCATTTGGACAACCTTTTATTTGTAAATAGATATCAGATCAAACCTTTTCTGAAAAACAAAATAAATAAATAAAACAATAATAATAAGGTAGATTGTAGAAATAGAAAAGATTCAATGTTTTGATGAGATAGTACTACATATAATATATAGCCTTTTACAACACAAAAACAAAAAACAAAAACCCATATCATAATATATCAGTTTTTCCACTCCAAATAATCAAATCAAATATATTGACATAGAACAAAGAACACTACTACCATAAATGACAGGTTCTGCCTATAAGAAGATATTACAAGAAAGAAACTAGACGGGATGCAAAGAACTTCCTCCGAGTACGACTGAAAACTCTATGTATGTCCTCCCATCTCCAAAATTATGGTCAAATTCCCGCCTACTCTACATGTTTCCATTTCTCCACCTCATCCGATCATGTCTTCGAAGATTGATTGCTCTTCACCTGCTTTCACAAACTCTAGCACCCGATTCAGATGAGTTCTGGCCATGAAGAGAAGTGCAATTCCACTCACAAGACAGACTCCACTCTCTCCCACTTGTAAAAGTTGGTTGCGGTGAAGTTGTCGCCGAATTCTCAAACATTGGTAGGAGCTTCGACTAAGCATAAAGATGCATATGCATATATACCTTAAGAAACAAACCCGTGAAACCGTATGTCGGAAACATAGGAACCTCGCAGAACATGGGTCTCTGATTGAATCATTATCACATATCGTAGCGACCTGGAAAGAGACTATGGAGATTGATGAATGCCCCGAACATATATGTTAATAATGATATTTATGAATTCTCTAGATTTAGTGATGGTTAGGAAGAGAACTACAAGAAGTTACCATATAAGTTTCACTATTAATGTTTGTTATAAATACTTACCGTAAATATGAAGAACAATCATATTAAAAAAATTGAGATATAAGGCGGCAAAAGTGAAAAAAATAAGAAACAATTAATGTCATTCAAAGAGAATAATAGTTAAAAGAGAACCAAATGCAAATTATTGTTTCAGATGTGAATCGCTACACTTGAACCCATTGAAGCACTATCGCTTTTCGTTGTTCCCAACCCCTTGAAATAAAAGGAAATCCATTGACTATGAGAATTTTCTATTTTCATTGGGATTGGTTATTTATTATCCGTTTAGATCAATTACTAAAAAAGGGAAGAATGAAAAATAAAAGTAATTAAAAAAAAAGAAATGGAATTAAGGTAATAAACATTTCACAGAAATGGAATTGGGGGGTTTTAGGGTTTTAAGGTTGTAAGGTTTTAATGTGATATGGTTTTAGGGTTTCAAGGTTTTAGGGTTTTAGGTTTTTTGGGTTTTAGGGTTTTAGGGTTTAAGCTGCCAGTTTTTTGGTATTTCAACTTTGTATATGTGTGTAATATAAAGTAAATATGTGGTCATTATTTGACGCAAACTAATTTTATCTTTTTTTTCAAACGCAATGGCTCCGTACAAAACCCATTGTTATCTTCCTTGTTTTTCTAAACATGAATGGATAAATAAACAAATAAAACTTTATTTAAAAAGAAAAAAAAAGGCTGTATGATGAATAAAGAGCAGAAAATAAGGATCTTGATGTGGTTTCAGGAAAATATGATAACTTAAGTTGACTGAGCAGATAGTATTTGCAACATTCTATCTTCCTAGCTTGCAGCTACTTTTAGTTTTTGTTATTACTCTGTTTGGATGTTGAGGAAACTATGAGAAGACTAGAAATTGAGATTTTGAGCATTCCATCATCTGCGCTTCTGATTTTAAAAGTGTCTAAACATAGTTTGCTGTCGGTTTGTGGTTTCTGATTTGATCTGCACTGCAAGTGAACAAGTTTATTGAAGCTACATGGTTGAAATTTGAAAACTGAACATCACAATGAATTTTAGCTATATACAAACTTTATTTGCTGGATATCTATTTAATATGATGGCTGGCCCAAGCAATTGAGATTAAGGTATGTTCTGAGTTAAGTCTGCTTATGTCGAATGCACATTATATTGACCACTGGAAATTCTTCCTCAGGGTAATGCTAAGTTGGATACAGACTCTTAACATCAGAAATGGGTTCTGGAGACTGGTTTAAGGCAATACTTAGATCAAAGAAAGTGAAAGATGACAGTTCCAGAAAAGCGAAGGTATAGAGCCCCAGAAATGCTATTTTAAATGGTTTTCACTTTTCATTTATAATCTGTACTGGGATCATCCAACTTTAACATCAGAATTGGGCACCAATGGAACTAGTTTTGAAGGGATGTCTTCAGGAAATCAAATTGCGTAAGAAAATTCAAACCCAACTTCATATGAACATAGTAAACCAAGAAATTCAAACACAACTTCATTAACCTATGTCGAAATCTGCATTTAAAATTTTCGATATTCTCGTTAATCATACAGAAAATCAAGTTCATAGTTGGCATCAAATCTCCAAAGCAGGGAGACAACAACAGACTCTGTATATCATCCCATTTGCAAGACAATCGTGAAGGGGATAAAAATATATCCAAAAATAAATTAATAAAAAGAGAATGTAGAGTTAAGATACCTATATGAGTTTGCAATGTATGAGAATAGAGTAAGACGACTGCAGAGCGTAAGAGAAAATGGGAAAAGTTTCTGGGCGAAATTTTATCCAAGCAACAATGTTAAGAAGTGCCGCTGTTTACTATGAATTTAATCACCAATTGTTGTTGTTGTGAATTTGACTGCATTTGAATTCCATTTCCAAAGTGTAAGAAATAATAAACAAAACTTAGAATTCCATTAATTTCCCAACTAAAATATTAAATATTTAAGCCAATTGCTTCATTTCCTTTCTCACCTCGCATCGTTGGGGATTTTGCTGACTGCCTATCAAGCAAGCAATAGAGAGGCCCACTCATCAGGAACTTGCATGAACCTGTCAACAGTTCAGAATCCAAACACAACATGGTTATCGGGCGACTCTTCCTAAGAAACAAAAAATGAACATAAGAAGGGAACAGATCTATTCTAAAAAAGAGAGAGATACAAGTCTCCATATGCATTTATTTGATATAACACTTACAAAGGTATCAAGAGGAAGGACATTAATAAGGCAAGAATCAGTTGCTTGCAAAACCTCGTGAAATGATAAATCGATAAATCCGCGAATCCGAATCAAATGAAAATATTATGACGATAATATCTTAAATACCTACATTGTTGTAATGCTTTCCGAGAGAGCTTAAGACTTTCTCTCGGGAGGTCACCCGTCAGGAATCGAAAAGAGAAATCCATAAACCATGTGAGTAAAAGAATAGTGAGATCTCAACTTCTAGCAAAAGTCTAGCTAGTTACTTTTATTACCCAAACACCTCCTTCGCATTCCTAGGCTAAGTCATCATAGTAGCAAGTTCCCATAAGTTTGTCTATGATTTAAGAGAAAAGTTCCATACCATAATCTCTGCTTTTTTCTCGTGTTCACTTGGCAACAAGAACAAAGGGAGGGGCCAGTGGAGACATAAAGATGGGAACCTCAGGAGTATGTTCTCTTTTCTTAATTCCTTTTTTTCATTTACAGTTTTTTTTCCCTTTCCTATACTGCTCTCCGTCTATTCACCATTCTCGTGATGTGTTTTTTCTACACCGACTCAACAAAAGGTGGCCGTCAGGAGTTTGAATCGGCCTTAGGCCAAGATGTCTAATAAAAATAGACAATTTAAACATAAAAGCAATGGCGTACTAAATAAGATAACCCACCAATAATAAAAACAGTATATCTGTAGAACATAAGCGTGATATAACCAACCGGACCACAATCAAAGCAATCGGACCACAATAAAAACAAAAATCATGATTGAATCAATAGCAGAATCGAATAGCAGACTAAATAGCCGGATCAGAATATACCTGATTCAAATGGCGTAAAACAAAGTATCTCGGGGACGGCGTGAGACTAAGATTCAAGCAAATGGGAGGAAGCGGAGGTCAAGTTAAAAATATGGGAATGAACGCATTCAAATGGCGAGAGGCACTCAAGGCGAGGAGCCGGAGATTCAAGACTCAAGAATGGTTCCGAATCTACGGCACTGATCCTATCCACTACCGGCAAGCTCGAACGACGGCATTACAAACTAATTTTGTCAATATTTTCTCCTGTAAATTAATTTTATCTTTTTTTTTTAATTTGAACTACTTCCACATAAAACTCGACTTATTTTAAAGGGTGTCCATGACTCCAGAAAGGGTATTATACGCTTGAAAGGTTTGAGCTGAATGCACGTGGAGAGCGCAACAATAAAGTAAGTGATCGTGTATTTAAAACTTCTTCAAAGGTCGTAAGTCAACTCCGATTAAGTTTAGAAGCTTATCGTTAATCTAAGCTGACCATAAAAAAGGGTTTTGGTCGATCCTAGACAAACTAGTTGAGCGCTGAAACCCCTGTCCTCAAAAGCAAGGCAGGGTGAAACCAATCAATATAAAGCCATAGTGTCATGGTGTGGTAGGTTGGATCTCGCAAAAGTGACGATATGAGACAACCGCACGGCTGCGTAAACGAGTAGGCATGTGACACATTGGTCTAGAATGCCTTATGTTTCTTTGTTGGAAAAGTTGTGCCAAATGTCTTTTACTGGTTTTTCAACCTGAATGACGGAACCAGACAAGATCAACAAGCAACTTCTCTCACCTAAGGAAATCTTGATTATCACCATCACAGGAGTCCCCTTATCCACCACCATAAGCACAATAAAAGACAAAAGAGTGAATAAAAAACAGTACCCAAATGCTCATTAGATCAAGGGAAACTCAAGTACTGAAAAGTAACATTTATTAAGTAAATGCTTCCATACAAAAAAGATGATCCAACATGAAAGCTAGTGAATTTTTAAGCATTGTGGTTCGGATTTTTGAGTTTCTACTTGGAAGTATCCACAACCAGAGATCTGGCTCTGTGAAAACATCTACCTATTCACAATTTAAACCCAAAAGAAAGATGCATTTCTAACAGTCATCTAGGGGAACTATCACTATTTATAGACTGGCTGCATGCATATCTACACCAAAATAAGGTTTTTTTTTTTTTTTTCCGATTGTTACACGCTACAGCTGTGCAGGAAGCTCAGCCGGGCAGCAAGCGCTGTACCACCATATTAGCAATGGTGATTCGAACTGTCCATTCCAACAGCCGATCAACTGTATCTGTGCACAGCTCGGACATGGGTCTTCTTCAAAGCCACATTCATGCATATTGAAAACTTCATGACAGTTACTAGCATTCTCCACCTCCTCTGTGCTTCGATTGTTGACGAACGGGTGATGAGAAAACCGCTGACAGCACTGTGTAGATCTCCATTGACAGCAGTTGATAGATGGGTCTGTGATTTGTTGTGTGGTTGAAGGTCATCAAAAAATCCCAGATGATTATCATCACAGAAAGCTTGAGTCATGGACTCTGTATCACATATCATTGAGCTGGTCACTTGGCCTGGGAAACTCAAGGACTGATCATATCTAAGATCCATATTATCAATGGCATGCAAGGAATAATCATCCAAACTATATGGAATTATATCTGGGGATGAGGCAACAGGATGTGGATAATCAAATCCACCAATGTTGTGAGAAGTCAGAAATTTGCTGCCATTTGAAGTCTCTGTTCTGGGTGAGCTTGGGTGACGAACATCCACTAAATGTGGAGAACCACCACTAAGGGCACTCTCATCCTCAAAAGAGACAACTTCCCCCCATCGTTCAAAAGCAGTTGCAATCAAGTTATGGGCATCAACCTAATGCAAATTTCATCACAAGGAGTTAACAATAATGCAAAAAAAAAAAAAAACAAAACAAAACAAAAACAAATATGAAGTGAGAAGAACTGTGCCTTTTCAGTTTCAGACAGCTTATCAAGAGGAATATACTGGCATTCTGAAAACAGCCCCATCAGATGACCCACAATATTGAAAACCACACCAGATTTTTGCTGAGTGCCAGGAGGACAGTACATATAAATCCTCTTATCAATTGCACACGTCCGAGCATGTTCCACAGTGACTTCCCACATCTTAGTAGACATACCTGTGCCAAGGATCTGCAAGCATCCAAACATTGTATCACTTCATAGACCAGGGAAAGGTGAAAAGGTTCATTCTTTGGGTGACATGAAAACTGTTGCTCAAAGCAATCATAACTCTTGAAATCACGAATGCATCGCCCAAAAATACATTCAAAGCCTTGCATATCTAAAATCACAAGGACATCGAAAAAGATGTCAGTCACAAACTTTTTTTTTTTATCAGTCAGATGTCAATCACAAACATATACCAAGATCATTGAATGCCTAAAATAAGAATAGAGGCAGTGTCAACAATCGATATTCAACACATTTAAGAATCAGGTATCTGGCATGTACAGCATATGAAACACTCTCTATTTCATTGGTGAGAAAAACTGTCCATTCTCAACTCCATTCCCTTTAGAAACAAATACACTCAGAATTTTTCTAAGACCTCAATGGATAGATGGTATCCAATGTATCAGTGTAGGAGCTTATGGAAACAATAAGCTTACTCAAACTATAACAATAATTTTATCAGCATGTCAATCTTTAGAAAGAATAACCAAAAGGGATAACCACAAGATAATCATATAGAATGTAATGACTTCAACTCAAAGTTATCAATGTATTAAGACAAGAACAATAGCCTAGCTAGCATTGGAAAAAGTAATTAAAAGGAAAAATGTGAAAGGGATAATCGATTGTTACATTTCGGAGCCTGGGTGGGTCTAAAGTGAGATGAATCAGAAAATCCTTCACGGTGTTGATGCTTTCCCTACTCAAACGCTTGTGAAAAGCTCCATCCTTGCCAATCTTTTCTAATCGCCACACTTCATCCATCAGAGAAGGAGGGTGGTGTTTCTTGTACACTGCAAACAGAAATCAGAGGTCGTAATTTTTCTTATGAAAAAACATTTAATTATACCCCCAAAAAAAAATAGAACAGATATTAACATAAGGAAGCATGAAAAGAATACTATAATAAAGAAGGGAGCATTGAACAGGCAAAGCAAGCATAAGTACATCAAGTTCACAGAAGAGGGCCTAAAACAAGAGAGCAAAGAAGAGCCAGACAATACGGAGTCTAAAATTATAACTTAAATCAAATCAGAACGGCCACAATCTCAATGATTCTATCTGCTTTGCTTTTTCAAAACACAACAAAAGTTACAACAAGGGGAGGCGCCCTCCAAATCACAAAACCAATTCCTCAAACTCTCTTAGCATCTAAAGAGAAGAATAATAATCACAAAAGAAGGCTCCATCGGTAGCTGGATGAAATCTAGATAAAAGCAAACAAATTCATCGCAAAATGAACAGACCTAATTATCAACTAAAGCAGGAGAACATACAGCAGCAATCAAGTATGCTAGTGAGAGTTGCAAAGTTCCCATAAAGTACTGTCAATGAGGCCTAGCTCAATGGTTAAGGGTTAGGGTGGGTATAGGGAGGGGAAGGAACCAGGTTCAAGTCTCAGTGAAGACAAAATTGTGTACTAATCAATATACATATATATATATATATATATATATATATATATATATATATATATATATATCTGATGTTCTGATGAACAGAAAGCATGCCAGTGAGACAGAAATATCTTTTCCTACTCTTTTTCAATCTATATCTACATACATAACTTATTTGATTTCAGTCGATGCACCAGGTAAGTGCAATAAACAAGTAAATATACATATTTTGGTTATTCTGTCCAAAGCTATTTAGACAGGAAGATCGATTTCATTCTCAGCGTTTGGGCTAGGATTCAATTTATGAGCCCATAACGGTATTAAGAATCTGATACATAATTTCTGTGTATAAGAGGTGCTCTTGGTCATGGCACTGTCTCCATAACGTACAGAGGTTTTTCTCAACCTAGGATTTGTTGAATTGAAGAAAGAAGACATTAGAAGCAAAAACCTTCATTCTCTCTGTTCTTTTTTTTCTTTTCTTTTTTTTCTTTTTTTTTTTTTATACGCAAAAAGAATGATATTTTCTCCTCTGTTCTTTCTACTCTAACAAAGATCATTTATGCTTCCCAAGTGGAATTTAAGTCACTAATTTTTCACCAGGTGAGTTTGGAACACTTTTCTAAGTGGGAAAAAGCAGGTACCTTCTATACAACCAGCAGTGCCCCATGAGTTCACATGTGTGGGCCTCAGCACTCTCTATACAAAAGAATGTGCCCGAGTATAAATCTAAACTAATAGACAAATGTATTCAATATAATTCTATCACCTGTTGAACTAAAAGGAAGGATAAAACAATTTGGATTCCTATAAAAAGACAATATGCACGTATGCACACGCAAGTGCATTTGCATCAAGTTTGATGACTGCCACCATAAACAGAGCAGCCCTTGATACTCACAATTCTCCATCTAAACAGATCTAAACCTATTTGGGTGATTTGGATGACCTGGAGAAATAGAAGGTCCCGCTAAATGATGAGTAAAGGAGGAAGCCTATTATTGAGGATGTAGTACTCTATCTAAATCTCTAAACTTGGAGCTCAATCTAAATCTGGAAACTTTAGATTAATAAGAACCTAGAGATTAAATAGGACTAACGGACCCAAACGGCTTCAAGATATGATAACCACAAAGCAAAAGAAGATAATAGAATCAGAAGCACTCACATTCTCCCCGGTGATCCCTGACAATGAATGATTCTGTCTTTGCTTCTCGCATTCTAGTTCCATCAGAGTTATCCACAACTCTTGCTCCTAGCCTGAACTTCCGGCTTCTTGTCCAGCTTGAATTATCAGTAAAGGAGATCTCACCCACAAAACCAACGCCATCTTTAAGATTTAAAAATGCATCCCCTGTAAGTAGGGGTTTCTTTCCTTCCCTTTCTCTAACAATGTTATTCTTAAACTCTTCAAGTGTCCAATTGTCTCCTTCATCACCATCAAAATCTCCCTCAAGAACTACTATTTCAACCCTAGCTGAGGATTCAGGCCCAGACTTGACAACTTCCCCAGTCAGAGCATCAACTAAAGCAACTTGAATGCCAGAGCAATCTTCCCCTTCAATTCGAGTACCAGTAAATACTGGGAGAGAGAGAGAATTTGAGAACTGTAATTGTAAGCTTCTTGACTCAAAAGGATGCGACTCCTTCTCGAAATTCCTAACAAAAAGTTTGCAGATGAATCAATAACTCGATGGTAATTGGCAAGAGTGATTAACATGAAAACTACTTATTTCCAGAATATTTTTCCTTACCGCTTCATATTGCTTAAATGCCTTTTCAGAGCTGTTTCAACTTCCTCTTTCACCTGTAAACACAAAAGGAGTTAATAAGCTCTGCTGATTATTTATACAATGAAAACTACAAAATATAGAAAAAGAAAGGGCAACATCTGCTTTTTCAGTGCCCTTTTTCTTATAAATTAGCTCTTGAATCAGTTGTCTGGCAATGGAAAATAAATACAGCAATTATGAGTTAGAAACAACTACTTGGTGTTAGGGCAGAGAAAGTGCTGCCACAGATTGGACATTATCTGCCAACCGTAGCAGTATGTTAACTTTTTAAAATTTTGAAAACAGTTCAGAATTATGTATTCCATCAATCCTAGGAATTGGTAAGTAAACTACATTCAAGGTAACTTAACAAATCCTTTTAATACAAAATCACTCTATATATAAATGCAAAAGAAGGAAGTGATCAACAAACAGATTAAATTCAATTCACAAAGAACAATTTCAGGGGAGGAGAGAAGGAACACCTTTTCATGTCAGTATTGCAACTAAAATGTTGAGTAGGATCCACCACCACCACCACTTTACGGATCAAAGGCTCCAGAATTGGCTCCATCAAATGCTGGACCGATGACTGCATCTTCATCACTTCCAGAATTGCACTGAAAATATTAGTAACAAAGTCAGTAGAAGAACAACAAAAGAAAAAGACTATACCAACATAAATCAAAACACATCACCAAATTCTTCAAAATTTATTGAAGATGCCAATCAGTATTCACCGTTCACAAATCGTTTAGGAGAGAGCTAATTTCAGTCTCAAAACATAAAAAACGAAACAACTTCAACTTCTACCCTATGAATAAGTATCAGTGGTTCATTTTTTCAAATTTCTTCCCCTTATTAGTGATTTGCAGGCGAAAGCATTAACATTTTAACCTTATGAAAAAAAAAAAAAAAAAACTCAAAATAATCTAAACATTTCTTTAGAAAATTAGCCCTTAACAAAGACTACAAGGGTTAGGATAATGGTGAGAGTAACTAACAGCTTTCAATTGATAAAAAAATTGTGTTTAAGACAAAATATAAGCATCAATTTCTAGTAATAGTGCAAAACTATATGGGCTTCTTCCTTTCCAACTCAGTTTCCATAAACTCCAAAGTTGTGAATTTTTTTTTCTCCCCTTTTGCTTTCTCCAGCAGCTAAAAGAACAAAGACAACCATTCGGATTGTCCAAGATATAAAACCAAATTCAAGCATACAAACAGAAGTGAAACCCATTAACCAAAATCTCATTGAAAAGAGTAAACCCATTTCATTTTTCCACTTCACTTCGAGAATTCCGACTCTCTCAAGGGAAAAACCCCCCATTCACCATCAATTCTCCACAAACAAGAAACCCCAGTTTCATTTTCCCTCAAGAAATCCCTAGTCCCAACAACAACAAAAAAGGGAAAAAACAGCAGAAATCAAAATTCCAAATAAAGAAAAAGAGGCTTTACTTTTTCAAACTGGGAACCTTTCTCTTCTTCTCGTCGGGGCCAACCCCCTCCGATCGAGGCTTCCCATCCTCGGCGTGGCGCTTCTGCGACATTACCCAACTCTACAGCACAGAACCGGCGGTGACGGGGGAGGCGAAGTTGGGATTGATGATGGTGAAGAAGGCGGTGGGTATGAACAACATCTAGAGCGACCAACATGCGGTCTCAAAAAGGAAGATGAAATAGAAAGAGGGAAGGAATAAACAACAATAAATGATAATGAAGAAGTAAAGTCCAAAAACACATGCAACACCAGCACCCCTAAAATCAATCAACCCGCATATGAATTTGGCAGCGTCTGAAGGGGAGATGCTTCGCGGTGAAATCCCTTAGAAAGTGGGTAATCTTGATTTGGCTGCGAAACAGAAGGGAGGAAAGAGGGAGACGAGAGGTGGGTTGGGTTGAAGGCCTAGAGAGTTGTGTTGTGTTGCGACTTGCGAGAGGTCAGACTCCCATCTCTCCATGTCCATGTGGGGGGGCCATGGAAAGCGCGTCCTGACTCGACGATTGTGGGGTCCAATTCCCTGCCTTCCTTGTCCACTTTGCCAGGTCAGTTCCGGTTCTTGGCTCGTTCTGTGTACTACACCCCTCAGCTCTCGTACGGCCACTGCCCCCGTTTTTCCCTTATACCCCACCCCCCGTTTCTCACTTCACAAACACCACTCTACTCATTCATCTTTCATCACAATTCACAAATTCTAAATAGTAAATATATTGCTGTTAATTACAATAGTGTTTTTTTAATTTTTACAAAAAGTAATATAAAAATATGAGTTTTTAAAGCTTCTTTTATGAATTAATATATAAGGCCTCGACTCTTGGCGATTCTTGTAGCATTTTTAATATCGTGCGTGAAACGGTGCTTAAGTAAATTCTCAAATTATTCGTTTAATGAAGTATATTAAGTATTAATGGGTCCCATAAAGCTTGGATTTGTATGAAAATTGATTGTTTAACATCTTATTAAAGTTGTTTATCGTACTTAACTCAAATGGTACATAGTTTATCATTTCAAACAAACATAAAGGTATGACAGGATTAAGTTCAAATGCAATAGAAGACGTTTTTTGTATTTTACAGAGATTTAAAGTGTCTTAAAAATATGGTATCGGAGTTTGATTCCAATAGTGAATCGGCATTATGAAAGATGATGTTAAAAAGCATGATATTCGATTTACTTAGTCATATATGTATCGTAAAAAGTGCAAGTTCGAATTTTAATGAAAACAGTTTACTATCTTTAATTTAAAGTATACTAAAAAAACATGGTATCATAATTTGGTTTCAACATAGGGTCTGCAAGTGAAAAAGTGTGTTAAGAAGCATAATATTTATATTAAACCTCAATCTTATGAAATACGGGTGTTAAGAAACATTTATATTCGTTCAATGAAAGGAGGATATTAAGAAATATGATATTTATATTAAATCCTCAGAATTGGTTGTTTAAAAGCCCAAAGGGACTCAAACTATTAAGAGAATTTTAAAAAATATTTTATAATTAAAAAAAATATGAATGATTTTGATGATTTAAAAAAAAACATTTTTATAATAATTTAGAGATATTAAAAAAAATTGAAATATTTTAAAAAACAACTCCTAGATGCATTTTGAAAACTCTTGAAAATATTTATTGAGTTATATATAAAAGTTTTTCAAAATATTATCAAACACCTATATTTTATATTAAAATATTTTTAATTCAAACACTTATAAAAAATTCTGTTAGATTTAATGACTCATTCTCCTAAAAATATTTTTGAAAAAAAACCACTTCCATTAAAAATATTCAAATAAAAATCTACTCAAACACATTGTTATGAACAAGAGAATTTCTTCTTTTTTCCTAGGAGACAATGTTTAAAATTGTAATGGTAACCAATTTTTATAAAAAAAAAATTGTTATATTTAAAGAAATTAAAATCACTTCATAAAATTAGTATCCCTTTCTAAAATTATTGTCAAATGGACTTTTGATTATCAACGAAGCAATGTTGTTTGAAATTGAGTGGATAAAATACTTTGAGTTTAGAAGAAGTGTCGAATGGAGAAAATGCCAAAATAAAATAAAATGATATTATATATATGGGGTGGGGAATGCTAAAACAATGATTATGATAAGGAAGTTGCGCAGAAATTTACAGATTGGAAAGAATTTGTTGATTGCCTTCATTCCATTATTAAACGTAACTACTCCTATGCTTTGTTTGTGATCAAGGTGACAATTTTTTTTAAATAAAAACATGTTACATGTTTTTCGAAATATGGGCGTTGATGGGCCAGACTCAATCTAAAAGGAGTTTTTTTCTTTTCTTCTTTTTTAACTTTTTATTAATTTTTTTTTCTCAATTAACCTTTTTCTTCTTTTCGATAAGCCTTTTTTAGGTAAGGGTTTGGTGTCATTAATTTCTGCAAGCATTTTTTTAGGTAAGGGTTTAAAAATTAATGTTTTAGATCCATTAAGAATTTTTTAATAGATTAAATGTTCTTTATTCAAAAAAAAAAATTTGATTAAATGTTCTTGGTTATTATTACATCGAAACCCTCGCCGCCACTTATTTCTTCTTCTTTCAATTTTTTTTCTTTGCTAACCTTTATCTTTAAGCAAAAGGGGTGATTTTTCGACCATACATCTCTCTTTTGTCATTTCTTCTCAATAAAGTATCCACCATACTTCTCTCTTGCTCGTTTATTACCGATAAAGTAATTAACACCGTATATATATATATATATATATATATATATATATATATATATATAGGTTTTGAAAAAAAACCCTAGGCGTATCTCTTTTCTCGTGCTTATTAACTTATAGCGTATTTTAACAGCAATGATGAGTGGTTTTTTCTGAATTTTGCCTAAAATCACCAATTTACTTACTTTACGCATTTTTCTTTTTTGATAGGTGATTATTCGCGAAATTACAGATTTTTAATTTGTTTTAAGTATGCTGTCATTATCTTGTGCGGCGTGTGGTTTGTGTCCCGGCGAGTCTGGCAGTTTAGTTTAAATAAATGCTTAGACTGCGATGTTTTTTGCTTTGTGTGTGGGTGATTCGAGCAATGAAATATATTTGATCAAGCAGAAACGTGAGTTAAATAATGGTCGTTGTATGCTCTGAAGCCTTTGGGAGTCGTGTATTTTTTATTAAATTATTAAGGTATCGAATGTATAAGTTTAAGCCAATATCATTGCATTTAATGCACAGGAGTTTTTATGAATTGATTATGTATTTTTATTGAATATATTACTAGTTTAAATCAATAAAATTATTCTCCTTTAAAAAAAACATATTTTCCTCAAGGAATGAGGGATAGTTTTTTACCATTCTTGGCTTAAAATAATCCGTTCACACTTATTTTATCATTTTCTTTTTTAATAAAATTGTTATCCCACACATGGGTTTTCATTTTTTTTTTTTTGGTGATTACATATTCGTTTTGTTGCGACGTGTGGTTGTGTCCCAGAGATGTGATTCGGGTAGATGGGTTAGGTTAGAAGTAGAGAGGTAGACATTGGTAGGTCAACAGTAACAATCCGCCTAGCCCTAAATCTGGCAAGTCATGCCAAACTACGCCAAAAGCAAGCGGCAAGCAGGTCAAGCAGTAGAGACCACAGGCTAGGCCGAAGTAGGCATGGTCGAGTGGCCCTTTTTTGGTAATAAATTAATAGCCACGGCCTTTAATTTCGGGTTAGTAGAAATTTGGCCTATGGCCGACTTAAATTACCGCCCCTAGTTGTGTGTCTGATATAACGTTTGTTTTTATCTTTTTTTGCGTCGTTTATTTGTGTGTGGACGATTCGAGATAAATGACATAGGAGATCACAATGAATCGAATCAGTAGTCTTGATATGTTGCCAGGAATTAGTGGAAGGTAGATATTTTAGTCGCAAAAATGTCTGAATGTGTAATTTCGATTATCAAATATATAGAACTAAGCCCGATTGATTCGTTATGTATAATTTTAGGACATATAATTATGTGTTTGTATCGATGTATTTATTCAATCGATAAAAATTATTTTATTATAAAATTAGTTATTTTTCTTTTTTTTTATAAATAATTTATATTTTTTTATTAAATATAAAAAATTTAAATATTTTGTTGAGCTTTTAAATTCATTAAGTAAAAAAAGAACACCATGTGAGACTCATACTCTCAACGTCCTCATCAAATTCCTCTAACAACGCCGACCATATTGGTTTGGTTTCTAAAGGTCAATTTGGCATTGCTTTTTAAAGGTGTTTCAAAATTTTAAAACACTTAAAAGTGTTTTTTAGAAAGAAAAAAAAGAAGTGCTTTGTAATATTTAAAAAAACGTTTTTACAACTTTAAAAAAACTATTGAAGCCTTTTTTTAGACGTGCATAGGAGGTGGTTTTTTTAAAAAGAAAAAAGGCATAAAAAGATTTTTAGATATTTCTAAATATTTATTTATTTATCCTTAAAATATCTATTTATTTTTCTTAGAATACCTATTTATTATTTATTAAAATATCCACTTATTTTTCCTTAAAATATTTATATACATTTTTTCAAAATTTAAATCTTTATGTAAATATTTTTAATTTTTTAAAAAAATATTAAAATAATTATTTTAGGTTTTATTTTATATAAATATTTTTATTTATTATGGTGGCCTACTTTTTAAATTAATTTTAAATATCTTTTTTAGATGATTTTAATATTATAAAAATGTTTTTATACCCATCCTTTATAAAAAAAACCCTAGTGTAAGGGTGATTTAGATCAACAAAGTATATATGAGATTTAAACGAGTAAAGTATATCTGATTAAGAAATCAAATCAATAGTTATCAATATTGATGATGCTTTTTCCAGCTGGGCCCAGAATTTGGAGCGTGTGGGGTCATTTGAGTGGACTGGTTGTTTTGCGTTTGGGATCAGGGCTCTTCGATTGTGCAATTTGAGGTGATCATTCTTATTTGTTGATGCGGCCTAGATGGGAGTACTTCTATGGCCAAAGAGGAAAGCGGGTCGGCGGAGGCTTTTTGCAGTATGCATTCCAAATCTTGTCGGTCTTCGCTTGAGAGAGAAAGAGAGAATCTTTAGAAAATTAGTATTGGCATCGAATGGCGTGCGGCTTCATGCATTTGGGAGTGCACTGTATTTATAGTGTATATTATTCCCGATTTGGGGGTAGTGAGTTCTTTCCCATTGGATGGGATATTTGTGCCTTTGTAGTTTTAGAAAGAGATATTGAAGGAATAGTTTATTGAAATTATCTCTTGCTTTATTGGTGAGATGATTAGTTTGCGAGGATAATATATTATTGAGGGTATCTGTTTTCCCTTGTGAAGTTTAATTAAAGATTTGATTCAGATTCAGGATGTAGGTTATAGGGGATTATTCTACTTTCCTTATTGGCGAGATTCAATCGATTTGGGGATATGGGCTTTCTCAATTATCCATATGGCCTTTGGTGTGGATGGAGCAACTGTACTGGAAAACTGTTGGGAGACTTGGGTGTTTATGGGACACCGCCTCTCGCTGGGCTAGTGAGTAGGTCTGTGGCCTTTATTTCGGCATCGTGATTGCCACATTGCTTGTGCCGCGGTGATAGTGGGCGAAATTTATATCGTTCTTGTGTGGGGTGTGAATTTGCGTGTCATTTCGAGTTTGGATTAGTTGAGGGCTTTGTTGTCGTCTTATGCAGTGATAATGATGACCTTTCGGTTCTACGCGCTCATTCAACCCCGTAAATATCCCATACGATCGTTCGTCTTGCAGCGTTCCCTTAGTAGAATAGCTAAATTGGCGTGCGAGTTGAGAGAAATTAAGCTCGTCAAGCGAGTGGCCCAGGGCCGATGGGCTAGCGACATTTGGACGATTTCTAGAAATTGTCTGACTTTTAGTGAGGTCGTCGGTCACGGATTCTTGATCTCCATGTCAATTTGAGTTGCTGAGTTGAATTATTGATTCCCTTAAGAGAATTTGCATAGTGTTGGAGTAGATGAACTACGTCAAAGAGTTATCTGTTAGACCAGGTCGTCGGACTTGCTTTGGTGATCCCGATTTTTGGTACGCATAAGCCGGGTATAGAATGTTGAGAGCTCGTCGAGTAATGAATGGTCGGCGTGGGGCTCGTCCATGAGAAGCGAGGGAAGGAGCTGCCGTCGGGTGAGCGATTGGAGTGGGGCTCGCGAGAGTGGCCCGATGGGAAGGGCTCGTCGAGATGAAGCAATCGAGTGAGGCTCGTTGAGTCGTAATGGGAAGGGCTGCGTCATAGTGAACAATTGAGTGGGGCCGTTCATGAGAATAAGAGCTCGCCCGTGTTGAGTGATAGGAAGGCTTCGTATGAATGAATAATTGAGGAGGAGGCTCGTCCGTGTTCAGTGATAGGAAGAGCTTCATTATGAATGAATAATTGAGGAGGGCTCGTCCGTATTTGAGTGATGGAAAGGCTCGTTAGGATGAGTGGCGATTGGAGCGAGTGGGCGGTGTAGCCAGAGTGGCGATTGGTGACGGCCGATGTGGCCCAGTGGCGGTGGCCGAGTGGCGGTGTAAGTAGAAGTGGCGATTGGCGAGAGTAGGCGTTATGGCAGTGGCGGTAGCCGTGGCGATGGCCAAGTGGCGGTAGTAAAGTGGCGATTGAGTAGTGGCGATGGCCGGTGGCGTTATTGGCAGTGGTGATTGGTAGAGTGGCGATTGAGCCAGTGGCGATGTAGCCGAGGGCAATTGAGCCAGTGGCGATTGAGGTCGGGTGGCGTTGTGCCAGTGGCGATTGGAGCCGAGTGGCGATTGAGGCCGAGTGGCGATGTAGCCAGTGGCGATTGAGCCAGTGGCGGTGAGCCAGTGGCGGTGAGCCGAGTGGCGGTGGCGGTGGCGATTGAGCCAAGTGGCGATTGGGCCCAGTGGCGTGTAGCCGGCAGTGGCGATGTAGCCAGTGGCGATTGAGCCGAGTGGCGTTAGCGGCCGAGTGGCGATTGGTAGGGGCGATTAATGATGGCGATTTAAGCCGGTGGGCGTTATGGCCGAATGGCGGTCGCCGGTAAGCGTGTAGCCAGTCGCGATTGAGCGGTAAGGCGTTAGCGGCGCGATTGGCCAGTGGCGGTGGTAGTGGAGATTGGCCCGTGGCGATTAGCCGATGGCGGTCTTAGTGCAGTGGCGATTGGCCGGCGGCGATGGCCGAGAAATGGCGTTATGGCCAGTGGCGATAAAGCCGGTAGGCGTTATGGCCGTGGCGATTGGCCCGTGGCGGTGTAAGCCGAGTGCGATTGGCCGGGTGGCGTTAATAGCCGTGCGGTGATTGGCGAGTAGCGATATGGCCCGTGCGATTGGCCAGAAATTAGCGTTATAGCCGGTAGCGATTGGCCCGTGGCGATGGCCGTGGCGGTGGCCATTAGCGATAGCGAGCAATTCGCCCGTGCTTGATGGCCGAAGTAAGCGTTATCAGTAAATAGCGATGGCAGTAATTTAATAAATGCTTGATGCCGAAAGCGTTATATGCGAAATGCGATGGCAAATGTGATGTGGCCGAGTGGCGTGTAAGTAAGTGGCGATTGGCCGAAATGGCGATATCCCGGTGGCGATTGGCCAAGTGGCGATGGGTAAATGGCGATTGAGCCGTGGCGATTGGCGTGGCGTTATGGCGTGGCGGTGGCCGGCGATATGGCGTGGCGATTGGCCGGAAGTGGCGGTAAGCCGTGGCGGTGTAATAAGTGGCGATGGCCGAAGTGGCGATTAACCCGTGGCGTTGGCAAGCGGCCCGTGGCGGTGGCCGGCGAGCGATGGCCGTGGCGGTGGCCGTGGCGTTAGCTGTAGTGGCGGTGGCCGCGTGATGGCCGTGGCGATTGGCCGTGGCGTTATAGCCGTGGCGATTGGCCGGCGGTGGCCGTGGCGGTGGCCGTGGTGTGGCAGTGGCGATTGGCGACGCGATGGCAGTGGCGGTGGCCAGTGGCGATTGGCCGAGTAGCGATAGCCAAGTGGCGATTAATGATGGCGTTATGCTTCCGAGTGGCGGTGGCCGTGGCGTATGGCCAGTGGCGATGGCCGGTGGCGGTGGTAGGAAATGGCGTTATGGCCGTGGCGTTTGAGCTTAGAGGCGTTAGTAGTCGCGATTGGCCGTGGCGATAATAGCCGGCGATGGCGAGTGGCGGTGTAAGTGGCGTTCGCCCGAAGTGGCGGGTGGCCGAGTGGCGTTAATAAGTGGCGATTGGCCCGATGTGGCGGTGGCGGGAAATGGCGATGTAGCGAGCGGTGGCCGAAAGTGGCGTTATAGCCTAGTGGCGATTGGTAGGCGGTGGCCAGGCGTTATGGCCGTGGCGGTGGTAGTAGCGATTAACCAGCCGTGGCGATTGGCGTAAGTGGCGATTGGCCGTGGCGATGGCCCGAAATGGCGTACCAACCGATAAACGTTGGCCGTGGCGATTATGGCCGAGTAGTGTTATGGCCGTGGCGGTGGCCGGCGGCGATTGCCAAGTAGCGATTAATGAGTGGCGTTGCGTGGCGGTGGTAGAGTGAAGCGATTGGCCGTGGCGATGTAGTAGGGAAGCGGTGGCCAGAGTGGCGATTGGCCGAAGGCGTCATTTCGGGTAGCGTGACTGCACTGCAGGTAAACGAACTTCGTCAAAGTGAACGAGTTGAAGTAGAGCTTCGTCCATGTGTGTATTGATAGGAAGAGCTCGTTAGTGCGAACTTAGGAAGAGCTTCGTTAATGGGGTGATGGTGAAGAGGCTCATGAGAGGAGGAATCGTAGTAGGAGCTACCCGTATTGGTGATGGGAAGAAGAGGATTCGGCGATGGAAATAGTAAGCCAGGGCGGTCATCCCAGAAAATGATGAAGGGCTGGAAGTCGAATTTGACAGGTGGGAGCCTGGTCCATATGAGGAAAGAGCTTCACGTCGATAGATTTTAGGAGGGAGTCGGAGTCTTGTCCAGTGTGCGGTGAAGGGCTCGTCGATAGGAGTTGTTTGGAGGGCTCGTGGTGGGCCATTAGGAAGAACTGGGTGGGTGTTTGTTGAGAGCTCGTGCATGTAAATAATAGAGGCACCGTCGGGTGGCCCGGATTTGGAAGGAGCTCGTCAGATGTTGTTGTAGGCTCGCCCGTGTAAATAATAGAAGGCTCGTCGGAGAAGGTTTGTTGGGAGGGCTCGTGGTGGGTATTGTAAGAGCTCGCCCGTGTAATGGCCGGACGTCGGATGGAATTTGTTGGGAGATCGTCGGGTGGGCGTTGTAGGCCTTTCGCCCATGTAAATAATAGGAGCTGTCGGATCGAGCATTTGGGAGGGCTCGTCGGAGTGGGGCATTGTAAGAGGCTCGCCCGTGTAAAATGGGGGCTGGTGAGTAGAAGGCTGTTTGAGGGGCTCGTCAGTGGTATTTGTAAGGCATTTCCGATCCGTGTAAGTAATAGGGAGCTCGTGGATGAAGGCTGTTGGGAGGCTCGTCGGGTGGTATTAGTAGGCTAGATCCGTGTAAATAATAGAACTCGTCGGATGAGTGTTAGGAGGGCATTTCGTCGGGTGGGCGTGTGAGGCTCGTCCGTGCAATGGGGCTCGTCGGATAGGTGTGGAGGGCTGCGTCGGTGGAAGTATTGTAGGCTACGCCCGTGCAAATAGAACTCGTCAGTGGAAGCACATTTGGAGGGCTCGATCGGGTTATTGCAAGAGCTCAGTCACTTGTAAATGTGGAACAGTGGATGGAAATTTATTGGGAGGAATTTCGTCGGGTGTAAATTTATTTGTAGAGCTTCGTCCATTATGTAAATAATAGATTTCGTTAAAGTGAAACATTTAGAACTCAATCCGGGTAGTGGTATTGTAAAAAGCTACGTCCATGTAAATAATAGAATTTCGTCAGTAAATTTGTTGGAGGAGCTCGTCAGTGTTGTTGTAAGAGCTCGATGCATGTAAATAATGGAGGCTTTCAATGGGGAGGAAATTTGTTGGGAGGAGCTCGTCGGAATCTTGTTATAGAGCTAGATCTGTGTAAATAATGGAGCTCGTCGGTTAGAAATTTGTTGGGAGGAGCTCGTCGAATTAGTATTGTAAGAGCTCGTCCATGTATGAAATAATAGAATTTCGTCGGATAAGAATTTGTTGGGAGGAGGCTCGTCGGTGGAAATTTGTTGTAAGAGCTCATCCATGCAGATAATAGGGCTCGTCGGATGGATTTGGGAGGGCTCGTCGAGATTAGGCTGATTGTAGAGCTCGCCACGTGTAAATAAGACTCGTCAGTGGAAATTTGTTTGGAGGAGCTTCGTCGGGTTGAATTTGTTGTAAGAGCTCGTCCGTGTAAAAATAATAAGACTCGTCGGATAAATTTGTTGGGAGCTCGTCAGGGTGAAGCATTTGCAAGAGCTCGATCCGTATGAAATATTAGAGACTCGTCGAGTAAGAATTTGTTTTTGGAGAGGCTTTGTCGGGTGAAATTGTTGTAAGAGCTCGTCCATGTAAATAATAGGGCTCGTGAGTAGAGTTGTTTGGAGCTCGTCAGTGATATTATGAACTAAATCCATTGTAAATAATAGGAGCTCGTCAGTAAATTTCATTTGGAGGAGCTCGTCAGTGGAAGCTTGTTGTAAAGGCTCGTACAATATAAATAATAGGAATTTCGTGAGGAGAGTGTGGGAGCTTCGTCGGGGATCTTTGTTATAGGCTCGTTACATGTACATAATAGAGACTCGTCAGTTGTTTGTTGGGAGGGATTTCGTCAGACATTATTATGAAGGCTCGCGCGATGTAAATAATAGAATTTCGTCAGTCGGGTGTTTGGAGGAGAACTAGTCGGTCAGTGTTGTAGGCTCGTCCATGTAGAAGAAAATAATAGGAGCTCGTCGAGTAGGTACATTGGGAAACTCGTCGGGTAGGAAATTTGTTGGCAAGGAGCTGTCGCTATACGTAATAGAATTTCGTCGAGATAAACATTAAGGAGGGGTGCTCGTCGATGTAAATAGTAGGAAGGAGCAGATGTTTGGAGTCGATGAAGGGCTTGTCAATGTAAATAGTAGGGGCAGTCTGTTTGGATCGATGAAGGGCTTGTCAATGTAAATAGTAGGGGCTCGTCCATCGGGTTGAGGGCGAGCCTCGCTGATATAGGTGTCTGATGGAGCCCTTTGTGCAGATCTGACGAAGGGCTGCGATCCGCATGAATAATCAGGGGCTCGTCCGTCGGGTGGAGGGGATGAGCCTGCGTCGATGTGAATTAATACGAGAAGGAGCAGATGCATACGGGCCCGCGTGAAGGGCTGTCAGCCGTGAATAGTAGGAACCGTCGTTACGAGTTGAGGGACCGAGCCTCGTCGATATGAAGCTGTAAGAGAACGCGTCTGTGCGGGTGCGGCGAGAAGGGCCGATCACTTTGTGGAAGTAGTAGGGGCTCGTCCTGTCCCGAGTTGAGGGAGGAGCCTTGTCAATATGAATTGTAAGAAGAAGTCCGTGCATGCGGAGCCTTGGCCAGAGGACCGTCATGCTAATGAATAGTAGGGGCTCGTCGTTACGAGTTGAGGGTGAGACCTCGTCGATCCATGAATGGTAGAAGGGCTGCAGATGCATGCGGAGTGCGATGAAGGGCTCGTCAGTGAATAGTAGGGGCTCGTCATTACGAGTTGAGGCTGAGCCTCGTCGACTCTGGAGTGCCCAGCTCCACAGGCGTTGGCGGCCTTGAGTGGCGTTCGGTGAGTGGCGATATGGCCAGTGGCGTGTAAGCCCAGAGTGGCGATTGGCCAGAGTGGCTGATTGAGCTGGTGGGCGTTAATGGCCGGTGGCGATGTGGCCAGAGTGGCTATGTGTAAATTAGCGATGTAGCTGTTGGTCCCAACTCACGAGGCGGCGTGCAGTATTGGTGGGTGAAGTGCGTCGAAGTGGCGTGTCAGCTCAGGCGTATGGTAGAAGTGTGATGTGGCTGGTGGTCACGAGCTCTGGTGGCGTGGCTGTGTGGAGTGGAGGCTCGTCGAAGTGACGTGTTTCAGGACCCGGCCAGGAGTGGCGATGTAACTGGCTGGTGACTCCCCAAAGGCGCGTGGCTGTGTGGTGAGTGAGCTCGTCGAGGTGAAGCGGCGTGGCTCAGGCGTAGGCGAGTGGCAATGTAGCTTGTTTGGTCGACTCCTGACGGCGTGGCTGTGGGTAGGTGGGCTCGTGAAGTGAGCGGTGGCTCGGGCGTTGAGGCCCAGGAGTGGCGTGTGGCTGGCGAGTGGGCTCCCCCAAGGCGTGGCAGTGGGTGGGTGGGCTCGTCGAGGTGAAGCGGCGTGGCTCGGTATTTGTCTTGATGGCAATGTAACGAGGCCCGGTCCGACTCCGGGCGGCGTGGCTGTGTGGTGGGTGAGCTCGTCGAAGTGAGCAGCGTGGCTCCGGGCGTTGAGGCCGAGTGGCAATGTCGCCTGTTTGGTCGGCTGTGGGTAGCGTGGCACTGTGTTGGAGTGGGTGGACTCGTCCAAGTGAGCGGATGGCTCGGGGCGGCGGCCCAGGAGTGGCGATGTAGCTGAGGCCCGGTCGACTCCCCCAAGGCCGGCGTGGCTGTGTGGAGTAGATTGAGCTCGTCGAGGTGAGCGGCGTGGCTCGGGCGCTGTGGCCAGTGTGATGGCTTGGTGGTCGGCTCACGAGGGCAGGCGTGGCTGTGTGGGTGGGGTGGGCTCGTCGAGTGGCCGACGGCGTGGCTCCGGGCGTTGAGGGGCCCAGAGTGGCGATGGCTGGCTGGTCGACTCTGGTGCGTGGCTGTGTGGAGTAGGTGAATTTGGTCGAAGTGACGTGTCCGGCGGTAGGAGTGGCGTCTTAACTGGTAGTGTTACGACCTCCCCCAAGGCGGCGTGGCTGTGTGGAGTGGGTGGGCTCTCGTCGAGGTGAGCGGCGTGGCTCGGCGTGGTAGGGTGTGATGTAGCTTGAATTTGGTCGGCTCACGACGGCGTGGCTTTGTGTGGAGTAAGGTGAGCTCGTCGAGTGAGCGTGGCTCAGGGCGTTGGTAGAGTGCGATGTAACTGAAATTTGGTCGAGCTCTGGCGGCGTGGCACGTGTGGAGCTGGAGTGAGCTCGTCAGGTGGCGCGTGGCTCCGGTATTTGTGGGGCCCGGGAGTGTGATGTGGCTGGTGGTCGACTCATGAGGGCGGGCGTGGCTGGTGGGGTGGATGGGCTGTCGAGAGTGGACGGCGTGGCTCAGGCGGGGCGGGAGGTGGCGATGGCTGGGCGGTCGGCTCCCCCAGGCGGCGGCTGTGTGGAGTGGAGTGAGGCTCGTCGAGTAAGTTGGAGGCCTGGCGCATGTGGCCGTTCGACTTGACTTTTGGAAAGGTCGGCGTCTTTAATGCGATTAGGAGAATTTTGGAAGCGTTTGCGAATTTAAGTCTCATGGCCTTCTTATAGATACATGAAAGCTATTCTTTATCAGATTATGCTTTGGATATTACTGCCTCTTACGGTGCGTAAGCGAATCTACCGCGAGATGAAGCGTCAGTTTGATCGTCTTGTGGGGATCCACACGAAGATTACAGTTCGATTTGTTGGACTCACATTGTAGGAGTTGTGTTGCTGCTCATGAAGGGAAGTTGTGACCTTCACCAAACTCGTCGTGTCTTAATTGGGCATTGCATGCAGCGGTAAGTTGTTCTAATTCTTACATCGGGCGTCGATTCGGTGAGGCGGAGGCGCGCCTCCACCTCGTTCGTGTTTAGAAGCTTGCCTTGACAATGTCTTAGGGTGGTAGAGACATGCGTTAGCGGTTGGTCCTGCGTCAGCCAGGCGAGATTAGCGTTACTCCTGCTTGTGTTCCTTGTTGATACCGTCGATGGCGAAATCGAGTTATATTTTTCTAAGGTATCGTTCCAGCGAGACGGCGCCATTGATGATCTTCCAGTGGGCCCAAGAGTTTGGAGCGTGTGCTGAGGGGTCGTTGAAATTTGGACCGGATTGTTCTGAGGAATTTGGGATCGGGCTCATAGTTAATGCAGGAATTTGAGGAATGGGATCATTTGCACTTTTGATCTGCTGTTTAGATGGAAGTGCCTGCCTGCGGCGGGGAGGAGAGAAGCCGAGTCGGCGGGGGCTTTGCCGTGCAGCGCTCAGATGCCAGAGTCAGGTCTTCGCCCGGGGAAAGGGGAATCTTTGGAATTAGTATTGGCATCGAGATGAGCGTGCGCTCGCGTGGGAATGCTTACTGTATTTATAGTGTATATTATTGATTTAAGGGTAGTGAGATGTTCGTTGGATGGGATATTTATTACGCTATCGGATTTTAGAAAGAGATATTGAAAGATAGTTTATTGAGAATTATCCTACTTCCGCTATTAGTGAGATTTGATTGGATTTACGGGATAATATATTGGCCAAGGAATTATCACTGTTTTCCTTAATGAAGAGATTTAATTAAAGATTTAGTTGGGTCGCGGGATAATAAGTTATAGGGGATTATTAACTTTTTTCCTTGTTAGGCGAAATTCAATACGGTTACGGGATATGGGGCACTCTCTCGATTATCATGTAGGCCTTTGGGTAGAGTGGATCAGACACGCTTTGGCGCGATGTGAGAGCACAGGTCGGCTTTATGGGTGCTCTCGGCTGGGGCGCAGTGGTGGGTCTGGCCAGCATTTTCAAGCGCCATCGAAATATGTTGTTAGAATCGTAAGTATTATAAGTGTAATAATAATACTCCAATGTATATATTTGTGTAAATATATAGCTCTATAATTTTTAACAATCTTTATTCTATATTTATATTGTGTTGTATTGATACCACTAAAAATGTAGGTAAGATGGTTAAGGTCTTTCCTAAGTTAAAGCGGGAACTCTTGGTTGACACTTTGGAGATGTAGTTGTGTTATATGGTAGAGTTCCTCTTAGGCGCTGCATAGTCATTTTTAGCGAATAGGGATTAGTTTGGGTATGGTATGGCTGTCTTCGTGTGTGTGCGCGAGCCGGCGTAGGACCTCATGGGTGACAAAAAAAAATCAATAAAATAAAATGATTTTTTTCTCTTAAAAAAAACACTAATGTATAAAAAAAAAACGTTTTAGTTATGAACCCTTTTATATCAAAGCAATGCGAAATGGGCCCTAAGTTTCAATCAACAATGAATTGCAACAGTCGCACCAAGTAGCACCCGATCAAGTATTGCAAAAGTTTATTGACTGTGCAATGATGGAGCAGAAAAAATTTAAATATGAATCTTAAATTGAAAAAAACCGAGTTCAAATAATGGAGCGATAATGAAGCAAAATATTCTTTAGTGAATAGTTTTACAGCAATATTTACACCAAATGTGCTAGAAAGCTGATATTGTGATAAATGTTTGAAGAATGGAAAATTCTATTTTACCTTCAACATCAAAATTTATAGTGTATGAAGTGATATAAATGAATGAAGGGTACGTAATATAATTATAAAGGAAGAGAAATTGTAAAATTAGAATAGATTTAGGATAGATAAAATTTTTTAGATCTTCCATTTCTTGAAGATGTTTTAATTAAAGCTTTTCTTAAATGCCAAAATGAAACAGGAATAAAAAGTATAGGCTTTGAATCTTTCAATTTTTAAATGAATGTTGGAGATGCTCTTAGCCTTAAACTTTGCATTTTCCATTTAAAAAATGATTACATCCAATAAATTCATGGATTCCCTCGAATATTCCGTGGACTTAGGCAGAATCAAGCATCAATAACTTATTCTGTCGTTAAGCGATTGAGCAAAAAGTATCAAACTGTGTGTACTACGTACTAGGCAACTGTTTTCGAAGAGTACAAATGAAGATCATTCTGAGAATCCATCTATTCCGCCAGATTCATAGTAGCCAAACAGACACATAATTGCCACAAAACATGTTCTTCGAATTTCCGGGAATCTTCCTTCCGTGCAACCACTGTTTCGAGAACAGTTAATTACTTTCACAAACACAGTCGCGATTGTCTTTCACTCTTCCCATTTGAATCCATTTTCTTCCCCCATTAATAATTCATTCATTATTCCGTCACATGAAATCACATTTCTCGATTCTGGAACCACAGAGGAAGAGAGAGATGATTTCCTCGCGGTTGCTCTTTTTGTCATTTAACAACTTCGATGTGGCTTCACCAAACATCTAAATCTCATTCATAGGATGCGTCTCATATTGAATGTTGGGAAAAATCCCTGACATTAGGAAATTATTTTCTCTTTTTTTATATTTTTTTAGTCTTATATAAAAGATAAACAAATTAAAATTAAATATATTTTTTATTTTCCTTCAAATATTTATTTTTTTACATTTTTTATCTTAATTTTTTTTCTTGAATACTTTTAGAGTTCTAAACAAAACGTTAATGTAGTATAAACATTTTAAAATTATGAAAGCCCCTTGGGCATTTGTCTTTAAAAGAAATGTTAGACTATTATTATGTCATAGGCTCCACTTGACCAATGTTTATGAATTCGTCTCAATCTAATAAATAATATTTAAAACTGTAAATCCTCTTGAGACCAAAACAAATAATGTTTGCATGACTGGACACAAAATATTACAAATGGTATCACAAAGGGATGACAACAACATTTACATTATTGGATACAAGTCAATATTTACATAATTGGGCACATGACATTATAAATGACATCAAAGTACACAAAATTATAAATGACATTAAAGTGCACAAAATTTACTTGGTTGAGAAAAAATGCCCCTCTTGAAAAAATGAACGCGGGTGGAGCTAGGTAGGGCTTAGGTGGCAAATGCCTTTTTTGAAAATTGAGAAAAACTTATTTGTAAAAGGGTTTGAACTCTTGTTTTTTAATATATGATACTTAACCATCACACTATCATTTCCTGTTGAAAATATTTATATTTTCTTGCTCTGCTATATATATATATATATATATATATATATATATATATATAATTGGTTATAAGTCATTATGAAAGGTATCCAACACGATATTTACATGATTATTTGATTAAAAGGTCATTTGAAAAATCTTCATCGATTTTTTACTTTATTTTAATGAAAATACATGTATTGTTTTTTTTTTTATATAAAAATAACCTTTTTATTTTCAAGATATACAAATAACATTTTTGTTCATAATAAGTCATTCTTAAAAAAAATACGTGTTATCTTTTAATAAAATATTTCATATTTATATGATTATAAGGCATAAATTATTAAAAATGACATCAAGATTGAACTCATATCTTATCAGGCATAGGTTATTATAAATAGTATTAGAATCGAACTCAATAACGTATACCTCATACATGATATTAGGTCTAAGTTATTAGTGAGACTCTGAAAATTGGGTTTTTCTTATATATATAGGATTTATTTAAAAAATAATATTGTTTAAAAAATATTTATAATTCTACCGACAGTTTTTGTTGACTATGAAAAAGATGTATTTTAAATAAACGATTTCATCAATGATTTATTTCTTCAATTTAAAAATCATCTTTTGAAAAGGCGTTTTCAAAACACGAATTAAGATGTCTCATTTTTTTCTACTTATAGATTAAGCAACAATTATTATTAATTTGTTAGCTGAAATTTGTTAAAAAAATCATAAACATTATCAATTTTATTTTTAATAAGTAATTATGTTTTATTTTAATTTTTGAATAAATAAACGCTTAAATACTATTCTTTTATTAAAATTTAACTATGACATGTTAAATAATAAATTAATTTATTATTTAATAAATTATTTTTGAATAAAAATTTCAACCGAACATCCATTAATTTAAAATGAAATCGTAATCATGTGTAAACCAACAAACATGATTAATTTATTATTTAATAAACAATTTTTACATACAAATTTCAACTTTAAGAGATAAGATTTTAAGCATTATAAAATTTATTAATTAATTTTATTTGATAAATTCAATATATAGGATAAGTTTAGTTATCATGATAAATTATTTATAAAAAATATATATTTAGCATTTTTTGACAACTATATATTTATATTTAGTATTTGAAATTAAAAATAATATTAATTTATAAATTTTATCCCTTAAAATTTCATTGAAGAAATGACTTTACAGAAGAAATGATCTTTTCAAATGATGATATTCAAGGCTATGAAGAAATTATCTTATAAAAAGACGATTTATTAATTGAAGTTAAAGAAATTGTTTTTTTTAAAAGACTGACCTTTTAAATTGAAGAAATCGTTTCTTTAAAATATGATTTTAAGACATGTTTTTTTTAATCAATAAAAATGATGGTAGAATTGAAAATATTTTTTTAAAGAGATATTATTTTTTAAATAAGCCGTAGAATTATGGAAAATCCTCACGAGCTCAGCCACGTGTCGGTTGATATGTATGGGTCAGGTCACAGTGCTAGGAAAAGGAGAGAGAGAGAAAGAAAGAAGATGGTCCCCCCAACCAAAGTTTGTCAGCCAGTCGTGCGCTTATCCAATTAAAATGCAACACCTGGTTGGCTTTCCACCCTTAAATATTCCTTCTCCAACCAAACAGCCACTACCCCCAAAAGATCTCTTTCCCAAAACTATAAGAATTTTATTTTATTTTATTCTAGAATGTTTGGAAACTTATAATATCATATGAATCAGGAATCTAATCTAAACTTGTTTGATTAAAAAAAACAGGCAAATTATTTGAAGATGTCCTTAATTTATGCCGTTTCTTTTTATATTTTTTTCAAATTTTAATCCTATTTTAACAAAAATTACCCTCATTGTTTTTGTTTTGCAAAAATAACTCTCTTTTTTTTATAAGATAAATGTAAATAGATAAAATGAAAAAAAATGTTTTTATCTAATATAAATTATTTTTTAAGAAAAAATATATGTTAGATGCTCTAAATTTTAAGTTATTTTAGGTTTTTAACTAAATGTTTTTAAATGTAAAAAAATCTTTACCCATAAAATCCAACTCAAATAATAAAAGGGATGACTTGTGTAACTAAAGACTCTAAATAAGATATTATAACTTTATAACATAAAAGGTGAATATGTATTAAAAAAACAAAAAATCTTCTAAATATTGATTTTTATTTATTTATTTGTTACATGTGGATTCATTTATGAAAAAGTAAAAATGGATTATCATGGCATAGCATTGATAGAAAAAGAATGATGGTATTTTGGAATCTTCCTATTGTTGGATTTATTCCTCTGAATAATGTTGCCTAATAATGCCTACCAAGTTATAAGTCTTATCTTTTTGAGTAATCATTTCATGGATAAACTTGATTGAAGTTGGTCAAATTTGGATTAATTTGTTTTAAATTCCTCACCCAATAATTAAAGCTTGTTTGGTTGTTTTAAAAAAAAAAAAAATATATATATATATATATATATATATATATATATATATTTAGTATAAAATGCATCTTAAGGGAAAAAAATAAAAATAGGATATGAGAATTTATGGCAAGCTTGAAAATGGTTATCGATAATGGTTATCTCTTTGTGATTCCCTTCATGTAAAGGGATTCCTCTAATAATAATTATTTAACTTTCTTTTTTGTTCTTGTTTTTTTTTTTTAAATCAATTTATTCTTTCTTGTTATTGTTTAAAAAATAATAATATAAAATGCATATTGAAGAAAACAAAAATAGAATATGAGAAGTTATAGTATAGCTGACACTTGTAAATGATTATTGATAAGGGTTATATCTCTTTCTGATTCCCTTCATATAAAGGTATTCCTGTAATTATAATTTAATTAGCTGTCTTTCCTTTTTGTTTTTTTCTCCTTTTTTTTTTCATTTGTTTCCTTATTTTATAATACCTTATCAAGTATCAATATTAGTGGTCCGTAGGCGGCTATGCAAAAGAAAAAGTTAAAGACGCTTGTTTTTTTCATTTAATCTTTGAATATAAGCTTTTGAGAACACAATCTTTGAATAGTCTTAATGGCATTAAGTATTAAGTTGTTTGTTTTTAACGTTAGATAGTGAGTAGGGATAATGAAGACAATTATTTTTTTAAGTTCTGTCATACGCTCTTGTGGCGCGTATTTAATTTAATTTAATCGGGGTTTAATGGGTTTGAGTTTATTTTACCGAATCAGAAACTTGAGTTCGAATATTGTTCTTTCTACTGTAAGCCAGAAAATTAGAAATTTTCAAAAAATGGTAAAATGTTAATAAAAATAATAGAATTGTCGTAGGGTTAGGAAGTTTAGAAAATTCTGCAGATACCGGATAATGAAGCGATTTCTGTAGATTAAATTCGGTGCGAATCTAGTGATGAAAAGTTTCGTCGAGTCTGCTTTACGAAAATTTTTCGATTTTACGGGTGATAAGTTGTCGATAGCTTCGAAGGAATGAGATTCACCCCGATTTTAGGGGCGAAGCGGATAGAATGGTCAATATGAGCAAATATATCGAAAATAATAATAATAAGCGTAGCGTTATATTTTAAAAATATTTTTATTATTTTATTTTATACTTTAATATAAATAATTATTATTATTATAATGTTTTTAATAAATAATTTATAAAATTCATAATATTTTTATTTTATGAAAATATTAATTTTAATATAATAAAAAAAAAAGCAAATATAAAAAAATTAAAATTAAAAAAAGCAAAATAAAATATAAGCGGGCGAGTTTGGGAATTTTAAATCTGTAGCGTTAATTTTTTAAATGGGACAGATTTGGGAATTGAAAAAAATAAACGGCAGGAACTCGAGGATAAGGGCCGTCAGTCCCAATTCTAAAAGTTGTCATCCCTAGTAGTGTATATTCTTATATTTCTTTTTTTATTGGATAATGATTGAGTTTTTAACATTTTTGTGGAAAATGAGAGCACTGCTTATTTTGTGGAAATGACTTCTTGTAGAAAAAGTAAATATTTTGGCTTTTGACCGAGCTTTTAAAAAATTTCGATAATAAGTCGCTAGAAAATTTTAAAAAGCAAGCAATTTTTAATCATGAAAGTACATTCATTTTTCGGCATTAAGTCAAAAAACAAACGCATGTGAGAAGTGAGTTACGAAGTGAAGGTGAGATAACTTTGACGTTAAAACATTTGTTTTTTTAAAATTTCAGCGACTATTTCTTGAGGCCCCAAAAACCACGAGCAAAAAAAAGTGAAAATATTAGGCTGAGAAAAAAAAAGTCGTTATGAAAAAGAATAAGAAAAGCGTCGTGCGACCAGTAGTATGATATCTGTTTCTTGCCAGGACAACGGCGAATTTGGAGGGCAGGCGATCACGTCACGGCAGAACTTTGTTTGTGCCACTGATTCTGGCTCAATACCGTTAAAATTATTAAGACGAGGAAGATAAGCCTGCTCTTGCGTTACATTTTATTTTTTGTTTTCCACAATTTTAATTTTTATGGCATAACTTTTTATTTTTATTATATTAAAGGTGATTTTCATAAAAAACCAATTTTATATAATATTGATAAAAAACATTATAATAATATTGTGTTATATTAGAAATAAAAATAAAATAATAAATTATTTTAAATATAATCGGCGGGGCTTATTATTATTATTTTAAATATTCGTATTCTTTATTGAATAGTTCTGCTTCACGAGTTAACCCCGTTTTAAATTAAGCTTGGCGTCGTTTCTTGACTTTCGAAGTTTCGTAAAAATACGTCTGCAGAATCATTATGACTTATCGGAAAATCGAAAAAATTTCCTCTTTGTCTGAGTCGAGTGAAACTTTTACAGTCGTTAGATTTGTGAGGCAATTTAACGGCCTTGATAGTTTTAGGTCGTAGAGATCTGAGAATTTTATGAACCGCAGGCACTTATGACGATTTATTATTTTTATTAACGTTTTACTTGAATTTTGAAAATTTTTAATTTTCTCGGGTTTCTGAGGTAGCGACCATGAACCCGTCTTGGATTTGAAAATAAACTGGCTTGTTAAAAAGCGATTAAAATTAAATTAAGCATGTGTTATTAAGAGCGAGGCAGACGAGCGAAATAATAAGATTCCGTTATCATCATCTCGATGCACAATGTTAAAAAGCAATAACATCACTTAATGTTATTAGTCTTTATTGACGTTAAAATTTAAAAATTCTGATGGCGTTAAGTAAAAAAAACAAACATCACCTTATTTCTTACATTTATATTTATGATAAATTTATAATTTGATTTTATATTTAATCTATTTTATTTACATGCATAAACATGTGCAAATATCATTTCACTAAAATATTTTTATTTTCTAATAAAATTTTATGGAAAAAAATCATAGCCAAAAGTTATGATAAATATATGCATTCTTGTAATAAAAAGTGATAAGTACATTGTCATACACTCATACACTATACACTATACACTATACACATGATTCCTAATTATTTTTTCAATTATATTGTATAACTGAAAATTGTACAAAACAACATTTTATACTAAGAAACCTTATTCAAATTTACACAATGAATTATGTTCAAATTTACACAAAACAATATTATGAATTTTATAATCTTCTATGGCTAGAAGCCATATAAAAAAATTATGATTTAAAGTCCCATACATGAATATATATATATATATATATATATATATATATATATATATATATATATATATATATATATATATATATATATTATAATATTATACATAAATGAAGATTTTTACGTTTATTTCTTTATATATATATTGTAGTAACTTATTCTTGCCAAATTAGAGAGCTTGCAGATGCAGCCATGATATTATACGTTTATCGCTTGAGTCGAGCCTCAAGGACCTCCAAGGATACATAAATAGAGATTATTATAAGCATTGTGATATAAAAATTATTGTTTCACTAATAAAACATAGAGTTATAAGAATTTTATATATTTTTATAGCTTCATGTTATGAAATGTGAATTATTGAAATATTTATTTTTCTATGATTTGGATTCGAATGTATTATTAGTATTCCTTCTACTAGATATAGATATTGAAATATTTAGAATTATGAATTTCATGCTTTGAAGAAATTAAATCACTCTGCGAAACAAAGGAATAACAACACTATATAAACTTTTATGAAAATATATTGTTGGAAGTATTTTACTATATATATTTGCTTAAATATTTCTAATTTTTTGTTTAGCATGTTATTATTATATGTATAGTACAGATCATACTTACTAATACATGCCCATGTTTTATTAATACATAATATTAGTTATTTATAAATATATTTTAAGATATTTGTCTCATTAATCATATAATTGTAAATTACGTTTATTTGAAGATCAGATCAACACAGAGCCGATCCTTGAAGGGAATAAAATGAAGAAAGGCGAGCCCAAAATTTAAGGCTTAGGCCTGCTTTAACAGGCTGGGTTGTACTGGTACAGGCTCCTGGATTTATGGGCTTTCAATAAAAAGCCCAATTTTCATTACTCATTTACTCCCCTCTCCAACAAACTTTTGGGCCAAGGCCTGTCTGAAGTTAGTATTTGATATTTTCCTTCCAATATGTAATATTTAGCAAGGGCTTCCAATATGATAAGCTTATATGTTGTTTAGTAAAAACTCATAATCAATTAATGATAATTGATTGTAGTTTATTTTAATCCGCTCTTATTAAAATATCCAAATTCCCTTTTTTTTCTTATCATTTTCTTCTTATTTACGTGGAATTCAATGATTATTACTCAAATGTACATTTTAGAATAAATTTTTTCTTTATTTATGATTATAAATTTTTATAATTTATATTGGTTTTTCTTTTTATATATACTTGCTTTGTTTTATAGCTCCTCAATCAATTACTTATAATAAGTTATTAAATAGTAATTTATAATTATAATCACCCGGGTTCTAAGCTGAACCAAATACAAACAGAGCACTTAAAAACCATTATTTTTTGGATGAAGTTGAAGAATGGTTGATAGCGAAACCCAAAAGTCGACTGAAAAACATAACTCATTTGTTTTTAATTTTCAAAAAACAACACATTTTCAGGTTAAAAATACATTTAATAGTTATAAACTTATAATTGGGAGCCACTAATTGGCCAGTTCAGATTTTATTTAAGATTCCTATTTCCTGAGAAGCCAACCCCTTGAAATCATTATCTGCACAAACTTTGAAGCTGCTTTAACTACTCCTCTGCTATGCAATAAAGAAGGAAGCAAATGGGTGGTTGTTACTGTTACTTGCAAATAAATAACCTTCAACTCCTCTGCTTTTCTTTAATAAATGCAGTATATTAATTAGTATATAGTCTATTAAATTCCAACCCATAATGGGATGTTCCTTACACTATATAAATATATAAATATGATATGGGCTAAAATGAGCAACATTTCCATGATTGAATACCTCTACTAGATTATTTTAAAGCTATGAGAACCCTATTCAATGTAGATAACATTTACATGTCTTTTAAAATCTATTAAATATGTGTTTTTATTTTATATTTATTTATTTATATATTATATTATAATAATATTTTTAGATTTGATCTTGTATCGTAATACATTTACAAGCTAGACCTCAAAGATAGTTATTTGATGTGTTTTTTAAAAGTGATAAAACAAGTGTAGACTCAAAATAGACAACATCCTATATAGACAGGACAGGACATCCAAGGAAAAAAAAAAGGTCTCAGGTTAAAATTTTAATTGAGATGATTTACTATATTTTAACGAAATGATAAATTGTCAACAATATCTACATGATGAATTACCAAAAATTACACATCAAATGTTTAAGGGGCCGGATTTTGTTTTATTTTCTGAAAATTGTTTTTGGTTTTAGAAAACAAGAAATACTTGATGAACGCCTTTGGTGTCTAGGTTTTCTTTTTTAATTCTAAAAAAAATGTAAAAAACACAAAAATTGGATAACGAAAAGGGTTTTAAGAGAATACCATTTAAAGTTATTTTTTGAAGAATGATTTTCTAAAACAAGAACCATGTCCATATATTAATTTCCATTGAGTTTTTTTCATCCAACTCCATCACAAAATCCCAAAACATAATTTCACTCGTCTAGCGTGAAAGTAAAGCCATAACGAAACATATATATAAAGAGCACTCATATATATATATATATATATATATATGAATAAATAGTAATACACATTGAAGCCCAAACATATATAATATAAACCATAAAAACACAAAGCATTAAGATTAGATCAGAATTAGAGAGAGAGAGAGAATAGGGTTGAAGAAGAGGTGGAAAGAAAGGAAGAAAGATGAGGGAGCTAAGGGCATTTGGTCTTGTTGCCATGGGTGACCATGTCGGTGTAGCATTGCCGCATACTTCTCTGTTGCCTGGGGTGCCCGGCAGCCTGCCGTTGCATCTCACGCCTTAGATCCCGCACGCCCTTTCGCACACGTTTGGCCTTGAATGTTGGCTGCATCTCTCCTTGCATAACCCTCCACAATCTGTCATAAGTTCATAACAAACACAATATCTTACTACCCATGCATCAAAATCAAATCAAATCAAATCAAATCAAATCAAATATTTCAAACAAAGAGGAACCTCCCACCCACCTATGTCTTGCATCAACTACCTTCCACCTCTACCGTCACCCCTGAAACCCAAAATACACAGTAAGTACTAAATACTCAACATCTACAACAAAAACAAAAACGAAAGTAAAAACACCCCAAAACAACGAAAAAGTAAAATGAAATACAAGATGCATAGTTTCATGTACTTTGCCTGACTGAGGAATGGCACCTTCTCCTCCTCTTCGATGCTGAAATCAGATGGGAAACCTGCATGAAAATGCATCAAACCCAAAATGGATTAGTAAAGAAAAAGAAAAAGGAAGTTGGGAGGAAAAACAGAGCCAGGACCCTTGCGCACCTGAGCAAGGAAGACCAGGAGAGCAGAGTAGAGACAAGAAGCATACGAAGCGTGGCCATGGCTGCTGTTGCTGGAAGCAAAGCTCGAGTATGACAACTACTATAAGCCCTGCAGCAGGTGGCCCTCCTTTATAGCCGATTTATTTCTTGCTATAATTACCAAGCACCCCACCATTTTCAATTCTTATTACTTCTCCTACAACTTTGAAAATGTTTTTTTTCTAAGAGTGAGATTGGGAGTGAAAACTGATTTTTTCTATCAGGGGAGAGTGAAAAGTGTATTTCTATGTTATTTTTTATTTTTTTTTCCTTTTATAAAATGTTCTTACAATGATTGGCATTGGAACTTATAATGTTTCGAATCTGAATCTCTCCCTTTTTTTTTTTCCAATTCTTTATCACCCAAGTCGGATCTCAAAGGCTGTTATATGTAATAACATGTTATTATAATGATTTGAATTTGGATTCCCATATCCACTTCCTAAGCTTTACAATTGGAAATTTAAAGTTTTGAAAAATTTAATATCAGCATTTCTATTCAAAAAATAAAAATTTAAATCAATTAATTTTTAGTTCACCTTAATTAGTACTATTATCATGAACGGTTTTTAAAAAATCATTTGACCGAAATTTATTTGTTTTCACTCTAATTGTATCAATGCTGAGTTTTTAAAAATTCAAAACTACGATAACATTATTTGTAAATCAATAAGTTTTTATTTTATTTTATATTTATTACTTTATATATTATATTATAATGCCTCTTTCTACCTTGCCACCTATTAAGCCTCAAGGGTGTAAAATCAATAAAAAAAATTTTTATCAAGTCATGAAATGTCTTAAGTGGATCTATGTATACGCAAAAACACTTTTATTATATTATACACAATTAATTCTCATTCAAATCGAATTGACGAAAATAATGATAAAATTACTGCCATAAAACATAATTACTTGATTCCCATATCAATAGAATTTAAAAACTCCAAAATAATATGTTGTTATTTGTAAATTAATAAGTTGAAGAATCTTTTTCCTAATTGAAATTAATCATTTGATGTTTTAAATTTTAATACAATTAAAGATGAGTATAGGAGCCATTAGTTTTAGTAATTTTTAAAAATATTTTGATCAGTCTTAAATTTATATAGTTATATTTATTTATTTTATATATATATATATATATATATATATATATATAACAACTAAAAATAAATGGTCTTGAAATCTAAATCAAGTGATAAAGAAAAATGGGTGTACTCAATGTAATGAGTGTATGTCAAATATTAAAATAAAATTTGAAAATACATCACATAAATAATATGTGAAGGAGGGGTTTAGCACATGAAACCATTGGAAGTAGCAAAAGTAAGAGTTGGACAAAAAAAGAAGTGGATAAGGGCCAGGGAGTTTTATATTTAAAATCTTGGTAATTGATGACAGCAGTGCAGTGGAGGTAATGAATAATGTGGGCTGTACAGATGCAAGGTCGTAAACACGTGTCAAGATCTTGTAGTGCATGGTGTGAGCTGAAATGGGGCCCAGTAAAAACAACTATTCTGTGATGGTGATCAATGATCATCGAGAAAGGGACAAAGAGAATTAATGGGTCCCATGTAGGACCTCTGTTCCCGTACTAGAGGGCTAATAGTTATCTTCTTGTTTTGATGATGCTTCCCATTCTCTCTCATTGAAGCCTGAAGGAGGTGTGAGTGTTGTTCGGTCACACTTCCCCAGCTGTCTTTGCCCTGTCTTCCATTTCTTTTCACATGTAGGCTATATGAAATGCTAATTATTTTCTAACCTTTTTTTATTTTTATTTTTTACAAATCCTATTCCTCTAAATTATATGGAAGACTCTAAATCCATTTTCTACGTCCCCTAACCCGACAAACATACTTGGGTTCATATTTTATGGTCTTTTTATAAAAATGTACAAAGTCACCCACACACATCATCATAAAGTTCATATATATTAAAATATAAAAATACTTTAAGTCTATTTTTTTTTGTCTGGTCATGATGTACTAAACTGACGTGAGAGCTTTTAATTAACTTTTTAGTCTCTATGGTCTAATAAGGCGACACAATTAATAAATAATATGGTATATGCCTTTTCCCATATTTAATATTTCTCAGCTACCAAACAAAGGTGGCAAATTCATTAACAGGACAAGAAGATTGAAGCACAGCCAATGCCCATTTCCAACAAAAATAGGGATATATATGCTTTGTAGGGAAATATCAGTTTTAGAACAGTAAAACGAGCTTTCAGTCAACAAGGGTGACAATGAAAAGAGAAATGATTACACAGAACAGTAAGATTTTGCAGCATCAATTATCATGTTATCTAAGCCAAATTTTGTGTTGATGGGAACAAGTTATCCGATTATAAAGTGTTTCACTAGTAGGGCCAAAGTTTGCTACAAGTCTGATTCATGGAAAACCTACTCCCTTGGCCATTATTATGCAAGTAGACAAAGATCTTCTCATGGGAAGTGGGAGATTTAGACAAAGAAAGGGTAATAGGTGGTTGATTGGTCCGGCCTTGGGTTTGTTTTTCAATGGTCATCAATTCAAATTTCCTTTGGGTCATTGAAAGGTTACCCGATTGTTAGCTTTTAAGTCGTGAGGATTAGTTAAGATGTCTTAAAGCGGCGCGAGCAGCCAGTTATTAAAAGGAAAGATGATTGTGTTGGTAAAGGAAGACATAGAAAGCTCTTACTTCTATCCAATGATGCAAAACAAAGAAAGAAATGAATGTTAAATTGGTAAAGAAATTAGAGGGATGGAGATGAGCCCAAACACACTTTCTTTCAGGATTTGATTGTGTGACTTGCAGGAAGATCATAAGAATATTCTGTCAAAATAGCCTCAATCTGAATTTGAGACAAAAATTTAAAAAATATGAGGTTATAATCACAGTAATCGGACAGAAGATATATGTGATGAAAATACAAAATTTGTTTTTTTTTTTCTGGGGATTTTTTTCCACAGATTTTTCTATCGGTTTTTTTTCCTTTATATATACTGTTTGGTGTTAGATTACATACCTGCCAGAATTATAAACTTGGTAGAGGGCCTGCCTCCTTCCCTTATACCACCGGATTCTGGAATTCAGGGTCACATTTTATTTGTTTGTATTGCAGAAAAGAATGTGGTCATAGCAAAAAGGATCTCATATGAACAACCAGAGACCACAATAGCCAGCCATGCTGCACGATCTTCGCCTACAAGTGGTTGCATCAACTCCACATTCATCTTCAGTCAAACACCTGTGGTCGCTTCGAGAATCAGGAACGTGGCAGGCACTCTCGATTTGTTGACTACCATGTCCAGAGTTCAAGCTTGTTGCAGGACACACTTGCAAGACATGGCACTCGGTGTCTTGCTGCTTGCTTTTCACTCTGCATGAACGGGAAACTTCATTTTATGACACTTGAAAACTTGTATTTAATTTTCTCAAACAAGCTAAACTGAAATTTAGGATTTGATAAGATGGTTTGTTCAAACCAATGTGAAATAAGGATGAAGAAATATACCTGTATAGTAGTCCAATTGGTTGGAATGTAACTTTCCGGAAGTCTGTCATGCCAAGCACTGATTACTGGAAGAGGGTGACCCTCAGTTGTGAAAACATAATTGCGATCAACCAAAAATGAATCATCAAAGAGAAGATATAGATACTTGCACCTACAAAGAACAGAGAGTAATACAGTTTCAGACATAAATTACAATTACACATGCTTACAGCTGAAATGCATTTCATATTTTTGAATAGGGGAAAAAGCATAGCGGTCTTACGTTTCAGCAAGGAAGAAACTGTGTTGATGGTCTTCCAATTGCATGGTTGTTACATCTTTAATGCTCGCAAACCCACCTTCAACTTTAGCATATAAATTAAGAGAATCTACCATTGATTTTCCCACTTCTATGTACCATGGATCTGATAACAAGGAAAAAGATAGTGAGCAGACAATGATCCAAATGATTTTCAAAAAGGAAAATTTTGAAAAAAGACAAATTAAAGATGCTAAAATACAAATAGGCAAGCAGGCAAAAACCCAAATGTAAATAATATGGCAACAAAGAAGACAACGAGATTGATTCTCAATAATGGAATATTTCCATTCACCTGGCTACGCATAAGTATTGAAGTCATGTTTGGTTTGTATTTGTTAATTATTCTTCTATAGTTGGCGGACTGGATCTCTTCTCAATATCAGTTGTGGAACAGTTTTTCATTCACATATTATCTCTTGCCTCATGAACAAACCAAATGGTGGCAGGGAAATTTCTTGTACAAACACTGAATGGATGTTCTGTCATGACAAATGAACTATGGAATACTCATTCTCAGTTTTCTTTATCGACATCTATTGAAATGGAAATATCTTTTCAGGAGGAAGACTTTGCTATTAAGAAATTACTATGAAATGAGACAGAGATGGAAAGATCAGAATCATGTGATTAAATTGCAGTCAGTGGATAACCATGGTTGGTTTCATTGTGGTTATAATATCGAGAACACTGTTCAATTTAATACCAGATTGCACACGTTAGAAGGTTAAACGACTTCAGAATTTAAGTTCCAGTTGATAGGTAATTTTTTAGCACAACTTCCATGCATGTATGAAATTTTAAAAAGTAAAACACATGAAACAAAGAAAAAAATTTACCGGCATGATGAAACTAAAACAGAAGATTGTTTGTGAGAAAAATTACTGAACCTTTGGTTGCCTGATATAAGTAAAATGTGGATTCTGCCAGTTCAGGGCGCAAAGGATAATACTTTTCAGTAGGATGCAACATTTGATGGTCCAGCAAATACCTAAATAATAGTAAGAACTTCCGATTAGGGCTCTTTTCCTGAAAAGAGGGTGCAGTTATGGAAAAACAACCGTGGAAAACAACAGCAAACCAAGCTAAGATTAACTAAAGGAAATAAGAGGATAATCGCTCACGATGAACAGCACAACAATATGATACCTTTCAGGTAGTACCCCAAACTTCTCCCACACATAAAAAAATTCACGATGGGATGAATTAGCAGCCGCAATATCCCCTACAAGAACCTAATGACCAAAACTTAAAGATATTTCATGATCTTCTCCAGAATTCAAATTATTATACAGAAATATGCAAGGACTCATTTACTTGCCTGTACACCAGGCCAAAAATGTGGAGGCTGGTAAGTTGCTTAATATATTTGCTTTTTCCTGTTCTCATATCAACTTCACTTAGTACCTGGGGTAATAAAATGTATTAAATTATCCACAAGTTCTTGGACTCCAGCAAGAGATTGCAATCTTAAAGTGAGCATCATTTCTGCACTATCCTCTTTTGTTTTAATCTTTTAACTGTTAAGTCTCCTGATAGAAGTGATGCATTAAATCCAGGATTTAGGAATTCATTGTGTCTCTTCTCTTTGAGTTGAAAATATCCATACTAGATTTTATTTAAAAAGGACAATTATAAGCCATGGCAGGAAGTGCAGATTTTGAAATATGGAGTGAAACCAAATTTAGTATTTCAGAGACAGATTTCTAGTCTCTAAATTGACCAAGACTAAACACTCACACCTAGTTCTCCAATTGTTTTTTGATAGGTAATCTAGTTCAATAATTATGAGAAACTTTAGAAAAAATCCAAATAGAGCGGCAGAAATCGGCTATTTTAGAATTTATTTGTTTATGAATGTTGAAAATCAGTGAAATTTGGATGAATAAATAAAAGTATAAAAAAGAAAAAAAAAATTGTGTTACTGATGCTGGTATTGGATATTCAGACAAAGTATAAAGGGTCCTGATCACAAGTCACTACCAGAAAATACAGATTGCGGGGAGAGTGAAGCAACATCACCTTAATCTTAATTTTGATATCAAAATTAGGCAGTCCAAAGCAAGAAGAAAATAATGTAAACAAATCTTATGCACCCTAAAAGGAAAGATTTTAAAAATGAAAGAAAGGCAGAATAAGCCAAAGCAATGATGCATCCAAGAGTAAATAGTATAAAGCTTTTTTGGAAAGTGAGAGTAGAGAACATTTCAGTAAACAAAGATAAATGCTCACTGCAGTACCATGGGCATGTCTGAAATATTTCTGCACAGCAAGATAGGCCAGTGAAACGCATTCTCCATAACTCCTCATTTCCAAAAAGGATGTGAGCTTTGATAAGATATTCGTAGAAAGAATCAACACCTAAAACAAGCCACACTAAATCCAGGATCAGAAACAGAAACAGAATGGTTTACAAACCATCAGTGTAGAAGAAAAGGAATTCAGACTAAACAATCAGTTTGTGAGTAGCATATTTCAAGACGTATAAAATCTATTTATTCTATTTATCATTCTCTCTTATATAATTAAATGAAGCGACACAGAACCTAGTGCCAGAAGAAGATCAAACCCAGAGAGAACATACCAGCACCTATCCCAGATGAATACTCTATCCATTCTCCAGTTGCCACATCCAATGTTGTTCCCAGTAGATTCAGAGAGCTTCGCATGCTCCATAATTTACGAAGAGCACGCAAAGCTGCAGACTCATATCGGGGATCACCAGTTAATCGTGATAAAGTTCCCATTTCAAGAATCAATGAACCTGGGTGCATAAATGGAAAATCAGCCAGTCCCAGGATAACACAATCTTAAATGGCTACATCTGAAAGATGAAAGATAAAAAGGATAAGCTCCTCACCACACCCTGATGTACTTGTTTCAGTTGTCTCATTCTCCATCACTCCGTACTGTCCACATAATTTTGCATTGATGCAGTCATAAATCCCTCTTACAAACAAAACAAGTGAACATACTCATACTTTCTGAAAATTAAAAGGATAAATTTGATTGAAAGACACCATTAGAAATCGAACATGTCTTGATACAGTAATGCTTCAGAACTTCTATGGTGACACTGCATCCTCAGGCATGTTGGAAGTCTATTAGCTTCACACCCAAGTTATAAGATTAAATATTCTCGTGGTGAAACAGACTCATAAAAAAACCCTATCCTATTATAGTTTTAGGGCATAAGAAGCAGTATACAAGTATATCTGTTTATTTCCTCATGACATTTACTGTAGTTTGCACAATTTTCATGCTTATCCAGAAAAAACCACATGATCATGCAACATACCTTAAAAAGCTAGCTATATGTTTAATAATTCTCTTATTTATAAAAAAAATGTTTAATCATTCTCAGACAAATCTGATATTGTTTTATGTGTGGTACATAAGATGCAGCAGATATATTATAACAAAGTAAACTAATTTGGCATTTTGAGTGCTTTTCAGGTAGTACCTTTAAGTTAATCCATGCATAAGGCAATCCAGTGGGTGTATCGAATGCAGGTAAAAAGCGCCTCCCTAAATCTTCAGCCAGAATAAGTAGCTCGTTCTTGTAGGTTCCTTGCACCAACCTGTTTCTAGAATCAGTTGCAAGAATATGAGCAGAAACAAGTCCTCCAAGAACTCTTATGTTGCACTACACAATAGCAATCAAGTGGAAAGGACAAGCATTAAAATACTTAAGATGAAATAGACAAACATTTTCACAATAAATAACACTCTCACAAAGATATTAATAAGTAAAAACTGCAGCCACCAGACATATTAAAAGTTAAGAAAACTAAAACTCTGCAACCAGAAAACCTGAATTAGATACCTCAAAAAGATTTGTCCTCACGTCAACATCAAATGATAGGTTTTCAGAAAACCAATGAACTGCCCTTTCAAATTCTGTGTTGTTACCCAAGATAACAAGGCTATTGGAGTGAGAAAGAAATTGTGTATCAGAACATAGACCCACAGAAATAAAGCAGCAGCACCATTGGAATAATCTCAACAACTTAGTTATCTGTAAATCCCTCTCAACTAACATACTTTACCTGGACAATGATTCTATGAGTGTAAGGGCCGAACCATTATAGTGCTCTGGTAAGTGTTCAAGCTGAAAAGAGCCAATAGATAGTTACAAATGCCATCGATAAGTGAGCATTCTTTACAATAGAATGTTGACTTGTAAATAGAATAGGAAAATTATTTCAGAATCCCTTAAATTGAGGGATTCAGTTAGTTTCCTTTTTCTGTTTTTAGGAATAAGTTAGTTTCCTTTTTATGTCTCTTGTTTCCTTTTTCCTTCTCTTGTAATCCCCTATATAAACAAGGTGTATAGTCAATCTAAAATACAGAAAATTATCACTTTTCATCCCATATTTCGTGTCATGGTATCAGAGTTGTAGGTTTCTAAAACCTAGGCATCATTCTGGCCTTCATAGCTGGATTTTTTGCTTCTTTCACGTCTTTTATTTCTCTGCTCTATTTTTCTCTAATTTCTAAAGGCAAAACAAGGTGTTTCACATCAAGTTTTTTTCGTGAAAGATGTCGGAGGTTGCATAGACGACTACTACAGCACAATCGGAGGAGATTGTTCGATCTCAACAACCTGGGGAATTGCAAAATATTTAGGCTGCATATAGGCTGGATGGAAAAAATTACCTTAAATGGTCTCAACTTGTTACTGTATGCTGAAAGGGAAAGGGAAGATTAGCCATCTTATGGGTACAGGGCCGAAAACTAGGAGATCCCCGTTTTGAAGTATGGGATGAAGAAGATTCTATGATTATGGCGTGGTTGTGGAATTCTATGACTCCTGAGATTAGCGACACATGTATGTTCTTGGCTACGACTAAGGATATTTGGAACGTAATCCAACAAACGTATTCAAAAGCTAGAGATCTCGACCCAGTATATGAGTGGTGCGGGACGATTGCTAAGCAGTTCTTGAATATACTGATAATTTAAACTTTAATGGCAAGAACATTAATTATAGGGTGATAAAAACCAAATGTCCGAGGATGCGTTCCTAAAGGATTTCAAGGTGAGCAAGATAAGTCTATGATTTTCTTGTTAGGCAACCCGAATTTGATCAAGTGCGAATCAAATTCTTGGCAAGTAGGAGAGGTTTGTGCTTTAATGAAGGTGGTGGCATTGATTCGAGGAGGAAAGCGAAGAAGTGTTATGCTTGAACCACGAACCTTGGATGGATCAATACTGTGTAAAAAATAAAATATCGAAAGAAGAGAAAAATGATAGTACTTTAAACACTTACGTAGAGGCAATCAGTGGAAGGAGAACAAGGACAATCTTTGGTGCACCTATTCCAAGAAACCAAGGCACACAAAAGATAAGTGTTGGAAGCTGAATGGTAGGCCACCAAGTAAAAAATGGAGAAACCATGGAGGGCAGCAAAGGCCTCGAGCACACATGGCAAAGCAGCCTAAAACTGAGGAAAATTCAGCAATAGGTGGGTTCAATAATGAAGAAATGGAGAAGCTAAGAAGCTTGTTGGGATCCCTTGACAAACCTACGAGAGCTTGTTCTTTGGCTCTTTCAGGTACACCTTCATTCTCTTTTGTCATAAATGTCTCAAACAAGGTTTATGATGATTCTTAGGTAATGGGCTGGAGTGCCACGAGCCATACCAGACTGAATCTCCTTTTTCATACCTATACTCCAAGCCCAAGTAACAAGAAAATTGCAGTGGCGATGGCTCCTTTTATTTATTATTTACGAGTTTCGGAGACATATATATCACACCTACCCTTATCCTTAAAAATGTCCTCCATGTACCAAAATTGTCGGCTAGCCTTGTTTCCATTCAAAAGCTTACTCATGATCTTAAATGTTATGCTATTTTTTTCTCTTCTTATTATGTTTTTCAAGAACGGGGTTTAGGGAGGAGGATTGGACTTGCTAAGGAAATGAACAATCTTTACCACCTTGAATTATCTCAGAAAACTAGTAATAATTTGTCTTTGTCTTTTCTCAGTTCCTCAAATAAAGATACCATTTGGTTGTATCACCTACGTCTAGGTCATCAATCTTTTAGGGTTTTAAAGGTCATGTTTCCTTATTTGTTCCAAGGATCAGATATTTGTGAGTTTCATTGCGAAACCTGTGAATTGGAAAAACATACTCGTGTATTTTTTCCTATTAGCAATAAAAGAAGTTCTCATCCTTTTCATTTAATTCATAGTGACTATACATAATGTTTCTGGGGCTCGTTGGTTTGTATCCTTAGTTGATGATTGCACTCGGGTTACATGGATCTTTCTTTTTAAACAAAAATCTGATGTTAGTATTGTTATACCTAATTTCCACTCAATGGTTCAAAACCAATTAGGGGTTTAAATAAAAAGCTTTAGGACAGATAATGCTAGAGATTCATACAACCAAAATTTTGTCACCATTTATTTTCAATCCACCGGGGGCATTCTCCATGACTCATCATGTGTTAACACAACCCGAAAATGGGGTAGCGAGAGGAAAATGGGCATTACTTAACCTGGCGAGCCCTTACTCTTTGAGGAATGCTCCTAAGTCTATTGGGGAAGCTGGCTGTATTACCACATACCTAATAAATAGAATTCCCTTAGGAATGTGACAGCCCGAAAGTCTGTAGGAGTACTTAAGGTTTCTATCCACACTTGAGGAACCTCAAACGGGCTCCTCTAAGGTATTTGGGTGCCTTGCATTTGTTCATGTCTGACCAACATAGAGACAAGCTAGGCCCCCGAGCCATAAAATGTGTCTTCATTGGTTACTCATTCACTCAAAAAGGTTACAAATGTTACAACCCTTCAACTAGAAAATTTTACATCTCTACAAATGTCACCTTCACTGAAAACAAACCTTTCTTCCCCAAGTCCTCTCTTAAGGGGGAGATGTCAATGATGGAAGATAGTCCTTGTGAGTCATTTGAACCTCTTGACCTTCCTTATGTCTCAACCCATGGTGATGAAGAACCTGAGTCACCTAATTCTACCACTAAACCCGTGTCATCCCTTGTTCTAGCCAGTGTCACTCGCAATTTTCGACAATTTCCTAAGATGTACTCAAGGGAAAAGGCCATTCCCGAATGAAAGCGAGTCGAAATGGAAGGCTCGGACACGGGAATGAAATCCGCGATAAGATTAAGACCCACCTTTACATACACGACTGGTGAAACTTCCATTGACTGACCAGAACAACCTAGACCTAGACCTTCCCATTCTTTGTAGAAAAGGCTACGAAGGAGGAATGCACTTGCTAGCAGGCCACTTTATCCACTATCACACTATGTGTCTCTTTAAGCTTCTATCACCCTGACCCACTAGAATTTCATTGTGAATCTAGAAGCACCCATATCATCCTTACTTTATTTGAGGCATTGACAAGGGAATGGAAGGATGATATAAGAGAGGAGATGAGTGCGTAGAAAAGAATAAAAACATGGGAGATCGTTGAAGTAGAAAGGAAAAAACATTGTTGATTGCAAGTGGATTTTCACACACTAAAATATAAGGTGATGGATCTCTTGAGACATAAAGCAAGATTGATAGCGAAAGATTTTCGAACTTATAAGGTTGATTGTCAAGAGACTTTTACTCTACTTGCAAAAATAGATACTACTCAGATCTTGTTATCATTGTTTGCCCACTACAATTGGCAACTCTTACGGTATGATGTTTGGGAATCGTTTCTTAAGTAGTGATTTAGATGAAGAGATTTACATGAACATCCCACTAGGATTTGAGGGGAACATAAGCAACAAGGTGTGCAAGCTGAAAAAGGCCCTTTATGGGCTAAAACAATCTCCTAGGGCTTGGTTTAGGAGATTTGCAAAAGTCATGAAAGAATTTGGATACAAACAAAGCCAAGGTGACCACACTCTCTTCATTAAGCACTTTCTGCTTTGCGGGGGAATGGCCCGATCTTCTAATCTATGTTGACGACATCATAGTGACTGGAAATGATGAGAGAGAGAAGCATGATGTGAAGCAGAGATTAGCAAAAAAGTTTGAGATAAAGGAACTAGGGAAACTGAAGTACTTCCTCGATATTGAAGTGACATATTCTACCTGAGGATCTTCATCTCTCAGCAGTATGTGATTGATTTATTGGTAGAAGCAGGAAGGTGGGTGGAAACCAGTCTCTACCCCAATGGATCCAAACCACAAGTTGGGAGAGGCTAAAGAATAACCAATGGTGGATAAAAGAATGTACTAGAGGCTGGTTGGTAGGCTCATATACCTTACTCACACTTGGCTAGACATCGCCTACTCGAAGAGCATGATCAGTCAATTCATGCATGATCCAAGAGAACCTCATCTTCAAGTTGCTTACAAGGTGCTGCATTACTTGAAAGGCAACCCCGGGAAAGGAATTTTGTTCAAGAAGAACGATACTCTTGCTCTGAAGCATGCAGAAGGTGACTATGTGCCAGGTCCATAGTGGATCGAGAAGATCGATTACAATTATACTTTTGGAGGTAATCTAATAACATGGAGATAAAAATGAATGTGTGGTAGCAAGATTAGTCTACAAAATCGGAGTTTAGGGCCATTGCGAGAGGAGTTGGCATCATGAATACTTTGGTTGAAGATTATTCTAGATTATTTAAAGTCAGTGGGATGACCACATGAAGCTCTATTGTGACAGAGTCGGCTATCAATATTGCTCATGGCTTACTATCTGACCACGATAGGACCAAAAACATGGTATTGAGGTTGATAGACATTTCATCAAAGAAAAATTGGAGGAAGGAGTAGTGTGTATGTCCTATGTTCCATCAGAACATCAATTAGTTGATATTCTAACAAAAGGGTTGAATAGTTCAATGTTTCACGATCTTGTATTCAAGCTAGGAATGGAAGTCATCTATTCCTCAGCTTGAGGGGGAGTGTTGAGCTATAAATAGAATGTTGACTTGTAAATAGAATAGGAGAATTATTTCAGAATCCCTGAGGGATTCAATTAGTTTTCCTTTTCTGTTTTTAGGAATAAGTTAGTTTTCTTTTTGTGTCTCTTGTTTCCCTTTTCTTTCTCTTGTAATCCCCTATATAAACAGGGTGTATAGTCAATCTAAAATACAGAAAATTATCACTTTTCATCCCATATTTCGTGTCATTCTCAAATACGAAAGAATTTACATTTAGATTCCCAAGCTCACTGAGAGAGTCGATTGAAAGTTTTGGAAAAGAGGCTTTGTAGTTCATCATGCTGCAAAAAACCAAAACATAGTTATGCATCTTCTGCCGGACAAAATCCTACACGAAACAATAACAGAAAAGTGAGCACATGAACTGACCGGAAATGCGTGAGCCATGTAGTTGTCATATGCATGGTAAAACCTGAAAATGGACAGGAAGGCCTTAATTTTCAAAAGTCATCTCCTATATTCATTACCAAGTAGATGGCAGACCAGAAAAGACATATTCAGACTACTTTTCTCCCCGCTAGCCTTGGTCAGTTCATCTGCCATTCCCAGATTGAATTGCATTAGTCTGTGCCCCAAATTCAACAATCACATATACTGCAGACTCTGATAGGTATCTTGATTTCAATTAAAACCCTTTCCCTCATTTTGGTTTTCAGGGAAAAAAGAGTAAAAGAAGTTGCAGAAAAACCAAAAAAAAAAAAAAAATCTGTGCCGCCTTTGTTCTGTTTAAACTCAGAAATTAAACTCAAATAAACCAGCTGAAGTGTTGACTTCTTTAGAGCGTAGCTGGATTTATTTCAGGACCCAAATAGGCAAGGCCCTGGGTACGATTTAGTACTTATTTTCTTTGGCTACATTTTCTCAGCAACCAAACGGGCATCATGACATTCCATCAATTGTAAACAAAAAAAACAAAACATCAAACTACGATCAGACCCCACTAAACAAAAGCGCAGGATGACCAATAATAAAGTCATTAAAATCGAACAAACTATTCGCAAAATTCCCAAGAGAATGATTAACTCAATCACCAATTTCAAGACCACAAAAGCAGAGAACCAAAATTAGCATTTTAAACCCAGATATCTCACCAATCTCCCGAGAATCAAGCGGGTCATGGTGATTTTCACAGATTCAGCAAAAATCAACTGGGTGAGCGACTATATACACTCACATTTTGCGAACTTTTCTCTCATATACCGCTGCTTGGCGTCGATCTCGGACATGGAAAGTGGACGAAGGTGGAAGATACCAAGAGAAACAAGAGAACCCATGTCCCAAAATTCGGAGAAAACATGTTTCTTCGATGCCAGAAAGAGGGATGTTAAGATTTGACCAAAACTTGTACCGCTATTTATGTTTTGTACAGTGAACTGATTCACATCAAATGAGCTGAAGCGATATCTAATAAAACTTGCCCTTATTAAATAAACATTTGGGAAATTGTTAGTTTTTCAAAGGAGATATGCTCCAATTTATATAATATCTTTTCAATTTTCATTTCTAGCATATTTTAAAATTTAAAAGGAAGGGGCAATCTTGCCAGATTTTTTTTAATATGAATTAAAATTTGTTAAGAAATTGAGGTATCTTTTGGGATTTGTGTGTATATATGGTTACATCTTAGTTTGGTTGTTCTGGCATTAGGTTTGCTTTCATCCTATATATATATATATATATATATATATATATATATATATATATATATATATATATATGGGAAAACTATGCTATGAAGTATTTAGTATGAAATATTTGAAAATTTAGATTCAAAGCTTTTCAAACCTAACCTAAGTTGTATTTGAACAATAAGGGAAAAGGTGCAAAAAAAACCCTAGTGTTGTACCCGATATCCTACTTACACTTGGAACTTTTTTCGGTCTAAAGAGGCTCTACAGTTTACTTTCGTAGCCCACATTAGCCCCTATCGTAACTGAACACGTTAATTGGCCAACCTGACGTTAACTTGACTATTAATTCAGTCATGTAATTATCTGACATGACAAAAATTTGCCCTAATCCAACGTAAAAGTACAAGGGCTTCTAATTTAGGGATATTAAAAAACTCTTATTTCATTTTACCAATTTCTTCCAAAAAAGCTCTTCGGTCTAAGGTTTCTTTCGACCTGAACTCCTCATCTCTGTCAATCCTCTTCTTCCTCAGTCCTCTTCTTCATCAATTGATGGGAGTTATTCTTCATCTTCGTCAAGTAGACAACACATCGGTGCCTTCAAATGCAACCACGATCCCCTTTTATGCCATTGTGGTTTCAAAGCTTCATTATTGACTTCATGGAAGGGGATAAATCCAGGGAGGAGATTCTACACATGCCAAAAGTTTCATGTAAGTAGATGTTTATCAAAAAAGTTGTTTGCTTTCTTTTTGTGAAGATTGATTAATTTGTATGTTTGTTGGTTGTCATTGTTTCAGCCATGGGGTTGCCCTTTTTTTTTTTTTTTTTTTTTGTGGTGTGATCACGAGATGCTTTAGGAGCCAAAGTTATTATTAATAACCTAATCAATTGAAGTGGGAAAACAAACTACTCCATATGGAGATTAAGGAAATGCAAAAATTGAAGGACATAAATGATAGAAATGGTGAAGGAGAGGATGAGGTGAAAGAAGTTGATCATCATAATCCATTCAAGACTAAAGATTGGTTAGGAACTGATGAGATGAATGAATTGAAGAGAGAGTTGAAGGCTTTGAAGACATCATTGAAATGGAAGCAGTTTGCTTTGAAGTGCAGTGCATTGTTTAGTGTATTTTTATGCTTTGTTATATTAATTTTAATGTTTTACCATTACCTCACCCCTAGAATTTTGTGATTATATAACAATGCAATCAAATTGATGTAATTTTTCTTGTTGAATGAATGAAAACTGGAATGATTTTTGTTTATTTGGCTATGTTATGTTTTGTTCAGTTCAGTTCAGTTCATTTGGTCATGTTTTACCATCAACACCTGAATGTAAAATGTTGAATTAAAACTTGAATTTAAATCAACACATGTTCTTTACTTTACAAATCAAAATGTAAATCAAGACCTAAATATAAATCAACACATTGAAAACATATCTAAGCTATTAAAGTAAGCATTTTTGGCATCTTTACAAACTTGAAGTAATCATCCACATGAATTAAGCATTTTGCCAAAAATCCCATAAGCATTTGGTTGTTCATAATGTTTACAAATATGTTAAAATCAACATCTGAAGTCAATGTTTTCAAAAGCTGGGATAAGATGTCCAACAACACTGTTTACAAACCTAATTCAAATCAATACCTTGAACTAAGCATGTCAAACCATAATTGTAAGTACCATGGGTTTTAAACCCACTACTAAATTGGCCAGGGCTCGGCCGGCTGGAGTCCACTGGCCAGCTTGGCCTGATGTGTAGCGGCGGCGCCTTCCGTATTAAAGCGATAGGCCTCTTAGACGGGAAATACGAAGCCCCGTCTATGAAAGTCGAGGTGTGTAACACCCACAGAGAAAAAACACTAGAAGTTTAGGACTTGTTTAGGGTATATTATAAGCTAAATAGGAATTTTCGGAAATAAAGCGATAGACCGGAAATTTCAAAATTAGGACAATTTGTAATTGGTCCAAAAGAGGGCTTAAAGTCATAAATTGAAGAGACTATGGGCCAAAGAAGAAATAATAGGAATTGTTGTGTAATTCCTAGAAGATTAGAGGCCAAAATACAAATGGCCAAGACATGGAGGGACCTTTTTGCAAATTAATGAAACTTAACCCAAAAATGGGTTTTTGGAGGGCCAAACAAGGCCTTAGCAAACATGGGTTTTAAAAGACCAAAGTTGGTCTCATTTAGGGGAGGAGAAAAAAAAACGTGAAGGAGGAGGAGAAGAGAAGAGGAAGAGGAAGAAGATGGAGGAGCCAAGATCAAGCCAACAAGGTATGGAACTACTAACCTTGAGTATGGAACTTGGATTTTTGGTATGGATCCTTGGTTTTGTTTGGTTAATAGTTATTTGTTGTACCCAAACCTAGGGTTTGTTAAGTTTCATCATAACCAAGATGTATTGAAGTGGGGTTATGAGAGCTCTAAATGGCCTGAGAAAATAGGGGAATCCTTGGCTGAGAAGGGATTCATGAGTGAAGTATGAAATGGGTTAGGGTTTAGAGCCAGGCCACTAGCAGCGCTATCGATTTGGTTGTGTATGGATCATAAAGCCATATTGGAGTGGGTTTGAAAGTGATTCATGAAGAATTTGGAAGAAAGATATCCATTGAAAGATGATTTGTAGCAGGGATAATTGAGATTAAAGACTAATTTGAAATGATTTTTGAAGTGTATATTAAGTATAGATTTGGTTTGGGATGAAGAAGTGCATGAAAATGGGAGAAAATACACATTACGGGCACTTTTCGGAGACTTGTCTGGTCGATTTGAGCTTGTACCGAGCTGACTTGTGTTCTGGTCGTTTTGGCGGCTTGTGCCGTCTGAGTTAGACATGTCCAGTACAGCTTTGTTCTGGCACTCAGTTTAATGGAGTTTTCGTATTTTGACCGTAACTTGCTCAATTCTTATTCGATTTGAGTGATTCAAGTAGCTCACGATAAAATAGACTTCAAGGAGAACAAAACTTAAAATAGGCATCACCAAATTCTGATCCTAAGTGGCCCTAAAATTCACTCAAAAGTGGGGTCATGTGCAAGCCAAATTCTGGTTCCAACTTTGAACATAAAGTAGTCGGGTTGTTTGGACGTGCTTGGGATTCCGGTTCTCGAATTAGGTGATTCTGAGTTGGAGATAGAACCCTTATCACCTTAGCTTTAAAGTAGTTACAGGACCCTAGTGTCAAAATATGAGTTAAGACCCCGAAAAATGAGTAATACCAACAGTCCCGAGGGTAATCGGTAAACCGACTAGTTGGCATGAAAATGCCACAACTTTAGTTTGGATGATCCGATTGGATTGATTCCACTTCCTAAGTAAAGTAGATACATAGAGGAATAAGAATATATAAATAGAGTGTGATGCCACATACATCTATATGCAGAATATGAAGTGCCATATGTAATAGGCATGAAACAAAGGAAAATGTAGAAAGTGAAAAATGTAAGTGTGTTCATGAAACATGAAAATGATTATGGAAATGAAAATAAGCAGTTGAAACATGATTGCTTGAACATGCGGAGGCAATATGTCATGAACATAATGTAGTTCGTGATATATTATTATTATCACATAACCCAGAAAATGATAACAAATGAAGCAGTATCGTAAATGAGTTTATGAATGAGTATACATGAATAGATAATAAATGGGTTTATGGAATGAGTATCCATGAATGAATATGTGAATGAGTGTATGAATGAGTATACATGAATAAGTATCACGTGGTGGGCCACATGAATGAGTATACATAAATGAGTATACATGAGCAGTATATAAGCAGGTATAAAGTAAATAGTATAAAGTATTATGCGTAGATTGGTATATCTATGAAAGATAATACGAAAAGTAATATTACAGATTGAAATCGATTGTGATCGGTTATGAATGTTAATTATAAATATATATATATATATATATATATATATATATATATATATATATATATATATATATATACCATATATATATATTGATTTGAATGATTATTATTCGAAATGTCTAACACCAACGTATGCATGTGTGCATGTATTTGACGATAAGCGAGAGTGCGTAAAAGTAAGTGATTTAAAGATGTATCTTTGAGTTAATGAGCACTTGTGGGATTCACAGTGAATTCGTCATGAGAGTAAATGTGTCTAATGCGAAATCACATTGCTAATGAATGACAAGCAGGCGGGATTCCCCAGTGAATGCATGCGTGAATCATCAAACTTCTCTTGCAATGTCTTGAGACGATAATAATTGAATGTGAAATCACATTGCTAATGAATGACAAGCAGGCGAGATTACGAGTGAATCTATCGTGAATGTAAACTTCTATAGCCATATGTAAGAGATAATAATTGAATGCGAAATCCATTGCTCTTGGGATGACAGCAGGCGGGGATTCCCAGTGAATCATCGTGAATGTCGACTTCTATAATGCATATGTGAGGCCGGTAATAATTGAGTGTGAAATCACATTACTCTTGAATGACAAAGCAGGGGCGGGGATTCCCAGAGTGAATCACAGTAAAGAGAATATCAAACTTCTATAGCTATATCTTGAAATCACAAAATGATGAAAAATGACATTAAAAATTGTATTGTTCAGTATCTTTTACATTACGGACATAGTAAAGAGCATCATTTGTAAATGCATTTTTGTTGAATCTTAAATGTTAAGGGTCTTTTGAAATTATAAGTGTTTATGGGATTGCACGAAAAAAGTGTTTTGAATCATTAAGATCTTAAATAGAATAACATAAACAAATGTTTGGAATGGTGAAAATATCGGAGTAAGCTAGGGCTCCGGCTTGGATCATGATGGTCAGTAGGAGTTAATTCAGCGACGCATGAAAATGAAAATAAATAAAGCGAAAAAAAAAAAAAGAAGGTTCATGGTGTCCCGGATCATTAAATGTAATTTCAAAGGAGTTGATTAATGGCTTTGGCCAGAGATATTAGTAGAGTCTAATATGTGTTGGTATTAATTACGATTTGAACCTATATGACATTGATATGACTTGATTTGTTCTGAATTGCCATTGTATACGTAGAAGTTACTTTGAATATGATTTGATCTGACATACATGTAGTAGATATGAGTTACAACCTATAAAAGACATGACATAGGGAAGTAATATGAACAGATGATGATAGAATTTGAACAGAATAAAATCTACATGTATAATATGAGATGAGTTAGAAGTCACATAAGAATAGACTTCGTTATATGCATAAGTAAATGTAAAAGATAGTGAATGACGATTGGCTGTTGTGGTCGTTCGCATGCATGTGTTCCCGCTAAGCGTAAAGCAGCTTGCGGGTGTTCAATCGGTGTAGATGCTGAAGAAGAGATAAAGAAGGGACGGGGCGTTAAGCGCCGGCGGTATGGAGTATCTCGGAGATAGGTGCTCACGGCACTTTTTTCCGCCAATCTCACGATGTTTATATTAGATATGTACATGTATAAGTAATTGTATAAGTAATTGGGACTTAGCACATGTGTAGAGATTTTAATGGTTACCACTCCAGTGGTAGCTCCTTTGTATATGTGAATGACTTTTGGTTATTACAAAAATTATTTGTATACCCACAGGTATAGGTTATGCTCTGAAAAAAAAATAAATAAAGAGTCCCAGTATATGGTTTCGCACCCCGAAACCGGTTCGGTCATGTCGGGTCGGGCCGGGATTGGGGGGCGTGATAGTGTCACTCGGAGGCTGACCTCGAGCAACCCGTCATGAGTTCCAAGTCCCCTAGCTGACCATCATCTTGATTATGTCAAGTTCGCTATGGACGAATGGATAAAGGTAGGAAATACGCAAAAGTTATTTATCCATGAATTTCCTATTTTCCAAATCTCTTACTTCTTGGAAGGTTAATCCTTGATAAGGAAGAATTAGTCTTTGATAAGAAAAAAGAGATTTTGTTCCTAAAAAGGGAGATTCTTTCCAAAGAAAGAGGGGGAGGGATTCGTGAACCGCTTTCTACAAATCAGGAGGATTCCCATGATGAAAAGGTATGCAATCCCCATTGTGCGAACTTCCTTCTTCTACATCTCCTTATTTTTGTTGACTTAATCATAAGAGAAGCGGTCGGCCTCTAGTCACCCAGATCGCCTACTTCGAGGTTTATTAATACGCTAATGCCTTGGGTTAGACGATCAAAGGTAACAACAATTAGTGTCGTCTGTGGGAATGGGAACATAACAAAGTCTCGTTTATCTTTGCAAGAGCTTGGCTTAAGCTAATCGAAGTATCCAGCCATCACGGAGCTACATCGATCCTCATTTTGTATGTTTGCTTCACAGGGGTAGTCGTAATGACGAGCATTCCGATGAACCCGATCGCTAGAAGACTAATTCCTCCATACGTATTTAGGATATAGAGAGAAAGCAAAGAGGAACAAGCAAGGCCGGATGAAATAGTTGCAGGTCGGTAGCGCTACGGCGTGAGAATGACCAGTTGCGAGCCTAGATCGACAAAAGTCGCGATCTTGGAAAAGATCCACAAGATAGCGACTACGTCATAGCCGTCGCTGTTGTTCTGACGGCGTGATACCGATGGACGATGAGCTATCCTCAAACAACTCCCCATCCCTGAATCTCTAGCCAACAAAGTACTTTCGGGAGCTGCCGCGATGGCCCAGATCAGCATGAGGCGCCGCCTCACCACGCCTTCATTAAGTATTAGTGGTGCATCTCGCAAGGTAAGGAGAGAAGCAAGCAGAAGACAATACTGGCCAGGTCAAGCCCTAGGGAACGCGTGGTGTTGTCGCTGAGCACATTACCACGCACTCATCACGCGCTTTGTGCGGCTCGACCTTATACATGCGCCTTTGGTATGCTCTGCCACCTAAAGCGACGTCCTTAACTCGAGCCACCACGCGAAGTTTACTCGTTCGACTTCGCACTTGTTGTTAAGCTCGGTTGACCCCTACTGACCATATGCTCCATTATAATGTCAATGATAATGGCATTCGAGATTACAGTAATGGCCGACATTATGTAAGGGTATTCCCACCTAGTTTGCTAGGGGCCGGCGTTGGCTTGGTTTCCTGGCTCCAGTTACAATAAATTTGGATTACACAAACTATGGGCCGCATGCATATCATAATATCTATGCTTAGCGTGACAAAAGAGAAACATCAACACCTTACAAACCATTCTCAAATAGGAAACAAAATCGATTCGTGACTTCACAAGGAGGTTCAAGCAAGTCGTCCAGAAAATAAAGTCGTATAGCATGGACCTGATCCTCGAAAACTTTAGGAGAAAATTTGTAGGTATCTCTCCTTTCTTCCAGTCACTATCTTTAGACCCACTAGAAACTATGGAAGAATTACATAGACGGGCTAATAGGTACTCAATGCTGGAGAACAATATTCGTGCGTGACCCTGGTATCATGTGATTACAGTGCCGGGTGAGAGGAATGTCTGTTTGGGAGAAGGCATCCTCGAATCCAGGAGGCTCGAATGAGGCCAAGGCAATCCTGGCCAATCCACGAAAGAAGAGAGAGAGCCCTCGTAGTTCACCCCTTGAAATTCTTCTTATGAGAGGCTATTGCCCGTCATTCGCGACCTACCAAAGTTTAAATGGCCTACTTCGATCTAGACAGATCTCTCCCAAAGGAATAAATCCTTGCGGTGCGATTATCATAGAGACTATGAGCATGAGACCGATAAGTGGCAAAGCCTAAAATTTATGGTGGAAAAGTTGATCAAGGCGGGACACCTTAGGAGATATGTCAAGGAACCTGACCACGGGGTGGAATCGGGGCAAGTCGCGGACAAAATCCGGCCGGTGTAATGACCCAAACCAGAATCTGGGCATCACAAACTATATATTGGGCGACCGCGCGTCCCGGTATCAGTCGAAGTGCAAACAAAAGAAGCTCTTAAGAGCCGCCACAATCAAAGCTAGGGTGAATGCTATCCACGTGAAAGAACGACACGAAGAAACCAAGCCAATAGATGGTCTCGTTTCCTTTCCTCCTGTTAACTCGAATAGGATAATTGTGCCTCACTACGATGCTCTGGTACTCACCCTTTGTATTAGGACGTGCAGATTGATATATCTTGGTAGTGTGGCGGATTTGTTGCAATTATCGGCATTCGAGCAGATGAAACTCTCTTCAGGAATGTTGAACTCAGCTAGGTGGATCCTCTCTGGTTTCAACGATGCGACTACTATAGCACTAGGGGATGTCGCTCTCCCTGTGAAGGCTGGGCTAGTGACTCAGCGGGTTCTATTCTCAATCATCGAAGACTTGGGACCTTACAACGCCATAATGGGGCGGGCTTGGCTACACTTGATGAAAGCCATCGCTGGCTGCCACCAAACGGTAGTTATTTGGTAAGTTAGGCGAGTTGACCTTTTAAACGATCAGGCGGCGTGCAGCCCGATGCTATCGGCTATCTCACGGGGAAGCGAACTGATGGCGAAACCTAAAAATCCTCCTCTTGAAGATTAGACCCCCGCATAGCAATCACAGTTCACAGCACAGATTAGGGCGAAAGAAAGGGATCATTGTTTGTTGATCCTAGAAAAAGTAATCTTTGAGCAGACAGTGAGTTCCCGCCCTCTTTAGTTCTCTTGTTCGGTAATGAAAAACGATTATGACTCGTCTTTGTTAAATAACATAGATGTGTTTTTCTTGGAACCACTGAGATATAGTGAGGATTAGCGGCGTTAGCCTCTCACAAGCTAAATATCATCCCACTGAGACTGGCGGCAGCTCGGACGAGAAGGTGAGATGTTTTCTCTAGATCATTTGTCGAATCATCCCGAGTGAATGAATCAGCTATTGAAAGCCGGGTTAAATCAGGGAAGTGAAATACCCCTAGTGGTTAGCCAACGTAGTGGTAGTTCTAAAGAAATGAGGAAAGTGGCGAGTATGCGTAGATTAGATTACACTGACCTCAATGAAGCATGCCCAAAGGATAGCTTCCCACTTGAAACGTTGATCGGATTGATGTTGCAGTAGGAGGCACATAATCTTTGTCGTTCTAGACACGCCTCACTGGATAATATCAGATTCCATTGCACCCACCCGACTTAAAGCGATCTTTATCTGCACAAGTTGTATTTTAACTATAATGTGATGCCCTTTAGTGAAGAATGTCGAATGACATAAAGGTTGGTGACTAAGATTTTCCGACCGTTGTTGGGTAACACCATAGAAGCCCATATCGATGACATGCTAGTAAAATCCAAAGAACACTTTGACCATGACTTATCTGAAGCCTTTGAGCTACTACGAAGGTATGACATGAAACCACGACCCTTTGAAATGTGCGTTCGAAATTGTCTGAAGCAAGTTCTTAGGATTTATGGTTTACAAGAGTTAGGGCCAACCCCCATTCAACTTAAAACAATAATGGACACGGACTCCCTACCTCCAAAAGGGGTTCGATAACTAGCAAGTAGGTTGGTAGCTCGGGTAGTTATATCGCTTCATAGGCCAAGTTAAACCATTTTTCACCACCACACAAAGGGAGCGAAGAGTAGGTTGGAATGAGGAGTGTGACGAGCTCTCTGGCTATTATCTTACCAAACCACCAATCCTAGCCGGCACAAGGGCAGGAGATACACTCTATATTTTACCTAGTAGTGTCAAAGGTCTCGGTAAACATAGGTTTGTTCAAAGAAGGCAACCCAGAAACGAGCCCAGATGTTCTTGAAATAATGAAAGCCATGGCGGAGGTAGAAGCTCGATGGGCAGAATTTAAAACAAGTAGCATTGGCCACCTGTGTGGCGGCCAACCGCCCCTACTTTCGGGCACCCTACGGTCGTGCGACCCAGTCTCCTTTGCGAAACAAGCAGCATACACAACTGGCACTATTTAGGATGGCGGTGGCGTCGAGCTAAATGAGTTAGGTATCGATTATAAACTCTCATTAGGCATTAAAGGGGCGAGTATTGGCAAATTTTCTGCGAGAACTACTGACCAAATGTGGTCCATGATACTTGATAGTTAGTGGATCCTTAATGTGGATGGAGCCTCTCGCCAAACGATGTTGGGGTTAGCCTGCAACTAAAAGCCCCAACTGGGGAAAGGGTAGAGTAGGCCATACGATTAGACTTCCCCGTGTCTAATAATGAGACTAAGTATGAAGCAATCCTAGCCAGGATCAATCTCGCTTAATTAGTATCATTAGAGAGACTCCTCATACGTAGTGACTCGTGGTAATAGGGCGAGTTAAGCGGAGAATGAGCGAGACCGGCGTATCGGCCGGTATATGGGCTTGGTGGCGGCGACTAGGGAATTTGCTGACTTGGAAGCTTGAGGCATATCAGGGACTCCCGATGAAATGGATTAATGCATTGGCGGCGGTATCACGTCCATCGATAAAAGCGTATTCCTTCCAGTATTACCGGGCGACATGAATCTGTTACGTAAATCAAAGTAAGTCGGAGTAGATAAAAAAATTTCTTCTTGGGCGGCTCACATATTGCATTATTTGAGCTCGGGAGAGCTATCGAATAATAGGTTAAGGCCAGAGGTCGAGTCCTAGGCGGTGCGATTTTCCCTTGACGAGCGGTTATCCTGAAACGGTCTTTAGGCAGGACCCGTATCTTAAGTGTCTCAAGCTCAGCCAGTACATAATAGTAGAACTTCATGTGAGAGGGTATGCGCGAGTATCCGGGCGACGGAACTTTAGCTCACAGGCCAGTACACAAGGGTATTATTGAGCATGAGGCCGACGCAGCCACCTATCATCGAGTCACGGCCGGTGGCAGAGACTCTATATCGAGGAGCTATTTCGAGACTGATCGCCATTACAAAACTTTAGCCCTTTGCATAGTGGGAATCTATATGGATTGGACCGCTGCCTCTGACCTAAACCCAGAAAAAGTTGTTGTTGGTTGCCATTGACTACTTTAGCAAATGGATAGAAGTTGAAGCCTTCGCCTGCATCTGAGGATATCCTGTTGATTTGGCTGTGGAAGAATATCGATACATTTGGTTCGAATACCTTAGTTGATCAGAATTAATAATGGACCATAGTTTGACAACAAAGTATACGAAACCTGTCATGGTGAGAATCGGCACCTCTCAACCGCGGTACCGCGAGCGTAGCGAGAGCGGAAGCATCGAAAACACTCGTTGACGGCTTTGAAAAAGCGTTTGCATTGTTAGGAGGGAAATGGGTGGATCGAACTAAGGGAGTCCTTTGGGCACATAGAGCGACTAAATTTGGGTAGCATTGGAGTATCACCATTAGCACTCACTTATGGTATGGAGGCCATTATTCCTACATAAATGCAGGGATGCCCATTCTCGGCCCAAGTTCACTGGAGCTACTTTATCTGAAAGTATCTCTAAGGACCTAGATATGGCAGACGAGCTCGGGGAAGTGGCCGTTATACGTATAGCATCTTACCAACAAAGGATGACAAACTTATACAACAAACATATAAACCCACGTGCATTATGAGCCGGAAACCTAGTCCTGAGAAGGGTCTTTGAAAACACAGCTGACTCGGCGACCGGAAAATTCCAACAAAATTGGGAGGGGCCATACGTGATCGTAATAGTGGGTCTAGTTAGGTCACACGCATTAAATAAACTAAACGGGGCACCAGTGCCCAGAATGTGGAATGCTATGCACCTTAAAAGGTATTATTAATAAAGTTTTCTTTAAGGGGGTTATCAATAAAATGTCCTTTAAAGTATTTTCTTTCAATCTTTGGAATATTACCAATCAAGTGTTTTTGAAAGGCATTATTTCCTTTAATTTTGGAATAACCTCCATTTCATAAGACCAAACTTGTGAAACTCTCAAGATCTGGCACTTTCATAAGACTAGACTTGTGAGCTTTAAAGCTGTTAGCGAGCCAGACGAACTTGGCTCTAAGCTGTTAAGCCATTTGAAAGAGTAAGACTTGTGCTCTGGCTTCTTGTGGCACTTTCAAAAAAGACCAAACTTATGGCTATAAGCCCGAGCACTTCGAGGAGAACCAACCTCGTGGCTTTAAGCCCGAGAATTAACTATCATAAGAATGTCGTAAAAGGACAAGAAATAATAAAAGTTTAGTGCATAGGAGTACCAAAAATCATATTTCATTAAAATGTGCCAATTAGCATTTGTGATTACAAAAAAAGTATGTTTTGGTGGCCAAACGGGACCCCTTACAGAAATTTCAAAAAGAAAGAGAAAAGATGAGGGATTGGAATCAGCTCTGGTCCTCGGCGGAAGCATTCCCCGGGTTCCATGGCACCTAAACAGGGCTCTGAAGACTCGTAGATATTAGGTCGGAGATCGGGCGTCTCAGCGAGAACCTCTGGATTTAGTCTCCACAAAATGTTGTGTTTAGAAAACACAACATCAAGTATACATCAAGCAAAATGATACAGGAGCCTTATAATCCTCCTCAGCTGGCCTCCTTGTCTTTCTGTAGGCTGTAGTGAAGAGGATCCTAAATCACCTTAGGTAAATCTCAAATCCTATTCTGAGAAACGTCACCTCTTCTCAATGTGGGTAATATCAGCCTTGCCTTGCAGCCTCATCAGCTATTATTACCTTCCTCATAGCCTTGTGTAATCTGGACCCTAGCTGAGTCACCCATGACTTTGCCTTTCGTCTGACCTCACGACGTGACAGAGCAAAGAACAAGCTTCCTTTCTTAAGCCTCGTCTCTGCTTTCTTGCACCTCGAGTCTTCTCTGTGCCCTCCTTGGCCTTCCGTTTCCCCAATGTGGCCTGGGACCGCCTTATCTAAAGATTCTTCTGAGGCGTCAGCGAAGTGGTGAGCCCCGACATGAGAGAGCGACTTCTGGGCGTCACTCGGCTGGCTGAAGCTCCTGTCTTCAGCGACCATGTTAGAAGAAGCGGTGACTATTACAAAAAGGGATTAGGAGAAATAACAACCACAAGAACACGTGCTTTCAGGCATTAGAAGTCAGGCCAGCCGATCAGCCAGTCTCGTGCGGTTGCGATTGTTGATATATACATCCGATATTACGCCACCTACCGTCGACCCATATCGGTAAATGGGAAGGATGGATCTCCTGTGAATGACCACCAGGCAGCGGAAACGAGGATCGAATCACACATATGTCTCACTGACGAAGAATCCCTCTTATCGAAAGGTTGCGATACTGGGCAAAACAGCCGGGCAGCTATTGATAAAGTGGCGGCCGTCTTCTTGTCGGCTCCCGCTCCGGCGACTTGACATACGGCGAGTAGCTTGTCGGAGTGCTAGCATCCTGCAGGCTGCAAGAGGTGCAGAATACCAGCCCAGCTAGACCAGAAGTGGTGGCAGCGCTCTTCTACAAAGAAAGGGCCTCGTTTGCAACACTTGCCATCAAGGAGAGCTCTTCGGCTGCAAGCCCGTCCTCGATAACACCGAGCCTCACGGGAAACACCTCGTTCTCCATAAGCCAGGGACACGAGCTTGCTCTACAGAGATCCACAGGAAATCATCGGACTGTTGTCGAACCCCCTCAGCGGGGACGGACACTTCCAGCGTTGTCGTTTGGACCCTCGAGCCGGGGGTGAGTCACCGCTCCCGAGTGTTGGAGGCTCATTCCCGGCCCATCAGCGCGGCCAAATCCCGGCGGTGAGGCTAGATATCTCGGCCTCGAATTTCTTCGACTGACTCGCTGCTGTCGGATCCGAGTCCGATTACTGACCCCTCGATCATTGTAGCAACCTTATCTTGTCCCGGTCTTCTTTTTCTTCGCCTCCTAAAGGCGAGGTTCTCGTGAATCTTGGAGCCAAGGTAACTGGTAGGCAGGATCTTCAGCGAATGGTAGAAAGCGTTTGATCCCTGAACAAGATGTTCTGGAGTGGATTCACTTGCAAAGAGCTCTCAGATGTGGCCGGGGAGATCGCGAGGATGTCTTTCGCCCTTTCAAAGGAACTCGACCGGCGGGTGGATGGGAAGGCAGAATAGCATGTGTAGGAAAGGACTAGCATGCCAGTGGCTGTGGGTCCCTCGCGGACGAAGGAGCTCGATGGTTGTACTCTCTTTGGGATCTCAAACGATCAGTGACGGTCTAGTCTTGCCTTCTCACACAGTTGACCCGGTAGGCCTGCCTGTAGCATACTGAATCATCGAAAAAATAGAGGCATGTGATAAAGAAGGCGACCCTAAGCAAATATGAGTTACGTAAAACTAAAAGCAGGACACAAGGAATGAGAGGAATGATTAAGCATCAAAAGGAGCCTTAAAGAGCCGGGGTTAGTGCCACCGGGCCCCACTACAGCTAAGACAACCTTTAGTCTCAATTTTGGGGAGTCGGGGCTGGGTCCACAAGTGTGGCCAGGGGCTGTGGTGACATGACAATTATTTGGGTCTAAGCTCAGTGTGAATGACACATATCTCCACTAGTGAGATGTCCAGCTGGTAGAGAGGTTGGCACCTACGACATTTAGAATCAGAAAAAATCCGTATGTATGAGTGTAGGGTGCTGGGTAAAAAGTCTGCTTGCTTCCCCCAACTGACGGGATGGGGCTTAGCCTGCGATGAAGCGTACAGGGTAAAGTAGATGGCGTTCCTCTTGCCTCACCTCTGATTAAAATATGGCTAGGTGTCTGACATCTCTGGCCCGATTTAGCGAGGAACCTAGTTGTACAACCTCGGTTCCTCGCATAGACATTGGAACTAGATTGAGACTGCGTGGGCGTCTGAGGAGTCACCCTCAGTGCCGGCTTAGTTCTTTGGGAAGCCTCTTCACCAACCTCTTGTCATTCTATAGGCAAATAAAAAAAAAATAAAAAAAAGACAAAAGAAGGAGTCAGCTTCAGAAGGTGGAAACAAAACCCTCCAAAGATAAAAGAAACCCCTCGGAGGTTTTACATCCCACCAGTGACAAAACCTAGGAAAACGCAAACTGAAAACCTTCTCAGAACCTAATAAGATGCACCCAACCACAAAAACACTAAAACAAACCAACGATAAAAAGAAGGTTTGAGATGTGAACACTCACTAGAAAATCGACGGTTGTCAGTGTAAGGCAGAAAATTCAATTTACGGAAAAATGGCAAAATAAATGTTCGGTCAAATCCGAAATTTATTCTCTAGATCTCCCCGATGGCGAAGCGGTTCAGGTTGGAAATGTCTCGTAATCTGGTGCCGCATTCGGTACAGTAAGTCAGAGATAGTCGGGATTTGTGTTTTTCGAACGCAGAGTGTATCAGTGCTTGGAAGTAAAGCGATATTTGATGTGACGAAAGTCACATAACATGTCTTTCATGGGCGCTCAGTTGCATAGTAGGAAATAAGCGGAAATGGATGGCCAGAGATAGTGTGAATGTCAAAATCAAAACTTGGGGACATAGTTGACATTTTAGGAATTGTTTAAATGATAATAGGACAAAAGATACATAGTATCATCTCCTACATATCGAAAAAGAAGCCCAGGAGGGACCAGTGGGCATGGAGATTTGGTTAGTGAGAGAGAGACTTCTCTCTAGATTTTCGAACAATCAGATTGTCGAAATTCTTCGAGACAGAAGGAAGGGGCTACGTTCGACACGCGAGGCCTACGCGTGGGCTCTCAGGTGCTGGGAGTTTTCGACAAACTCAGGTAGTAGGGGTTTCATCATACTTGGGTTTTACTTTATTTAAGTGTTTTATAATGTTCGATTGATTTTGAGAGCATTGAGCAGCCGTTTGATAGGTCGAAACTTGGGGCAGAAATGTGGAAATTTTTTTTTGTTATTTGGACTTCAGTCAGTGACCTTTGCACGGACTGTTTTGATGTTGGAGTTAGAGATTGTTGAATCTGGTGTATTGTGATGTGTATAGGGTGGAGAAGCGACCGTGAGGTCGGGTCGCCGAGTGAGCAGTGGATTAGTGGTGTAGGAAGCAGTGGCAGGGGTTTCAGCATTCATGTAAATAGTGTTCTAAAATAATGAAATCATTCAAGTTGAATTGCTGCGTATTTTGATAATTAGCCCAAGTGAGGCTAATTTTGGTGACATGTTGTGTGATTTAAATTGTGAATATAAGCATTGATATATATTTACATGTGTTATATAATTGTAATGGAATTGGCATCATGCATTCCATATGCATTGGGAACCACAAAACAATAGAGTAGTGCATGAGGTATTCTTGAGGAGAATGGTTTGGAGGTTAGTAAATAATAATAATTGCCAGTTAGTCCATATAAAATATCAATCATCGGAGTCATTGGTGATATACATCGAAAGGTTAATCCATTAAATAGAATATCGGTCGAGTCCATTTCTTATATCGGAGGGTTGTCCATAAATAAAAACAAACATCTTTGTTGAAAATAAGGTTTCTCATATGGCTTAGGCAGAGTGTGAAGTCGGTGAGACTTCCGGGATATGGGTTGATCATGTAGACGTTCCAAGTAGGATACGCATTTACTTGAATGTATGTTTTCATTAGACATTGCATATGCACTTAGGTGGAGAACAGCCCAATTAGGGTGATTCACTACTGAGCATTAGCTCACCATGTCGAGATGTATTTTTCGGTGCGGAGGCGCAGAGGGAGACGACTCATCATAGAGGCCGCTTAGAAAAGCCCAGGGTTATGAAGCACTGGTTTTATTATGTATACATATGAACATTAGAATTCTAAATTTTTGATATATGTTTGTATAAGAGTCAATTATCAACTCTTGAACCATGGAATATATTTGGTTGGATATATTGGTTGAGTGATGATGATGGGGCCAGTGGCGTGTTACTCTCATTTGGATACTATGCTGTTGTTGGATGTGTTAGGACGGAGTTATGTACTAAGGGTAGAGCTCCGTACAAAGGAAATTTGCCGATTTTAAATGAGAGATGTCGAGTCACGGCGATGAGTGTTTGTGGTTGTGGTATTCAGCGGTTTGAAGTTTGGGGCGTCAAACAGTATCGGAGCATAGGTATCTGACTACCTAGGGCTTGAGGTTGGGCTTAAGCCACAGATCTTTGAGGTGTAGAACATCACCACTGGTGTGTTGATCATTGGGATTTAGGTATGAGTTGCCTAGGAAATCAGGGGCAAAACTAGGACCTTTGCATGCATGTGTTTGGTGTGTTTTGTGTGATTTGATAAATTTGTTATTAATGAAAAATATGCATATAACATGAATGATGGGTATTGTGTATGGTTAGTGTGTAGTAGATAGCACATAGGAGAAAAATTTTGGAGTTAAGTGTATAAGCTGGAACAGAAGAAAGAAAATAATTTGAATAATTTGTTTAGTTTAAAGGAAAAATAGAAAAAAAAAAAAAATGAGATGAAGAAAATAATTTTCTAGTTTCTGAGTTGTAAATTGAAGAAAATTGAATAAATTTTATAAATTTATTTGATATTACGGAAAATGAAAGAAAAAAAAAATAGGTATATAATTTTTGTATTTTCCAATGTAAATGGAAAAGGAAATGAAAAAAAAAATAATGAAAAAAAATAGTGCGAAGAGCAGTTTGGGCTCTTTGCCCAGTTGTATTATGACCGGGTGGGAGATGAATGATCTGTATTTGCCGATACATGTGCTGCACACCCAAGCAGCTTCTATCTTGTGTTGCGTCTGACCTATTAGACTTACGACACGGCGGTAGGCGGTGCGTTATGTGGCCTCAGCCCCTTGGGACTGGTGACCTATGCGTCTCGGTGAAATTGTATTGCACATGATGCGCCGGCGATTTTGACTGATCTTATTTTAGTCACTAATGAGACATTCATGAGCTCTTATTCATCACAAAAATTTGAAAAAAAAAAATAAAATTTTATTAAATAAAATCAAATAAATGGAACCAAAATTTGGAAAAAAAAAATTTTAAAAATAAGTGCAAGGATAAAATTGATTTGACATGTGAATTAATTGTCTCGCATTGCATTTAATGCGGGGACGTAGAATATAGGCTTGTATATTAAAGTATGAATAGTATGTCAAGGGTTGTGTTTATACCTTAGAATCGTTATGTTTTAACTTGCCATTCAGCGTGTGATGTGGTCGAGGGTGGGATAGTGAGTCTGATGAAAGGTACAGACCACCTGTTGTCAATGAGCCTTTGTTGGGTTCATAATTGACCAGCGTTGCTATCTACCAGTGATATAGCGAGTAGTCGAGGTGATAACTCGGGTTAGACATCTCTCAAACGTTCACGGGGAGAATCGATGGTGGCGAGCGGTGATTGGCAGTTGAAAGGTGTTAGAGCCATGGAATTTACCGTAGCGACCGGGATTAAATTCATTGGGGACCTAGCTAAGGGGTGGGCGTGTGATTTAAATGGTAGAACCTCTAGAACTGAAGATAGTGTGTAGAGTTCAGGGGCTGTTAAACAGGTGAAATATTTTGAGATCTTTGAAACATATGAGGCTGGGGAGTTACAGGTGACGGGGAGTATGTAGTGATGGATTATGTTGGCTGGTTCCTGAGCCTATCAGTTCGTGATTATGTGGCCACGAGACCTTGGCCAAAGTTGGGAAGGTTTGAGAATGGATTGAAGTTCCGTTCGGGCGAGGATCATGGGACCGCCTGAGATATGGACTCCATGGTTGGGCTGGCCGACCATAGAAATAGATGATGCTTGGGAGCCGGGATGCGGGAGTATTGTGCTCTGGAAGGAAGTCGACGCTTCTTCCGGTCGGGAAAGAAGCGGAGGCCTGTGCGAGGGTTGAGTCGCGGCCATGGGCGAGGGACGAGATGAGGATTCTGCCAGTGAAAGCGGGGCAGATCAGTGTGCTCGCATTGTATCGTGACACGGACCTGTAGGAAAGTTACTCGGAAGCGAGGTCTGGTTTTGGGATGGCGAGTCGATCGGTGTGGGCAGGATCTGAGTACATTCCTCACGTGACCGTGCAGGTCGGAGGAGTCAGTTTAGTTTGAATCTGGTTGCTGAATTTACGAACAAACCGGAGGTGGTGGGCAGGCGGAGATGAGGCCAGGCAGGATGTGGGGGTCAGAGTGTCTCGCCATGCTGCTGGGTGATCGACGGATGAAGCTGGGTTATCACAGTCACGTTTTGCTATCTTGCCTATGGGCAAGAGTGCTATTGATTTGTTTGCGTCGCATTCATTCATTCTTTGCATCGAGTTGTGCAGTTGGGCTTAGAGGTTAAGACAACAGAGCCAAGTGTGTGGTTCACTAGGGATTGAGTAGAATATGGATGATAATAATCGAGGTTGCGAGTTGGAGATCTGGGTTCTACTCACGGTAGACTGAGGATCATGGACATGTCGAGTTCGATGTCATCACAGGGATGGATTGGTTGGCGAAGCTTACGGGGTGTTCATGATTGCTGAGCGCGGGAGAGTTACCACAGCTACACGTGGGGTGCTGGGTGTGGTGTTATTTCCCGGGGGAGACGAAGCATGATATTTTTTCCTGGGACAGATATCTGAGTCAGTGTCGAGGGGGGGACGAGTTACGGCGGGTTGTTGCAGGCACCGCCACGCCTTGAGTTAAGGAGCGGGGACTGAAGCCACTCGAGTAGTTTGATGTGGATCTTTTTGGATGAGCTGCAGGGATTGCCTCAGCGTAGGATGTGAACTTGATGTCGAGTTACACCACGGTACCGCTACGTCTATGACTCATAGGATGGCACGGTGGATTACGGGAACTCGAGTCGGCTTTGAGGCCCTAAGGACAAAGGGTTCATCGAATGAGGCGCTTTACCATGAAACGTCGGTTATTTGCGAGAAGAGAAGAGACAGACCACCAGTGCATTGGTCGGGCGGTTGGGATAAGGGTTCACGATCAAGAATCGGTACCCATTGCAGGATTGAAGATTTGTTTGATCGGTTGAGAGGAGCGCGAGTCTACTCCAAGATAGACCATACTTGGTACCATGGTGAGGTTAAGGGATACGGATATCCCCAAACGTTTGGACCCGTTGTGGAGGCGCTGAGTTCTGAGTGATGCCCCGGATTGTGAATCGCCCGACATGGTATGGATCTCATGCATAGGGTATTCCAACTATCGTCGATTTGTCGTAGTCTTCGTGGATGACATTTTTGATCTCTCCCGGTTAAGTGGGAGCATGAGTATCGCAGGATTGTATTACCGAGTTGTTGAGAGACAATGGGGTTGTACGCTAAGTTCGATAAGTGCGAGTTTTGGCTTGGGGTGAGATACTGGGACACTTGGTGTCGGCATCGGCGATGTCGGTGCTGGATCGAGAGGAAGGTCGAGGCGTGATGAGTTGGGAGAGGCCGAAGTGGTCTTCGAGATCGTGGATTTCTTGGTGTTTGGACCACGGAGATTCATTGAGGATTTCTCGGGTCTTGGCTTTATGTGGTTGAGCCGGAGGAGGTGGTTGATTAGGATGGTGATGTGGGAACATTCAGGGGAGTTGAAGGAGACTTGCCCGGTATCTTTGATAGTCCGGACGGTGAGGGTGCCAGGTGTATTGTGATGCCTCGGCGGACCCAGGATGTGTTTGATCGTCAGGAGTGGTAGCTTATGGTTCCGTGAGTTGAAGGAGCGCAGACAGAATTACCCCACACGACATGGAGTTGGCGGCCGTAGTCTTCATGTGAAGATTTAGGCGCCCTTGCCATATAGCAGAGTTGGGACCATGCTGGACTATAAGTCTGAAGAAGTATCTTTCCCTGTGACGGGACCTCTCGGCAGCAGAACCTTATGAATGGATGGAAGTTCTTAGAGGATTCTTGCATTACCATCACGGTAGGCAAATGTAATTAGTGATGCACTCGATCGGAAGTCACGGGGAGTATTGCATTTAGTATAACTTCAAGGTGGTGGATGCTCAGGCCCGCGTGGACGGTTTGGTGATCGTGGCGGTACGAGTACGTTAAGGAGTTTAGTGGCTACACCGTCTTAAACAAAGTCTTGCGTTGATGGTGGCGGGGCGAGATAGTGTCATGGGGCGGAGTGCGGTCGGTGCGTGTGGCGAGGTGGGCCAGTCCGCTGGGTGATCGCCGGTATAGGGACGGGTAGTGGTTCCCCATTCAACAGATTTGAGAAGAGGTGATTCTCGGGGGTTTGCGATCTGAACACCGGTATCGGTGTACGAGAAAATGTGCGGGATCTTCATCGTCGGTATTCTTTGGGCGGGATGAAGAGACACATAAGGGACTTTGCGACGATGTCTCACGTGTCGTGCGGAGTAAAGTGAGAGCACGGAAGCCAGTAGTACTTTAGCCGATGGAGGTAGGCGGGGTGTAGGTAGGGCATGTCACGATGGACTTTGTGACCCCCGCCATGGGCGCGTGACATGTGTGTATGGTGCGATAAGTGGACCAACTCACGAAATTGGCGACACATTTCAGCCGTCGGATGACCTTCGCCTTGGAGGTCTGGGTTGTATATTGAAGATGAGTCTGTTGCATGGAGTCACCATTATCTATAGTATCGGATAGGGACGAGATTCTGTACTTTGGAAGAGTTTCCCAGGCTATGGGCTCTGGTGAAGCCAGCGAGTACAACTTCTACAGACGGATGGTGATCACGAGAGGCTATCACAGTGTTAGAGAGGACATCTTTGGCATCGTCAAATCATAGATGGATTGGAGGGCATGCCCTTGAGTGGTCGCCTACAACTGCTTATCGGGCCCGATTATCGAGGATGGCACCATATGAGGCGATGCATGTGGGGCCATGCGGTGTATTATGTTGGACAGAGGTGGGAGAGAGCTCCGTCTTGGTCACGATGGTCAGGGCACCTCGGAGAAGGTGAGCTTGATCGAGCTAGTCTTATACGGCTGGCGGCGAAGAAGGATTATCTTTGATGCGTGACCCATAGAGTTTGAGGTTGGGTCCTTTGTTTATACTTGAAGGTGATGCCTAAGAGAGAGTGGTCGAGGTTAGGTAAGCAAGGAAGGATCGTAAGGTTTGTTCTGGACCTTTAGAATGTGCGAGAGGGTAAACCTTTATTCGCGTCTTAGGTTGGCGTTACGCGACATATGGAGTGTCGGGTTTTCACATCTCCATGCTCGAATTATACTCGAGGATCCGGCTCATATGGTGGATTGGGGCCGGATGAGGTTGACGATGGGACGCTGAGGAGGGCCGGTGTGCATTTTGATTAGGCTGTGATGATCGGGTTTTGGAGCGCGGAACCGTGAGAGGCTATGGTGCTATGGCATATGGTGGAGGTCAGCATTGGAAGCGATGATGACACGATCTGGACCACCTATCCTTTCTTGTTTAGAGGTGAGTGCGTGGTTTAATGTCTGTTTAAGATTCGTGATAATTCACATCGTAGTGGGGGTGTACGTTCCATATGCATGTGTTTTGTTGTGATTGTCGAATTTGGGACGAAATTAGCTTAGGAAGGGAGAATAAGACCAGAAAATTCAATTTACGGAAAAATGGCAAAATCGTAATTTGATCGAAAATATATTATTCTCTGATCCGGATTATTAAAGCAGTTCACAGATTGGAAGCGTCTCCTGAAATCTAGTTAACACGTTAATTCGTCGAATTAAGACAGTTGGAGTTTATGTTTTTTAAAGCACATAATTATCGGGTGCCATAAAGCGAAATCTTGGTATAACGAAAGTCACATAACACATGTACTCATAGACGCTAAGTTGCATGAGTAGAGAAATAGCGGAAATGGACGGAAGGTAGATGGTATCAAATATGAAAATCAAACTTAGGGACATAAGATGGCATTTTAAGAATTGTTTTAAATGATAATGGACAAAGATCGTAGTGTCATCTCCCTACGTATCAAGAAAAGAAGCCAAAAAATGGGAGGGACTTCACGATTGGGCGCTGATTGGTTCTAGTGAGAGAGACTTCTCCTCTAATTTCCGTAATCAGATCGTCGAAATTCTTCGAACAAGAGGAAAGGCATTCGGCCTTAGCAAGGCCTGCAGCGTGGGCTCAGGTTTGGGGTTTGACAAACTACGTGAAGTAGGGTTTTATCCTGCTTGGGTTTTACACTTTATTTAAGTGTTTTTATAATGTTTGATTGGTTTGAGGCCCAGGCGACCGTTTGATCGGTCTGAAAACTTAGGACGAATGTGAATTTTTTGATATTTAAGGTGGATCGACGCTGCCTGGTTGTTTGGGTATTGAGTTGGAAATTGTTGAATAAATTGTATTGCTTGATGTATAGGGTCGGAAATGGCGTGAAATTGGTTCTCGTGAGCCGATGATTGAGTGTCGGGAGTGATGACAGGGGTTTCCTTTGTTCATATAAATAGTGTTCTAAAATAATTTTTGTGGCGAATATTATTAGTTGAAATGATTCAAGTTGAATTGCTCGTATTTGATAATTAGCCCAAGTGAGCTAATTTTTGGTGACATGTTTGTGTGATTTAAATTATGTGAATATATGCATTATTATATATTTACATGTGTTATATAATTATATTGGAATTGACATTATGCATTCCATATGCACTAGGGCACCCTAAAACAATAGGAGTGAGTGCATGAGGTGATTCTTGAGAGAATGGTTTCGGAGGGTTGACTAAATAATAATAATTATCGGAGGGTAGTCCATATAAAATATCAATCGTTTGGAGTCGAAACAATTGAGTGCCATCGGAGGGTTGTCCGCTCAAATAGAATACTCCAGTCGATTCACTACTGCCTCTATCGGAGGGTTGTCCGTAAATAAAGCCTGACATCTTTGTTTAGATGCCGGGTTTCTCATGCGTGGCTTAGAGCGAGTGTGAGGGAGTCGGTGAGGACTTCGGGATATGAGTTGATCATGAGACACTGAAGTGGGATCACATTTACGCAGATGTATGTTTTCATTGGAGCATTGCATAGCACTTGGTGATAGCCAGGTGCAGGGTGATTTCACTGCGAGCATTAGCTCACCTGAGATCATGTGCAGACCGGGAAGCACGAGAGACCAGCCTTACATCATGAAATGGCTTTGAAGAAATTGTGTTTGTAACTGGTTTTATTATGTATACATGTATTGAATTCTAGAATTTTGATATATGTTTGTATAAAATTAATTATCAACTCTGAACCATGAGATATGTATTTGGTTGGGGATCTCATGGTTGAGTGGTGATCACGAGGGGGCCCAGTGGCCATTATTTACTCTCATTTGGACCACATGTGGTGATTGGATGTGTTAGGACGAGTTATGTACTAAGGGTAGAAGCCACATTGCAAAAGGGACTACGCCAGTTTGTGAGAATCTTGGGTCACCCGACGTTCATAATCATTTCATGGGTTGTAGATGATGTGGTTTGAGATTGAAGTCTGAAAGGTCAGTCTCAGATGTGGCTGTTTCAAGGAAAGTTCTTGAGCTTGGAAGACAGAATCCATGCGTCGGAAAACTGGGGCAGCAAAGTGCTGGCCCACTTACTGTACCTATTGTATAGGGACTGAGATTGTCGACAAAGCGCATTAAAAACGTCGTTAAGACAAAATCATGATATATAATGAGGAATGGTGCGTTCCATCACTTCTGGCCAGAACCTCACCTCTATGAACTTTAGCATCACATTCAACATTTAATACTCAGGTCTTTTTTAACAATGAAATTCAGCCCGAGAAAAATAGACATTGCCATTTTCATGGTTTCAACCTCATTTTAATGACCCAGAGCGGGGCTTGCTGATTATGACTTGTGTCGAGCGACTCAGCCTGCCATATTAAAGCGATAAGCCTGCCTGCGAAATAGGTCAATCCCCGAAAGTGGGGGTGTCCTCTCGAGTGCCTGAGGCGCCGATCTGAAGTTCCAAGTCCCTTAACCGTGCGATCCTTACCTTGCTGGAAGGAGTTATGGGCGAATAAGATTAAGTAGAAATCATAAAATGTATTTATCCCATTTCTAGTTTAAATCATACACTTCTTGGAAAGTTCAAATGTGATAAGGAAAAGAGATTTTGTTCCTAAAAAAGGAGATTCTTGAGAAAGAGGGAGGATTCATGAACAACTTACTATAAATCAGTTCTTGATGAAAAGATATGCAAATACAGGTATTGAACACCTTATTCTTCCTCTTACGTGTTTCTTGACATAACGTCGCGGAGGCGATTATTCCCCGCCGTCACGGATCGCTTGCTACTGCAGGTTGTTACCATTCAATGCTGCGATTGGCGATCGTGCTGTTCAATGTCGTTTCAGTCGTTCGATCAACTTTTCGCCTAACGTGGCCAGCCATAATTTTACAAAATGGGAGATAGTTGTAGCTCATATTAAGTCAAGGTCTAAACCAATAGACAAATCAGAGTACATAATATTCATATTTTTAGTTGTAGTGTTATTGAAAGGTTAGGCGATTGAGGTGTCAACAATAATGTTTTACAAATCGGTGTGAAATCAACACCTAAACTAAGCAAGTCAAACTATAAATTTTACAAATGGGAGAGAAGTTCAGCTCCATAATGTTGTAGAATCAAGGTCTAAACCAGCCAGACAAAATCATTATAATGTTTGCTGCACACAGTTTGTGCAGACTTCTTCATTCTCAGCGCCTCGGCGCTACTCTAGCATCCTTTACGCACCGACAGTGCAGCAGCCAGTTATGAGGGCTTCCTCCGCGCAAACGGTGGTTGAAAGGGCGCCATTAGACATGTCCAACGTTTTCCACATCACCTATAGTAGTTATTATTTCTATTGGCTTTTTGAGTTGATCATTCCTTACCATGGGTTTCTCCTCGATCTATTTTTGGAAGCGTTAGGTGGCTCAATTGGGATTGTATTTGATGCTTTCTTCAATGTTGATGAAGAACAGCGAGAAGATTATGCCCTCACATTACATTAAAAATACACAAATGGTTTATGTATCATATTATAAATATCAAACATGTTGACTATAGAATCTGGCTGCTACAAAATCTAATTGTTAACAACATCGAGCAAAACCATAACACCCTTCTGGATAAACTGGACCAGCCTCTGGAACAGTTTTGCTCTGTAGTCTGAGATTTTGGTGGCGCAGAGCAGTTCTGTTTCAAGATGCTGTGCAGAATATGTAGGATAGTTTGTGGAACATGGGAGGAGCTGCGAGAAGCATGAGAAGGGGTAGGAGTAAATGCAAGGATATGACGGGCATTAGTAGGGTGGTTGAGATTGTGGCAGTTGAGTTTGAGTTGGATCTTGTAGGGGATCTACTACTACTATTGTTTTGCCTCTAAAACATCAAAGACATCCAACAAACAACATTATGATTAAAAGTCAATTCAAAATAAGATATAAACTTAACAAACCTTTAAGCAATTGGCTTTGTTGTGTCCTTGTTGCTTGCAGATGGAGCAAGTAATTTGTACCCCTTTTCTTATAAGTGTTGTGCCAGTTTATTTAGGTCTTTGTTAATTCTCTTCTCTCATTATCTTATTCTTTGGCCTTCCTCTATTATTTTCCATAAGAGGTGGCTCAATTGAGAGATATTGATCCATTTTGTAGAACTTTTTGCCTTTCAATGGCATTATCCTAAACTGATAACCAACTCTATACATGTCAATGTGATAAAAACTGGAAACGTGGTCCATTGGCTCTTGTTTATGCCAACACATATAGCATAGCAGCGCTGAATCTGTCTCGTGCCTGCATAATACATGTGTTCTTTTCCAAACATACGGTATGTGTGTCATCACCTTCTTGAATCTCATATACTGTATCTCCATTGAATAACACTTCACACCCCACTGTTATCTCTTTGTTGATATGAAATATTTCATTACAAGCATGACTAAAAGAATTGATCCACTTTTCACATAATGGACCTTTCATGCCTAACTTATTCATAGTTTTCTTCATTATAAACTCAAGCATTGTCCTAAGTGGCATATATTTAGCCTCTAGGATTCAAGCATTGAAGCTTTCCACCATATTGTTATCCACAACCCATGATTTACATCTACCACTAAAGTAGGCTCTTACCCACGTGTGTGGTGGGTAGTTCATCAAATCATTTGTAGCATTTAAACTCACCTCTCAAGGCGAGCTCATGTTGTTTATCAAATTCTTCTTGAGTAGACCAAGCTAACTTCATAATTTCCTTTCAACTCTCCTCCCATTGTCCTCTTGGACCAGATTTACAAATATATAGCGTGCACCATCGTACTCGGTCTCAGGAAGAACATCATTGACAACATTAACTAATCCCTACATTCAAATGCAACAAAGAACATATAAATAACTCAAACTCTTTATACATAAAGATAAATAATTAGTGTCATACCTCTTGCATATCTAATATGAAAGTAAATTGACTCCTATCTCCTAATTCTAGCTCTTTCAATAATGTTAGAAACCAAACCCGGTTCAATTTTGTTTCGCTTTTCACACAACCCCATGCTATAGGAAAATTTTGTTCATTCATATCTCTTCCTAAAGCAACCAAAGTTCTTATGAACTTGGTCTTCAAAAAAACATCCATCAATGACGGATGATAGGCCTCTGACACATATGGCATTTTTTGACATCCTAAACGAACAAAATTCTCTTAAAACCTCTCATACCCTTTGAAAGTTCATCCTCACACGACTCCACCCTCCTTTGTGGATCTGGATTGCCTCCAAACAACTCATCAACATAAGCTTCAGCTCGGAATGTTCGGTTAGCAAAAGCCTGCATGTAAGCATCCAACAACATCCTCCTACTCGCTTGCATAGGTATGACATTCATCCTTAATTCTACCTCAACATCCTTTTTCATGTCCTTAACTTTGTAGTTGTGATTTTCAAGAATTTTGGTTTTGTAATATTGGGCTACAAAAGTAGCTGAAACTCTAGAATTAGTAAAAATCTACTTGATTATAGTGCAGAACTAAATTTTTACAACTAGTCAAGTATTAGAATTGTCTTTGACACGATAAGACAAAAATGCATTGGTCTTGACATTTTACCCTTATTCTATTTCTTTCATTTTTTACAAACTTCAATGTCACTCCCCTAGAAATACAATACTTTGTGATAGATTCCCTCACTTCAGCTGCATTTGCAAATGTGATTCCCAAGCTAAAGTAAGGTCTTTGGTCTTCTATATCGAAACGAGCTTGATGCTTTCTTTCAATAAGGACCTCCTCATAATCAGACATCAAAAGGCTGTCATCACTATCTACACTCTCATTCCTTTTTTCAAAGTCTTCACTATCTGCATCATCATCCTTTTACCTTCATTTACATCGAGCTAGGCATCATTATCGGGTTATTTTGATTCATCTATGGGAGGATACATCTCATAACCTATAGTTGATATATCTTATGCAAACACAGGAGCATCAATCTCATGGTTTGTAAAAAATTCTTGCACATCTATGTTTGCATTTATCTTACTCAACACATTTCTTCTCCGTTATCATCTAAACAAAAAGACCTTCATTTATATCCATTCAAGTTCGAAACATAATCCATTCCAGTTTCCGAACATAAATGTATACATTCTTATAACTTGACTATGATTTGCCAGGCATCTTTAACATTGATAGAGATAGAAAATCATCGAGTCACCAGCCATGTACATGTCCTCCAACATAACTTAATACGGGATCCATATGCCATCTAACATCATGATGTAAATAAATACCCACACGCCTTTCCATGTTGCCATTAAATAAAACACTCAATAAACAATAACTTTACCAGGTGAAAGGACACAAAACAGGGGAGCACTTAAACCAAACGGTAACATTATAGGGAGACAACACAATACAAATGGAAGAATAAAATTAACATCCTCAAACTCAATTACATTGTTGTTATTCAAGTACAAAAACCATTGAAACATTTAAACCAAACGGTAACATTCCAAGGAAGAACAAATTACGTGTAAATTGATGCGAAGAAATCCCTCCTTTATCTTCCAAATTTCTACGATAGCTACTTGGGATTCGATAGTAGTAATTGTCAGCAATTTTGGTGGAAAAGATGGATTTGATATCTCATTTCACCTCTGTCTTTTTATAAAGATGAGGAGTTAGTCGAAAGAAACCTGGGTTGTCTTTGGGCCGAAGAGCTTTGGAAGAGTGGTAAAGTGAAATAAGAGCTTTTAATATCCCAAAATTGAGCTATTTTAATTGGATTAGAGCAGAATTTTTGCCATGTCGGAGTCTACATAATAATTTTAACGTGATTAACGTGTTCGATCACGACATGTGGGATGCAATGTGAGCTCACGGGAGTAAGCTGCGGGGCCTTTAGTTGAAAAGTTTTAAGGTGTAAGTGGGATATTGGGTACAACATTGTGGTTTTTTGCACCTTTTCCCACAAAATAATTAATAAAGAAATCATAATAATTTATAGGTGGCAAAGCATTTCATCTCCCAAAATGCCTCCATTGGTTGATCCAAATACCCACCTCGCATCGAAAAAACCTGGCCTAACGATTGGAAGCAAAAATCCATCTCTCTCCCCCTCATCTTTTGCCCGACACCCTAAACCTCGTGACATTTAGACAAACTGTGAGTTTCCTCGCTCCTTCTCATCTCTCCCTCTTTTGCTTATGATCAGCTAGATCTGATCTCTCCAATCTCACCCTCTCCCTATCGCATCTTAACGATCCTCCCAAAGCATTGAGTGTGCGAAGAGAAACCAACTGCCTGAAGCCAATTTAATCAATCGGTCGAAATTCCTATTATGGTTTCTTTCTTCAATCTCAGGTTTGTTTCTCTTTCTTTTTCTCTCTTTCTTTTTCATATGTTTGGTTGTCAAGAAAACTTAGGAAAAGACATTACACAAGGTCATCTTGAAATCCATTAACCCATAATTTTGTGGAAAAAGACGAGACACACAAACAATGTGATATGGTAGTTGAAAATATTGACTTATATGAACAAATTATGGTTTGAAGCAACTATATTCATATGAATGAATTAAGAAGAGGTCTAAAGGGAAAAATCATTATCTGTAAGTTCTTTTAGACCAGAGAAACCAAATGACTTAGAAACATAGAATTCTGCTGCAAAGCTATAATGAAATCACCATTGAAAATGGAGAAACTTATTATCTATATATATACTGATGGATTGAAATAATGAATGGGGAGCCCATTTTCCATTGCTTTTCCAAACAGAATTAGGAACTAAACTAATCAATGGCTTCGTAAAAACTCCAATTATCAATATGTTTGCTTGTAGTTTCTGAAAGAACCTATTTCGTTCATCACATTGGAAAAGAGTTCACAGTCACCAATATCTTAAGCACCATTATCTATTTCACCAATTGAAGTGAAAACTTTCAATATTTGATAGAGACTAGAGTGTGAGCTTTGTAAAAAAGTGGGACAGTAGGAATGCATCAGAGATGTTCACAAACAACTTCTAGTAATAATGCTCAAGTTAGCAGGTGGTTAGATGTTTGACACAAAGGTAGTACAAAATCGCAAAGGAAGAAACATTTATGCTTGCCTTATCCCACGCAGTGTCAAGTGAAGGACGTCACAGGCGGGGCACCATAAATCCGATTTCATGTCATTAATTGGGCCCATAGAGCATAAATTCATAATGACATAAAACTTGTAAAAACTACCACCGTAGTGGTGTTTTTTTTTTAAATTATGCGCCACAAATTATCATAGTCGTTTTATAACGTATTTAGGGTATAATAAAGTAAATGTATATTTTGAATTTAAAACTAAGTGAGAAAAATAAGCGAACACAGAATTATCTCGAGGGTTCAAAGGTTAAATTGGTAATTTACCAATTCGGGACCTCGAATTATTATAATAAGAAGATTATATCTGCATATATAAATATTGAGAAATAAATTGCAATTAGAATAAAAAAGAAAGGACCAAATAGCAAAGTAAAAAAGTAATAGAATTTTGGATAAAGCCAAACATGGCTTTAAGAGAAACTCATTTTTGGCTTTTGGATAGGAGCAAATTCGGGTGAAGAAGAGAGAAGAAAGAAGAAGGAGGAAGAAGGAAGAAAAGAGAAAGAAAAGAAGTTCAAGAAGCCAAGGTATGAAACGAATGTTTGGAACTTTTGTATAGATATGTAAGGAATTTTGGTATGAATTTGTGTATGGAACTTATTAGGATTTTGTATGGATACTTGTTTGGGGGTTCGAAATACCTTTTTTTTTTGTGTAGAATCCTTGTTTGGAATGGTAGTTTGGTTTGGTTGTGGTCTTTGATGGAGGAAAATTTTGCATAGAGAAAATGTTGGGTTTTATGGGAGATGTTGTCCGTTTTTTTTTAAACCCATGTTTTTGTCTTGGCCATCACTCATCAAAATTGAGTGATTCAAATTTTTGGATAAACTAGACTTTTAGGAGAACAAATCTCCCTGAAATAAGTGTATTCAAATTTGGACCCCATTGTACCCAGAAAATTCGTCAAAGTGAGACTACAATTCGATACAAGCTTTGGGTTTCATATCAGCTTTCTTGTATTTAGGCCATGTTGAGTTTCACTTATCCAAATTGAGTGATTCAAATTTCTGGGTAAACTAGACTTCTAGGAGAACAAATATCCATGAAATAAGTATATTCAAATTTGGATCTCATTTGACCTAGAAAATTCGTCAAAGTAAGGGAATAATTATATCCCTGAAATTTGTCTCATAACAATCCCATGAATTGGAGTAATTCTGGTTGTTTAAATCATAACTTGAGTTATACTGGTCCAAATGAGGTGATTTAAATTACTGTACAAACTAGACATCTGGGAGAACAACTTTCATGAAGAAATTATGATCAAATTATGTCTCTAATGTTCCCAGAAAATTTTCAAATATAGGACACAATTCCAGAAGGTCAAAATTGTAGTTGAAAATGGACTTGGGAACTATCTAGAACTGTTCAAGTAGAATTGGTTATGAAAGCTAAAGAGAATACACGTATAATTTTTTTATATGAAAAAATACAATTAAATGTTTATAAGAGATTATTTGATAATGAATATCTTATAAGTATACATGATATCAGTAGTTATTCATGTATATGAGATATCATTTTCTAATACCTGAAAGATTGTTAAGAAAACATAATAAAACCGATTGTGTAGCGCCTTTACCTTTAAAGACTCCGTCTATTTAAACAAATTTCATATACCCATTTCTAATATGAATAATTAATATTCATTTAAACATAATTATTTATGGGTATATGATATCATGACCTAATCATATTCTTTGATGCATAAAAGAATATATATATATATATATATATATATATATATATATATATATATATATATATATACATTCCTTAATTCAAATAGGCCCAATAACTGCTTCGAATAACGCATTTATACAAATTGACATTCCATGCCTTTTCAAAGCATTTACAAAATGATATTCTTAGAGTTCACCTTTCTTTAAAACACATTCCATAAATATCCAAAACAAAATGAGTCAAAACTATATTCTTCTCATGTAGACTTTTACATCATTGAACCCAATGCAAAATAGTTACAAAATATCATGAATTGAATTATATGCATGAGACGGAGCATTTACTTATACTCTGCGTTGTTTGACGGTGACTCCGCGCTCGACGATCTTCGGTCCTCAAGCATTTCTACTTGGTACCGCTGCTGCTGATAAAAACAACACGCTAAACATTTTCTTAGTGGTTCTATACGACATTTCTTTATTTCGGGCTTTTAATCAAATCATGCAATTTCATAAGACAATGCTTTCGTATTTTCTTAAATGACCAATGCATAATACATACATAAAGTTGTATTTCCTTTAATCACTACACCATTTGGTCATCTCAACTATGCATTTTCATGTGCAACAAATCATTAAGATCATAAATCATGTACTTTTTCACTCTCACATCATTCCGCATTTTTATCCTCTTTTCGAATTTAACTTTATGCTTTTTAAAGGGGTACGTGATAACTAATCACCCGCGACTTCCACCCTACTAGGGTCAGAGGGTCTGCAGATATATATAAAAGATATATGTACTTGGTTGGTGACGCTAATGATACTGCCCTCTACCGGGCTAATGACGCAGATGCCATATAATAGTACGTTGTTCGATCTTATCGCAGCCAATTTATCCTTAACTCGAATTCTAACTAATATCTTAAGGGCATTAAATCATTCAATACAATTTACAATAGTATATATATACATTTGTATGCAAATAGAACATTTTCACATCTATGCAATTTTCTTATACAAATTGCTTCATAAGCAGTTGTCTCAAACCACTTAAAACAAATCATTTCAAACACAAATCAATATGCACTTTCTTATTAATCATTTCCAAAATTCAAATCATTTCGTAATTATTCAAATATTTTAGAAATAGAGAAAGAGTTTAAGAACAAACCAAAAATCGTCGCTTTGATTCCAATATTTGAAATCTCGACTTCAATGTGGGCTTTCCTCCTCGTCAACCCCTATTCAAATACAATGACAATCACATATAAGCCTGCTATTCTGTGAGCTGCCAGTGGTTGATGTGTCTACCCACACTTTCACTTGCAAAATTTTCTAGGGACATATGAGCCATATTTTGCTCATGCTTCCTTCAAAAAATTATAGCTCTATGAGTCTCTTTTTAGTAGGAATTGGAATCATCTCATTTGGATCACCTAAACTCAAGTTACTACTTTTAATACCAAATCGTTTTGATGCCCAAATTTCACTCGGTTACCTACTGTTATTCTCAATTTCAAGGGTCTTAACTCCATAAATTTGTAATGGTTCATTCTACTCATTTGAAGCTATGGTTATAAGATTTCTTCTCCAATTGGAATCATCCAATTTGGATCACTAAAACTCAAGTTATTGCATTTTACATCTAGACTACTCCAATTTGCAAAGCATAATCAAACTGTTCTTACACATAGCTCCACTTTGACAGATTTACGGGAAATTTGGGGTAACAATTTGCGTACACTTCCTTGAAGTAACTTATTCCCCTAGAATTATATTTTATCAAGAATTTTGAATCACTCAATTTGGATGAATGAAACTCAACTTATGGCCAAAACACCATAACAACACCCAAAACAGAGCATACCCATGAGGTACCGGAACTCATCTTTAAGCCCATATTCAGGAGCCTTAGAGCTACAATTTGCTCCTGGTTCCTTCTATAAATTTTTAGCTCTATCTCTTATGGTTCTTTACCAATTGAAATCAATTCATTTGGATGATTATAACTTAACTTATAGCCAAAAAAAGAACAAGAGTTTTGACAAATTTTTCACAGTATTTCATTTGAAAACCCGACATTCTGCTTTTTACAACAATTCCTCAAAACCAATCAAAACAATGAAAAACAACCTAAAACTGAACTAAAACCATCCAAGAACACTTTTAAACCACATTTGGGGGTTTATTAAACTCAAACACAAGTAGAAAGGGGGTTAGGGGGGTTTGGTTTTTCATACCTTAAATCTTAATTTTCTCGTGACTCAAGCACTAAATTTCTTCTTCTTTCCTTCCTTCTTGCAAAGATTCAGACCAAAGAGCTTGGGGATTTTAAATCTAATCTCACTTCTTCCCAAAACCCTTGCTTTCTCCACTCACTTCCTTTCAAATATGGTTTTTCCCAAATGGGCATTCTAAGACCAAATGTGGTCTTAAGTCATTAAATCTCATAAGGCTTGCTCGCCTACAAACTACTTGACCCTAAGCTTTCTCCCTAATTTACTATATGCCCCATACTTTTCTCTATTTGCACTTCAATCCCCATATTTACCTTTAGACATGTATTCTTTATAACTTATGACCCTTAGGTCCCTTTTTTCACAAATTTCCATTTTTGCCATTTCTCACTTGGGTTAATTCCCGGGTTTTATCATTTGACATTTATCATTTATCACTCAATCACATATACTCATTTTTGATCATATAACATTTAAAATTTTCATTTTATCATTTATCAATTCCTGAAAAATCCCTATTTGGCTCGATTTATACACTAAACATATAATAAAATTATTATAAAAATTATGGGGTATTTTCGGGGGGCGTTACGCATCGCCTCGCCATGACCAGGTAGTCGATAGATAGACATGCCTATAAGGATACAGCTTGTCGCAACATACGCTTTATAGATATCGGTGTCCCGCTTAGGTCGATGACATAGATCCCGCTTCGATCATTAGAGAGTAGTGGCCTCTGTTTTGGTTACATAAGCCAGATAGAGATCACCTGTCTCGTACAGCTGGATAGTACTCTTCGGTACATACACAGCTTCTTTCCGTATCCACTTCTAAGGCTCAGGCAGCATCAAACATAAAATCAAATGACAAGTATATGCAAATGAGATGTATATGATATATGACATGATATGAGAAGCATAACACTGCTATGTGATGATAGTATATGGTTACAAGAACAATAAGTAAAGTGTAAGATGACACGAAAAATATATGAAATATGATAAGAAATGAAACATGTTATGAAAAAGTAGATATGAGAAATGGATAAGTATATGTAAATGTTATATTTGTCATAAGTATATGCATGTATCTAAAGTGAGATGATCCTTATTAGGGGTCATCCGCCAAGTATTATTCCCACTAAGCTATGTTTAGTTAATGTGTTTCATCTCGTAAAGTAATAAAAAGAGTAAACCAGAGGACGGAACAATCCGCATCAACAATCAAATTCAACACATCACTAGGTGCCCACTGGAAGACCATTTGGTCTAATGTATATGTATTTTTATTTCTTTGTAGTTAAATGTAAAATATTAAGAAATGCTGAACACTTCTATATATATGGAGTCAGATATATTTCGTAACTACCGCGCGAATATACATAAGTTAAATGTTTAACATTATATTAATGAACAAGCCTTAAAGTTTATAAGTTTATAGTAAATAGAAAAATGACACTTCGTTTGACACCGGTGTCAAGTTGGGGGCGTCACATAAATTGTCCTGAACATATATGCCTTAGTCCAACTATCATCAGATGATATGTTCCACTATTACAAAAATATTGCATTTACATTTCAAAAACAAAATAAAAACCTTACATAAGGTGGATTCCACGTCGTGGTCAACCCGCGAACGGATGTCTCGATGACTCTTTCTCAAGACCTACACTTAATAAAACACCCGCAAGCAAGCTTATAGCTTAGTGGGAAAACATATAACATATATGACCACTTCTAGTGGTCCTCAATTTCAGTATACATTTAAAATAATTCACATATCAAAGTATTCATATCTCCCGTAGGAGTACATAACAGAAATCTCTTAACATAAGGTACCCGTAGGCACACTACATAACATAACTGAATTATGCCTTAGCATCAGAGCTTATTACTTCCGTTTTCTTTTGTTTCCTTGTTCAGATACTTATCATATAAATGTTTGTCTGCATAGACCAATAACAATAAATGAGAGAACTAACACAATAGGTGACCACAAGTACAAGACAAGATTGGAACAGAGGTGCCGAAAAGTTAATAAACAAACGTGTTCGCATCTCACGAACGTAAGTGTCGTGAACACTCATGTAGGAGTTTCAGACCGAACAAAGAGTGTCGGGAACACTAAACAAAGAGTGTCGAAGCACTAAACAGACGTGCCTATTCAATCACTATCCGACCAGAGGTGAACTTGATAATTATATTGATAATTGTGAATGATATTGACCTGACTCACTGTCTATAGTTATACTCTCGTCAATTCTAAGACTATATTTCTCTTATGCATACTGAAATTTTCATTTCCAACTACAATTTCGACCTAGTAAACGAGGTTTTTAGACAAAGTGTTCTTCTAACACAATGTTCCCCTATTTCTTAAGTTTCAAATGGATCAAAATTAAGTCATTTGAACCTTTAAATTAGGGAGGGCATGCACCTAAACATTCTGGAATTGCTCGACATTTTCCAAGAATAAATATGGAATCAGGTCCTATGTTTGAAAAAATTTTGGGAACTATAGGGACATAATTTGACCATACTTTCTTCATAAAAGTTACTGTCCTAGGTGTCTAGTTTAAGTAAAATTTTTATTCACCTCATTTGGATCAGTATAACTCAAGATATGGTCCTAACATCGGGACTATTCTGACACAGGTTTCAAGGATAAAATTGTTCCCTTACTTTGACGAATTTCTGGTAACAATGGGGACTAAATTTGGCTATACTTCCTCCATGAAAGTTATTCTCCCAGATGCTTAGTTTCTACAACAATTTTAATAACACTATTTGAATCAACAAAACTCAAGTTATGATTCAAACAACAGAAATTACTCAAGTTCAGGGGACTGTTCCGATATCTTGACTTCAAACTCAATTTCAAGGGTCGTAGGACAGAAATTCGATCTAGGTCTCTTCTAGGAAAATGTATTCATGGGTCTTAAATTTCCTTACAAACTAGAATCATTCAATTTGGAGGTTGGTGAGCCAAGTTATGGTTAAAACAAGAACATAGGGTGTAACACCCCAAATTATACCATGACAGTTTTATAACATGTTTAGGGTATAATAAAAGTAAAAACATATTTTTTTTCGGAATAAAATAATGCTAAAAATAAAATAAGCAAAAATCCGGAATTAATTAAAGAGTCAAAGGTAAATTGGTAATTTACTAATTCAGGACCCAAAGGTCATATGATAAGAAGATTATAGGCTAATATAGAGATAAGAATAAGTTATATTTGCAAATAAAATGGAGTTGAAGGACCAAAAAGGCAAAAAGGAGGAAATTGGCTCGTAACAGGGATAAGGCCAAACATGGCCTTAGAAATTTCTATCTGCATTTGAATAGGGCAAATACATGGGAGAAGAGAAGAAGAAGAAGAAGAAGAAGCAGTTAAGCAAAGCAAGGAAGAAGAAGAAGAGAAGAGAAGAAGGAAGAAGGAAGGAGAAAAGAAAAAGCAAATGCATGAAATGTTTGGAACTTTGTATGGAATACTGGGTTGAACAAAGTTTAGGAACATGTATGGAATTCATACTGGGTTAGGAATTTTTCCAACAAAATTCTGTCTATATGTAGGTTAGGAAAATCCCTAACTTATAAATGTGTTATATGGTTGTTTGGTTTGGTTGGGGTCCTCAATGAAGGAAAATTTTGTATAGAGAAAATGTTGGGTTTTAGGAGAGATGTTGTCCGTTTTTTTTAAACCTATATTTTTGTTTGGGCCATAACTTGGCCATCACTCATCCAAATTGATTGATTCAAGTTTTTGGGTAAAATAAACTTCTAGGAGAACAAATCTCCCTGAAATAAGTGTATCCAAATTTGGACCCTATCAGACCCGTAAAATTCACAAAGCGACTGCTGGGTCAATTTAATACAGCTTGGTTTTTAACGCTTTTGTATTTAGGCCATAAATTGAGTTTCACTTATTCAAATTAAGTGATTCAAATTTTTGGGTAAACTAGACTTCAAGGAAAACAAATATCCCTGAAATAAATGTATCCAAATTTGAACCTCATTGGACCTAGAAAATTCGTCAAAGTAAGGGAACAATTCGGTCCCTGAAATCTGTCTTAGAACAGTCCCTGAACTGGAGTAATTTCGGTTGTTTAAATCATAACTTGAGTTATATTCATCCAAATGAGATGATTCAAATTTCGTATTAAACTAGAAACTTCTAAAACAACTTCAAGGAAGAACGTATATCAAATTATGTCTCTAATGTTCCCAGAAAATTTTCAAATATAAGACATAATTCCAGATTCTGTTCCTGAAAATTGTCCAAAAGCAGTTCTAAATGTTTAGACCATATCCCCCAAATTAAAAGTCCAAATGACATGATGTTTGAACCATAAGAAACTTAAGACAAAGGGGTATATTGAGTTAGAAGATCACTTTCAATAACTCAAGTGCATGTGGTCAAATTTGTAGTCGAAAATGAACTTAGGAGCTGCCTCGAATTGTTCAGGTAGAATTGGTTATGGAAATTGAAATTGTATAAAGGTTATATAAATGTATTTTTATATGAAATAATGCATCATAGTAATATGATCATGATAACATGTGTTATGAAAGTTAAAGAGAATACACATATAATTTTGTTATATGAAAAAGTATAGTTAAATATTTATAAGATATTATTTGATAATGAATATCTCATAAGTATACATGATATCAGTAGTTATCCATATATATGAGATATCTTTTTCTAATAATTCCGAAAAGATTGTTAAAACATAATAAACCTGATTGGCTCGCTTAGCGACCGGTGAGTTGGATGGGATAGACATGCCTATAGGGATATAGTTGTTACAAAGATACGCTTTATGAGTATCGAGCCTGTCGGCCGATTTATTATTGTGATCCCGCTTCTGATTCTCATTATAATACTGGTTGAGTCATACATATAGAAATAACTGCCTCATACGTTGATCAGACTTTTCTCGGTACATACGCTTCTTTCCCCTCGTATCTACTTAAGGCTTATGCGCATATGAAACATAAAAGCAAATGACAAGTATACGTAGCATAACACTGCTATGTGATGATAGTATACGGTTATAAGAACAATAAGTAAAGTGTAAGATGACATGAAAAGTATATGAAATATGATAAGAAATGAAACATGTTATGAAAAAATAGATATGAGAAATGGATACATATGTAAATGTTATATTTGTCATAAATATATGCATGTATCTAAAGTGAGATGATCTGTAACGCCCCAAAAATACCCTGGAATTTTTATAATAATTTTATTATATATTCCGGGTATGAATTGAGCCAAACTTGGATTTTTCCGTGGAAAATTGATAAATTGACAAATTGAAAAATGTAAATAGAAAGTGTGAGCATATGATTGAATATTGTATGCTAAATTGAGAAATTTATCAACCCAGTAAATAAACCAAGTGAAAATAGGAAAAATGTGGAAATTTGTAAAATGAGGACCTAAGGGTCAAATGATAGCTTAAATGCTAATGTGAAATAAATGATAAATGATAAGGAAAGTGAAATAAAGAGTTAGAATGCCAAAAATGGAAAATTGGATTTATTGAGTGGCCAAAACAGCCAGCCTGGCAAGCAAAAAGGCAAAAAAAAAAGTGAGAATTATGACTTAAGACAAAAATGGGAATGAAAAGGGTGTAGGCCAAACATGGCCTATACACTTAAGAGAGTTTTAAAAGACCAAAATTGGTCTTTGGGTGCTCATTTTTGGAGCACATCACGTTTTTAAAGAAGAGAGAGGAGAAATGAGAGAAGAAACTAGTGGTTTGCAAGAGATCAAGTTGTGTGATCCTTTCCCACTCGCTTTCTAATGGTGGGCCAAGCAACATGGAAGCAGATGGCTTCAAGAGGTTCAAGGTAATGAATCAAAACCCTAACCTCATCCTTTTGATTTGGATTTTAGGTGAAAAGCCCTAACTTGAGGAAAATGGGATTTTTATTGAGTCTAAACCACATTTGGAGTTGTTTTTTTGGCAGATTCCATGGTGGATTTTTTGATATGCGAATAATCGGAGAGGAGTCGGAAGTGAAAATGTGGAAAATTCAAAATCCCATTTGGGCAAACCCGTAGGTGTACTGTACCGGCTGAAATCGCACTGCATGTGGATGCGTAGGGCACGCAGACCGTACCGCTTCAAACCTGCACCGGCATTCAACCGGCAAGTAACCTGCACGAGACAGTCAAAGGGTAAACGCTTTGACATATTTTTCGCACCAAGTATCCCGTGGTTCATATACCGGCTGTCTAGGGACCCTAAAAAATGAATAATGGAGGGGGTTCAAATAAGGATAGAACTAAGTGAAAACGCAGACCGCACTGCCACGGCCGTTTAATTGCCTTCGTAGACTTGTCTTAACTCAAGACCTAACAAAAATAAATTTGTAATTCACAAAATCGCTTTTAACAATTGTTTATCCACTAAGAGTGCATGAATGTTATGGACTAGGGACGTGACGATCGCCAACCTAGGACCGAGATCGAAGAAAAGGAAGCTAGATTCGACAACTTCGGTTTGTTCTCTGACTCTATTCTTATTCAAGTATTTTGGTAGTTTACCAAGTAACTATGAAATGAGTACATAAATGAGTATATGAAATAAGTACATAGATTGAGTATATCTTTGAAAAGATAATACGAAAGTGAATATGGAATTGAAATGTGATATTTGAAAACCGAATGAATGTGAATGATGATAAAGACGAGATTCATCAAACGAATCCGTCAGAAATGTAATTTGAATGATACATCGCAATGAATCGTCGACGGATGCAACTAATCGGCATCCGCCACGGCGGCACCCTCAAATTGTCCAATGTCCCACTCGCGGATGCACCAATCGATACCGGCTGCGATGGCGTATAGCATTGAAGAAATGTTCCCACTTGGCGATGCACTAACGCAGATCCACGCGACGACGCATGACATTTAAATGATACCACATGCTCCGGTGCACCAAACGGCATCCGCCATGATGGGAGATCAATTGTTAAATGTGTAAACCACATTACCAATGATAATAAGGGCTGGATTCATCAAACTGAACTGGTCAATGTGAATTGAATAGTCAAGGTGAAATAACCAACATCATGAAAGATAATGGGATTTTTATGTATATATACTTAAATCTCATAAATTGAATTGTGAAATGAATTGTTGCATTGAAAATGCATGTTATGATATGCGGAAATGAATAGCATGAGTATATATTGATATATTAGGCATGGTTTAATGTAAAATGCATGCCGAGTTAAATTGAATATTGAATAGAATCAGAGGTAGGAACCACTAAGCATGAAAATGCTTTTAAAGGTGTAGTTTTATCTATGTGCATCAAGCAAAAAGGAAAAAAAGAAGGCCAAGATCGCAGCCGTTGCAGTCATGTAGAGAGTACGGCAGATGAGTATATACTCCGTAATTTGCATATCATCTCTTTTGAACAAGTGGTATTTTGTAAACAAGAGGGTTAAACACTGAACCTTGATTTTTTATATCATTTTGAAAAGGCATGAATGCCTTCTTTGTAAATGTATTTTGTTAAACGCTTAGCCGCCACCGAATTACATTGAATTTGTAGCGATCAGGCTTGCCCAGAATCAAAACCGCCCGCAACAATGACATAATAAAATGTTTTGATAAGATAAAATGAAACGTTTAAGTAAATCGGGCCCGGTCAATCCGCCATTCGCCGGGCCGGATTCGGCCCGCGACACTTTGAAAAAGAAAACATAATAAAACTTAAAATAAAAAGAATTAAACTAAGGCCCTTGGTTCTCGCTCACCATTCGGCCTGACCGCTCGGGTCGCTACATGATCCTTATTGGTGGGTCGTCCATTTTAGTATTATTTCTACTTGTTATGTTTAACACGTGTTTCATCCGTAAGTACGTAAGAGGGAAACCGAGGACGTGACAATCCGCATCAAGAAATAAAGTCAACACATCACGCTAGGGTGCCCACTAAGACCATTTGATATAATGTATATGTATTCTGCTTTAGGGCAATGTAAATATTGTAAATGTTAAACACTTCTATGGAGCTTGTATATATTTTGTAATCCGCTGCTACATAATATAGTATAAGTTAAATGTTTAACAAAATATGAATGAACAAGCTTAAAATTAATAAGTTTATAATAAACATGAAAAAACGACACCCCGCCGACACCAAAATGAGTCAGGGGCTTCACATAAGGTCCGGTGAAAATTTAACAACATCTCCCCATAAAACCCTACTTACCTTTTTCACACAAATTGTTCCTCATTAAAGGTCACAACCAAAACAACAACACAACCAACAAAAAACAAAGGGGAGAGTTAGGCTATTTTTCCTAACACACACGTAACAAGAAAGGAGGTTGAAGAATTTTCTAACCTTGATTTCTTGAACACTTCAACTAGCCTTCCTTTATTTCACTTCTTTCTTTCCTTCTCTTTGCTTGATTCAAGTGGAACTCCAAAAGATGGAGAAATATAATCCAAAATGGATTCTTCTCTCCTAAAACCCGTATGCCCTAGCTCCCAAAACCAAAGCTAACAACATGATATATTTTCTAGAGACAAGTTCTGCTCTCACTCATCTTTGACTCATATTTTTGCCCTTCCATTTTAGTCCTTCTCATCTATACTCAATTTGCAAGTCAACTTATCAAAATTCTATCTTAACATATAATCTTCTTATCTTATGTCCTTAATTTGATAATTTACCAATTTACCCTTTAGATTTCTTTAAAAATCCCAATTATGTCATTTTTCACATTTAGCACTTAAATTTCAAAAAATACGAATTTAACTTTTTTTTATATCCTAAACATATCATAAAATTACTATGGTATAATTTGGGTTGTTAAACTCACACAATTTCAAATAGTGGTAGAATACATTTTTTAACATCTATTCACTTTGCATATTACATTGTAGTATTATGAAATAATACACTTCATGTTGAAACTTAGATTGTATTGATTGAAGTTGATGATGCCTTTTTCAACCTAATCGGGCTGGAGCTGTTGGTCGTTGGTCAGACCAAGACCGCTGAGGGCCGAACCGGCGACGCCGACCGCTTTCGGGCCGGGTAGGATTACTACTGCCGCTTATAGATTCGCGCGTGACTCTCCCGCAAGAAGAACCGTGGCGGAAGAGGCTTCTGCTAGAAAGCTACCGCGGGTCGCTCCAATGCCTAAGCCGATTCCCCCAGAAAGATATATGATGCCTAGATTGCTTGTAATTAGCGTACTTTTAGTGTTGGAGCCACTTGTATTTATAATGGATATTCATCCAATTGACGATGATTAGTGGGTTCTCGAGGATAGGTTTCTCATGTAGTCACTCTTAGATTTAGCAAATGGATTAGTCAAAGGAGTTTATTCGAGTAATCCTCCTTCCTTATCGGGGTATCCAACTAACTGGCCTTCTCGTTGCTTCTTCCCCTTTATAATAGACTCACATTGACTCCAATGTGGACGCCTTTTAGGGAATATTCTGGCCTCTGCTATTTGTAAAGATATGGTCTGACCGGTCGAGTACGGCCTCCCCATTTTTCCAAATCCATGTTTTCGGCCCATCGAGTCGGCCTTCGTTCGCTGCTATGGCGATACGCGGTCCGGGGCCTCACCGCTTCTCAATGGGCGAATGAAATGCCCGGCCCAGTCAGATCCCTATCGGGCAATTTCAATCATTTATTGTTATGAAGAAATTTCCTAAATTAGTTGTCATGAACAAACTCATAAATAAACCGGTAATTGCGGATGAATATTTAAAATGATGGATGTTCGTTTAATCAAGGTAAGAGATTTTTCGTCGATTTGACATTCTATTATTTGTATTAGAGACTAATGTGGCATCGAGGAAGCATTCACACAAATGCCCTATTGAGGCAACTATCACTGGGGCAAGAACCAAGTCGTAGAATGACTTTAGGCTATTGAACACATATGAAGAGTTTGACAGATATACGAGGATTTTCAAGAAAAGGACAATACTACCAAGGTGAAATATTGATCCCAAATTTATGTGCAATTTTTGGGTTGGGAGTTATTTGAGAGGATGGGATGGACTCCACTCGTCTCCTTAGTCAATCCAATATATCACGGCTGCTTGGTGCGTGCCACTCAAAACTCATTTTCACTCACAGTTTTCGCCGATTGTGCGCTAAGGAAAAATATGTTTAATATGTGCAAAATATGTGAGATACTAGCTAGGTGTCTCATAGAGACCTGTAGTTGATAACATGAAGGCAGCCTAACATTCGAGGGTTTGTTGCCTCGATGCCATTGAGTGCTTGTCACGAAAGTACATGAGGCACCGGATTATAGGATTCCTTGAATCTGTTTTCCTTCCACCACCTCCAACATCTTGAATTCATTGTATAGAGACTATGTTTTTAGTTTATTTTTTGGACTTATAATGCAACACTTTATATGTTATTAGACCTTTATGAATAACAAGTGATATGTCTTTCAAGTTGGTTTGGAGTTTGTTACGATTTGTAGCATACAATACCTAAATTTTATAATAATTTTATTATATGTTTAAGGTATAAATCCCAGGAGCCAAATTGAGTTTCCAGAGGAATTGATAAGTAATTAAATGAAAATGTTAAATGATTATATGACCGAAAAATGAGTATATGATTGAATGATATGCTAAGTGATTAAATGATCGAACAGGAAATTAGCAAGTGAAAAAGGACAAATTGGAACTTGTGAAATAAGGACTTAAGGAGTTTGAAAATGGACTTAAATACTAAAATGAGAAAAATGAGAAAAAAACCAAACAAGGCTTAGGAGGAAAATGAGAACTTAAGGGTCATTTGAGACTAAGTTATATCATCTAAGTGTGATTATTGAATTTGAAGTGCAAATAAAATGAAATGTGGCTATATAGTAAATTGGGAGAACTTAACCCAAAAATAGGTTTTGGTAGGCAAACAAGGTATGAGGAGATAGGGGGTTTAAAAGGCGAATTTTGGTCTGAGGCTCATTGAAACAAACGTTTTGGAGAGAAAGAGGGGAGAAAAAGGGGGAGAAGCTAGGGTAAAGAGAGAGATCAAGTTTTTGGTGGCAATCTTATTTCTTGCTACAAGAGATCAAGCAACCTACGAGGTGATTATTGAATGGAAACCACGAGAGAAATGTCACGAGAGGTCACGTAGTTTCACAGGATTGACGGGTTACTACGAAGGTTAAGTTAAGGGGTTTTCAATGACTACGTATGGCGAGATTGCTCGAAAGAATGTGAAATTTGAATGGAGTGAAGTGTCAAGCCAATTTTGAAAAGCTGAAAAGCATTCTTAACCAAGGCCTGGGTCTTACTCAGTAGGCACAACGGTAAGGGAATCGTGATTTTTAGTGATGCTTCACTAAATGGGCTTGGATGTCCTTATACAGAGGGTAAAGTGGTAGCGTATGTGAATAGGATGAAGCCTCATGAAAGAATTACCTACCAGCGTGATTTGGAATTGCGCTATTATGTTTGCATTGAAAATATGGAGACATTGTTTGTATGGGAAAAGTGTTTCATCACCGATCCTGAGTGTAAGCATTTGCCCTCGCAAAGAAAGCTTAACTTGAGACAACATAGATGGATGGAATTGATCAAGGATTATGATTGTATGATTGATTATCACCCCGGAAAGGCCAATATAGTGGCAGATGCGTTGAGTAGAAAGTCAGTGCAAACGCTACAAGCATTGAATGCTCACTTGTCATTGATGACGGCGATTGAAATAGTGTAAATTGTCAACTGGAGCGGTTGTTGAATCGATGCGAGCCACAAAAGAATGATGAGAAAATTTACGCCATAGTGGTCGGATTGGAGAGGGAAAGAAAGCGAGAGTTTTAGTGAAGGAAGATGGATCCTTGTATTATAAAGATCGGGTTTGTGTACCCGATGATGATAGTGAATTGAAGAAAGCCATTACAGAAGAGGCATACGAGTGGATCTTTTGCTATGCATCTAGGTAACCTGAGATGTATCAAGATTTAAAGGTTTAAATGCTAGTGGTCGAAATGAAAAGATATGTATCGAGAATTTGTGACCCAGTGTATGGTGTGTGAAAAGTGAAGGCGAGCACCAAGTTCCTTCGGGATTATTGGCAGCCTATTAAGAATGCAGTGGAAATGAGGCCAGAATCACCATGGATTTTTGTGGTTGGGTTACCATTGTGAAGAAGAAACATGACTCAATTTGGTGCGTGGTAGGCCAGATTGACTAAAGTTAGCTCACTTCCTACCGGTGGTAGATTATTCACTTGACAAGTTGTGGTGTATATAAGTGAAATAGTTCGATTACATGGGATTCGATATCCATCATTTGATAGAATGCAGGGTTCACCTCTAGATTTTAGGGAAAATTACCAGAGCTTTGGTGCTCGACTTAATTTTTTGCATAACGTTGACCAGGACATATGGACAATTGGAAAGAGTGATCCAAGTGTTGGAAGATATGCTAAGAAGTTGTGTGATTGACTATGAGGATAGTTGGGATAGACACATTCCTCTAGTTGAATATTTGTAACAATAGCTTCCAGTAGAGTATTGGAATGGCGCCTTACGAGGCTTTCTAGGGAAGGAAATGCAGAACACCATTGTGTTGGACCGAGTTAAGCGAGAAGAAGATAATTGGCCCCGATTTGATTCAAGAAACCGAGGAAAAAGTGAAAATGATTTGAGAAATATTGAAAGTGGCCACAAATAGACAAAGTCTTATCTTAGACATGAAAGAAAGGATGTTCATTATGAGATCGGTGAAGGTGTTTTGAAAGTATCGCCTTGGAAGAAGGTAATGAGATTCGGGAGAAAGAATTTGGGAAGAAGTAATGAATTCGGGAGAAAGAGGGCAAGTTGAGCTACTAGGTTCATTGGAGCCATATGAAGTGATTGAAAAAAAGTGGGTCCAGTGGCATACAAGTGGTCTTTTCTCGAGGTGGAAAAATATCCATAATGTGTTTCATGTGTCCATGCTACGCAGTGCAGATCGGACCAGATCACATGTAGTCTCTTGGGAACAATTGGTACAGGCCCGAATTTGGCCCGCATGAGGAAGAGTCAGTAGAGATTTTGGCTCGTGGGGTGAAAGAATTGCAGAACAAGAAGATTTTGCTAGTCAAAGTGTTGTGGAGAAACCCGCAGGCCAGGAAGCTACTTGGGAGAGAGTGAAACAATGCGACGACAATATCATGATTGTTACGATGGAAATTAATTCGAGGGATGAAATTTTCTTAAGTGGGGGAGAGTTGTAACGCCTCAAAAATACCCTAAAATTTTTATAATAATTTTATTATATGTTTAGGGTATAAATCGAGCCAAATGGGGATTTTCCGGGAATTGATAAATGATTAAATGAAAATTTTAAATGATTATATGATCGAAAATGAGTATATGATTGAATGATATATAGTGATTAAATAGATGATTTAGAAAGTGCTCAGTAAAAAGACATTTGAATTTGTAAATGGAGATTAAGAGATCTATATTGATAGGACTTAAATGCTAAAATGAAAAATGAAATGAAATAATGAGAAAAATCAAAGCAAAGGCTTAAGAGGAGGAAAATAGGGACTTTAGGGTCATTTGAGACTAAGTTATATGTCTAAGTAATGATTATTGAGATTTGATTGCAAATAAGAAAATGAGAGTATATATAGTAAATTGGGAGAACTTAACTTGGCGGGTTTGGTGAGGCCAAACAAGGCCTTGAGGAGATAGGGGTTTAAAGGCCAATTTTGGTCCTAAAAGCTCATTAAGAGCAAAAAACGTTTGGAAAAGGGAGAAAAAGGGGAGAGAAGGCATTTAGAGACGAAAGAGAAATCAAGTTTTGGTGTGATCTTCCCATTTCTTGCTTCTAAGAGATCAAGCAACCTACAAGAAGGTGAAAGATTCAAGGTAAGAAATCAAACCTTAACTTCATCTTGTTGTGATTTTGATTTTGAAAAGCCTAACTTAATTAAAAGGGGTTTGTATTGGTCTTCAAGTACTTTTGGGGTTGTTTAAGGTTGAGTTTTGAAGGCGTATTGTTAGTTGGATTGGTTTGTGTAATGTTTGTAAAGGGAAATGTTGGGTTCTCAAAAATCTTTGTCAAAATTTGTCAAAACCCTATTCTTGTTTTGACTATAGGTTAAGTTATAATGTTCAAATAAAGTGATTCTAATTGGTAAGAACCATAAGAATGGGAATTTACAAATGTATAGAAAGGGACCAGGAGCAAATTGTAGTTCTAAAGCTCCCCGAATATGGGCTTAAGGTGATGAGTTCAGGGTGGCTCAGATTGTCACTCTGTTTTGGGTGTTGTTATGGTGTTTTGGCCATAGTTGAGTTTCACTCATCAAAATTGAGTGATTAAAAATTCTGGGTAAAATAGACTTCTAGGGGAATAATTTCTTTGAAGGAAGTGTATGCAAATTGTTACCAGAAGTGTAGAAATATGTCGAAAGTGGAGCTATGTGTAGAGCAATCGATCTGCTTTGCAAATTAAGGTAATTACGGATGTAAATCTGATAACTTGAGTTTTGATGATGAGTGGATGATTCAATTGAAGAAGAAACCTTAGAACCATAGTTTTCAAATGAGTGAAAGACTATTGCAATTTATGGAGTTAAGACCCCAGAAAAAAAAAAAAAAAAAAAAAAAAAAACAGTGGGTGATTCAGTGAGTTGGGCATATCGACTAGTTTTGCATTAAAATGTCGTAACTTGAGTTTGGGTGATCCAAATTGGATGATTCAATTGGAGAAAAACAGAACCATAACTAAATAGTGAACACCATTACAATTTATGGAGTTAAGACCCCATAAATAAAAAAAAATAGTGGGCGATCCGATTGAGTTGGGCATATCGATGCCAGAGGTGAAATCATAGTAACGAGTTTGAGAATATCAAATGAGATAGTTCAAATTCCTACTGAAAATAGAACTCCTAGAATAACCTACTAATATGTGATTGTCATAGTATTTGAATAGGGGCTGACGATGAGGAAAGCCCGCATTGGAAGGTCGAGATTAGAGATATTGGAATCAAGCGTGATTTTGGTTTGTTCTCGAAACTCTCTCCCATTTCTAAATATTTGAATGGTACGAAATTATTTGAATTTTAGGAAATGATTGACAAGAAAGTGCATATTGATTTGTGTTTGAAATTATTTGTCTTAACCGATTTGAGAAAATTGCATGAAAGTGAAAAGTTTTATTTGCATAAAAATGTATATATATACTATTGTAAATTATATTGAATGATTTTAATGCCCTTAAAAGAACGTTAACCGTTAGAATTCGATTTAAGGATAAATTGGTATACCAATAAGAGTCGAATAAACGTACTATTGTGGCATCTTAGTCAAAAATTCAGTCTAGCGAAGGCGTTATCATTAGTGTACACACCCAGCGAGTACATACTTTATATATATATATATATATATATATATATATATATATATATATATATATATATATATATATATATATATATGTCAGAAGCTGCCGGCTTGACAAAGCGAGTATTCGGTGATTCGTTATCACCGTACTTGGCATAGGATTAAAATTCAATAAAGGATAAAATGATAATGAGATTGAAAGTGCATGATTTGTGATTTGAATGATTTAGTGCATATGAAATTGCATAAATTGAAATGACCCGATGAATTGTAATTGAATGTAAATGAAATGAATATATATGATATCTTGCATTGGTCATTGAAAAATGTGCAAGCATTGTTTTATAAACATTGCATGATTTGATTTAAAGCGAAATGAAGAGAGAGGTATAGAACCTAAGCATGAAAATGTAGCGCACGTTGTTGTCATCGCGCAAGTACCAAGTAGAAAATAGTAGGACCAAAGATCATTTGGGCACGAGTCATCGTCAAACGGAGGCGGAGTATAAGTAAATGCTACGTCCCCATGCATATCATTCATTCATGATATTTTGTAACTATTTTGCATTGAATTCAATGATGTAAAGTCTTTATGAAAAAGAATATAGTTTTGACTCATTTTGTTTGGATATTTATGGAATGTGTTTTACAAAGAGGTGAACTCTAAATATCATTTTGTAAATGTATTTGAAAAGGCATGAAATGCCCGATTTGTATAAGTCGTTATTCAAGAGCAGTTATTGGGCCCTATTTGAATTAAGGAATGTATATATATTCTTTATGTCGAAAGAATGTATTTAGGTCATGATATCATATACCCATAAATAGTATGTTTTTAAATTAATATTAATTATTCATATTAGGGTGGTATATGAAATGTGTTTAAATAAACATGTTTTTAAAAGGTAAAAAAGCACTACACAGTTGTATGGATGAATATAATTCATTTTACTTTATGGCGATGTGTGTTTGTTGAGCTTATGTATTACATTCTTATATTTCTGTGTCTGTTGAGATGAATATCTCAGATTAAAAACTCTAAATTACTCATTTTTCTTTAGGGAACACAAGCCAATTAGATTTGAAATAGCACCAACTTTCCTTAAAACCAAAACCAACCTTTTATACATGAAAAATTCAATTAGAGCAAGAATGAGCATAAGTAATACTCGACCAATCGAGGTGTGTTTTATCAACTGGTTGACTGAGATACGCTATGATTTGCAACCATAGTATGGTCATTCAATAGGTCGAGATTTGTAACCTCAATCGATCAACTTCAACAAACTATGATTTGCACTCATAATGGTCATTCAATCGGTTGAGGTTTGTAACGTCGATTGGTCGATTTAGCCAAAATGTGATTTGCAATCATAGAATGTTCATTCAATTAGTCAAGGCTTGTAACTTGTCCAGTCAACTAGGCAAAAATGTGATTGTCACAAAATGCTCATTCAACCGGTTGAGGTTACAACCTCAGCAGGTTGAAATCATTATATGCTAGAAAATCAATATTTCAGAGGTGTTATTCTTCAAATCATCCGTGAATTCAAGTAAAGTCTAATATTTTGTGTTACCAAATTGGCAACTAATAGAACAATTTGGCAAGTTAAAAAATATCATTAACGTAGTAAAAATTGCAATGTTACAAAATAGCATAATAAAAATTATCATTAACATTAACATTGGTGGCTAAAAGTAAGTGTTTGATACAAAAAACATTGAACACAAATCAATCTTCATTACTTCTTAATCATAATAAATTGGTAAACTTTTCCTATTGTTTGTTTTGAACATCCAATGCAAGATTGACTGCTAGTTGAAATCTATACAATGACATTTTATCCTGTCAAGAAAAATCACATACAAGATAATTAGTGGTATCCATCGATTACCGTATACGAAATGATGTATTTGAAAAATGATTGATTTGCTCAAATTGATTACCGCATTAATCGCTTCAACTAATGAAATCGTTATGGTATTCCATATACTTATTTACGAAAATTCCACAATCAGACCTAAACAATATTGGATGGAATTGATTAAAAGCAGGCTGGATGAAAGCAGGTTGTAGGACCTACAACAACCGAGTTAGGGATATACCCAGAGTAATGTGTTGTACCCAGAGTTCATTTAAGTTGTACTCAAGTTTTCATCATATGGTACTTACAGTTTACTTAATGCAAAAACAACCAAATGTTATGAGGTAATTGCCTACGGTATGGGTGGTTTAACCCATTACATATATAGATTGTACTTAAGGTTCAAATAGGTTGTACCACGGACTGTCAGTTTGTAACTAAGTTAAAGCTGTGTTGTGTCGAGGATTCGTAAATATTGTGCCAAGGTTTAATCATATGGTACTTAAAGTTCACTTAAAATAAAAACAAGGGGAAAATAGTATTAAAATCCTAAACTTTCATGACTTTTGCATTTAAATCTTGAACAAAAAGTTTGCTTTTAAAATATAGCAACTTTCATGAATTTTGTTTTTGTAAAACCCCAAACTGATTGAATGTTATAATAGTAGTTTTGAAGCGATTAGGGTCGATGATAGAAAATGAGGGTAGATTAGAATTTTAAACGCTCGGACGTCATTTGGGCATAAAGTGAAAATTTTAAATTATGTCCAGTGCCCTAAGGAATAGTGATTTTCTTATTTTATCCAGGATGGAGGGTTTCTGAAAGGAATTACAAGAAATTTCAGTTCCTATGACTTTGGTGATATTTAGAAGAGAATAGAGATTTAAGTGAATAGTGATTGGGGCCGAAAATTCGGGACTGCGTTGGCTGGAAGTGGGCCGAAAATACGAAAATGTCAGAATATATCATGAAAATATGGCCAAATAAAGTGAAAGCGAGGAGTCCACGTTTGGATAGTTTCAGGTGATCCGGCAATTCGGGTAATAATACGTGTGTCGGGATTCACGATTTTAATGATTTTAAATCGATTTCGTTGATTTGAGCCTGAAATTCAACATGAGAAGGACTAGTTAAATATTTTATGTTCAAATTTAAATATAAACGACCATAGGAATATTTTGACATATAATCGATATAAAAGCATTAAAAGCAGCGGAGATAAAATGCGCTATAATGGAGATATTTAATTATGTAGCCAATCAAAATCTTTCTTAATAGCTAAGTTACGATTTAAATAATGGGTAAATGACTTGGTCTCATAAAAATGGACCTATGAGAGGCTTGGATTAAAGGGTAATTCACTTTACAACCAATTGAATTCTTTGACTTAAGGGTAATTTTGGAAAGTTGAATTTAAAAGCAAAATTAGGGATTTAAGTCTCCCAGGCCAGGAGATCACGTGAGAAGGAGAGAAAGGAGAAAGAGGAAAAGAAAGGGAGAAAGGAGAAAGAGAGAGGAAGAAAGGAGAAATCGAGTTGGGAGGGTGAGTTTTCTTTGTTTTGAGCTTTTCAAGTGATCTTCAAGTGGTAATCAAGGAGAGGAGCCAAAGAAACTCAAAAAACAAGTAAGTTTTCATGGTGGGGGAAAAGTTAGGGTTTGATGTTTTCCATGTTTAATGTCTTAAATTCTGGTATGAATGTTAAATTGATGGTATTTAAGGTTTAATGGTGCTGAATTTAATATCAATTGAGAAAGTCATGGTTTAGGTTAGGGTTTTGACAAAATCAGTGTAAGGTAAGGGTTAGGGTTTGATGAGTGAATTGTGTGTTATGTTGAAATGGGTATAATGCATCGATTTAAGTGTTTAGGTGAAGAAAAAAGTGGAGAACGCATTTTGAAGATTCGATTTTGGGCGACGATCTGAGTGCGAGTGTCCTGTTTTCTGTTTTGACCAGTTTTGGTATTTTGGCTATAACACTCAATTTTGATCCGATTTGAGTTATTTAAGTGGCTACGTAAAATAGACTTGAAGGAGAACAAAACTTAAGAAGAAGGTATCATGAAATTCTGATCCCTAAGTGGCCTAAATATTCACTCAAAGTAGGACCATATGTAAGCCACTGTCTGGTTCTCGGTACAGGAAATGCTCTGTTTTCCTGTTTCAACCAGTTTTCATATTTTGACCATAACTTGCTCATTTCTGATCCGATTTGAGTGATTCAAGTTTCTGGTTAAAATAGACTGGGGAAAAAAATTTATCTGAAGGAAGTTTAGCACAGAATTTTAATCCCAAAGTGCAGAAAATGTTTCAAAGTGGAGCTATGTGCGAATGCCGTTCTGCCAAACTGAGTCATCTGTTGTGCAGATTATTATGGTTGAGGGCTTTAGAGAAAGGAATTTTAAATTGAAATTTAAGAGATGTCATTGGATATCCTAAAAAAGGACTGATCTGGAGTTTCATAATTACGAAGACCGTTTGAATAATTTTTGAGGTCATAAAGTCATGGATTGTTGTTGTTGTTGGAAAAGGTTGGCTGAAAATGAATGGGTTTAGTGGCTTGGGAGTAGTATTTGTTCATTTGGCTACAAATGAATGTGTATGGTGGATTAAAATGGAAGTTATGATTAATGTATAGTTGTGGTTTTCTTGAAAAAGAAGGTGAAGGACTATCGGACGGGAAAGCGGGAGTCGACGGGAAGCGTGAGCGGGATTGAGCCGGTGAACGGTGAGTGAAAATGATATTTTTGAAATTGAGTTTTTAAAAGTGAATGGTTTTAATGTTAAACTAAAAGTTTAATGTAAAATTTTTATGTAAATGTTAAGGCATATGAAATGTTTATCTTGCATTGTTTTATCTTGCATCAATGCATATATTTATAATATTATTATTAAATATGTATGCGTATGTTAAGGTATTATGAAAGTTTCCAAAATGTTAAAGAATGCATATGTGTTTAATGATAGAGTAAAAGGATTTAAATGTATTTATAAATGTATTTTGAAGAAATGTTTCTGCCTGATGGTTACCACTAAACCACATAGTACATTATGGCCCGATATCGGTAGAGTACTTTAGCGTGTAAGGATTTAGAGGGTAAAGTTATGAGTTGCACTAACGAGGAGAAATAGGTGTCTAGAGTAATATCCTTACACGTTATAAAGTGCTATGGCCCGGAACCTATGCAAGCGTGAGTTTCTCCGCCGGCGTGATGGTTATGAGCGGAATGTATTGTCCCTCACTTAGTCGATATCGGAAGCGTTCGGTGTGTTTATTCCACGGGTTCCATCGAGAAGAAAGAAGAAAGAAAGAAAGAAAGAAATAAATAAAAAGAAAGAAAGTTCACCGGTACAAATGTTTAAAGCATAAATGGATTTTAAATGCATAAGTATTTATTGAAAAAGAAAGTTTTAAGGCATAAATGTTTAAGGTATAAATGGATTTTAATTGTATATGTATGTATTATTTTGGTATATCTTGAAAATGTTATTTTAATGAAAATGTACACTCAGGCTCCTTTAGCTCATTCTTTTCTATATATTTCAAAAACATTTCGGGCGAGACGGGTGCGTGGAGTAGGGTCACTCACGTGCGGTGAGTCGAGCCATTGATGGAGCGAGGCGTGATTTCATTGTATATATAATTTTGCATATTGTTCATGTTGAATATTTTGTTATGCGTATATGTATGTATAAAGTTGAAAAAGGAATACGTGAGCTTTGATCCTCGGTGGACGAGTGCGTGGCGGTCGACTTAAGTCAGGCTCGAGCCCGAAAATGTTTTGATAGAAATGTGCATGGAGATTTAAGAGGGTTTGAATGTTTTGATGATTTGAAGTAAACAAATGTATATGTATGTATATTGTGTTGATTGGGTTGTGCGAAGTCCTAATATGGAAATATAAATTGAAGTTTATAAGTGTTTTTAAATGCTTTATCAGGTTTTGTAAATTTAGGAGAAAGTCAGAAAAAACGAGAGGAAACTACGGCCAATTTTTACGAAAAATCAAGTGTTTGAAAAACAAAAGAAAAAAATTTATCACTTCGCTTCCGCATTATTTTCCTAAAGATATGTTAAGGATTGTAAAGGGGTTAGCTCAATGGATTTTTATTTGGTGTTTTGGAAAGTTTCTGTATCCCATTGGGTCTTAGGAAGCATCCCCTCGGGTTCATGAGGTTAATCAGGGTCGGGGTCATGATGGTATCGGGCGCGGTTTTGAAAAGGTTATAAAGATTTGAAAATTTTATGTTCATATGATTATTTAATGTTTTATTTTAAAATTGCATAAATTATTTATGTGATTTAAAATGCAAATATATCGTTACATGACATATTAAATTTTTTTAATTCCACGAAAGTGCGTCGTCGGCCCAGGCCAGCCACCGGGAAGCTCTGAGGCATTAGTACCACCACCATCTGGGGTTTCATTATGAAATAATACTAGATCTTTTGAGTTGGAAGGTCTAGGCAAAAAGGAGTCTTAGACTTTAATTTCAAAGATTACATTTGGAGGATAGGAGAATAGTGTGAGTGAAAAGATCATAAAAGTTGGAAAAGAAATTGTAAGCATGTGTAGAAGAGTCCCACTCATCATCAACACCTTAGGAGGAATATTAATGTAATGTAAATCGGACTCGTCCCGAATGGGAGTCTATTCGTCGGAATGAAAATGCGTTACTACTTCAACGCTGAAGCGATAATGTTACGAGGTTCAAAGCGGGGATGAGCAATTAGAGGACATGGGAGATGAATATTTCGAGGAATCGGTGTCGAGATGATTGTTGAAAAAAAAAGTTGAAGAAGACAATTCTAATGATAGATTAACATATAAAATGCATGATCTCTTATACATAATCTTGCATAATCAATTGTGGATATGAGGTCCTTATTCACGAAATGCCACAGTCATGTATCAAAGAGAAGTTAGTCATGTATCATTGCTTGAAAAAGTTGAATCAATGATAAAAGATAAAATGAAAAGCAGGTCACGTATCATGGCTTGAAGAGGTTTGTTGTAAGGTTTTAGTCCGGATATTTTTTGACCCGCAGTAGCGTCGGCGGCCCACACGATGCGACCAGGTAGTAGAGGCCGCAGTTAGGGATGAGAGGAGCATGGGTTTGAAATCCCAGGCTACGCACAGTCAAGGACAGAAACGGAGTGGGTCAACATGAGTTCAGGGAGGTTCCAGTAAGCAATTAGGGTTTTATGGATTATTTATCTAAACCTTCAATTGAGTTATATTAAGGCTTTAGCTATTAAATTGACATGATTCTAGGTTGATTTTGCCTGAAATTGAAAGAAAGAATGAGATTATAAGGATTATAATTTAGGTCAACACAGTGTTAATGAAATGATGTTGTTTGTTAGTTTATTGATTGTGACATTACTTGAAATGCTTGAAAGGAATTAATGGAAATTAATGGAATTAAGTGAATTAAAGTTGAATAGAAAATGAGATGAAAGAGGGTTAAGAGGCGAAAGTTTTAGTGGAAATGCATTGGTTTGATTTAGTTTTAAGTAAATCAATAGCATTGGATAGATATGAATATAAATTGTTGAAAGAAAATGGAAGAAATTGAAGAAATAATTATGAATGTGTGACATGTAGGATTTGACCACCTTAGGAGAAGTATGGAAAAGTTGAGTTTCCATTGATTTTAATCAATTGGAAGTGATTACATGCCTAATGGAATCTGTTAAAATTAATGTTTAAGAAGAAGAAATCGATTAAGATATAAATGTAATTTTGCTAAAGGTGAAAGGGCATTATGGGTTTTTCACTTTAAGGATGCTAATGAAAAGCTGATTTAAGGCTTACAAAGATGTTGTCATGAGCCTTGATTTAATTGAAGTGAATTGGATAAGTTGAGGGAGCGCATGATGAGGATGTTCCCAAGGCGACGTGAACATGAATGCGGGCATTTTGATTTCTAATCATGCCATTTGGACTACGAATGCTGACCGCTTTTATGGATCTCATGAGCGATTTTCGGCCTTACTTAGATCGGTTTGTTATCGTGTTTATTGGCGATATACTGATCTATTCAGCGTGGAGAAGACATCTCTGCGAGCATGAGGATGGTCTGCAGAAGCATTGTGGGAACATCGGTTATATGCTAGACTGATGAGTGTCCGTTTGGCTCGGCGATTGTCGCCTTTTAGGACACATAGTTTATGAGAGGATCTCGGTGGATCCCGCAGGTCGAAGCTATACTGAATTGGAAACCTCCTACGAGTGTTACAAAAAGATAAGGAGTTTTATGGTTTGTGGGGTATTCTGTGAAGTTCTTGCTGAGGATGTTCTAAGATAGCCGCACCTTTGACTAGGCCGGCAAGAAAAGAGGCGTACATGGTGGAGGCTTGTACGTGAGTTTCGATGAGCGAAAAGGAGATTGACCTCGGTTCGGTCTTACACTTCCATCGAGGGCGGGGATGGCTGCAACGGTGTATTATGATACCTCTGGCGGGTGCAGGTTATGTATTAATGCATAATGACAAGGTGATTGCATATGCTTCTATGCGATTGAAGAAGCATGAGCGAATTATCTACACTTTACGACCTTGAGCCTGGCAGTAGTAGTATTTGCCTTGTGGATATAGGGCATTACTTACATGTGCCACTGTAGGATTTTTTACATATCATAAGAGCTTGTAGTATCTGTTTGAAGAGGCGAGACATGAGGCAGAGAGGATGGATTGAGTCAAAGGTTTATGAATGTACCATTGAATATCATCCTGGAAAGCGACGTAGTAGCGGTGCTGTAGTAGGAGACCCATGAGTTCCTATCGCACTTGAGAGGCTGTGCGTCTTCCTCGACTCATAAGTGAGGTCAGCAGAGTGAGGCCGGCGACGGTCGGGAGCCTTTATTAGCCACATTTCATGTATGTCTGTATTGATGGAAGACGGGATTAGAGGCTTGATTCAGGATCCACGGATAGTAAAGTTAGGAGGTGAGTAGAGTGCGGAGCAGAGGGGTTTGTCATTGAGGAGAGAGGATGAATGCGAGTGGTCGCTGGGGCCGGAGGTTATGTGTATGGACAGGTGATGAGGAGAGAGATTATGGAGGAAGCCCATTCCTCAAACATGTATGCATCAGGAAGTACAAAGATGTATCATACCTAAAGGAACACTACTAATGGAATTCGCATATAATAGCAGAGTTATCTTGCGGTATTGGTATGGCTCCTTATGAGGCTCTTTATGAATGGAAATGTGAACTCCGGTATGTTGGAACAAGGAGTAGGTGAAAGGAAATTATGTAGGTCGGAAATTGTCAGTGACTTGTGATAAGGTCAAGGTTAGAAGGATGGCGAAAATTTCACAAGGCCAATGTGAAGAGTTATGCGAATAATCGCCGTAGGGACCTAGTGTTCGAGGTAGGGGATATGGTATTTTTGAGGATTTCCCCATGGAAGGGCGTACTAAGATTTGGGAAACGTGGAAAGCTGAGTCCACGGTATATTGGACCATACAAGATTGTTTAGAGGATTGGGGAGGTGGCATATCGATTGGAATTTCCATCTGACCTCGATCGCATTCACGATGTTTTCCATGTTTCTATGTGCAAGTCACATCTGGAGACCCTTCACATGTGACAAAGCAGTGGAGTGGAAATACGGAGAATTTGACATCTGAAGAGGAACCCAGTACAGATCCTAGAGCCGTCGAAATCAAATTACGCACCCTGAGACTATTCATTTGTGAAGGTATTGTGGGAGGAGTCATACAATAGAGGAAGCTACATGGGAGCATGAGGAGCGAGATGAGGCATTATTCCCATATAACTCACAGATATTTTAATTTCGAATTGAAATTTTATAAGGAGGGGTGATTGTAAAACCCCAAGGCGATTGAATATTATAATAGTAGCTTTTGGCCCGATTAGAGTCGATGATAGAAATGAGGGTAGATTAAATTTAGAGACGCTCCGGACGTCGTTTAGTAAAGAGTGAAAATTTTCGAAAATTGTAATCGGGTGCCACTAGGAATAGTGATTTTCTTATTTTATCGGATGGAGGGGTTTGCAAAGGAATTTTAAGAAATTTAGGTTCCTATGACTTTAATTGATATTTTAGAAGAGAATAGGAGATTTAAGTGAATAGTGATTTCGGTTTGAAAATTCGGAACTGCGTTGAAATTTTTTGGAAGTGGAAGTGCGAAAATCTGAAAATATCTAGAATATCGTAAAGACTATGACTAAAATAAAGTGAGCAGGTCCGTTTGGATAGTTTAAATTGATCAGAAACGTAATTCGGGTAATATCTGTTATTAATCGGGATTACCGATTTTAATGATTTCATCCAGATTCCGGTGATTTCAGAGCCTGAAATTCAGCATGAAGGATTTAGTTAGAATATTTATGTTCAAATTTAAATATAGACGGCCCAATAGAATATTTTTGACATATAATCGATATAAAAGCATTAAAGTGACGGAGATAAAATCTGCTATAATGGGGATATTTAATTGTACTAGCCCAGTCAAAATCTTTCTTAATGGCTAAGTTATGATTTAAATAATGGGTAAATGACTTGGTCTCATAAAAATGGACCTATGAGAGGCTTGGATTAAGGGTAATTCACTTTACAATAGCAAATTGAATTCTTTGACTTAAGGGTAATTTTGGAAAGTTGGAATTTAAAAGCAAAATTAGGGTTTAAGTCGTCTCGAAATGGAGGTCGTATGAGAAGGAGAGAAAGGAGAAAAGAGAAAGAAAGGGGAGAAAGGAGAAAGAGAGGAAGAAAGGAGAAATCAGAGTTGGGGAGTGAGTTTTCTTTGTTTTGAGCTTTAGTGATCTTCAGTGGTAATCGAGGAGAGGAGTAAAGAAACTGCGAAAGCAAGTAAGTTTTCGTAATTGGGAAAGTTAGGGTTTGATGTTTTCCATGTTTAATGTCTTAAATTCTGGTATGGATGTTAAATTGATGGTATTTAAGGTTAATGGTCTTTGAATTTAATATCAATTGAAAGTCATGGTTTTGAGTTAGGAGTTTTGACAAAATCAAGTGAGTAAGGGTTAGAGTTGACTGATGAATTATTAGTGTGTTATGTTGAAATGGGTATAATCGTCAGATTTAAGTGTTTAAGAGTGAAAGAAAAAAAATGGAGAAACGTTTTGGTGGTCGATTTTTGGGCGGCGGTCTCGTACGGAAATGTCGCATTTCTGTTTGACCAGTTTTTGTGGTATTTTAGCGTAACTTGCTCAATTTTGATCCGATTTGAGTTATTTAAGTGGCTACGTAAAATAGACTTGAAGGAGAACAACTTGAAAGAAGAGTATTGCCAAATTCTATGATCCTAAGTAACCTAAAAATTTACTCAAAGTAGGACCATATATGTAAGCCACTGTCTGGTTCTCAGTACAGGAAATAACTCTGTTTTCCTGTTCAACCAGTTTTCCTTTTTACCTGCTTGCTCATTTCTTATCCGATTTGAGTGATTCAAAATTGGGTAAAATAGACTACAGGGAAAAGAATTTATCTGAAGGAAGTTTATGCAAATTTTAATCCCAAAGTGCCGAAAAATATTTCAAAGAAGTGGAGCTATGTGCAGATGCCGTTCTGCCAAACTGAGTCATCTGTTATTGCAGATTGTGTTGTTATGTGGTTGAGGGCTTTAGAAGGAATTTTAAATTGAAAATTTAAAGAGATGTCATTAGTTATCTAAAGGACTGATCTGGAGGTTTCATAGATTTTGAAGACCGTTTAATTTTTTGAGTCATAAGTCTATAGATTGTTGTTGGAAAAGGTTGGCCAAAATGAATGGGTTTAGTCTTAAGGGTAATTTGTTCGTTTGACTTTAAATGAATGTGTATATTAATTAGTTAAAATGGAAGTTATGATTAATGTATAGTTGTGGTTTTGCTTGAAAAGGTGAAAAGGACTGTCGGACGGAAACGGGGTTGACGGGAAGCGCGGGATTGAGGCGGTGAGCAGTGAGTGAAATGATATTTTGAGAATTGAGTTTTTAAAAGTGAATGGTTTTAATGTTAAGCCCAAAAGTTTAATGTAAATTTTATGTAAATGTTAAGGCATATGGAAATGTTTTATCTTGCATTGTTTTATCTTGCATCAATGCATATATTTATATGTGTATTAAATATGTATGCATATGTTAAGGTATTATGAAGAAAGTTTAAAAATGTTAAAGAAATGCATATGTGTTTAATGATAAAGTAAAGGATTTAAATGTATTTATAAATGTATTTTGAAATGTTTCTTGATGGTTATAAACCCCCTATAATTTGTTATGGTGATATCGTAAATTGCTTTAAAGCGTGTAAGGATTTGAGGGTAAAGTTATAGGTTACTAACTGAGGAGGGAAATATGGTGTCTAGAGTAATATCCTTACGTTATAAGTGATATGGTAGGAACCTATGCAAAGCGTGAGTTTCTCCATGACGTAGTGGTTATGAGGCGGAATGTGTGTCCCTCAGTCGATGTCAGGAAAGCGTTGATGTGTTTATTCCCAGGTTTCATCGAAAGAAAGAAAGAAAGAAAGAAAGAAATAAAATAAATAAGAAAAGAAAGTTTCTGGTACAAATGTTTAAAGCATAAATGGATTTTAAATGCATAAGTATTTATTGAAAAGAAATTTAAGGCATAAATGTTTAAGGTATAAATGGATTTAATTGTATATGTATGTATTATTTTGGTATATGCGAAAATGTTATTTTTAATGAAAATGCACTCACTTTGGAGCTCCTTTAACTCATTCTTTTCTATATTTCAAAAACATTTTCGGGACCAAGGCAGTGCGCCGATGAGGTCACTCACGTAGTGAGTCGGAGCCATTGATGAAGACGAAAATTTGTGATTTCATTGTATATATAATTTTGCATATTGTTCATGTTGAATATTTTTGTTATGCATATATGTATATGTATAAAGTTGAAAAGACTACGTGGGCTTTGATCACTCGGTGGGCGAGAATGCGTGGGGCGGTCGACTTAAGTCGGCTCAAGCGAAATGTTTTTGATAAAGTAATGCATGGAATTTAAGAGGGTTTGAATGTTTTGATGATTTGAAGTAAACAAATGTATATGTATGTATATTGTGTTGATTAGGTTGTGGAATGAGAAGTCCTAATATGGAAGTATAAATTGAAGTTTATAAGTGTTTTAAATCTTTTATCGAGGTTTATAAATTTGGGAAAGTCAGCAGGAAGCTACGGCCAATTTTAAGAAAAATCAAGTGTTTGAAAAACAAAAGAAAAGAAAAGAAAAAAAAAATTTATCACTTCGCTTCCATTATTTTCTAAAGATATGTTAAGGATTGTAAAGGGGTTCGCTCCATGGATTTTATTTGACTGTTTTAAGGAAAAGTTTCTATATCCATTGGAGTGCCGGGAGGTCCCCTCGGGTTCATGAGGTTAATCCGGGTCGGGGTCCTTCAGTTTTTATATCCCCAACTTTCATTTTAATTGTAGTTCTAGCATCAAAACGACATCATTTCGTCGTGCCACATTAGACAAGGTAGAGGTTCAGAGTCTTGTGAGGGTTATAAAAACAAAATTTATAAAAGTTGCTATATTTAAAAAGCAAACTTTTTGGTTATGTTTTAAATGTAAAAGTCATGAAAGTTCAAGATTTTAATACTAATTTTCCCTAAAAACAAACAAGTGCACAAGTTCTATCAATAATACCTATGGTATACTTGGTTTGTACCCATATTACATTTAGATTGTACCTAAAGTTCAAATGGGTTGTACCATGGATACAATATGGTTGTACTTAATGTTAAACTATGTTGTACCTAGAGTTCATATAGGTTGTACCCAATGTTTCATCATATAGTATGATTTGCTTATTGCAAAATAAAAAGTGATATTAGTAGTACCTATGGTATAGATGGTTTATACTCATATTACGTATAAATTGTACTTAAGGTTTAAATGAGTTGTACCCTAAATACAATCTGGTTGTACCTAAGGTTAAGCGTAGTATACGAGAGTTCATAAATGTTGTACCCAAGGTTTAATCATATGGTACTTAAAGTTTATTTATAATAAAAACAAACGACATCACAAGTGTTATTAGTAATACCTACAGTATACCTGCTTTGTACCCACATTACATTTTGGATTGCACCTAATGTTTAAATTGGTTGTAGTCTAAAATACATTATGGTTGTCCCATTGTACATTATCATGGTAACCTTTCCTCAATAGCATTGCTTCCAAAAAACACAATATCAAAAGAAATAGTTATTTTATCACTAGTTTATGACAAATACACGTAGGTAGGCGTATACCTCAATAACATTGCCTCCAAAAAACACAATATGGAAAAAAATAACCATTTTATCATTTTTCTTCAACAATGTTGGAACCCATGAATCTAGAGTTTACACTAAGAACCCACTTAGAGCATAGAAATTCATAAACACGTTTTCATTCGAAAATCCCTAGATTTTTTAAAAAGAAAATATTGTTTCTTAGAGGGCGAGAGCTTTGAAGATAATAAGCGAGAAGCGAAAGAGTTAGAGGATTTGTTGGTCTTATGGGAGGATCACGAAGCTTCTGATCTCACTCTTAGGCCGGTGCATTGGGGAGAGACCGTGAACTTGAAGAAGAGGGGAGAGATGAGAGGAAGCGAGTTGAAGATGAGAGGGGAGGAAACGAGTTGAAAAAAAGGGGAGAGGGATCGGTTTTTGCTTCCAATTAGGTTAGAGCTAGGTTTTTTTTTGGGTGAGGATGGGTATTTGGATCAAATCAAGTGGAGGACATTTTGGGAAGATGAAATTGCTTTGCCTCCTAGAGACCCTGTATCAATTTTTATGAGTTCTTTATCAATTATTTTATTCAAATAGGATTTGGGTTAGGTTTGATAAGCTTTAAGCCTAAATTTTAAATATTTCATGCTAAGAACCCTATAGCCTAGTTTTCCCTATACACACACACACACACACATATATATATATATATATATATATATATATATATATATATATATATATATATATATATATATATATATAACCAAAATTTTAGGGGTTATCTGATTAAAATTTAAAATTTCACTTTTAGAAATACAATTTTGGAAATTCAACCTTTCTTCACGCATTTTAGACCTTATTTTAATAAAAATACCTCATGTTTTTCTTATGTTAAAACCTCTTTTTAAGAAATACATCAAATTAATACAGTATTTGTCAAATTAAGTACAGCAAACAAAAAAGGGAGATGTTAGAATTTGAAGTATTTGAGGGATGAACCAATATCCGTAAATTTTTTATTGTCTTAGGATAAGAAACGAGTTTGACGAGAGAAAGATGAATATAGAAATGAGTCTGTTGTTGAAAAGCTGTGGAAGATGGGGGAGTTGGGAGAAAGGCCAAGCGAGTTTGGAGGGACGGGTGGGGTGGCCGGCGGTCGAGCGCATTCCCCGCGCAAAACCATCAACTACAAAATAATACACAAACCCCGCATCGATGATTCTGAATTGCTACTCAAAAGGCCAATTCCTTCCTCCTCAATTTAGACACCTCTCCTCTCCCCTCAAAACGCTTCTTCCACACCACCCATCTGATTTTCTCCCCTCTTCTTTGCCATTTCTTGTGAATCCCAACACAATCTGCTTCCTCTTCCTTTCTCCTCCCACCCACCATTTTCTCCTGCCGAGGAAGCAGGTCTGTCTCTGCAAGCCCTTCTTCTTTTTCCCGCGGTCGCTGACTTAACTATCTCCAACGCCAAAAACAATGCCGTTTTCCTTTTTGTTGTTCTTCTTCTTCCTCCGGCGCTCTTCCGGAGCCCAAGCTCAACGCCAACACTACCAGAAGTCCTGCCCGGAACTTGGAACGCATCATGGTGACGTGGTTACCACTAAGCAACCAACAGCCCCGACCACCGCCGCCGCGCACTCTCCGCCTCTTCGTCCAATGACTGCATCGGTCGGACGGCTGCGACGCCTCCAGTTCCCATCAGCTCCAACGTCTTCAACACCGCCGAGCGCGACGCCGACATCAACCTCTCCCTCTCCGGCGGCTCCTTCGACCTCATCACCCGCGCCAAAACAGCCATCGAGATCCAGTGCCCCGACACCGTCTCCTGCGCCGACATCCTCGCCATCGCCACGCGTGACCTCATCGTCATGGTCGGCGGCCCCTTCTACGAAGTCCAGATGGTCAAGACGGATTGATCTCCTGCTTCTCGCAGAAGGAAACCTCCCAAAAGTAAACATGACGATCGATCAACTGATAGCATTCTTCGCTGCCAAAGGATTCAATATCCAAGAAATGGTAGCATTATCCGGCGGGCACACAATCGGATTCTCCCACTGCAACGAATTCAGCGACAGAATCTTCAATTTCAGCTCCGCTTCCGACGTCGACCCCGGCCTGAACCCTAAATTGCAGCAGCCTTGCAAGTCTGCGCAAATTTCCAGAGGATAAGGGGGATGTCGGCGTTCAACTGACGTGATGACGCCGAACAAATCTGATAAATATGTACTACTCAGAACTTGCTGAGGGAGGGCGAGGCTTTCTCCTGGTCCGACCACGTAGCAATACCGATCCCAGAACGAAGCTGTTCGGGAGCCAGCCACCAACTACAAGGCGTTTTTCACTGACTTCGCACGTGCCATGGAGAAGCTGAGCCTGAAAGATATCAAGACAGGCCAGAGGGAGAAGTAAGGTACAGGGTAGTGACTCTTCAACAATATCAAGACTTAGATTTTTGAGAATCTGTTTATGAGAAAGAAAGAAAAAGAGAGAGACAGAACATGTTTATTCTTCAATTTTTCTACAATTGTGTTACCCGGTGGCCATGTGTTTGATATTATCTCCATTCATACTCATTTCTAATGCCAAGAACGCATTATGATTATTTCTAAATAGAAAAAAACAAAGTTGTAGATGTTTGTATTCACTTCTATACATATATATTTGTACCAAAAGCTATTTATACAAAATATTTGCATATATGAATCATTTGAAAAATAAAGAGCATCTTTGGTTCCTGTTTTTAAAAACATTTGTAAAAATCATTTTAGTATTCTCTAAAAACTGCTCTTATTCTTTGAATTCAGTGTTTTCTATGCTTTCGTTGTTTTTCAAAGCAAAAAAAATTGAAAACCAAGCATTTTTCAATGTTGACCTTGTTTTTCAGAAAAAAAAACTCTGTTTTTTTTAGAAAATGTGAGTTGAGGAACTACATATGGAGTAATTTTAGATAAACTAGTACCGCCTTCACATTTTGGTAAAATTTCAGTTCTAACTAAATCTTTAGTAACAACTGCTTGTGAATCTTTTTTCGACTTACATCATTAGGACACATTGAATCGAAGCTACAAAACCACCAAAATACTATTAGGACACATTGAAGCAACAAAATCACCTAAATGTAGTTGAACGATGTACTTCTATACCCTCATACATTCATGGGATCCAAATCACCTTAGGGCTGTTGAAAGATTTACTAGGCCATTAACTCTGGGCGCCATATGAGGATTAGAGGTGCTCCTAAGCTGAAGCTGGCCTGAGATCCATAATATCAAAAAAAAAAAAAGATCACATCCCAGTTTGGGGATTATGAAAGCTAATCTGAGCTTCCTTACATATCATGAATTCGGGTATGGAGGATGATGAAGCATAATCATATAACCATTGAGATTCATTGTAAATGAAACCAATATTATCTTGAAGGCTGAAAGTAAAACCTATAGCTACCTTTCTTTCCTGAAGCTGCAACAACCTTTTCTTTTCTAACCTCTCCTTCTTATGGGCATTCTGGTGACCCCCCAAGGCCTGGGAGCTGGCAAATTCCTTCACACAGAACTGACACTCATACTTATTTTTCTTTGGCTTTGGCTTCTGCTTCTCAGCAATCTTCTCCATCTCACCTTGTTCCGATCGGCTTTGAAGTTCATCACTGTTGTTAGCATACAGATCCACCTCAAATCCGAATAGTCTCAGCTTTTTAGAACCAAAGCTACCATCACCAACACCTCCAGGCAAAAGAAAATTATTTTGTTGAGATACATGATTTTCCATGTCTGTCGAATGAAAAGCTCAAGATATCTCTCCTACAAGTGTTTTGTCTCTCTGATTTATAGGCCAGCAAGTCATGGGGGTTCCACGGACACAGTCTGAGAACAGGAAGTGATAAAGGAAAATCTCTAGATAGGATCATCATGGATTATAGTGTTAGAACTTTGCCAATAGGAGAACAGATAAGCATCAAACTTTCCACATCAAGAGATATCATGTGTGCTTTACAGAGGAACTCATGGCCTTCAGCACTTTGATAATCAATGATATACAAGGAATTGCAGTACAATTCCCTGTCTTTTAAAAATTCATACATGACAAAGAAAACAACATTAAAAAAATCTGAACCCAAAAGTAAAAAAAAAAAATGGTGGCGATGCAACCAAAAATACACTTGAACAGAGGACTAAGCAACTGAAAGTGGGTAATGATGTAAGCAAATCAACTATTGAGGGTCTTAATAAGATCTTGGCATATTTTCCTTTGCTACCATGCAAATGCAATATCTAATATATTATACCCAAAAGCATAGATTTACATCTAAAATCAAGTCATCAGTTTCTTACTATTGAATAAGTAAATGCTTTTTTGGTGGACAATATTTGTAGCTGTATTACTGGATCCATCCTCTCAACACTTTTAGTACAAGTTAGAAACTAACAGAATCTGCTGTTCTTTTCTCATCACCCCACTCTTGTACCCTTTTTTTCCTAAGCCAGTTCAGATAGCTTTGTTGCTTTAGGGGAAAAGAACCAAGTAGACGTGATCAAGCATTTCACTATCCTCAAAAGTGAATCAAATAGGGATACCCTGATGTGAATGCAGAATGGTCGGTTGGGTAAAATTGATGAGGATTCTCATCCTCATACGCTTCACGATCAGAGACTATAAACATCAGCTCTGGCATGTGTCCCCTTTCTGATCCACCTCCATGTCTCTTCTTCCTTCCCCACCACAATAAACTGATACCAGAAATGGCAATGCCCGGCAAAAGGGAGGGAGAGCAGATAAAGTCAATTGGGGCTGCTGGATTGAAGCACATGTTGCACATCAACACAGTGTCAATGAGGGCAAGAGCTCATGGATTCCTTTCTTTCTGGTTAACCTTTAAGGCATATGCATGGCAGAGTTTACCATGTGTGAAAAGAAGGCAGTTAAGGTCAAATTTTAGCTCATCCGGGATCCGTCGGTTGAGATGAAGATACGCCTTTTTCCTGTCTGCCACTGCAGGTACCCATCCAATGGCCTTCCCAATCTGGATTACCTGCATAGGGTTTCATATTAACTAATATTCTCATGTGACATCAATCTGAGAAATCTGATACTCACATGTGTGTCCACAGGAAAGTCATCCGCAAAGATGGAACATTAAAACGCATGCAACTCATCATCCATTTCATAATTTGATTACAACTGGGACAATAAATAAATAAGAAGAGCAATTAGATAGACAAGCCACAAAGGTTGGCCATTTCAATTTTGGAAAAATGGAATAATCAAAACTCCATAAGAAAGAATCAATTGGAAAATGTGATTGAGAATAATCCCCTTTCCGTCAATAAGAAAGAAGCTAAAACATGTTGGCAATTTGTAATGGCTTTAAAGGACAGAAAAGGAACATAAAATAAAAAATAAAAAAACCTAAGAATTTGACATTGGTGGTCTCTGATTATCTAACTAGTTATTTTCCAGCCAAGTGGGCCATCTCTGGCAAGGCTTGGCCAGTAGTTCTCAGTGTTTATTCCAGACAACCTTAGCAACCACAATGGTCTACTTATCAAATGGGCATTTGGCTTAAACATACCGCAATTCAACATGACGTGTATCAAATACACTGCATTATAGTGCCTTGTAGGCCTTCACAAATTTCATTATTATGCTAAGCCGGGTCCCTTTTTGTTGTTTAACTAACATTACTCTATTACTTGTTGTCCTCAGTCTAATTTCCCTCATCTTGTGATAGGTTCCAGGTGCAGAACTTCTAATATGTGAAATCTGATAATAAAACTCTATAGGACTTACTAGAAGGAGCTCACTACATGCTGCACCAAGCATTTAGGACATGATTTTTTGGGAATTTTAAATTGTTTTCCAAGAAGGATGGGTATACAAAATCAACAAAAGAAATAAATAAGACCCCAACCAAAATAAAATGAGAAACTGGAAAATCAAATACATGAGAAGAATTATAGCAGGAGGAAGATGATGTAAACAACTATGTTCTTTATATCAAAATGATCTTTTATATTGCACCTAAGCATGGGGAAATTTTGTTACTTAGCGGCTAAATAAACAATCAGGCTTGGTTCAGACCAATGCAAAACCAAAATTTAGAGCTATGAAAACACAAAATTTGTGAAGGAATATGGCTAAAGAGAATCTTAAACATACTGAAGATTCCAATAGAAGATTTTATGAAGATATTCCATGACGATCAAGCTTCAATAAATATTGCTAAGAACCCGATCTTCATTATGATTGGATCGAAGCATGTGAAAATGAATTGTCATTTCATTGAGGAAAAGATAAAAGAAAGGATAACTTGTTGGTTTATAAATTTGAGATCCACGATAGGAATGATCAATATTTAGAACCCAGCTTGAAGAGAAGTGAGGAAGTTATAAAAGTATAATGGTGCAAACCGTTATGCTGTCAATTGTACTGCATACAATTGTTTTCTATTCTGATCTCATTTCTTTGTCCTTATAACAGTATGTGTTCTTTTCTTGTTACAAATAGCATTTACTTATCCCAAAAATCACTTCTTGATTTTATGAGAAATTCATGTATAAGTATCAATAAAAGAATCAATTTGAATAGGAGCAAAATAAAAAACCTTTTTTCTCCCTCATCAACCCACTCTCTTAATCAACATTGTTGCACAATTGCATGTCACTTAGCTCATCATTACATAAAATAAACTAATCTGTGAGATTTGTCTTACGAGCGTTAATGGCATATCACATGTCCCCAGTTTGATGCCTAGCAACCTCCATGTTATGTGTTATCCTCTTCATGTGGTAGGTGCCACATCTTTGTGTCTCTAGGTATCATGCTTTTGTTATACACATGACATTGCCTTGGTATTTAACAAATGCCAAGAGTTACATTCTTGATATTTTGTATAAGCAGCCCACGTGTCATTCACCTCACAACCCATGGCCCCTTATATTGTTGACCAATGCATGTTAACATTCTTGATTCCTTTCATCTAAGACATGCTTGATCCATGCCATAAAGAGTCATGCAACCCGTGACACTACACTTATGGTGCACCAAATTTATGGGCTTACAACCATCCTTGTGTGCTAGCAAGGCTTACCATCAAACCTTGCCCTTGCCCAAGGCACAATGTCATGTCTTTGGCGCGACATAGTCATTACCACCCATGTTCAGTCACCACCTTTTTGGAGAGAGCCAATCCCTATAGGCTACAAGTAGCTTTTCTCACCTTTTTTTGTTCTAGTAGGAGAAGACACTATAGGTGCTTCCACAAGCATTATGGATTTTATTTTTTATGCATCCTCTTTGAAGTAAAAATCTCAATCCAAAAAGATATCACACTTGAATTTTTGCGAAGTTGAGACACCCACATGGTGTCTTGTTTGGGCACACAAACATGTTGGCACCCCCAAGTCAATCCCTAACAGCCATAGCAACCACCCACCCCACACTAGGCATTAACATGCTACCAAGTCTCTTAACGAACTATGCTTTTCACCTTATCTAAATTATGGAATGTGAACAACTTAGCATAAAAGTGAATAGGTAGAAAAGAGAGAGGAGAGGCACCTTGGCAACATGGCCCAAATCACCAAAAATGGACCAGTCTGGAGCGCCTTTGGTCATTGATTGAAAAGAAATCAAATGCTCTCTTGTAAGAATTACCTATACTATATTCAGCCAGAGATAATCATCCAGATCACACATACAGACCAAAAGCTGGGCATGAACCAAAGGTGCCCTGTCCTAATCAATAAAATGCCTAGTTTGACTTCCATTAATGTGAACTTCCTTAGTGTCTTAATTGCTTGAGATTGAAGACCCTGCAAGGTGTTAAAAGGAGAATTTACCTTATGTTGGCCAAAAATAGTATTAGTTCAAACAAACAAGGCAATGATTCTGCAATCACTCTCAACATGCCTGGTTCATGGCAATCTGACAAGAATAAAGATGATTAAGAAACTTGTTTACACTCACTAAGTCACAGGTGATTTTTAAGTTTGAAAACCTAAGCAGCAACAGCAAATCTTTAGTGGTGCACAAACTATGTATCTTCCAATTCAGCCTTCCTTTTATAATAACTCTTATCAAAGCTATGGTCTTATTGTAAGAACAAAGAAGATCCTTCCAGTAACTTATTCCCAATTACAAAGAAAGTATGACTCTCTCATTTAAAGTCAAAACCCTACCCCAACCCCATCATTCCATCAACTTACAACAATAACAGTTCGGAAGTCATCTAACTGCCATTCCTTAGATTAGATAGTGGTCTCTCTATCCAAGAATAGATAGTAGTTAAAATGAGGCACAAAACCTGAATTTTTTGCATTCCATTTTGAAAAATGGTTTCCAGAAGAACAAAGGGAATACTTTGAATTTGAACACAATCTTAGCAAAGAAGATACAAAAATAGTATGATTGGTTGATCCATTTTTCATTGGATATGTCCTATTTTAACCAATGTATCATCAGAGAACAACAACATCAAGGGTATATATAGTAGCATCGAAAGGAAAGCATTGAAACTCCAACCACTGAAGCATTCATGGGTGTCTCATCAAAATAATAATCTTTTAATCGGCCATAAATTTATGATCTCTGATTCCATAAAATGTCTCAAATAAATTTCTTAATTCTCAATAACTAACACTCAGAATCTCAGTTATCAAGCAAGAACAATCAAAATAGGATTACCGTTTTGGGGCCAATCCCCTTGAAATGGGAAAGCTCTGTCTTGACTTCATCAACTGATAAATCTCGCAAATACTCCAGGTACACTTACTTTTCAGCAAACAATCAGCATTTTCTGATACAAGAAGCCTTGGTCACAGCTTAAGCTGCCACATCTTATGGCATCCCTACGCTTTGAGTCTGCAGCAATAGAACCTGAAATAGATACAGAGGAGAATCATCGGAGAAATGCAAAGCCAAACAATCTTGAGAGAACATAAACCTAATATAAATCAAATGCAGATCCAGAAAGCCGAGAAACATGCAAACCTTCAAAACAATACAGATCAATGAAAAAGGAAAAAACATTAAAACCCCAGAAAGTGCTCTAATTCATCATCACCCATTAAACCAGAAACACATACATCTTCCCAGGTGGGAAAAGCAGACTTGAGGGAAGGAAGCCTCTTGAGAATTAACATCCGTTGTATTCTGTGACAGTACGACGCTGACTAAGCCATCCAAAACGCTTTCCCTCTGAGATAACCCATGTTCGTCATCGCCGTCAGACGGGTCCGACTCCACCAGAGCGCCGCCACCGCCGTCGATCGCTGGAGAAGAGGCAAGTGGCGAGGGGCAGCTTATGCGCCTGAGCCTGAGCCTGTGGTACCATCGAATTGCTGGGGAAAACCATGGAGAGCCAAGAGGTCGTCTCGCATGAATCCATTACCCTCAGGGGTGGGTCAGTGATTATGGGTAGGGTTCGTCGTCGTCGTTTCGGGCTGATTTTGCTGCAGATTCCTTCCAGAATGACAAGGACTCCTGCTTTCTCTTTTGGCTCCTCCCCATTGTTTTTTTAGTTTTTCATTTTAAGGCTCTCAAGCAGCTTGCGTCCTTTGTGATCATAAATGCATAATAAATTTGATATATTTTTAGATAATATTTTAAATATCTTATATGAAATGTTAGATATTTTTTAATGGATCTTGATTTCATAAGGAAACTCACTAACCAAATAATTAGGCTGAAACCCAAAAAATAATTCTTTCTCAAATTCATTTCTGTACAGGTTATGATAAACAGCATATCTATCCCCTTCCTTGCTTCCATTGATGATACAAACTGTTTACTATTCACTCTATCATTTACAAATTTGAGTCTCAAAACAGAATTCCTGGCTAGGAACAATAAACCATCAATGAGATGGAAAATGCATTCACAAGTTTACAGAGCTCCAACGATTCATTCACATTCAACTCTATACAAATGAAAACCTTTCAAAAACCCTAAACCCATAAATCAATCAGAATTCAGTGGAGTATGCTCCGTGAACGTGCGGCCGGCCGGCACCGCCGACTCGGTACCGTGGCTGACTCAACGTTCCCGATTCCAGGATTCCTTCAAAGTCCATTGCTTCTTCCTCGTCTCGTCCCTTCATCATCTGCAACATCCTCTTGGCTTTCTCTCTTGCCCTCTCGCTCCCTCTCTCTTCAACCTCTTTTAGAACTTCGATTGCTCTTGCTTCTCTTGCTAACCCTTTGAATCTCATGCTGCCATGGCTGAGCAAGTATAGCACGGCCACGCAGTTCTCCCGAGTTGACTCGGAGTCTAGTTCGTTTCCTCTCAACAACCTCACCAAGCAATTCACTGCATCTGCGTCCAGCACGCCGATCGGCCGTCGCCTGAGGCGGCCATAATATGGAGGCGAGCAGAACGCGGCTGACCAGGTCGCCGGCCTTTACCAGGCGAGAGCCCTGGCAGCACCGCTTCACGAGTTTGACTCGGCTAAGCTGGATCCAGAGACAGATGGTACAGCGCCAGAGTCGAGTCGCCGCGAGTCCGCTCGCTCTCCGATCTGAGCGCGTAGCAGCGGCGGCAACGCGCTCAGCACTCCAATCGCCGTCTTGTTACCGTCCCCATTGCCAGACTGAAGAGACGCCGGCGGCGCGTTCTCTATGACTCCGAATCCGCCCCTTCAACAGCTCGAATCAACGACGGAACGATTCCGACCGTACGATTTTCGTTTTGTTCGGCTTCTCTAAAGAGAGATTTCGACCACCGACGTGACGGCGTTGGTCTATATCGATGTTGCAAATTCTTTTATCACTAGTGACGGAGGGGAAGCGAGAACTCGAGGGGTACAGAGCGAAACCCTGACGTCCCTCTTCGTTCTCGTAATCTGCCCAGCAAAATCACCCCATCCCTCCTGTTCATGAACTTCGTGAGCTCTCTTCAATTTCCCCAGAATCTCTTCTTCCTCGGAAGAAATAGGGTTCAGAGTTGCGGTTAGGCTTAGGGCTTCCTCCGAAGAAGATGAAGTCGATGAATAACACGAAGGCCGAGTGGTGAGGGGAAGGGGAGTCGCCGGAACAGTGAAGATAACTCGATCTCAGAGCTGCCTGATAGTGAAATGACTGGGCGGTAGATTCAACCTGTGGCGGCGTGCGAGAACATCACCGGTGGCTCTCCAAGTACAGCTCTCGTAGCAACATCATCTCCGTAGTCTCAAGCTTGTCATCCCCCTCCGACCCCATCGCCGCCCTCACAATGGTCTCCACCGATCCATACTCCGGCTGCGTCGGACTCTCCATCCGTAACTTAGCACACCAATCTGAATCGTGACTTGGTAAAGCAAATTGGGAATGACAGCGGAGAAATCCGGCCTAGACCCGTCATCCAAAACCGGAACAAACCCCAAGTTCTGGCACACCTGAACGGAAACCCTCTCAAAAGTCTGACCGGAGGAAACCACAAACTGGTCAGCCATTAAAGACCCAGAAATAGGCACAGGAACTCCTTAGGCGGCTGCTTCTGGCATGGAGGAAGACGATCGAAAGAAAATCTCCACCTATGCTTGCTGTTACACTCCATGTCTCTCATCCAGATGTATACTCCCATTATAAAAAAAACAGTTTGGACTGGGCGAGATGAGACCAGACACAGAGAGGCAGAGAGAGAGAGAGGAGAGAGAGAGAGAGAAGCAAGAAACCAACGACTTTTTTCTCACGTTGTACGCGGCTTCTTCCCATGGAAGATGAATCCAGACCCCATAACCCTAAAGACAAAGTCACTGCTGTGATTTTCGTTTTCTTTTCAATATCAGAGATAAAACTGGAGATTAGGAGTTGGTAAATTTGGACCTAGCAGCTGAAAGCAAAATCCAAAAGTGTATCCATGATTAATGTTGAATATATAGATATCATTATTCTTACTCACAGCTGAGACTGGTATTCCTCCTGAATGAATCAACTACAGTCCAGAAAACCCATTGTGCTCCCCAAATGGGCATGTTAAGATTAGCATGTCCCTTTTACTGAACAGCAATTTGGTATTGTGACATTGGGAGGGATGATGGCAAGATAACATGGAAACGTTGAGTCTCACATTGCGGATGGTGTTGGCGTATCATTTACAAGTGGACCTCCACAGCCAGCCAATCTTATAGCCTTCCCATGGCTGGCACGTTCTCATATCAGGGATACCTCTCGGTTTTAATCATCGGCTTTAAGTAACCTTGACACAAGGACAACTCCAATTCATCCCACTCTTAGGTTTAATTTCCAATAATCATCGATTTAAATCTTCATAGTCATCAAAACATTTATCAAATCTTAACTTTCAAGTTGCAGAATCTAACAATAATAACTGCGATTATAAGAAGAAAAAAATACATAATTGCAAAGAATGATGCAAAAGATATGATTCATATACAGTTTCATACAAAATTATTATGTTCCAAATATAATAGTCCTTAAATATTATCTTAATAAATTATAAATACTTTCTTAATAACCAATACTAATATAGTATTTACAGTTTATTAACATATTATTGAAGTATTATCATGCTTAAAACATAATTATTTTTAATCAAATCACACTTTAATCATATATTTTGTATTTTTCTTTACTTAAATACAATCTCCTCTCAACAAGAAAATGTCCCAAAGACTCTTTGATTCCTCAACTATTCCCTGGGCATTGTTCGGCATTTATCCAAGAACTATGACATTTATGGAGTTCATCCAAAAATTTTGCAACGACCAAAATTTTGACTTGGTAGGATTGTGAGAAGGGAAATTAGCCTTGACTGAGGATACTGTAATAACCACCAAGTATAATTAATAATTATGAAGTGGTACCCCCCAGTGTCTATATCTATTAATTATAATAAAAATACATAAATAAAATATCATTTAAGTGACATGATGCCATCGAAGCTGTCACAAGCTGGTCAGGTCATTATCCATGGCATAATTTGCACTTCCAAAACTTTTTTTTTGCTTCCATTATTATATTTATTTTCTTACCAATAAAAGAATCTTAAATTTTGTAAATTTATATACTTACAAACTTATTTCAGGGTATATATTCATAATAAATATTAAATAATCTTAAAATATATAAATTTGGATAAACTTTAATTATATGTGATCTTTTTATATTCTTATGGTTATACTTTTTTTGTAATAAAACTATGAATAATGAAAGTTACAAATTCAATTAAGTGTTGGTTGATAGCCAATAATTAGTAGTTAATAGTTGATTATAAATTGTTAATTGGTAAAATAGTAAATAATAAGTAATTAATTAAAGATTCATTTATTTATATAATTATTATAAAGAGATAATTATAAAAATTTATAACCATAACCTTAGAATAATAATTCAGTTTCACAACAATCTTCTCCCTAAATAACAAGATAACAATAAAAAAAAATGATAATAATTTTGATATTTTAATAAGGGGATCATAATATGCTACAATCCCATAACTTTTTTCCTATTATAAGCTATTTACTTTTAATAGTTGATTATAATTTTTTATCAAAAATCTCAAATACCCTATAAATAAATAAAATCAATAAGGAGGCCTGTCTAAAATGATAAAAAAGGGAATAAGCGTATGAGAGGTTCGAAGAATAAAAGGGTATTATAATAATGTAATGCAGTTAATATATATATATATATATATATATATATATATATATATATATAGATTAAATTAATAATAATCCACGCATATTTACTATGACCAATTTTTTTCCTTAACGTAGCCTCAATGAGAATAAATGGCAATTTTTATCCAACCTTTCACTCGCAGAATCTTCATGCTAGCTGGTATGAATACATACCAGCGGAGGTCAGCGGCAGAGCCAAACTTGGTCAAACGTTAAGCCAAAAATGAAGGCCACACCATTCAACCGTCCAAGTATTCAACTGCTACTACTAGGGAATATGGCTGTATGATAATGACTAAAGAAAAACATTTAACGATAAAGTTTTTATATTTTATTGAAAGGTTTAACAATAAAGTATTATTTTGTTCAAACACATGGTTTTTTTATTTATTTATAAACCATATGTGACAGCCGTGTGTGAGCTGTCATTGTTTCAGAAGACTAACCTGCCTTCCTAATTAGATCTTGGTCTTGATTTACTCCACCCTTGACCTTCAATCTCCTACTACAAACAACTAACCAAGGGTTCAACTATGCAATAGTAATCCAATTTACCCCAATGGCATGGTTGTGATTTACCCCAATGACATGGTTTGACCCGACCTAAATCCCATCATATGCGTCATTGCCAAGGGACTTGTTTCTTCAAAAAAAAAAAAAAAACAAAATCAAAGCTTATAAAAACAAAATTTTGATTCATGTTTTGGTTAAATTATTTGAGAAACATAGACATTATTTTTGTATAAGAAAGATTATCCTATTGAGAATCATTTGGGATTCATCCTAAGTGTTTGAAAAGGATGTTTGTACGATGAAATTCGGGATACAGATTTTGATAATCTATATTATTGTCCAATGTATTGAAGACATCTAATATGGGTTGTAACAAGTACCCAGTTCCATTTTTGTTAAATGAGTTTACATTGCATCAAAGGCATATATTGGTGTGTTTTTGTGTTTCATGATCTATGGAATCAATCACCACTGTGTTTAAAAAAAAATCGAGTAATTATTCTTTTTTCGAAAACTTTGGTGACTGTTTTTCAGTGAAAAATCGATATGGTTAAAAAGGTCTTGTCAAGAACTTTCTAATGAGTATTTACTCATATTTTTCCAACACTAGATGAATTGTTTATGAATTTCTAAATGTTTTTGGGTTTTTTGCAACTTCTCAGACAATGTGTGACATGGCGGAGCATGGCTGTTGTTGCGGCAGCACGTGGACATTGATGTGGCACCATCTGATTAGGCCACGTGTCCAACGACATGGCTGCACTTATTTGCGTCACTTGTCAACCTTTGAGGGGGCCAAGTGTCATGCACATAGCATGCCACTTGTGAGGGTCTAATTGATCCTATGTGACTAGTATTTACCATTTGATCAAGCTGACCAAAATATACAAAACTTTGATTGGAGTATGTGGGTTCGTTCAAAGTCTCTTTTCGTTTAATTTTTTTTTAAAACATTTGTTTTCAAATTTTCTATTTAATTATCATATTTTTCTGTGATTTTTTTTTTTTATGGCTTCTTGATGTTTTTTTAAAATGAAAATATGATTATATGTCTCTATAATTGCATATTTGAAGGTTTCTCAAGTGATTTGTAGTGTTTTTAAGCTTTCTAATATTTCTTAGTAGTTATATAGAATATTTGTAAATCATAATTAACCATGTCTTTATGTCTAATGCAAATTATATTTATTCTTATAATGTGAATTTATGAATAGAATGACGGCATTTTATATACATGTAAAAGGAATCCAAAACTTTCAATAAGAGAACACATTGATGTTATGTACAACAAATTGTGGACCTTTCAAGTAATCTACAGTGAGCATTATGAGTTATCGATGGAACAACAAATATGAATAGTGTTTGACTCCTTACCTGATTCTTGGGAATGTGAAAGAAAGACGCTTGCAAAAAACGCAAGCAACGCAAAATACAATGAGATTGTAATGAAATTGGATGAAGAACAGGAGCGTCAAATACAAAGTGGTATTAAGCGATCTAATGAATCTATGAGTGCATTTCCATGGATGAATAAAATATGTGAAACATTGAAAATGTGGGAATTGGCTAAGAGGGAACTCTCAATCCAATCAAATAATAAATAAATTGGAAAAGCATTAGGACATGTTTAGCATTCTTGTTGAGAATTTATTGTTTATCGTTGAATTATGTAAATAATATTTATATGATGTAATGCAAATATTAATTTAAAATGCAATGATATATACACATTTTGTTTTATTCGAGAAATGTGAAAATATGCTATTATTTATGGAATATTAGGTTGATATTTAGTAAATCTCACATAATAAGTCGGGACATGTATGTTTGAACTTTCAGCAACAATAACGGATTCTGTTAACATGAATTGATCGGATTGTATAACAAAACTTTGTTTCTCATACTTGTATTAAGTTATTATTGGTCGTTTAGAGATTATTTACATGAAACGATATTTAAAATTGAGGAATTGTGCTAAGTGTGATATTATTTTAATTAGTTGAACAATTGAAATGGCTGCTACAAATAACATTATCACTGACTTAAACCAGGGAGACAAACTGAATGATAAGAATTATGATGTTTAGCATCATAAAATTCAGTATTTCCTGGAAAAGCAAGGCATGATAGAAACCATCACACAACTAAATGGTCGAGCCTCGAAAGCATGGAACATCATTTCAATATAGGCGAGATATGAGCCATATCGCTTCCATAAGCGTAAGGATGGATTTGCTTGCAGACTGATGTTGAGCAACATGAGAAATGACTAGATGTTGCGCTTTAAGAAGCATAGCTCAACCCTAGCGATTTGGGACACTATCAAGTTCCAATATGGTGAGACCTCGACCATAAGGCTGGGACAATTGTCTCTCAAGTTTTATGCTTAAAGAAGCAATCTAATCACACAATGAGACAACACCTGACTATCATGTCTAACATGATAAATGAGCTTAGGAGTGTTGGTCATGAGTTAATCGACGAGCAGTAGGTCCAAGTTGTGATTCGCTCTCTTCCAAAGTAAGGTCCGAGAGAATCCCACGCATAAACTCCACTACAACAGACAACATCAAGACTTTTGACAGGCTACGATGTCGAGCTTCGAGAGACCCTTTCATCGATGAACCTAATGAATGGTGTTTATATGATCCGAGTCCAAAAGAAACGGCCTCTTAAGCTCCTGACAAATATGGAAGGGTTATAAAGTGAGGAAATGAGGCGCATCAAAGTCAACCTCACAAAACAAATGCAAGCACAAGACATGTACGCAATAAAGCAAGAACATGAATTGCTTCAATCAGAGGGATGTCTCGTCACTTTGTTCGTGGATTGCACTGGGTCAAAGATATCAGATGACCAAACTTGCTACTCAATCCATGCTAGTAGTCACTTAACGTTAATCCAGATTGTTCCTTATTGAATTGCACTTGCAAGAACAACGACTCACATAGTGAGGAACCGAACTCCTTCAGGATTTTCGTCTGATTCCAAAAGAAGTAGAACCATCTACATTAAATAATACTTCAACATATTTGTAAATTACACTCGCAAATTAGTGGTAAGAGGTCAGCTTCTTTTTATTCCATGATAAAATTCTTATGCATAGAAGGGACAAAATCTTGTTTATTATTTTGTTACAATTGCCATAATGTAGTATTTGAAAAAGACAGTGAATATAATATTGACAAACTTTTGTTACGGGTTTGCTTTTTTATGTTGATGGATTTATTAATATATTATTTCAGTTAACACAAATACATCCACTTTTGTTCTTGGTAGTTACAATAATGATACATTAGTTCATGATGTTAAATGACATGATAGATTATGACACATTGGGCAAGATCGACTAGAGAGATTAGCTAAGGCTAGTCTTTTAGGGAATATTGAGAAAATAGATTTTCCCATTTGTGAGCACTACTTGGTAGGAAAAGAAACTAGATTGTCATTTGGAAAGGCTAAGAGAGCCACTTTTCCTTAACAACTTATTCATTTTGACATTTATGACCCAATAAATGTAAGAACACAACATGACGCTCACTATTTCATCACTTTTATAGATGATTTCACCAACATACTTACATTTATTTTAGATCTCCTGATAAATTCAAGCATTGAAATGCTTCAAAAGTTATAGTAGATTGGTTGAGAATCAATTGAATGGGAATATTAAAGCATTATGGACCGATCGAGAACATGAATATCTTCTTATTTACTTTAAAACTATTGTGATAATAAAGTATAAAGTAAAGATTATAACCATTCCTTCAACCCGCAGAGAATTCTGGTAAGGCGAGCATAAAGAATAAATAGAACCTCTATTGACATGGTTAGGGTCAATAGACTTAAAACTAATTTACCTATTTCTTTTTTTAGAGGTAATTATTTGTTTACAAACTTAAGCATTCTTAATTTGTTTCATCTAAGTATGTTCCTTCCACCCCATATGAATTATGGAAAGGCGAAAAGCCTAATTTAAGTATTCTACGCTCATGGGGATGCGAACTTGAGGAAATCTACTACTTCCTATGAATATGGAAACTTGGCTGTAGCGCCTCCCGACTACCAGAGGGCGAGGGAACGCCACACAGAGGTGAGACCTGTTAACCTGATTTTTTGGCATTATTTGAGACCATTTGAAGCAATTATTCATAAGTGACATAAACTTATTTAAAAAAGCCAGAATTATGAAAATTCTTGACTACAATTCATAACCTTGTAAAACTACCACTATAGTGGTGTTTAAAATGCCCTGTTCATATATGTTTGAGTCTCTAACTACTTGTATTCATACAAGTTTCACTATAACAAAATATTACATTTACATTTCTATTACAAATAAAAAATAAAAAAAATCAAGGACCTACATAATGAGGACTTCTAATGTCAGGTCAGCCTTAGCGAGCGTTGATATTCCCTTGAGACCTCTTTTGAACCTGCTACCCGATGAAACACCCGTGTTGCTTCAGCTTAGTGGGAAAACAAAATAACATATATGACCACTTTACAATGATCCCACTCAATATACATATATGTATAAATATTTACATATCATAGTATTCATCTCTCCCGTAGGAGTACATACGTAAATTTCATAATGTGAATGTACCCGTATATACACTATAATACGTACGTAGATACGCCAAGATCCGGAAAATTGATTACTTTTTTGTTCATATTGTTCATTATTCATATACATTTCATATAAATGTTTGTTCAGATAAACTAGTAAAAATGAATAACAAAGGATTTAGTACAATAGGAAAATCTTGGGCACAAGATAAAGATAAAACAAAAAGTAGTCAAACAGAGTCCATCAATATCACTACTGCATTTCAGAGTGTAACGCTCATCCCCGCCATGCAGATAGGACACCACACGAGACTAGGACTTCTAAGTTGGATTTTCTCCACATTGCGCCCCATTTCAAAACATGATACTATGTTGTCCAAAACTTGTAAAACTACCACCATAGGGGTGTTTAAATTGTCCTTTACATATATTGGAGTCTCATTTACTTGTACTTACATAAGTCCTACTATTACAAAATTTTACATTTACATTTACATTTCAAAAACAAATTCATGGACCTACATCAGAAAGACTCCTAATGTTGTGTTGGCCCTGGCGAATGCGTAATGTCTCTAATGACCTCTTCAAGACTTACTGATGAAACACCTACGCTAAACTTATAATTTTAATGTGAAATGATAACATATATGACCACATGCCATCAAGTCTCATGAACAGCACAGCAATGATAATATAATTCATATCATAATATTTATATCTCCCATAGGAGTTCATAATGTAAATTCAGAATAAAATAAGACCGTGAGATACACTATGCACGCACGTAGATATGTCTTAGCATCGTAATCCATTACTTTGTTTTCATATAATTATTTTCATATATCATCTTATTCAGATACCCAACATATAAGTATTTACATCCATAGATTGGTAACAATGAATGAGAGTGACATAACATAATAGGTACCCAAATGTACAAAAGACAAGACTCGAATGTGAGGTGTCAAACACAAACAAGACGTGTCTCCGCCCACAATGTAAGTGTCAGAAGACTATGCGGAGTGTCAGAGTAATCGAACAGAGTATTAAAGCACTAATCGTAGGTGCCTATTCATTCACTATATTCGATCTTAGGAAAAATATACAATTATATGTAATAATTTCCAGCTTATTATATTGTTCTTAATCATATTCTGTATTTATATAACACTATAAATAAGGGCGAGAAAACAAGTCCATTTTTAAAGTTCACTCTCACGAGGCTACGAGGTTCAAAACATTTACATATAACTTGTATATTGTGCACAAACCCTTTTATTCACTTATTAGGATCATCAATTAATCCAATTTCATGTTTATTGTTAAGCTTAATCGTAATCCTAACCAAGAGATGATGGTTTTTAGAATTAACGAAATAAATAAGAGAAAAATAGGATTCAGTTCGCTTAGCGCAGGGGACCTCGCCTGTGCGAGATGGGCCAAGGCGAAGCAGCCTCTGTGACCGAGGAGAGACAAAACCGGTACCTAGGCTTCCTGCCCGGCCTGGCAAAGCCTTGCATAGGCAAGAGTTTTTGATTGTATAGAAATGACATTTTTGGTCCACCTCCATCCGGAAATTTTTAACCAAAACGAAACTACATAAAAAAACCACAAACCTAACTCAAACAACCAAAACACATATATGGAAGAGTTAGGTTCCTAACTCCAAACATAAAATAAAGGAGGTTTTTAGAGAGTTTCAACCAACAAATGGGAGAGAATTTCATACCTTACTTTCTTGAAACCTTCAAACCAAGCTTCTTTCTTTACAAGAGTCAAGAGTTTCAAAAGATGGAGAAATCAAACCAAAATTTTCCCTTCTCCCAACTGTATACCCTAGCTCTCTTTGAGCCAAAAATGGAGAACTTATCCATTCAATAGACAAATTGTTTGTCTTAATGTCATTTGGCTCCAAGTTTGGCTTATTGCATTTTAGTCCTTCTTCTTCACTCTATTTACAAGTCAACATCTCAAAATCCTACCTTAACATATAATCTTTTCACTCAATGTCCATTATGTCCTTAATTTGCAAATTACCATTCTCCTCTTCACTTTTTTATAAACCCCGGTTATATCATTTTTCACACTTAGCACTTAAATTTTTGAAAAATACAAATTTGACTTTTATTATACCCTAAACATGTCATAAAAACTATTGTGATATAATCGCTATGCTGTTGTTGCATAAAGACTCCAATTGTATGTTGATTAATCGAAACAAAAGTGAGCGAATAGCACTTTAGTCCCATTTATCTACCTTTCATCCCATTTTAAGTAAGATACAATTATATTGTTTCAAAGCATTTTATAACGGTCTTAATAATATCTATGTTATACTCTTGAATAATTCTACTATGGTATTTTCCTCATGCATACCGAAATGTTTATGTCACATACTCTATAGTAATTAATAACGTATATCTTGTATGTTATATACTGACTTTTTGTCTACTTCCCTAAGATCATCAATTTGCCTAATTTATGCCTTCCACCCTTAAGATTTAGGACTCAAGATCAGGTGTAATCAAAGCAGTTCGAAAAACAAACAGACAATTTCTTTGTTGAAATATGGCAATATGTTTCTAAGATTGATATGGACGGATCAGACATTCTTAGCAACACATAGAATCCAAGCTTACTATGGATAATTTTTACCTCTCTTAACTTTCTCAGAGTCCGAGATCATCAAATTTGGAGCCCTAGATAAGTAGGAGTTATATCGCTTTGAAAACAAGACGAAATTTATCTCGTTTAAAGTTTCAACTTTACAGTAATATCAAGACATTTAAAGCTGGATTTCACTCTTGGTCTTTTCTAAAAATTTGTAGGTATATCTCTTAAGTTTCATATTCAACTGGAATCATCCAAATCGAGGTCCACTGCTACATTAAACGAATGACATTTTTTGTGAAATTTCTACAAAGACTTCCCTAAAATACCTACATGTCTCTTTACACATTTTTGGTCCTTGTCACTGAATAATTCCAACCCAAAACAAAATAAGATTAAAGCCAACTCAAACCCAACTCAAACCAATAAAAACACAAAAACGGGAAGAGTTAGGATTTTATTTTTTTCCTAACCTAGATTGTCTTGAAAGCTTCGAACCTAGCTTTCCTTCTCTTCCTTTCCTCCTCTTCTCCTTCCCTTCCTTTCCTCCTCTTTGTATGCAGAACAAGGAAAGCTAAAGAAAATGGAAAGAGCAAACCAAAAAAATTGGTTATCCTCCAAACACCACCGGATGCCAAAACTCCCTAAGCCAAAATGGAGAATTTCCTTCTAGAAGACAAGTTGTTGTCTTCATGCAATTGGCTCAAAGATTTTCCCTTTACTCTTTAGTCCTCCATCTTTATTCAATTTGACAATTTATCAAAATTCTACAATAATATATAACATTTTAACTTAATGTCCCTTAAGACTCTAAATTGGGAAATTACCATTATCCTTTTGACTTCCTTAATAATTCCAGTTATATCATTTTTCACACTTAATTATTAAATTTTCGAAAAACACAAATTTGACTTCCATAAGATACTCAGAGTTATCCTAAGGATATGCATTTTGGAAGAAGATATGAATGGAAGAGTAAAGTATAAATTGAGCTACGAGATGTCATTTTCATAAGAGGACTTTCCAAGAGGTGAGATAAATTGGGATTTTCGACTACATGGAATGGAAGATCCTGAGATAAGTGGGAGCACAAGACATATTGATTCATCTCCCACAGAGTAAGATGACATGGGATATCATGCACCTCCTAAAGTTAGTGGGAGTGAAAAGTTGTTAGATTTTGATCCTATGGAACAAGCTCATGAACAATCTCAACCTCGACGTAGTAATCGTGAGAAAGTTCCCCGTCGTCGATTTGAGATTGAAGGGAAAGCCTTCATGACTGCCCATGATGAAGAAAATCCAAAAACCATTCAATAAGCTCTTTATGGTCCTACATATAAGGAATGGATTAAAGCTATGGAAGAGGAATTGAATTCAATGAAATCTAACATAGTATGGAATTTGGTTGATTTACCGCCAGGCTGTAGTGACCATTAGGAACAAGTGGTCTTCTCAATAAACGAATGCTGAGACAATCGATGTATAAAGGTCAATTGGTAGCTAATGGTTATGACGCAACAAAAGAGAATCGACTATGAAGAGACATTCTCACCTATGGTCAGGTTTGCATCAATTCGCCTCATTCTAGTTATTGTAACATAAATGGATCTAAAATTATACAAAATTGATGTTAAAATTGCTTTCCTTAATAGAGAGCTCGATGAAGAAATCTATATGGATCAACCTTTAGGATTTGAGCTCCAAGTACAGGAGCGGAAAATTTGCTAGCTCAAAAGATCGATCTATGGTCTTAAATAGGCCTCATGGCATTGAAACCTCAAATTTCATCGAGCCATGTTGGAATATGGTTTTACAATTATTAAGGAAGACCATTGTGTGTATATGAAACATTCAAATAGTGGTTATCATCGTTTTTTGAAATGAAAGACAAGGATGAGGCTAGTTATGTGCTTGGTGTTAATATCTTTAAGTATCTCTCAAAACGACTCTTAGATTTATCTTAGGAGTCCTACATTAAGAAAATATTAAAGAGTTACCATGTGCATGATTACAAGCCCATGGATACCTATGTTGAAAAGAATTTGAGTCTTAGTCTTGATATATGTCCTAAGACGCCTAATGAGAAAGAACAAATGTCCAAAGTACTTTACTCCATCGTTGTCGGTAGTCTGATGTATGCAATGATGTGCACGCTTCTAGATATATACGCTAATAGCTAGTAAGCAAATTTCAATCCAATCCAAACTGGGGCAAAGGGATGGTAGTGAAAAGAATATTGAGATATCTAAAAGAAATATTAGATTATGTTTTGTGCTACCAATGGAAGGATTTGAACTTAGTTAGATATACAGATGCTGATTAGGGAGGCGATCTTGATCATCGTAAATCGGCTTCTGGATATGCATTCTTACTTAATGATTGCGCAATTTCATGGAGTAGTAAGAAGCAATCTTAAATAGCTTTATCTACCATGTAGGTTGAATATGTAGCATGTTTCTCGACTATATAAGAATCGGTTTGGTTAACAAGATTTTGCAGTAATGAAATCGGCCAAACAACATCCGAACTTATGACTGCTTACAGATAATGTGGTCAAGGCTTAGCTTATGTTGAGGATCCAAAGTATCATGGAAAGACCAAATATATTCATATCATATATCATTTTGCCAGAGACATTATCACACAAAATGAAGTGGTAGTGAGACATTCTTATGAGTAAAATGGTAGCATATCCATTTATCAAACTTGTGACGCCCCAAAATCCAAAGGCCCGCTGACAACCTGCCAACTCAAGAGACAGTCAGTGCCTGCAACCCACACTACTGACAAAAACGAGTAGAGTCCCTTTGCAATGAGCCACCCAAGGTACAAACTCCGTCCTAATCACATCATAAAGATATATATAATATAAAACGCCGCTGGGCCTCCATATGACAATACTATCAATATACATCAACTATAAGCACCATGCTTCAAGAGTTAACATTTACTTTATACAACATATATTAAAATTTAGAATCTCTAATACATGTAATACATCATAAACACTACGCCACAACCCTGGCTTTCCCAGATTGCCTGCGATGAGTCAGCCTCCTCGTGCACTCCCCCGCACTGGAATATAATTCCTCGACAGTATGAATGAATCGCCTGGGGCATTAATCACCCTTAAATGGGTTACTTCTCCACCTATGCATATGCAATGCTCCAAATGCAACACTCAAGTAAATGCGCGATCCTACTCGTCGTCATGTCACTCTATGTCTCGAGTCCTCACTGATCTCTCACACTTGCCTGGTCATGTATGAGAAAATAATCATTTCAAAACAAAATCAGTTGTTATTGAAAATACACTCACCGAATATGTCGGTAAAAATATGGACTACCTTCCGAGGCGTAATGTGCCGGAGAACTTCCCCGAAACAACATTACCCTCATCCGGCTAGACCGGTTTGACCGCCTCCAACCTGCCTCCTCCAGAAATCATCCTCAGAAATTCCTTTCGCAAATCCATTTTCATTTTTTCCGTAAAATCCATGTCATGTACACACCTAGTTTCTTTAGGTTACTCTACAGATATTAAACATTACGCTATTTCAACACAATTATATAACACATGCAAATATATCATCATGCATAAGGTTTACATAATTTAAATTCATACAAACATGTTATGCAATTTCACAATCCATTACACCAAAAATTAGCTCAATGCGGCTAATTTACATACACAGCAACTGGATTTTGAATTACCCAAATCAAACACATTTTCAAGAATTTATTTAGTGAACACTATTCACATGAAATGAAACCTCTAAGCATTATTCACTACTTAATCAACACGGTTCCACTTTATGAATCCGAATTTCATAGCCATTTCCGGCCTCATACACATCATAATACAATTTGTTTCACAAATTACCACACAAACATCCAAAATAGCCCATAAAATTGTTACGGACTGCACAATTGGGTTTTATAAATTCCTCACACTCCTGGCTCTGAAGATTTGGGACCATCAAACAATCCATTGCTCAAGGCCTCAACTCAACCAAACATTTAACAAAGCTCTTAAATCAAGAAAGAGCCAGCAGAGAAACCTACCACGGAGTTTGTCGAACTCCTTAAAACATGAGCCCACGCCAGAGGCCTCACCGCGCAGAAGTACTTTCCTTCTCGCTTCCGAATAATTCCGATCGGGTTTGATCACCTGGAACTTGCAGAGGTTTCACACTCTCTCTCTCTAAAAAACACAAACTTGCAAGTCATCTGTAAGGTATTTTTCTCCCGCACGTTTTTGGTCTTTGCTGAAGGAGATGAAACAATATCTACTATTAAGGCCCTATTATCATTAAATCAATTCAATAATGTAATCATGTCATTTCTCGATTTTCGGCATTTGGAGAATTATCTCACTTTCCATTTCATCATTTCTCTCTACTCATGCAACATAGCGCCACATAAGATATTTATGTGCGATCATTATATCACATGTCATTTTACAAGACTAAATCCTCGATGCTTCGAAAAACGCAGAATTCCGATCATCTCTAATTCGACTAAATTCGGACAGAGTTAGCTAGATTTACGAGATCTATCTAAATCTGAACTGCTTCACAACTAAGATTCAAAATTTTTGGTCGAATTCAAATTACGACTGCCATTTTTCCGTAAATCGAATTTTCTGGCCTATAAAACTAATAATAGAGATGCATTTGTTAGCATGCAAAAACCCTTTGATTATGATATGATTAATTGGTACATGCGAAAGACCACTTATATATTTTTGCTTGGCCAAATGAGGGTGGTGAAGGTTCATGAGAATCAGTTATTTTAAAGATCATTTCAAGGCTGAATATGATGGAAATGTTATTTAGCACAATTCAATGAAGTATGGTCATTAGATCGGCTGACTCTCTCATTAGCTGAGTACTCAGCTTCTAACGCCATGCAACTGAAGTAGAGAGATTTAATTAAATCAAGATGACTAAGGCACATTATTTAATTTTTGATCATGATTATCACTTAAGGTTGCCTTGATGAGAATCAAATGAGATTCTTTTATGAATCGACATGAATGCTTTCTCCCCACTATCTACGCAAGGTTTAGCTTCTAAGAAAGATGAAAGGCTAAAACTCAAGCTATGAAACATTATGTATCATTAGATGCACAGGTTTTGCGATGCTGGTAATTTGAAGAGATCTAAGTATGATTCTCGATACTGAATTGATCATATTAAGAAAGATAATGGGGTAAATAAATATTTTTACCTTTGTGAGGTCATGTCTCCTATATGGCCTGGCATAGTTTTTGTATTTGAGTTCCACCATCATTACGCTTGAGGTCACATGATCCGTTCAATTGGCTACGAATTATACTCTCCGTTTCAAAGCATGGGAAGATATTTTGAGAGATGCCAAGGCCATCATGTGCAAGCTAGAGATATCGGTTATGCGACAGTCACCCACGTGACTTGACCCGACCTAAAACCCATCAAATGTGTCCTTGTCAAGGGACTTGTCTCTTCCAAGAGATGTGAATGGAAGCCTATAAAAACATAATTCAGATTCATGTTTTGGTTAAATTCTATATGAAATAGAGATGTTACTTTGCATAAGAAAGATTCTCCTACTGAGACTCATTTGTGATTCATCCTAAATGTCTGGAAAAGGGTATTCATATTTCATGGAATTGTGATACAAATCTATGGCAATCTGCTCTACTTGAAGCACTGAAGACATCAATCAAATTTTTACAAGTACACGCTCGCTTCCACTGTATGAGTTTATAAAATTTAGTGGAAACGAAAACGTGTACTTACTTATTAAAGCCCAAATTAGATGTCTTCAATGCTTCAAGTAAGAAACAGATTACCATAATTTGTATCCTGAATTCCATAGTATGAATACCCTTTTCCAGACATTTACACAATCCACAAACAGAGTCTCCCCAATAGAGAACTTGGCTACAAAAAAGCCTCCTAAGATGTGCCTCATGTCGACTCAAGAGTGAAAGGATTAAGCCACGGTAGATCCTAGTTTTGAATTTATTAAGAAGTTTTACAAACGATTAATACAAGTTTCTAATGTAAGTCAATCCCTTAAAATGTATGAAAATGATTTATAACTTAGAACTGGTGAGATTATTTAAATTTTGTATTAGTTTAAATATGTCAAAATTATCCTCAAAAGTTTACAGTTTTACAGATTTTAAATAAATTTCTGAAGAAAATTACTTGAAAATTATTTTAAGTCAAAATCATCCAACAAAGAGGCAATGAAATTTATTTCCAATCTTAGTTATATTTCATCATCTATGTTTCAATTTCATTTGTTTTAATCATACTGGAATTTTGATTGAGTAGTTTTTTTCATAGACGTATTTCTTCAAATCATTTTAAAGAATAATATGCTGAAGTGTTTTTTTATAAAACACTAAAAACTGATTTTAAATATTTTTTAAATTTATTAATAAGCTAATTATTATTAGAATCCAACAAACGTTCTATTAACATTTGATAATATGGCTGGTAATTTGTCTAGTTCCGAACCTAGGGATGATTTGGGATTTATCAATTTTAAAAAATAAATTTATTGATTCAAATTATTATAAATATATCCATAAAAATATGTAATCAAATCGCTTAAAAATTATAAAGGACAAATAACATTAAAGTTAATATCATAATAATCATCAAAATTCTATATTTTATAATTGCAATGCATATTTTATACGTTATATAATCAATCTTTAAAATACGTATTTATCTCCACCATAGAAGATATTAACGATAATTTATTTTATTTCATTGCTGATGGGATATTTTATCAGAGTAAACTATTCTCATATAAATAAACGCCATCAAATGGTTTGACAACCACATACGCTCTATTAAGACAAATTAAACAACAAAAACAAACAATATATAGATATCGTAGTAATAAATCTACTTTGATAATGAAAAACTTATATAAATAATTGTAAAGGTGATAGTTTTAAATCAAGAATGTCAAAATTATATAATTACTTAAAGGAAAACATTAAGAGAAAAAGTTTAGAGAAAATATGTTAAGATTTTCAATATTAATTTTATACTAAATTTGAAAATAAAATATAAATAAATAAATTAAATAACAAAATACAATTAAATGGGACAATTATGAGAATTTACCATCTCCTTAATTTTTTAAATGAAATGAGTATGGGAATAAAATTAATGGAAAAAGGGTTGGGGATTGTGATGGCGCTTCTCCTGAAGCATTCTCTATCCTTCGAGAGATAGTGGCCCTAATTAAGGGATGTGACAGAATGGCCAGCCTGGTCAAAATTCAACACTTGGACATTATATTAACCGCCATCGATTAATCACGATTAAACGAATGCCGGCACCAACGTTTCGTTGAAACCGTCAACCCGTTTAAGACGCGGTTACGTTCAACGTTCGCCGGTATACGAACCCGCGAAACTCGCCACCGCTAACACCGTTTCGCACGTCGCAATTGTTCGCCGACCAGCCCGCCAAAACTGGCACCGCCATCGCCGAACCGTCCATTAACTTTTTCGCCAGACGAACGGTCGCTGACAAACTGGGTCAACCTGGCTGTTAGACGCTTAATAAACTGTACGCGCTCGCGCTACGCTTTTCACCGCCACCGCTAACCCGGAACTCGCTTTTAACCCAACCTAACACGCCGATGACTTAATAATAATATATGTATCCGAGAAAAAAAAAAACCTAAAAATGTAAATAATTATTCGTACCTACGTTTTATAAAGGCGCTTTAGAGTATGATTATAAAAGTCAATCAATAATTTTTCTTTAACATAATAAGAACAATGAGACTATAAACTGACAAATTTTGAGTATCCAATGGAGGAAATGAAAATAAAACGAAAAGCCAAAACTATTGAGCTGTATCTTCAACCAGTGGTCCTTATGATTTTAAGAAAAAACAAATTAATTTTGTTAGGTATGATTAAATTGAATATAATTATGTCTTTAAAAGGGTCTTTATCTCATTAAAAGTATTATAATCCAAACACCACTTATTTTAATGGGATCTAGAATCGTATATGATTAATTTAATTAATTGTCACATTCATGTCTGATCGTGACCCAATAATCCCTTATAATACAATATTAATAAAGTAAACTTTATAAAAGGATAAGTCAATTATATGGGCATAAGGTACATAAATGCTCATGGTGCTCAATTCATCATTAAACTTTTTTTTGTTCAATGTTATCGCTAGTTTTTATTCTATAGCTTAAATACCCATATTGTCAATCGAGCGAACAGATGAATAAACGGAAATCTAATGCTACGATATATTATTCAACATATTTATAATTTGATGTTATTCATATATAAACGATAATTACGTCAACTGAGTTATTATGTCAATGATATGCCCATTTACCAATATATTGGTTCCGTTGATGATAGGAATATATTTACGCTATAGAACAAACATAAAGGGCAATATTAAACCCATAAACCAGTCAAGCATATGATATTACTAACATAGACATGCATTTATATACCTTATTCCAATTATTTGGTAAGGCCAACCCTATGGGGCTTGGTGGTTTGGTTTGGGCTGGATCAAATGGTAATCTGAACAACGGGTTGGGACTCAGGAATGGGGGTGGGACCAGCTACGCTCAACTCATAGTGACCCACTGAACGCTGCCTCCCAAGCCTCTGAATGGAAAACAGAGAGACTTAGTGAAGAAGGTTCAGCAGATGATCTAGAGTGCAGAGAGATTTTCTGTGCTTGATTTGATTTGAGATTGGTGAGATGGATAGATTCACCGGAGCGATAAGCGTGGGGAAAGATCTGCGTCCCAGCCCCAGGTCATCACTGGGCCGTACCGGTCAGGTCTCTTTCATCCATTTCTTCTTCTATTCCGTTGGAGTTTCCTGAATATATCGCGATGATCTGGGGTCGAATTCTCTGTGTTTCAATCTGGTTTTTTTTCCTGTTTACTTTTTATTTTTGTTTCCTTTATTTTTCTGAAAGATACAATAGATGCTAGTAGTGCGCTTGATTTTATAGCTATGTTCCATGATGTATAAGCTTCCCTTTTTGCTTTTTTTTCAAGTCTTTTATCTTTTTGTGATACCACGTATAATTAGGAGTTGTGTGTTCTGTTTGCTTATTTGTTTTTTTTTTAACATTAGTTCTTGAGGGGATTTTAAATAGTAGAATTTGGGGGAATGCTGATTGCTTCCCACAGGTGGGTGAAGAGAGGGAAAGGAAACGTGTCAGAGCGGTTTCGATTTAGTTCTCGCCTCATCTGGTACAAGAGATCAAATGATGGAGAGGGTTGGAAGTACGTTGATAGTTCCCATGAGGCAACCAAGATTAAGCGAAATTTCTTTCAGTCAAGATGTTTTAAGCTAGTTTTCTCTGCGTCATTTTGCATTGGTTTATGGGAAAACTGCATCTGTAACATGCTTTTTATGAGTTGGATAATAAACTGTTTTGAGCCAGTTTTCTGCGTCATTGTGCATTCGTTAATGGGAAATTTGTGAATCTGTAATTGCTTTTATGAGTTGAGGCATGAAGATTAGACTATAAACTATAATGCATATGTTCTTCTCTATCTTTTCTGTGGTTCATCATATGTTGTAACAATTTAACTCATTCTTACTAGTGCGTCCGTTCGTCTAGACTCTTATCACTTATTTGTAAGCATGTTGCTCCTTGCACAGATAACATCATGAAGCATAAAGCTTGTTGTCTACAGCTGTAAGATGAAAGTGTGAAATCGAAACCAGAATGCCTTCGTAGACAAAATTTCCATGCTGGTGGTTTATGTTGAGCGTTCGTCCCAAACAGTCAGCGTTACAATGAGGTTTATCTCATTTCGCCGTTATCAGAGGTCTTCTACCATCATAATATATTCGAGTCCGACTGATTGGGTCGTTGATAACAGTTGCATCTTCAAATATCAACTCCATCTCAAGATTCGTCATTATTAAATGATGTTGTCCATGATCCTGCGCGCCAATCCCGCAGATCCGCACGGCTTCAAAACCACGATCTGACGTCATGTCCAATTATGATTAACATCCAAAGAATCGAAAGATCATCATCACACCGTCGACGTTGATTCAACGCTCGGCGATCGAATGACTCAACGACATCGAATGTCGTTCGCGATCGCGTCTGATACGATCAGTCCTCCTCATATCGTTACAATCCACTCCCATTCATCGCATTCATTGTCTATTCGTTCACGTTATTTGATTATCACTTCGCGGCGACGATAATGATGTTAATGTTCGGTCGCTCATTAACAACAAAACCGCTCCATTCAGATTCGTCAACCTCGTCAATCATCCTAACCATCGCAACAGATCGCGGCATATTCGCAGTCGATCTTCTCGCGCGGCAAATGAAGAGTTAGTTTAACAGTCAGCATCACAGAGGCGTCGCACCAATTGATTCAGTCTCGCTTATAAACATCCCATGAGCAGATTATCATCTGAAATACAATTCATATTCATGTCCATCTGTCCATCCTGATTCGATCCCCCTGGATAGAATTTGAATGCTTCTCGAGGCTTTTACCACTCAGGAAATATGGATGACAAGCAGTGGCACTTACATTTAGGCCAATTGATTCTATGAGCTGCTGCATACATGGGTGAAGATGTTTGTAACTATTCAAGGCCCACAGACTCTATACATTTTTTGACCAAAGCTACATTGCCTCTTGAAGCATCCAAGCAGGTCTTGAGACTTCCTCCAACTGCTCAGAAAATTTCCTATTTGGTACAGTCAAATTGCCGCAATCTTGGTAGCTACACTGTAATAGCTTATTGATGGTAGTCTTTTTTGGAAGTCATTTATTTCAAATCCAGACACAATTTTGAGAAATGTGAAGTCTCTGGACTGCAATTCTGAACTGTGACAAAAATACAGATCAAATCAACTTTGGTAAATTATATGTAGTTCTGTTTGGTTGATATCTGCTTAATGAAACCTTTTAAGTTTAATGAATAGGCAATTCTTGCATGATTAGTATGGTAATATGCTTGATCTTGAGACTTAGATTTCCATTTCCAGATCTGCTGTCTTGACATCCAAACTTCAGATACTATACCGCTTGAGTGAAAGTTTTGTATTAGTAAATTCACTTGGTGCCCGGTCACATTTTGGATCCAGAGGTGCAAAATTTTGCGACCATTGAAGCTTAACTTATCATTGTTGGTGGTATTAGGTTATGCTATTTTATCTAAATGGAAACATTAATATAAAAAATTTATGTTTACCAAGTACACAGTTCTTATGTTTAATTGTTTACTGAAATTCTTTTGACTGTCATGGAAGTAACAAATATAGTTTTAAGTAAATATCTGTGATGATGCTATATCACTCATCAGCATGTCTTGTAGCCATTTTTTAATTATCTTTCTTTGTTGTCTATGTAGGAGGGGAACCACTTACTGTTGGTAGTTTCTTACATTCACTGGGTTTGGAGAAATATGCCATCTCTTTTCAGTTTGAGGAAGTAAGCACACCTGTTCTTGCTGTCTCTGAATGTATACTGATTGCAATTTTATTGGTAACCTGTATTCTCATATTGAGATTTTGAAACACTAAATACATGCATATTTGTTTTGACATAAAGTTTACTGAATTAAGATATTAAAAATAATCAATTCCCTTGAAGTTAAATTTTTTTTTTTTTTTTGATCGATAAAAGCAAATTTGAAGTTAATTGCAAAAATGGGTTATGCAATTTCATTTCACTCCATGTTGATACTGGAATAGTTTGGTAGAGGGATTTTGCTTCTATGTCTTTAAACTTAAAAGCTGATCCTGATTCCCAAAAGTTGCCTCTGTTTTTCCATATGTTATATGATTCCAGTCATGCAGATTAGGCCTGTTGAGAGTCTGATAGTTTGTCGATCTATAGTTCACCCACTCCTGTGATTTTACCAGAAATTAGCATTCTGGTTACTGCTTAAATGCTTCCTTTGACCCTTGATCCGAGTTTTTGGTAAATGATAAATATACTGAATTGTGGTATTCAAAAACAATTTGAGCTAACAATCATGTGAGCTTGACCATGTTGAACTTATTCTTCTGAAAAATAGGTAATCATGTTCCACCTATTTCACATACTTGATGAAGGCACCAAGGCTTCCAAGGTAGGCACGACAAGCACGTGAGAGAATATTCTTCAGTGAGTGGGTATTAATTAAGGTTCAGTAGTGGAATGTGGCCAGGAAAAAGTAGTGGCCAAGAGGTATGGGACCCTCTCTACTTGTTCCCTTTTATTCAAATCTATTTTACATCTTCTTTGCTTAGTCCCCATCATCCGGTATTGTATAATTGATTTCGGGGTCTTATGGCTATCGAAGAAAATGGAAGATCAATCGAAACGTATGGAGGAGCATATTGCCGAGGTTCATGGGGGAAATGAATGTGGTCAAAGGGGAGCTGCGGTGCGGTGGGTCCCCTTCCGAAGTGAAGGTGGATTCTATGCTGGATAAACTGTCATTAATTGATAAGATGGAGAAGCCGAGAAGGTGTTACAAAGGTGGGAAAATTCCGAAAGGGCTTCTTCATCGGAGGAGAAGAAGGATACAACACCAAATTTCAAAGACCTTTGATCTCGGGGTTTTAAGGCACGATCGAAGAGAGTTCATTGTGGGGACGTAATCTCATCCCTGTGAGAATTGCGAATGGAGTCTAGGCCAGATGATGTATCTAGACAGCCGAGGAAGAGCAATACAAATAAAGAAGGGCTGAGCAGGGAAGGAAGCTAGTCAGATACTACCAACGCTAGAGAGCTCATTTTCAAGGCTTGAACCCCGAGGGGTGGATCTTCAGAAATGATTTCTTTTTTACCCATGGAATGACGGAGGAGGAGAAGATAGCAGTAGCTATAATAAGTCTGGACGGTGAGGCATCGACTTGGTTTCAATGGGAAGATGGTCACCGCCCCATTCTAAACTGGGAAGAGTTGAAAGTTCGTCTTCTAGATCGCTTCGGCCACACCCAAGAAGGAACCTTGTGCGAGCAGTTCTTGTCACTCAGTGATTTGTTGTTCGGTGGATCAATTACTGACTCTTCGCTTCTACCAACCTCGACATGGCGTGCCAAAAATGGCAGAGAGAACACTTTATCAATGGCTCAAACGAGATACGAGCGAAGTGCAAGGATGCCGGCCGCAGGGTTACGAGAGGTGATGAATTTCGCGCAGAGGGTAGAGGAGAGAAACACCTACAATCGGGCTAGTAGAGGATATTTTTGGGGCTCCAACCACCAGTTCACGCCCAGCCCGCTTCTCCCTCCCAAAATGGGCCTGGCAAACCTCTCTCATTCTTCCTTAGCCAAACCTACCACCTCTAAACAACCTAAACATGAATGGGTTGGAACTCCAAACTTAACCCCATCGAAACTCCAATTATATATGAATTAAGACTCCCTTCAACTTTAACCCTAATTCCGCACTTCCCCATATGTTGCCCCTTCAAAACTAAACCCACCATCAGACCATGCGACTCATCGATCGAAAGGCAGCCAAAATAGAAAGGGCGTTTGTTTTTGGTGTATGCCCTCCTCCGAGTCAAAATGCTCGAATGTATGCTGTAAAGTGTTGTTGGTCCAGGATGATTTTACCGAAGAAGAAATAACGGGACTTGGGGGTGGCGACGAACGACATACAGAAGAGGTGGAAGAAATTGTTGAGTTATCCATCAATTATGTGGTAGGGTTATCTGCTCCCAAAACCATGAAGATTAAAGGGAAAATAGATCAACAAGAGTTAATCACTATGATAGATTGCAAATGGCCACCCATAATTTACTTCATCAAGGTGGTTTAGAAATCGGTCCATTCAAGAAACTTGTTATGGTGTTTTAATGGGCACTGTTAGCGGTGAGTGAGCTTGATATTCAGAGAAGTGTCAATTTCTACATTGTAGAATATTGAAATTGTAGAGGATTTCTTACCTCTTGAAATGGGTAGCGCATATGTAATTTTGAGTATGCAATGGTTGGAATCCTTGGGAGAAATGCACATCAATTGGAAGACCTTATCTATGCGATTCCAAGTAAGGGGTGTTGCAGTGCTTCTCCAAGGCGATCCAACCCTCAGTCCTTCTCTCGTTTCTCTTAGGGCGATGTGGAAGGCTCCTCGAGAATGTGGGGAAGGTGTCTTGATTGAGCTAGGCAACATTGAACTTTTGGATCAACCAAATGACTTCTCACAACGATTTCTTTACAAAGAACTCGATCAGACTTAATCGTATTCCAACACCCCTCGGGATTGCCCTCGTCGCCCTTGACTACGCTACCACCTTGGCAATGTGCACTCCCACTAGTGCACCCCTATCGCTACCCCATACAGCAGAACCGAACTACACCTGGTTAAAGACATGTTGGCCGCAGGTATTATCCAACCTAGCTCAAGTCCATTTTCGAGTCTGGTGCTGCTAGTTAAAAAAAAAAAGATGGCGGTTGACATTTTTGTGTTGATCACCGCTCACAGCCAAGGTCACACTCCCGATAAGTTTCCCATTCCAATGATTGAAGAACTACTGGATGAACTCCATGGTGCCTCCATCTTTTCCAAGCTTGACCTTCGTTTCGGATATCACCAAATACGTGTGTAGTTTGAGGATATTCCTAAGATAGCCTTTCGAACTCACGAAGGCCACTATGAATTTCTGGTCATGCCATTTGGCCTTACCAATGCTTCAGCTACCTATAAATTCCTTATGAATGAAGTCTTCAAGGAACGCCTCAGGAAATTTGTGTTGGTTTTCTTTGACGATATATTGATATACAGTCATTCTCCAAAGGAGCACCAAATCCATCTCTTTCATGTCCTGCAGATTCTGGAGAATCAACAACTGTTTGCTAATGTTAAAAAATGCAAATTTGGCCAAACTAGTTTTGAACATTCTAATGTTGATTTATTTCGAATCAAGGTGGCAGATCATGTCAAAATTCAGGTGATGTTAGATTGGCCTGTCCCTTCTTTCTGTAAAAGACTTCTGGGTTTTAGGATTAACGGGTTATTACCGATGTTTTGTAGCAAATTATAGCAGTATTGCTTGGCCCTTGACTGAACTCCTCAAGAAAGACAATTTCAAAATGGGACCTTAGGCTGATGCTGCCTTCCAAGCACTCAAGACTTCCATGTCTCGCAACCTCATTCTAGCTCTGCCGGACTTCTCTCGGCCTTTCATAGTGGAAACAGACGCTTTAGGCATTGGCATAGGGGCAGTGCTATTACAAGATGAATGCCCCTTAGCTTTTTTCAGTCAGGCTCCACCCCAGGAAGCAAGGCTTACTGTTCATGAATGCGAAGACCGCAGTGGTTCAAGCAATCCAGAAATGGCGGCATTACCTCTTGGGTTGCAAATTTATTGTCCGCACCGATCAACGCAGTTTAAAATTCCTCTTGCTCCAGCGAATGGTTAGCCCCAACAACCAAAAATGGCTGTCCAAATTATTGGGAGCAGACTTGAATGAGTACAAGATTGGTTTCACCAATAAGGTAACAGATGCCTTGTCCAGAATTCTTGCTCAGACAACCCTTCTAGCCCTCTCTGCTCCCCAAGTGTTACAGCTATCTGAGCTTGACAGAGAGTTGGCTTCAGATCCTTCACTTTCTCAGATATTAGCGGCATTATATACAAGCCATCCTCTAAAACTAGGGTATACTTTGGTCCAAGGCAGATTATACTACAAAAACAGATTAGTAGTACCAGCACAGTCATGTCTAATTTCCCCCATTCTATAATTGTCGCGATAACCGATGGGGGGCCATTTGGGGCATCAAAATTCTCAAACGATCTTCATGTTCTATTGGAAAGGAATGAAGCATGGCATTCAATCATATGTAGCAGTTGTCCAGCTCTGGTTAGCAGAACAAATATTCAATGCTCTCTCCAAATGGCCTCCTCCAACCACTGCTCATACTGCAAAAAATCTGGGAGGACCTTTCTTTGATTTTATTGAAGGTCTACCGAAATCAGAGGGGTGGGACACCATCTTGGTTGTTGTGGATCGTTTGAGCAAATATGCCCATTTTATAAGGCTTAAGCACCCCTTCACGGCTGAAATTGTAGCTGCAGTTTTTGTTAGGGAGGTGGTCCATCTACATGGCATTCCTCAATCTATTGTCTCGGACTGTGATAAAATTTTTCTTAGCAAGTTTTGGGGCGAGATCTTTAGACTACAAGGAACGACCTTTCGTTTCAACACAACCTATCACACCCAATCAGACGGTCAAACGGAGGTTCTCAACAGATGTTTGGAAACTTATTTGCGCTGTTTTGCAAATCAGAAACCTAAGAAGTGGGGGCAGTATCTTTTGTGGGCAGAATATTTGTATAATACATCCTTTCACACGGCAGCCCAAACCACTCCCTTCCGCATTGTTTACGGTCGGGACCCCCCATCTCTCTTAACTTATGAAGCAGGGTCTTCTGTCTTCATGGAGGTGGATCAGCCAAACGCAGAACGAGATGCCATAAGTTGTCTGAACTTTGTTAGCTTTCATCGAGCCCAACAAAGGATGAAAACTCAAGGTCAGCAAAACGCTGTGGATATTGCCTTCGAGGTAGGTGATCTAGTACTTCTCAAACCAATCATTCCATAATTCGACAACAAATCTTAGCTCATCAGGTTAATGAGAAACTCTCCCCTCGTTTTTATGGCCCCTTTACTATTCTGGCTAGGGTGGGTCCAATTGCTTATCATCTCCAACTCCCTACTGACGCCAAAATCCACCCGGTGTTTCATGTCTCACAATCCCCCCCCCCTTCCTCCCTTGCCAATCTTCCTGTATGACACTCTACACTTGCATGTAGAACCTAGGGCAGTTTTGGGAGTTCACCCATCCTCCATTTCACCACACTCTTCTCCGGATGTCTTGATCAAGTGGCAAGGATTGCCAGTCCACGACGCTTCTTGGGAGAGTTTTGCTATGATAAACATCTGCGCCCCAGCACTATCTCTTGATATTTTCAGCTCCTGTTTCCAGGTAAATATAAACCTCCAATTTATTTCACATACTCTAGACGTAAAGGCACCAAGGCTTCCAATCCAGGCATGACAAGCATGGGAGAGAATATTCTTCAGTTAGTGGGTATTAATTGTTGTCTAGGTGGTGGAATGCGAAGCAGGAAAAAGTAGCGGTTGTAAGGAGAGGGGCCTCTCAAATTGTTCCCTTTTTATCTGAATTCCATTTTTATTGTCTTTTGCTTAGAACCCTATCAGCATCAGAATAGAGAAGTAATCTTGGAGTAAAAACCATAGTTTTAAAAGGTATGCTTGAAGTGCACCTAGGCTCAAGTCACAACCACTCCCTAGTGATAGCAAAAACAAGCTTTCAACATTTGACTACAGCTCAAGGTCCATCACTCTGGGAAGTGGAGTTAGTTCGTGGAAGTTTATGGAAACGTAAAAGCCATTCATTACTCTGACTTTATGTTTTTCTTAAAGCATTTTTTCCCTTTCTTCTTGGAAGTCTGTGGACACCTCGAGCAAGTGCGAGTAGTGGACACGTTTCTTGTTTCTGGCTACCATTTTCCTTTAAAATGATATAATTTTGTTGCAAATATAGCTCAATCAAAAGTCAAATACTTCTGAAATAGATTATGCTAATTGGTTCTTGTCTTTTGGAGGTTATTTGAGTTAAAATAAATTTAATTTCATACGATGCTGATGCCCATCTTGCTATAATTTGAACTATGTTGTTAGTTTCACAGCAAGGTCAGCTTTTTCCAAAATCATATGGCTGATACTAGATGCCCCTTTGAAGTTTGATGCGTTTTTTTCCTTTTTGTTCTATATAAATTTTAAGATTATTTTTATAGGATTGTACCATAAACTTTTAGCTTGCAACTGCAATTCTAATAATTTGAGTGGATAGGGTGCATTGTGTTAAACCTTCTAATAATTTGATTGGATGGGCTGCATTATGTTAAACTTCTGTAGTTTCATAAATGAGATGACTTGTAACAATTAGGGTTTAATCATGGTCAATCTTATGTATGACTGGGAATTTTTCACATTTTATGGGCATTTAAGAAAATGCAAAGTGAATCAAGAGAGTTAGATTGTAATGTTTTGTAATTCCTGTGATCTTACATTTATTTGGCTACAAATTTCAGGTAGATATGACTGCACTAAAGCAAATGCGGGACAATGACCTGAAGGAGTTGGGAATACCGATGGTATATTCTTTTTCCTTTTGGATATGTGATTGTTTGTTGATTACAAAATGTTTTTCTGTGACTTGATATTTAGGTTTTTGAGTCCAGACACCCCAACATAGATAAGGAACAAACAACTTGTCATGCAGAAAAAGAAAATTGTGGTTGTGAAGAGAGAAAAGGGAGAATCCCTAATTTTTATTATATTCACGAAAAACTAACTACTACATTACATATTGGACTTATATATATATACATGCCTGGACCCACAATACAAGCAAAGAAATGGTGCGAAAGATCGTATAATATCTAAACACTCTTCAAGTCGGGAGCATATATGTCATATGCACCAAGCTTATTACAAAACGTATTTAATCTCTGCGACTCTCAGAGATTTAGTAGCATGTCGCACGCTGATCATTTGAATAGATAAAACTAGTAGCCACACATCCCGAGCGCGATCTTCTCTCTAATGAAGTGATACTAACTTCAATGCTGCTTGTCCTTTCATGGAAGACTGATTGATGCAATATGCAAAGCATCCCGGTTATCACAAACGAAGCCCATCCGCTTCATCCTTTCCAAATCTTTAACCTCCGTATGTGTCTAGCCATAAGGAGTTCACATGTTGCCAGAGTCATAGCTCGATACTCGGCTTCAACGCTAGATTTGGCCACTATATGTTGTTTCTTACTCTTCCAAGATATTAGGTTACCACCAATGAAAACACAAGATCATGGAATGTCTATCTCATGAAGAATAGCCTAACTGCATCCTGTGGTAACCAACAACCCGGGTATGACCTCATTCCGTACAAACACTTTGGTATGGTGTACTTGATATATCGAAGAATGCTGACATAACATCCCACCCGCTATCAGCACAGGATTCTTCAGGAACTGACTAACAACACTATGTGAAAAGAAATGTCCGCCGAGTAATGGTGGAGAGAAGTCTGGCCATTCTGCTGTTTGCCGACATTCCTGTAGATCCCGTAGAAGACTCCTGCCAGTCCCGGTGCAAGCTCTGACATTGGGATCCAGAGTGTACTAAACTTACAATCTGGGTCATACCGGTTTCTTCCAAATGTCTAAAGCATACTTACTGGGGAAAGGACTACACCCAGAATCGGATTGAAATATCTTAATTTTGGTAGAAAGTACTGAGTTTTTAGTCTCAAAGTGGTGAAAAGGTGTTGTTTTAGTTTCCAATTAACCCATCACCGCCTGCTTCGGCCCACATAAATAACTTACAACATATCGTCAAGAGTTAAGCGATGATAAAAACCTAATGGACCGTTGTAATCGCTAAGCATGCCAAATTCTTGAACAATAGAACTAAAACTGCCAAACCATGCTCGAGGAGATTGTTTCAAGCCATATAGAAAATGGCGTAACTTGCACACTAAACCGCACCCCCGAGTTAAAACAAAACCAGACATGGTTGTTCATATAAAACTTCTCTTAAGATCAATTAGAAGGAACATTTTTAATATCCAACCCATAAAGCTGCCAAGAACACACATGCCCACGGAGAGAAGGAGACTGAGTAGAGCCAGCAAATCTCTGCAACCGGGAGAATATGTCACCATAATCGTAACCATAACTGAGTATATCCTTTAGCAACCAAGTAGGCCTTAAGGCGATCAATCCTGGATCATCAAAGACTAACCTTAACTGTGTAAAACCTAACGACAAACCAAATTGAAACTCTTATCATAAATGGCAAAATAACAAGATCCTCTAAGTGCGCTTATGCGTGAGCAACCATTTCATCTACCATTGTCTGTCGCTAGCCCATATAGGAAAGAGCCTCATTGGTGTTCTTAGGAAGAGAAATGAGATATATAGAACAAATGCAAGAGTAGTGTGAAATGATCAATGGTAACTCAAAAAATTTTAAATTGTGATGAGGATTGCTGCAGATCGATTACCTTTCGAAGAGCAATGGGTAAGATAGTAAAGAGGCAGAGTCAGGTAGAGAAGTTAAATGGGATAGGAAGTGAGTCAAGAGTGGCCTCAATGTAATGAGAGGAACAACTTAACTGATTTTACTATGATAAACTTGAAGTGGTTGAAAAGGTACATCATCAAATATAGGCAAGGAGATACTGATAAGAAAAAAATCAAATATAGGCAGGGAGATGATGGGAAGGGGTAAGATTTCAGTAACAGGAAGAGACTCGGAGGAGGAGAAGAAGGGTGAGTCCTCAAAGAATGTGACATCAGCAGAGAGAAAGTATTGATGAGTCTCGAGGAATAACAACGTATAACCATCAAGTTTGAGTGTTTTAAGAAGATGATTTCGCGGCTTTGGCGAAAGTTTGTCTCATTCCGAGGAGAATATTAACAAAGCAAGTACAACCAAAGACATGAGGAGGAAGGAAATAAAGTGGTCGGGTCGTGAAAAAGAAGTGAATAAGGAACTGATCATGTAACATAGATTTAGGCACAGATTAATCAAATAACAAGTCAGGAAGAACATTCCCTAAAACTAAAAGGAACATGGGGATAATGGAGGAGGAGAGTACTGAGTCATTCTAATAAGATGACGAATTGATTCATGATCCCATTTTGTCGGGAGGAGTAAGGAACACGGGGGAGAAGACTAATGAAGGATCCCATGTTGGGACATAAATGAAATAAAGGGTGCAGAAAAATATTCTTTGACATTGTCATTACCTAACACACGAATAGAAATATTGAACTGGGTCAAAATTTCAGCATAAAATTTCTGGAAAATAGAATATAACTCAACTCGATTTTTCATTAAAAATAACCAAGACACTGGTATTTACCATCAACGAAAAGTCAAAAAATACCGAACTCTAAAGACGCAGTCCGACAAGGACCCCAAACATCAGTGTGGACAAGTTCAAAAGGAGATTTTGCTCGATTATTCAAATGCTTTGGGAACGAGACATGAGTATGTTTCCCAAACCGATGTGATCTGGCACACGTTTACAACAAAGTGGAAAACGAGTGACCATCTTCCGAAACTTAGAAAGACTAGGTGCCTGGGAAGACCAGGGATGAGGAGAGGAGCATCATGGAACGCAACCGCAGAGGTGATGCCGGGCGGAGGTGATGAGGTCTCTGAGACTCACGTCCGATGTCAATTGGTTTTCCTGCACTCGTCCCGTAAGGTCACAAATTTATCTAAAAAATAATGGAGCAGCTTTAAGAGTACGAGTGGATTTTTGGCTGATGGAAATGGGGTGATTAAAGGGACACCTGTGGAGTATAGCGATGGGCTTAGAGGTAAAGGAGGAGGATACAAACCAATACTTTTAGCCTCAATTCGAGAACCATTAGCCAAGGTAACAAAGAGGTATAGTGGTAGTAGTGCAAGAGAAGAGAAAAGATCTTGATTACCAGATATGTGATCAAAGCACTAGAGTTCAGAACTGTAGTCCAAGAGAAGATGTAGCGAGCAAGGTGCAGAGACATTACCGGGTCTTGGCAATTCTGATGCAATAGAAGTCGACTTAGTCTGTGAAGATAGTCATCGACTCACGTTAGTAGGGGAATACCCCGAGATGTGGGAGGAGCTCGTGAGTCCGGGTGGCCGAGAATCCTGGACCGTAAGATCAATATGGGCAATGCGGGAGGCCCATGTAATCGATAACAATGATCACAGCCAAGCTTATCAAGAAGAGAGTGCAAAGTGGAGGACGTTGTCCTCTACTTTGGTTACCACCGTCCCCCTCGGCGTTAGCCTGAGAAACTAACACGTATAACTGCCATATCATGACAAGTCCGAATGGAGGAGATACTGAGGAGGCGATCAAACACATCAATCCAAGGATCGACCGATGGATTCAAGAATTTGATTCCTGACGGTCTCAAGATCTCGATTTTTATACTAATAAGAGTAAGGACTACGGTTGACCTCATTAATCAAGGCTGGCTGCCCCCAACATCACTTTCAATAAGAGGCATCACCGGTCAAGAACTCTCCTTAAGAGAGGCAATCAGCCGATATAATTAGATAAATCCACGTCCTGCTTGTCGACATTGACAATAGCGTAAAACCGCCTTATAAAGGCGCTGATATCATTCATAGAACTTTGCCCGACATTCCAAAAACTAAAACATGTTTTGTCACCGAAGATGAAGCAAATTTTTTGGATCAAACTGATCGCTATAATATCGCTACATAGCTTACGCATCTATTTTCTTCCACGCACCTTGTCACAACATTGTGTATAAGATCCTTCTAAAGGTGAATAAAGATTGACTGCAACCTCACCCCATGAACTAGAGTTCCACATAAGCTGACCAGGAAAGATAATTCTCACTACCAATCAATTTTTCTGATGTGATAGTAAGAGATCTAAAGATAACAGATGTAAAAATAGGATTTTTAGTCACCATATCCACTTAACTGGAGATTGAATCACGTTTGGTTTAAAAAGAGCCCTAATAGGAGGGCGAATCACAGTTGTGGAACTTGAGATGAAGAAAAGTGACCCAAATCGTGGAGAAGAGCTGACCGACTTGAGGTGCTGGAGCCTAAATGGTAAAAAGGCGATAAGAGGGCTCAGGAGGACTCGTTGGAGGATGGATCAGCAAGACAAGGCCGGACGAGCTGAGGATGGAATCTCGCATCGAAAAGTTGGCTACGCACCCACACGGCCAAGTGGAACGTAGGCCACCGGAGAAGAGCGCGCGTGGAAAGCTTCAAGCTCAAGTGGTTTCATGTAGATCGGTCTCTGTAAGGGCCTGTAATCTGTTTTGCTTTTGAGAAGAGCTTGTTGAAAAGTCACCGAAGGGTAAGGAGATCCGGTATGCAAAAAGGGCTATGAGATGCCCACTGCTCATGAAATCCATAAAAATACGGTCTAAGAATAAAGTGACTGAAGGAAACATTTGGCTATCGAAAAATTAGGTTTTCCATTCGGCTCTCGATACCATGTGAAGAGAGGTTCTGGAACTTAATTTTTATATTCAACATAAAAAAAATTAAATCAAAAAAAACTACTACATTACATATTGGACTTATATATATATATATATGTCTATAGGTCTACAATCCAAAGAAGAAAATAAAAGGAAAAGACTACAATATCTAATAGTGGTTATGAATCTCAGCCTTTTTTTTTTGGATAAATATGAATTTCAGTCAAATTAAATATTGTGTCTGCTTGCTGTTGGACTTCTTTATAACACACAGCGCTGTGTTAAGTCTGAACAAACCTTTCTAGGACTAGGTAATACCCTCCTTTAAGTCCATGCCACATACCAATTATAAGCAAATGGAATGCAGATCAAATCCTCAGTCTCCATGCTGATGGGCTTCGACAAATTGTTAACATATGCATATACACATACACATACAAGGAAATGCATCCCACCAAACTTACATCAAATCCTATAATCCCCTTGTTTGGTTTTATGTTAATAGCATGGTTAATCGTAGAGTTTGCCACATAGATGAAAGTTCTAGAGAAAGTAGAATATGTGAGGACCTATCATCTGATGATGGAGAGATGCTCTCCCACACGTTTGCTTGAGCAGTTGTTGAAATAAGTTAGCTGTCAGTTGCTTTATAAGGCTGTTTGAATTTCAGGGACCGAGGAAGAAGATCCTCCTTGCTCTGAGTCCTCGTTCGAAACAACAAGTGTAGCAGCTCCAGATTTGGACCTCCCTGTATCTGTATTTATGATCTTTCTGGTACAAAAAGAGAATAATGGGGGAGGAATTTATTTTGTTGTTTGTTGGTTTTGATTATTGATTCGCTTTTATATATCATCCATGTTTAGCACAACATTCTAGCATCCTAATTCCTGTGTGTAAAAAAAAACATCAAACTATTTGTATCACATTCTGAATTTAATTTGTGGCCCTTAGATTTTGTTGTAAAAAGCCACATTCTATTCTAGATCTAATTTTATTCTAGTCATTATTTCTTGGATCTTAAGTGGCAAGCGTCACTGGTCAATTTTTTTCTAGGAATTAGGTTTTTATTACTCGATTCTTTTTGGCATTTTCGACATAACATGAAGCTCCATGGTTTCCAGATAATATCGTTGTCTTTGGTTACTGTCAATTACTTTTTCTTTTTTTTTTTGACATTTATTCATCTTACATTACATCGTTGTTGTACTATGTTCTTATAGAGACTCTGAGTCATAAACCTCCAACTTCCGTACACTCATCTCCCTGTTACCATAAGCTTCAAGGACTTTACTGTAAGTTACTAAGAAATTGAAAAATATGTTCTAGAAAATTATTTTCTTTTATTTGATTTCACTGTAAAAAAAAATCATATATAATTCATATTACTTGGAAATCTGTGCATCTTTAAGTTATTCAATTGTTAAATAAAAATTGGAAAAATAGGTAAAATAAATTAAAATGACATAAAAATAATTTATTAATTTTAAATCAAAACTTTATTTTATTTCATCTATGTTTCCTATTTCTTTTCTTTTCTCATGTTTTCCTATAAACTTACAGATAACCAGTCACACATTATCGTAGTTTCGTAATTGTCTCTTTCTCTAACCCTTTATTGAATAGAAGGATCATTTTTAACGGATTTCAAACTACAAGAGAATATCATTTAGCCAAATTAAGAATGATTTTATAAAACACGTAATCAAATTTGTTAAAAACTTTAAAGATTAGAGGATGGTTAAGAATGGCCTAACTAAGAGGCGACTAAATGCATTATAAACCTTTCACATATTAAGTTACAGGATTTTAAATATATATATATATATATATATATATATATATATATATATATATATATATATATATATATATATGGTATATATATGTATCACGTTAGAAATGTCGGATATATCGCGAAATATCGCCACAGTACGTGAATTTATCGAGCTTTTATTGGAAATATTGGCTCAGATTTTTTCAATATTTTCGCCAATTTTGTGGAAATATCATCGATCCGATCCAAAATCCTGGAATGGCAAATTCCTCTGCACAAAGCCCTTTCACTTCTTTGATATTTAAGGCATAAAAATAATATATATTTGAAATAAATCATCTTTCACTTTTTATAACATCAATCTTATTTTAAAAAATAACTAGCACATGGTTTTTATTTTTTTTCATATTCATAGTTTAAGATTTTTTTAAAATAACAAAGCAGCTGGTTTAAGCAGGATATTTGGAAACGTATTCACTTCAAGAAGCACAAGCTTTGCAGTAACCCATGCCGATTTTAAGTGAGCTGCGCCAACAAGGGACGCTTTATTCCTTCTGTGCTGGTAATATTTTTCTCGTTGCTTACTAACAGCAAAACAATGTTTGCCGCTTCATTCTTGCCGTAAATGCCATAGGCACCCCGACTTTATGGTTTGAATAACTCTGTCATTAATACCAATTTATGTACTGATTCTATTAATTTAACGCTAGCTTCGCTTGACAAAAAAAAAGATTTTTTAAAATAATATATATTAAAATAATTTCTTAATAAATTATAATATTTTAAATTATTATTAATTGATTAGATAAAATATTAAAATTAATATATTTTTAATTATAAATTAATGATAATAAAATATACTATATTAATAATAATAATTTATTTTTAATGGATAAATTTCAATCATATATATTTTTATTTTAATATCACAATTATTTTATTGAAGGGATAAATTTTAAAAGATAACATTATCTGCTTTTTTTAAAAAATAAAACGTAATTATAACAATAATAATTTATTTTTAATGAATAGATTCTAATAATATATATTTAAATTTTAACATTATAAAGATTTTGATGCAATTATAATTTTTAAAAGATAAGTATTATCTGACATAAAGAATTTAAACTTTTTCAAAGTATTTTCATCAATCTTATCTAATTTGTGTTTTATAGATTTTTTATGTAAAAATATTCATCAAAACCGATAATGATTTGCATGCACACACGTGTTTCTTGGGTCACTAAAGGTGAATTTCTAACTAAGCAAGGACCCAAATTCACATGTGGATTTCGCTAATGGGGGTGTAAATGGGCCTCGCTTATTTGCATTGAGAATTGGGTTTCATGTCCAGAAATATTTCATACACGTATACTGTATAGGGCTGCAACTCGGGCGGGTTGGATCGGGATGAGAGCCAACTCAAGCTAAACCCAAATATGAATAGATAAACTCAAATATAACCTGACCTAACTTCCAATCCGGGAAATTATGAAATTCGGGTTGATTTTATGTTGATCAGGTTAATTGGGTTATGTCTGATTAGTCCAAGTTGAGTTAAAATTTTTATTAAGTTACAAAATAATTTAATAACTTTATATGAATTACAAAATGATTAATTTAATGAAATACAGAAAAATAAAAAATTAAAAAAAATATAAAATACATTAGCTCAAAGAATGCACAATCCCAAGTATATATATATACTTGGGTTTGGGTTGGATCGGGTTATCTAAATCATTAGTCCAATTCCAACTGGAATTATAAAAAGTAATGTCTAATTCCATTCAAACATCGAGTTGGATCGGGTTAAGCGGCCCAAGTTGCAGCCCTAGTACTGTATGTGTTACCTTATAAGTTTGGACAAAATAATAATGACACGTACATCTTATCCTCAACACTCCCATCATTCTGCCTTAATCTACATTCTTCTGCCCTACCTTTTATAAGGTATGGACAAATAATATGACCAATTGCACTGACAATGAAAGTTTTTTTAAAAATCACTGTATAGTCTTATATGGCTATTTTAAAAGGGAAGAAACTGGCTGGCAAAGTCAATACAATTATCATCAACAACTATATTTAATTCCAGAAAAATTAAAGGAGAACGTAAAAGAAACAGAATAGAGGAAAAATAAAAAAAGTAAAACGAAAAATAAATTTAAAGTTAATAAATAACTTTTTTTCTAGGATTTTTCTATAAACCCAGATACTGCTTTCAAACTCAGAAGGGGAAGAGATAGGAAGTGAGAAACAAAAAGAATTGCACCAGAAAAGCTGAATCAAATTCTTATTCTGGCCTCCCTCTAGTTAAATTTTTTAGGGTTTCTGAAACAGGGTCAGAAGGATGTAGCATCTGCAGTCCAGAGAGAATCTTTTACGAGACCATTAACTTTTTGTCTTTTTTTTTTTGTCCTCCGAATCAGTAGTCCATATGAAAGATCAACAATTAAGACCCGACTTGTTTAATACCGAATAGAATACTAAAGTTAACGGTTCGATAAACCTCCAATGGACTTGAACCGGTGATCATGGGAAGCAAACTCAAGGTAGGACCAATTGAACTACCCCTCGGGTTATTAAGCATCATTGAGTGTTATGAACAAAGTATATGTATTCAACAACAATACACATCTCACAGCTGGGAAAACAGCTAGCTAGCCACAGGCTGCCTTCTCTATATTGATCTTCAGTCACTCATACATATATGCTTCTGATTTTAATGTTTGATAGTATGCTTCCTGCTGTTCTCTACTAACTGTTGTTTCCTATGGTTTTGAGATGTGAACAGCATCTACCTAGTGTGTGATCTTAAAGCAGACTCTATTCTAAATTCCAAAAGCATTCTGATACAAGTATGGGTGTAGTCTATGGCTATGTTTGGTTCCTAGAAAGCTCAAGAAAAAATGCTAGTGTAAGAAAATATTGAAGAAAACTATAAGGAAAGAAAAAAATGAAGAAAAATAGAAATGAATCTTAACATATATACTAATTTAATTGGCTATTTCAAACTTACTTCATGTATTTTCACTCATCAATATAAAGTTTAAATAATTTAAGAATATGGTCCTTGAGGGCTGAGGCCAGGCTCATGTAGTAAGGGGGGATGGGTATACGATAGGTCCCATGTTTGAGTCCTATAAGAACAAAATATTACAATGGTGTAATGTACAAGTAAATATATATAAGAAAAAAAAATATATGTAAGTTTCTAAATGATTTTATTTATATTTAGTTTCTTTCTGATTTCTTATCAAACAACTAAGCTAAATATAAGAAAATCATTTTCTTTAATATTTTTTTCAACATTCTAGAAAGCAAACACAACCTATCTATTTCCAAGCAGGCAAAAGTTCTTTAAGAAGGGCATTTATCTAAGGATGAAAATATCGGTTTCGACGGATATATCGATACTTGGATTTTACGGATATATCGGATATATATCAGTGGATATTTTTACATGAATATCGATAATCGGAAATTAAACTGCTAGATCAATTCATAACCGTTGATCAAGTCGGATTTCAAATCTGGCCATTTAAATATATTCTCCGAGAGTATCCATATATCCTCCGATATATCCCAATATATCCTCTGAGAGATCTCATATATCTCCGATATATTCGATATATTCCTCGATATTTTACCGAAAAATTAAACTAACGCTACGCTACGTATTCGATATTTCCACGATATATCGGTCATCGTCGATATCGTGTCAAACATCACCGATATCAGATATATCAGAGATATATCGATGGATATATCGGATATTTTCATCCCTGCTGATTTATCATAATTTGCAACCAAAGAGTGAAAAACTGCAGTCACAGATGTTGATCAGAGATATGAAGCTCAAAAAAAGAAAAAATTCTGCAAACTATATGATAAAGAATACAATTATCATAAGCTAATCTGCATTACCTAGTTAGAGAAATCTTTTATCAGGTAATGCTTCTTGTGATAATGCAGTACTAGCATGAAGCAAAGGGAAGTATATGTGTTTATATATTGAATTTATAGTGCAAAAAGAAGATGCTTAATGAAAAGCAAAACCCAGATAGAATTATTATCTAACACTTCAAACTTTTGCCTTTTAACAAATTCATGATACTTTTTAGGGTCTACAGCTAACCCAAATAAAAGAAGCAGAATTCAAGGTTATATATATATATATATATATATTCAAATAGGCAGCTACAATGCTACATATCTTTTTCAATATGCCTCTATCTTCTCTCCATATATTTCTACTCATCAAATCTATGTTATTCTTAATCACACACAAATACCTAAATCTGATGCAGCAAATACTCATACATAGATCATATGGTGTTCATGCAGCCATGGGTATGGCAACCACATGCAAACTCTCTTTGCATGCAGAGTTGTTCACACATCTTTTTTTTTTTTAAGTTTTCTTCATCCATTTCAGTATCATCATCATTATTATCATTTTCTGAACATGTTTTTGCAGAGGAGAAGCAAACCAGAGCTAGGAAAATTGTTTTAAAGGCATGAGAAGATCAAACCCTATCTGGGTTTTTCAAGAATTGTTGAAACTCTTGGCAGAGTGAATGAATAATGATTGTTGGTGTTCTCAACTAAGAAAAGTAGAAAACACAATAACATTTAATAAACAGTAAACACACATACCAACATGCCATTATCAAGTTTCTTCATTTACCAAGAACACCAAAATTCAAGTAAAAAAAAGGCATAACAAATTAAGCAAAATATTAAGTTTAATAGATGAAAAATGAAGAAACCCATATAGCAGAAAAGGTTCTTGACTTGAGCATGCTTTTGATTTGGTTGGATCTAGCAAGTAGCAAAAACAATCGGACCGAGACGCTTGATTCCCCAGGGGAAAAGAGAAAATAAAGAGTTGATGGAGCCTCAGCTGTTTGGGGCCTCAGAAAAAGACCATGGCTAATTTTCTCTCAAGTAGATCCTTCTCCTCTTTCTTCTTCTTCTTCTTGTAGGGGTGTGTGGCTGATGGGGTTAGTGGTTCTTGATCTTCTTCTTCTATGTAGAGATGATGATGATGATGATGATGGTGATGATGATGATGATGGTGGTGGAGATGGTGGGTTGTAAGGGAGTAATGATGGCGGTGGTGGTGGTGGAGAGTCAGAGGGAGGAGGAAGGTGGAGAATGAGGAGGAGGGCATGATGATTGCTGTTGGGTGTTTGAGGTGAAAGAAAATAGTAAAATCCAATGTATTTTGTGCCATTTCTTGCGGGCTTGATTCTCTCTCTCTCTCTCATTCATATGTAGAGAATAATGACCACTGAACCCATGGTTCTCCCTTTTCCCATGCCTCAACCCCCCTTGTTGTTCTCTCTCAAAAAAGGAGACCCCAACTTTTTTTATTTTTTTATTGGATGAGTAAAATAAGATAAAGGCTAAAGCAAAACCCCCATCTCAAAAACACTACATCATTGCACTAAAGGTTCATACAACCCCTTCTAAACTTTGCATATTCCACCTATTGAGATGAATATTTGATCTGCAAGATGATTGGATGAAAAAAGCCTCAAGGCTGCAGTAGGTGAAGGAGGTGAATCTTTATTGATCTTTATACATAACATTTTTAATAAAGATATTCCTTTTCCTCTCTACAGTAAAAGGCTGTTTGTGACCGTATATGGGGAGTAGGAGTAGTAAGAAATGGCTAAAACTTTATTGGGGTTAGTTAAAGACGAGGAGAGTTTGGCAGCATCAACACCTATATATATATATATAAGTAATATAACTAGGAGCAAGATTAAAGAATTGAGTCTTGATAGAGGGAATCATAGAATTCAGAATGAGAGAGAGAGAGAGAATCGAGGGAAAAAAAAAGGGGGGGAAAAGAGAGGTGGGAGAGTAGGAGAGAGTGTGATTTGACCCTTTGATGGAGAAAGTGTTGCTCAGTGAGAATATGAACCTAAGCCCCCCTCACCCCCTCCCCTCCCTGCAAAAAGAGATTTTTGGTATTATGAATAGAGACATATTACCTCTTGGTTGCTGTGTTATCTGCATTTTTAAAGTACAAAGCTTATTATAAATTCAATCACACTCTTATAAAATCAAAATCAGTAATTCATCATGCCATTTATAAATGGGAAATTTGTGTTTCATTGTATTAATTTGAAAATATTTACAAAAAAGATGATTTAATAAAAAAATAATTGTTTTAAGGTATTGTAGTACTCAAATAGTACTATCACTATTAAAATATAATTATTTTTTTATGAAATCATATGAAATCTTGTATTTTACATTTTTTATGATTTCTTTATAATTATTTTCCAATTAATAGATTGAAACATAAGTTTTCCTTTAAAAATCAATATAAGTGAAACTCATATACACCATCCATCTCATTATAACCTATGTCCCATGGATTATGGAGGATAATATCAACCTGTCTTTATCACATCCCACATAATTAGAGGAGAAGTTTCAAACATTATATAAACATGATTTCTTCTTAACATAGTTACATAGTAAATGCATTTAAAAAGTGTTAGGAACTTTTAACTCCAACAATATATACGTAATTAAGGTCAGAGATTCGATTCTTTTTGTATTGTATAGTCATAAATTCATAATGAGATTTACTTCAAAAAAAAAAAAAATGGAGATAATTTTAAAAAGTGAAAGTATGAAGAGATGGGTGAGTCCCATTGATTGATTTTGACAAGTAGGTAATGTAGAAGACAAAATGCTAGTTGTCTTCCTTCTTTGAAATAGAAAAGTACTGGTTCTTACATTATTTTGAATGGCTTTTATCTTTTATAATCTTTGGCTCAATGACTTTATGTTTGACCCTGATAAAGCATCTCCCAATGAATCAGTCTTTTCCCTTGTGCCAAACAGAGTTGGAGTTAATGGGAAAAGTGACTTTCATAAAATGCAAAATAGTCCAGGAAAAAAGTGCAAAATTTTCCCATGAGATTCAAATCATTTTTCTAACAAAACAAAGTCCCAACAACCCCAAAGTTCAAAAGGCCAGTTTTTTTCATGTCTTCTCACCCCCACTATTGAATCATTGATGCCTGTGTTTTCTTGTGCATTTTTAACCCTACATGTTTTCCCCCTCCCTATTCTTCCTTTTCCACTTTTTCTGAGTTTTGACCAATGTGGGTTTGCCACATCCCCTACGACTCCTACCTTATAATTACAGATACTGACTTTGTCCTTATTTTATAAAAATGGGTACTACAATTTTGTTCTTTATTTTAATTTTCAAATATTAAAAAAAAAACCCTTGGATTTCTGTAAAAGCCTAAAAGGAATTACTCTGAAATCTTACTTTATCCATTGCCAACTCTTTTAACAGAATATTACTCTTATCAAAAGATTCTTTTCCCTTAGGTTTTGAAATTTGTAACCCACTTTTATTCATATGTATACTTCAGGAGTTTGGTAAGATGTCAATTAGGAATACTATGGATAAAAAAAAAACATAAAGAATATATTTGATTTTTTTTATTATAAAAAATAAGAAAAACATATAAAGCACTAAATTAAAATAATAATTACATTTTTTAAAAGAATGAATCAAACAAGCTCTAATATTTTTCTAACATTAAATTTTACAAAATATTTTTATTTCAACTTAATTAGAGGTGGTTCTTGGTTTTTCCAAGAGGGTAGCAAGCGTCTTTGGATACTCGTAAGTAAATTCACTTGTCTTATTAAAAATTTTTTGAGTGTTACTTCTTGTATCCAACCACAACATATGGTCCACTTTAGACCAAAAGAAACCCTTAATAATGTATATATTATCACTTGAGCTCTAGAAGGGCTAACACATCTATGAGATCCTTTCAAAAAAAAAGAAAATAAAAAACACATCTATGAGATAAAGAAAAACTTTTATATATATATATATATAACCCTAGTAACTTTCGTGGGATGTCATAAACACTCTTTCCTGTCCTTTTCATGTAGATAACATCCATATTGTCATAATGGGATCTAGGGCCAAATAAACCCCACTTTAAGATTATATATATATTGACTCTAATAACATGTTATTTTCGTTTGGCTCAAAGAGGCATTCACGATTTTAAAATATGTTTATAAGATTAAATGAGTTTATACTAATAAAAAACTTTACGTTTTATCCAATTGTTTGTATCAAAATCTAATTTGGCCTAAACTAATGTTTATTTAAGTCTAAGCCCAAGTCTAGGGTTAAAAATCCAAATGAAATAGGTCTTAACCCAGGTAAAAAAACTCATGTAAAAAGTCTAAGGAATTTTTGAAGATTGGCTAACATAAGATAAATAAGATTTTTTTAAGAGACAACAAGAAAATAGATAAACTTAAGGAGTAAGTCTCTCTAATGGAGACACGTGAGCAACTACTTGAGGTGGTGGAAAAAGCTTTGGGGAGCAAGCCTCCCTAATGGAAAAGTCGATAGTTACTTGAGGAGGTGCGAAGAATGGAGAAAATACAAGACTTTGATAGTTATTCAATGACTCCTATAAAATGAGGGAAGCTCTCACAGAGAAGGAACCAACAACTAATCAATCAACAACAATGAATTACTTACAACAGTTTAGTCATTCTAGTAAAATTTCAAGTTAATTTTATTTTTGCAATACTCTGTCATTTCAATTTTTATAGTGAAATGCAACAATTTCTACAATAATTCATTCATTTCAAATTTCCTAGTGAAATATGATAATTTCTCGAGCAACTCCTTCAACTTTCTTTTTATTTACTTAAATTTATTTATTATGGTATTTTTACTTAGATTTTGGGGAAATGTCAATGGAATCAATGAACCTATTTTTCGTCTGATTAGAAGTTTGATTTTCGGCGCACTATTAGTTTGAAAACACTTTAATTTCTTGGCATACTTGCACATTTTTTTGATTGTCATTATGTATGTTGAAGTGAAATTCACAAAAATCACCAACATATTTTTGGCACACATTGGTGGGACGTATCTTTGTTGAAGATGCCACCAATGTTTTGGAGTAAGATATTTGTAGAGTCTCATGACCCAAGATCTGATGCTGCCAAGAGGAAATTGTTCCAATAATGGGGGAGCAAAGAAATCCCTTTTCTATCAAATTTGATGATTTTCAGGCATTGATAGATGAATTGAAGAACAAGAACTTGATGACCATACAACGTTTTGAACGACTTAAAGCACAAATGGTTGAGCAAGCCAAGGTCAAGGTCGAGTAGGCCAAGGTTAAGGCCGATCATGCTAAGGTCAGGGTAGAGCATACTAAGACCATTATTGACGATCAAGCTAAAGCAATGGCCAAGCAAGCCAAGGCCATTGTGGAAGAGTGAAAACAACAAACTCAATCTCAAGTGAAACTCTTGGAGGCAACCTCGGGAGTTATGGGAGAAACAAGACAACATAAATAGAAAGTTGCTTCTGGACCTACATGTCTCGCCCTCGAGCCTGACTTGAAGGGTGAACCGAATCCGGGGATGCGAACCGTTTCAAAACCATTTGTCAAAACACATTTCATATGAACATTCTTATATATGAATATATGATATCATTACTAATACATTCATTAATATGATAAATATACATCATATCATTTCAAGATGGCTCATATATATTATTTAGTACAACATATTGATACAAAATGGCATTTCATGCTTTTACGACATACATTTACAAAATATTATTAGAGTTCACCCATTTTTCACCCCAATAGTAAAATACATCCCATGAAGATTTTTACATATTTGATTTCAATACAAAATAATTATATGATATCATGAAATGTAGTGGTATGCATGAGACGGAGCATTTACGTGTACTCCGAACTGTATGACGGTAACTCTATGCTCGACGGTCTTCAGTCTTGCTACTATCTACACGATACCTGCGCGTGAGAAATCAACACACTAAACATTTTCATGCTTAGTGGTTCTTTACATTTCTATTCTCATTTCATACAATCAATACAACATATATATATATATATATATAAACATATAAATAACATTGCTCATATGTATCAATTAATCATCTCAATTACATCCAATATGTTTATTTTCAAACAACATTTCGGCATTTGTTCATGTGATCCATGCAATATATATATATATATATATATATATATATATTATATATATATATATATATATATATATATATAGTATAATTGTATGAATTATAGATAAATATCGTAAATATGAAAGGTGACTATTGTGTTTTTATATGCAAGATAAAATAAATGTATGTTAAACTATTATAAAATTTTATCTTGCATATAAAAACACAATGATTCACACTTTTCATGTTTACTACACCAAGATTTTGTCATAACTCACTCACACAATTTATATATATATATATATATATATATATATATATATATATATATATATATATATATATAAGCTATAATAGTTTAACATACATTCATTTTATCTGGTATATAAAAAACACAATGATTCGTACTTTCATGTTTACTTATACCGCATTTTTGTCACAAACTCAATTCACATACAATTTATATATATATATATATATATATATATATATAATTTTATAATAGTTTAACATACATTCATTTTATCTTGCATATAAAAACAAAATGATTCACACTTTTCATGTTTACTTACACCAGTATTTTTGTCACAACTCAATTCACACAATTTATATATATATATATATATATATATATATATATATATATATATATATATATATATATATATATAATCTTATAATAGTTTAACATACATTCATTTTATCTTGCATATAAAAACACAATGATTTACACTTTTCATGTTTACTTACACCAGTATTTTTGTCACAACTCAGTTCACACAATTTACACATTTGTTAACCGTTTTGCCCTTAAAACGAATATAACCGAAATTGTAGCGTCTGATGCGCTACCAGTACTTTTACTTTTACGATATATTCAAACACCAATACACTTTTTTTTTTAATCATTTCGAATAATCCAAATACAATTACTTTTCTAAACATTTCAAATACTCAATATATATATATATATATATATATATATATATATATAACATCACTTTAACATATAAGGGCCCATCATTTGATTTGTACACAAATTTAATTTGGCTTGACTCAATGTTTATTTAGACTTGAGCCTAAGCCCAGGGTTAAAAATCCAAGTGAATAAACCTAAACTCAGTTGAAAAGCCCATGAAAAAAGCTCAAGGTATTTGTTAGAAATTAAAATTTTTGAAAATTGGCCAACGGAAAATAAATGAGATTTTTTCAAGAGATGGCAAGAAAATAGATATATTTTGGGAGGAACCCTCCTTAATGTAGATGTGGGCATTTACTTGAGGTGGTGTAGAAAACCTCCATAGTGGAGAAGTGGGCAGTTACTAGAGGAGGTAGGGAGAGTGGAGAAAATATAAGACTTTGATAGTTAAAGGACTCTTATAAAAAGAGAGGAACTCTCACAAGGAAGGGACCAATAACCAATCAATTAATAACAATGAATCATTTCTAGCAGTTTAGTCATTCCAATAAAATTTCAATTTTATTTTTGCAATACTTTGTCATTTTAGTTTTTCTAGTGAAATATAACAATTTTTACATCAATTCATTCTTTTCAATAGTGAAACACAACAATTTCTCCGGCAATTTCTCTAGCAATTCCTTCAGCTTTCATTTTATTTACTTCAATTTATTTATTGTGGTATTGTTACTTAAATTATGGGAAACTATCAAGGGAACCAAGGAACCTATTTTTCGTCTAATTAGAAGTTTCATTTTCGGCGCAATATTAGTTTAAAAACACTTAAAAATTTCATGACACGCCCACCAATTTTTATAATTATCATTATGTATGTTGAAGTGAAATTTACAAAAATCACAAACACCAATATTATATATCATAAGCACCCGTTCTACAACTAAATAATTTCATTATGTCCATATGATTGTGGGTCATATAGCTAGACGCCTCTCATGAGGCTAAACAAACTCACACGAGGATTGGGAGCCTGAGATTGACTATAACACCGATTTTAGCAATTCACGTTCAATTATGTAGATAAACATTAGATATGAGATAAAGTTACTAGGAATATACGTTCATAGCTCCTCTTAACAATGTAAACAGGTGTTAAATATGATAACTATTTTGGGTCAAGAGCAAATAATATTTATAAGGTTAAATGAAGATTGTAATGAAAGAAAAAATTCTCAACACTATATAAAAATATGAACTCATTTCAACCTTTTTTTTTAATTCAACTCATTTTTTTAAAATAAATTCAACACATTTCAACCTTATAAACATGTTTAAAAGTCAAGTGGATGATTAAATAAGTAATTGGTTTTGTTTTTATAATTGTTTTAAACTTTTTTAGAATATTAAAGTATTTTTTAAATTGTGTTTATGTGAACCTCGCATTTTTAGCTATTATGCGTTTCTCACTTAAAATGCGAGACTGCTTTTATTTTCAAACCATTTAAAAACTAGCTGAAGTCTCGCCCACTTTTTTTAAAGTAAAACAAAATGCTAAATGTTCTAAATATGACTCGCGATAAGAAAATGGTATGCCCGAGAAAAACCAAGTTCAGTTCGCCACGCCCAACCCCACCTTGGTGGACGAAGGGGGTGCGAGACTATACTGAGATTTTTTATCTGCTTTTTTAGACATTAGTGGGCCCAAGTCTTATAACTGAATCAAAATATCATATACATGATACAAAAATAAAACTATCACTGTAGTGGTGTTTATAGTGTCAATACATACAGTCCAAAGTCCCATTTACATACACATATACAAAAACTGTACATTTACATTTACATAATCAGAGCACAAAACCTACAGTGGTGGTCCCCTACAAGTGTGCTAGCCTAGCAGTATGCGAAAGATCGCGGACGTCCTCCTCTATACCTACACGGATTAAAACCCATGCTAAGTTTTACACTTAGTGGGAAACATATGACTTATACGTATACTCATGCACTAATACTCACTTACAATAAGCATATAACAAAGAATAAGATATACAAGAATGCATATCGACTCTCCAGACATGAATTCATATAGCAAACTAATACATATACTTGTACTTATAGCGCATTTCTATACTTATCCGTATTTCCGTAGGAGTTACGAGGTACCAGAAGTACTACAGAAGCATGCCATATTTATAAATTCGTAGGTACTACAAAGCTTAGTACTTTAACCTATTCATTATTCACTCTTATCATATAACCGTTGGAATACCTGCAAAGAAGAATAAGAAATGAGTAGACACAACACAATAAGCACCAAGGTCCTATACAATACCCAGTAAAAAGCAGAAGACAGCGAGTGCCGGGCTAATCGATCGCAGACGCAGATCCACTGCAGAGACGTGCCCGCCACGAAGGTTTGCCGAAGATTCGGGCAGCGCCGGGCACTAATCGTAGACGGTTCCGTCACGCGGATGGCGTCAGAAGACTTCGTGCCTCAAGACCACCGAGATGTGCCTCCCACGTAAATGTAAATGCTATGTCATTCAATATTTACCCGCAGGGAAATCCTACAATTATATGTGTTCGTGGAACTTACTATCTTCTCATGGGCATTTCTGCCACAACACGAACTCACCGAGGCGATATAAGCTTCACTAAGCAGCACTAGATAATTCTTTTTCCTTTACATTACAAACATAAATGGACCTCAGACACTTTTAAGGTCCTCATTAGTCCAATAGACAGTCCTCTGAGTAAATGGTAAAGGAAACAAAAACAAAACACCAAAATTTGCCATGCTCGTGAACAAAGGTAAACGCCGTCGCTGCATACCAGGCCAGCTAAATTCTTCTTCCGGCCACGCCGTGACGCGGCATGCTATCACCAAGGCTGCCTTGCTGCGACGTGAGATTCACTACGCCACTGGGCCAGTAGACCCCCAACATTGCCCGTGATTTTATCATTTTGTCCATTTTTCTAAAAACCTAACCAAAAAACCTCAAATACTCCAAAAACAACTCCCAAATGAATTCTAACCCAACCAAAACCAAACATAGAGATTAATTAGGGTTTTTTCCAAACCCAAACTTAAGTACTTGTAAATTAAGTTAACTTCCTAACACCCAAACATGTATCCAAACATCATAAACCAAGAATCCTTACTCAAAGGGAGGATTCCTACTCATCTTATACGAATTAGGGTTTTACCAACCCAACTTCAAGACATCTAGGTTAGATGAATTCTTAACTAAACTCTAGGAATGGAACCACTAATATCCATACAAACACTTCCATACAAGTTCCATACTCAAATAGTTTCCATACAAAATCATCATAGCATCCATACATCTCCATACAAATCCCTAGTTTCTATACCTTTCTTCTTCTTCTTCTTCTTCTTCTTCCTCTACTTCTTCTCTTCTCTTCTCTTCTTCTTCACATTTTGACTCTCCAAAAATGAGAGACCCATTTGGCCTCATCCCCTATTTGACCTTATTTGCCCTTTTATTGCACTTTGGTCCTTCAACTCCCTTCTATTTGCACCACAAGTTATGATATTTCTATAATAGCCTCACATCTTCTTATCTTATGACATTTGTGTCCCAATTTGACAAATTACAAATTTACCATTGTATCTTGTACAAATTCCGGGTTTCGAAATTTTCTCACTTAGCAAAATAACAATTATGAAAAATGTAAATTATACCTACAAAATCCCCTAAACATGTTGAAAACGACTAGGGTATATTTCAAGGTGTTACAGGTCCGAGGGTCAGGTTACTTATCGGAAAGGTACAATGGAAGCGTAGCATCTCTCTAAGCCCCTAAAGTCAAGTTTCTACTAAACAAACTAAAGAAAATACGGCTTTTTGCTAATCGATCAATGGATACTAAAGACAAGTAATAACAATACAACAACACACTCAATATATATAAACGAATAGACATATAAATAAATAAATAAATAAATAAGCAAAGTCGGATAAGAAAAATGTATACCTTCGCAGCATATCAGAAGCGCTATCAATTAAGAAACAATGTTAGTTTAATAATAAAAATATATATTCATATTTAATTGGAAATTGGTTATAGATTAGAGGTCAAATTATTTATTCAAATAATACATGGAATGTCGGGCCCCACCCAAACCTATTTATCTGTTACACAAATTAACTCCACAATATTCCATTTTATAGGAATTATAGAATTAATCATGGGATTTAAATTTTTGAAAACTGATTTAAAATTGAAAATTTGAAAATTGGAAGCTTGAGGATTAAGAATTTTGAAATGAATTTGAAGTTTGAGAATTTTGAATTGGGATTTTAGAAATTGAATTTTGAAATTAAGAACTTGAATTTTATAAATTTGAGATTTTGAATTTAGAAATTTAAAATTATAAATTGAGATACTTGAATTTTGAAATTGGGGAATTGTAATTATGAAATTGAAAACTTTAAAATTTGAAATTGGAAATTATGAGACTTCGAATTTTAAAATTAGAACACTTAAATTTTGAACTTTGGAATTTTTTAATTTTGTAATTGGAAACTTGAATAATTGAAATTAGGGGACTTGGATTTTTAAATTAGAGCACTTGAATTTTGAAATTAGGAATTTTATAATTTTGAAATTATAAACTTGAAATTTTGGGGGTAGGAGTGGGACTTGGATTTTGGGGTCGGACATGATTTGAAATTATGAATTTTGTAATTTTGAAATTGGAAAATTGAAAATTTGAAATTTAAAATTGAATGAGTTAATTTTAAAAGTATGGCATGGGTTTTAAATTGAAAACTTGGAAAAATTGAAATTAATAGGAGTGAGGGGACTTGAATTTGAAGTGAGGACACTTGGTTTTCAAATTTAGATTTTAAAAAGTGAAATTAGGAATTGAAGAACTTGAATTTGGAAATTAGGGTGCTTGAATTTGGAATTGGGGATTTGTAGTTTTGAAATTGAAAACTTGAAAAAAATTGAAATTGGAAAAATTGAAAATTTGAAATTTAAGAATTTGAATAAATTAAGGGTGGCTGATAGTTCATGAATTAAGTAAAATGAATTAAATTATTAAATAAAAAATATCAATAATCAATATAATTAAAACAATAATGAAAAACTATAATAGAAAAGTAAAAACAATAATAATATAATTTAAATGACTAATTAAAAAGAAAATAATAAATGAAATAGGTAGCTACGAACAATTAATTAAAAAATAAAAATAAAAAGATTTCCTAACTAAAAATAAAGTAAAGGGAACTTACTTGGTAAAGGGACAACTTCTCGAGCAGAATCGCCTCCCAAGCCGAGACCATCTCTAAAGTCGGGATCCCCTCCTCAATTTGTGACCTCTAAGCCCAAATTACTAAAACTTTTAAACTACGAGAGTTTTGAGCTCCGTTTGAGGATGATAAATGCATCCCACTTAAAGAAAAATAAGCGAGTTTGAACTCATTAAGAGCTCATTGTCTCAAAAAATTTCTCTTCTCTCAATGGTTGGAGACTCTGCCTTTTATAGGCAAAGGAAGCTTCCCTCCCTCTCTCGCTTTCCAATGTGGGACTCCAAATGTCCCATAAAGGAAAATACTCATCCCAAAAACAAAACTTTGGGGTCTACAAATATGTTCATCTTCTATAGAGTTCATGAGTGTAATGAACACAAACAATTGAAGTGAGATGGAGCTCTATTGAGAGAAAAATGAGACCACAGTGTCAGGGAGAGCAGCAAAGCAAAGGCTAAAAGGCCCTAGACACTTTAAGGGTGGACAAAAAAAAATTAAAAATACAAGACAACCTATAGTCCTGCTCATGATATAGATCCAAGCTCCATCCAAGAAGGTCATCTCAAAAGTGAAACCTATATGAAATCTAAAGCAGCGGCACCCGTAGGTGCTAAAATGGTCATGTGCCTTGTATGGTGATTAAGACCCCATCATCATGACACAAAACATGAGCGGCTCGACAACTTGGTGAAACCAATAAGGGAACCCGGCTTTGAAGGCAAATAGTATCTTGTCTAAAAAACCCCATAATGGTTAGATGTAGACTTGCAACTAACTCATGAGCTAGCAAGTGGAAAGTAAGACAACCGAAAGAAGCCATGCGATCAAAGTAGGCAATGCTAGCGAGTGTGAATACTGGTAGCAATATCTCTAATGAAGATGAAATATGAGGGTTTGAACTATGGTAAAGGCATCTGAATGTTTGGTTTGAAACGAAGAAACACAAAGGCGGCTTTGACGCCCCTCGAGATGTAGAAGGTAGAGGCGAAGTCTGAACACCCTTATTTGCAGAAGATGAAGTTTGAACGTTTGAACTACGAAGCAAAAGATGTGATAGAGACGAAGTCTGAACATATGATCTACACAAAGGCATGGTCTGAACATCTAATCTATATGAGAAAAATCAGAGCGTCTAATCGCGAGAAAATGAAATCTGAGCGTCATGCGATCTTTAGAAAATGTGATGAGATGAAATATGAACATCGTATATGGCGGATTTGAAATATTGATTTGCAGCAGTCGAGCGTCGACTATGATGTTAGAAAATGTGATGCCGAGATGAATTACGAACATTTGATCCTTATGAAGCGAATCTAAGCGTCGATTTCGCGAGCGAGAATGCAAATGTCTGACGTGATGCTAGCAAAAGTGATGCAGATGAAGTTTGAACATATGATCCATATGAAGGCGAAGTCTAAACGCCTAATGAAGTGAGAATCCTGAGCGTCTCAATTATGGTGCTAACAAAGGGTGATCACGGATGAAGTGAACATATGATCCATGAGAGGCGAAGTCACAAACTCTGTCACGGAGAAGACAAAATGAACGTCTCGATTCTTTGTCTTTAACAAAAGTGATGCAGATGAAGTCTGAACATCTAATCCATATGAAGGCGAAGTTTAAACACCTAATCTGTAGAAGACAAAGTCTGAACGTCTAAAATGCGGTATTAGCAAAGGTGATGTGAATGAAGTCTGAACATCTTATTCATATGAAGGCAAAGTCCTGGCAGCCTAATCCTTGATAAAGATGAAGTCTAAATGTCTCAGTGCGATCTTTAACGAAATATGATGCCTAATGAGTCTTTAACATCTAAAAAATCCGTATGAACGAGGAAATAGAGACATCTAATCATGAGCGGTCGAAACGCCCTAATCTGTAGAAGAAGTCTAAATGTCTCAACTGCGGTGCTAGCAAATATGATGCAAATAAAGTTTGGACATCTGATCCATAAGAAGGCGAAGTCTGAACACCTGATCTGCAAAAGATGAAGTCTGAACTGCGATGCTAGCAAAGGTGATGTAAATGAAGTTTGAACATCTGATCCATATGAAGGCGAAGTCTGAATGCTTGATCCGTAGAAGACGAAGTTTGAACTTCTCAATTGTAATGCTATCAAAGGTGATACAGATGAAGTCTAAACATCTTATCCATATGAATGAGCTTTAATTTCATGGAAGAGACAGTTTGAACATCTAAGCTAGGTAGTATGAATCTGAGATGAAGTGGAACATCAGAATCATATGAAGGCAAAGTTTGAACGCCTAATTTGCAGAAGACAAAGTCTGAGCGTCTGAGTGGTCTTGGAAGGCGATCTGAGATGGAGTGCGAACATCGATCCATATGAGAGGCGAAGTACGAGCTGTCTGAGAAGAAGAGTCTAAACATCTAAGCTGCGGGGATCTAGCAAAGAAGTGATGCAAATGAAATTACGAACATTTGATCCATATGAGAGGGGTGGTCAGACACTTGATCTACAGAAGATGAAGTCTAAACGTCTGAACTGTGGTGCTAGCAAAAGTGATGCAGATGAAGTCTAAACATTTGATCTATATGAAGGCGAAGTCTGAACGCTTGATCTATAGAAGATGAAGTCTAAGCGTGCGAGCGTGGTCTTGCGTGATGCCGGATGAAGTATAAACATCTCGTCCATATGGAAGCAAAGTTTTGCTTTAATCTGCGAGGAAAAGCGAGAAAGGTAAAGGTAAAGTCTAAACGCTTGATCCAAATGAAGAGAGTAGAGGCGAAGTCTGAACGTCTAAAATCTATGAGGGCAAACATGGCCTAATGTGCATAGTCCTTGAACTCGTTAACAATCTACTGTGAAAACCTCATCTAGTATAAACTTATGTAAAAGGTCGAATAATATATGCATGACTCTCTGTATCTCAAGAATACTACTATCAATGTAAAGGGGATCCCCTAATCAAATAAGAATCACCAAGTAACTACTAGTGAAGCCAATTCATCTCATCAATAAAATAAAGGGATATGCCCTAGTATGGCAAGTGGAACGCCACATCGAGTGAATATCCTAATTGACTCTAGGTAGTCAACACTGTGCTTAAAATTCGAACCATCCATATCATCAGAAATAGTACAAGCATGTGTATCTATCATGAAGAACCAATAAGAACTTAACGTCTAAAATGAATAACTCCTCTCATCGGCTCAAAAAGCCATGTTAGAAACATATGTGGAATCTGACTCTGAAATCTCAAGATATAAAAGACGAGAGAAGTCACTAAAAGCGATGCGACGATGGATGAAAAATGGTACATGAGAAATGTGCAGCTGCATGGACCCGACAAGGTCAGATTGAATAATCGATACCAGAGCAAAAATGTCACAATGAAGCTCATCCTTGACAAAAACCACCTACATCTCGAGAGCGATTCAATCTCAAAAATGGGGAGGGAAATATGCTCTAGGATAACATCTACATGAAATGTCATAACGAGGCTCATCCTCTCGATGAAAACTATCTGCACAAACCAACCACCTCCTGATGGCCCTGATAACAATAAGGTATGCCCCAGTATGGCTTCCAATAGAAACATGATGAAATAAAAGAAAATGTCATAACGAGGCTCATCCTCTCGATAAGGACTGTCTGCACAAACCGACAAACTTCATATGATGTCGCTAATTAAGGGTTGTGCCCCAATGTGACATCCAATCGAAACATGATGAAACCCAAAAATGTCACATGACTCATCATCTCGATAAGGACCTTATGCACAAACAAACAAACAAACTCCATATGATCCCAACAGATAAGGGCTATGCCCTAGTATGACATGTATGTCATCTAATAGATATGTGATGAAACCCTAACCTATCAAAACATGGCTCAACATCCCGGCAAGGACTGTATGCACAATCCAACAAACTCCAGATGATCTCGACATATGGGGGTATGACTCTATATGACATCTAATGCTCCATAGTGTCAAGAAATCAGTCTAGATCTATGCATCCATCAGTAAAGAAAGGCAACCTCGGGTCATCCAGAATCGCAATTAGGAATGAATCTAAACACTGGTAAGGCATTTCCCAGAAAAAACAACATGATAAATATCGAATATGTAAATGAGATACTATCAAAGTAGATGTTGTAAGAAAGAAAACATCAAATCTCGTAGAAAGCGAGGGTGATCTTAAGACCTGGTAGTAATGTAAGCTTAGGGTGATGGAGTAAAAGAAAGCGAAGGAGCTAGGCTCAAATGCAGTGGTCGACCTCGTGCCCTTGGTGTGGAATGTGGCATTATTGAATAAGTCTCGGCCATGGACCTGGAACATTGATGGAAGTGTGATGGTAATGATGTGATACGAAAGTGTAATAAAGTGAGGAATTGAGATAGATAAAAGGACAAGGATGAAGAGTGAAACATCAGGGCTTCGAGAATCAATAAACATATGAGGGTGATATTGAAAATGAGAGGTATGATGTGAGCTAGATAGAATCTAATTTTAAAAAAGATGGTAAAACGGTAATTTGATTGAAACTGAAATTTTCTAGATCTCGGATGGCCGAAGGGACTTCAACTTTGTTGGAATCGTCTCGCGAAATCTAGCTACCACGACGAATTCGTCGAATTAGAAACAATCGGAATTTGCACATTTTCGAATCACAGGTATCGGTCTTGAAGTAAAGCGACATGTGATATGAAAAAAAATCACCTATATAGCGTGTACTGTGTGACACGTATTGTATGAGTAGAGATGATGGAAGCTTGGATGGCGAGATTGTGCCACGTGTCAAAATCTAGAGAAGGGACATGAATAATTTGGAATTCTAAATGATAATAGAGCTGAAACTTCAAATAGTGGTCATCTCTGATGAAAAGGCAAGCGTGAGGGGAGAAGACTACAGGTGAGCCTTAGGTTTTTTATTTTTAGAGAGAGAGGGAGTGTCTTAAGCCTGCAGATCGTGCCGGGTGGTGAGGATTTCTTCGAGCAAAGAAGGAAAGTTGTTCTCTGGCGAAGCGATACGTGGGCACCCGGTTTCTTGGGTTCGACAAACTCGAAGTGAGGTGGGGTTTATCCTACTTGTTTACCCTTTGTTTAAGGGTTTTTGTGATACTTGTGTTGGTTTGAGTAGTGAGTGGCCGTTTGATCGATCCAACTTGGGACCCAGTGTTAAATTTTGGAGAGCGGTTTGAGCGATTACGGACTATTTGGTCATTTGGTGATGATTTGTGCATTAATTCATGTTTTTGATGTGTATGAAGTGGGGTTTGACCCATGGTTGAGGTTCACAAGTGGAGCGGAGTGTTGGGTGATTGTCCCGGGTGAGCAGTAACGAGGTTTCACTTTGTTCATGTTGAATGAGTATTCCACCGATATTTTTTTGTGAGAAAATGGCCTTTGGATGGGTAATTCCAGGGTGAATTGCTTGTGTTTGTTAATTAGCCCATGTGAGCTAATTTTTGGTGTGATGGATTGAGTTGAATAGGATTTAGTAGGTTAATGCATGAACTTTGTGTATTAACATGATGTCACAATTATATGGAATATATTTAGGGGTGTCAAACGTGTTGGGTTGGGTTAAACGGTTACGGGTTAAACGGGTGACGGGTGAAAGCAAGGCCCATTTGATAAACGTGTTCGCGAGTTGACCCGTTTATCCACGGCTTAGGTTTAGGTCACGAGCCATTAATCGCGGTTGTCGTGGCCGGTTGTCGTGTCGCGTTGAGCTGACGAACTTTAGTCGCGACCATTGGTAAAAGCGGCGATGGAAAGCGATGTTAAGCGGGTAAGCGGGTTATAAGCGGATTTAGCATGTCTCACGAACCGCGACCGGATTTATTAAACGTGTTAAACGGGTTGACCCATTTATCACCCGAACCCGTGTAGGTCTCACCCAAACCCTTTTAATCAGCGGTTAATCGTGTCGGTTAATCGTGTCGGTTAATCATGTCGTGTTGAATTTTGACAGGCCTAAATATAATTGTGTGTGTAGGTCATTGGAGATGAGTTTGTGATTAGATCAAGTGAGTTAATTTGGGTGATGGTTGACCAATATTGGTACATTGGTGTAAATTGTGTTGAAATTACATAACATGTTGTATGTGATTTAAATATGTTAATATATATATATATATATATATATATATATATATATATGCTATATATATATATATGTGTGTGTGTGTGTGTGTGTGAATATATTAGCATGAATGACATGAAATGGCGTAATGCATTTCGTATCTGCCCAGGGTAACTTAGAAGTGGAAGTGTGAGTCCCATGACAATTTTAAAACGAACATGATTGCGAAGGAATTTCACAGGATGATTTTTCGGAGAATGGGGTTGGGAAACCGATCCGACAGATCATTTAGGATGAGAATGGCCGGCATTTGGGAAGTTCTCGACACATTAGCCTCGGAGGGTAGTCCCATATTTTACCAACATTCGGTAGTTTATTTTCAAGAATAACAAATTTTGTTTTGAAAATGATGTTTTTCTCATCGTGAAGCAGAAGCGGGTGTGGGGGAGTCGGTGAGGACTCGAGGCGTGGGGATGACATGTAGACATTGAGCTCAGGATCATGTATTTACTTGAGTGTGTGTTCTTTTGGATCGTGCGTATGCGTAGGTGGGAATGCTTGTTTTCCCAGGGGTGATTCCACTGCGGGCGATAGTCCCTGTCGAGGGAATATTTTTTTCGGTGCGGGAGCGTTAGAGGGGAGACGACTCATTTTAGAGAGGCGGGATTTTGAAGAACGGATTGTGGCTTTGATGTTGTTGGGATAATATGTATTAGAATTGGAGATTTTTAATATGCATTTGTATTAAAATGAATAGTCTTGGGTATTAGATATAATTGGGTATATGTTTGATGAGTGTTGATGCGGGGGCCAGGTGGCCATTTTTACTCTCGGGTATGGGTCTCGCGATGCGAGACATATAATAAATTCCATGAGGTTAATGGTGAGTACGCGAGACGGCCGGATTGGGGCGAGAGGCTACGTGTGGACACCGATTTGGTGGTGTTTAGACCCAACTCGAGAGGTAGGGATCTCACTACTGTGTTATTCTTTGGCTGAAGAGCCGTATGAAATGGTTGGGGATGTTCGAGGCTTGGATTGTAGGTGTTTCGATCACCAGCTTTTGAATCGAGTAGAAAATCCCATTGTTGTGGTAGGTGAACGGTTCAACGGGGTTTAGTTTCATGTGAATAGTAGCGTGATTTTTGGTGTGAATTTTTATGATGTTGAGTGATTCAAAATGAATTACTTGTGTTTGTTAATTAGCCATGTGAATTTAATTTTGGTGTTATTGATGTGAATTTAATAACATGAATAAATTAATGATTAATTATGTTATATATATACATGTTTTTATATATTAACATGAGTTTGTTGGGATTTGCATAATGCATTCCATATGCACTAGGACACCCTAGAATATTAGGAGTGAGTGCATGACCTGAAAGAAGAGCAAAAGCAGCGTTTGGCCAGAAGGAATTTCGAGAGAGATTTTCGAGGAATAATTTGCAGCAGAGGAGTCGATCCCGACATATCACTTGGGATGAGGACCATAGCGTTTCGGAACGTTATCCGGTCGCCCTGGGAGGTGATCCCGATATATTTCTGCGAATCTGGTGTATGTTTTCCGAACAAAAAGCACGATTTTACTCGCATTTGGTTTAGGCATGTGTGAGAGAGTCGGTGAGGACTCGGGACATGGGATTGGGCAAGTAGACATTCGAGTAGGTTCATGTAATTGCTTGGATGTATTTGTTTTGCCATGACATGTGCACTTAGGTGGGGAGTAACGATGAAAGAAATTATACGGCCTACTTGTTCGCGCGTCGAGGATCGGTATTTCAGGTACGAGGGTGTACGGAGGGATGGCTCGCTAGAGCCGGGTTTAAGCCGGGTTGTGGCTTTTTGGCATTTTTCATTTTGTATAACATGTGTTAAAACTGTAATTTTGATATGTTTGGTAAGAGTAATTTTAACTCTTGAACTATTGGCCTTATAGTTGATGTATTTTGTGAGTATTGATCACCGAGAGGCTCAGTGACCATTATTTTACCGGCATGTGGACTGCGTAGTAATTGTTAATTGGGATAGGTTGTATTTTGGGTAGAGCTCCGTGCAAAGGGCTACGCCCGATTTTTGAAGTGGTGTCGGGTGCCGACCGCCCGCAGCTGTCGCGGTTAACGGGACCACTCGGTTTTGGGGTGTCGCGGACTTGGTATCGAGAAATTTAAGGTAGCGATTACCTTGGGAGCTCGGTAGGTGTATAGCTTAGGTAAATGAAAACCTAGGGATTGGGGGACTTGGGCTTAGGCCATAGTCATTAAAGTGTCATATCACGAGCTTAGTATGGCTCGATGTTGGATACTAGAGTATAACAGCATCGAAAGTTAATTTACCTAAGACTTGATGGGAAGCTTGGGTTAGATCATGCATCTTGTGCATTTTGGTGAATGAAATGTGATGTGTGTGGTGGATTGTGTGTTGAATATGTGATTGGTGCGTATAACATGAGTGATGTGTGATCATGTGTTGTATGAATTGTGTGTTTTGTATGCTTGGTAAGTAGCATAGGGCTTGTTGAACACTAGAATTAGAAAACAACCTTAGGTGTTCGAAAATTTTTGCAAGTAGTCCCGAATTGTTCGAAAAAAAAAAAAAAAAAAATATATATATATATATATATATATATATATATATATATATATACTTTATATATATATATATATATATATATATATACTGCTATATATATATATATAATTTTATGAACCGATAGTTCGGTTTGAACATGGCAGTTGTGTTGTGAAACTGCGGAAAATCTTTCGATTTTTGCCGCAAAGAAAAGGGTAAAAAGAATTTAACTCATAAAGAAGTTTTGAGTTGTATGAAGTGGAGTGGTCTGAAATTTATTGCATTTATGGAGTAGCAAAGAGGAAGCTCTTGGAGATGAAAAAAAAAAAAATAATGAGAAAGAAAATTTTATAAGGTTTTAATATATATATATATATATATATATATATATATAACTGCTGCATATATTTGGGTGGTTTTCCAGTAGCTAGAATGAGAATAAAAAATGGTGTGAAAAAAAAAAAAAAAAAAGCTCAGAAGCAGAGACTAGATGGGCTACTACCCATTTGAGGAGTCCGCGATCGGGATTGTATCGTGACCACGGCCGATCTGGTAGCGGCTGACAAAGGACCCGCGGCGACGACCCGAGCGCCCGCGTCTGACCATGGCAAGGTTCTGACTGTGAAAGGGAGGCCCACGTTTCCTGACCGTGGCCAGTGGCGGCCTGGTGAGAGTGAGTGTCGCGATACAAAGTTTTTGCTGTCGTGATAGGAGAGGGAACTGTGCATTGGGAAGTGTGTCCGCGATATCTGTCAGTTTGTATCGTAGCGAGCGGCGACCCAGGCTGTTGGGGTGTGTCGCGACACGCCGGCGTCTGGCGGCGGCACGCGGCTGCGTCTGGCTGAGGCGCCCGCAATCTGGCCAAACTATGCCGACCGCGGCCGGGAGGCTGCGACCTGGCATAGCGCCAGCGGCAGCGGGGTGACCTGAGCCATGATCACGGCCGCTAGGCTGCGTTTCTGTGCCGGTCGCGGCGGCTTGGGCAGAGTTTACTGAATTGCACCAACCCTAGTTTGACTTCGGTGCAGCATTACGAGTCCTTTGTTTGAGGATTGCTTGTTCATGAACAATGTTCATGAGCAGCATTCCACGAAGGTTTTAAAATCAAATCGGAATCAAAAATCAAATCAAAATACTGGTAAATTTTTAAAATAAAATTTTTGTTGCATATGATTTAATATATTGGTGCTTGTACCTACCCATGAATGCATGGGCGTTATGTATAAATGTTTTCTGTATGTGAATAGCGTCTCGAGGTTGTGTTTACACCTTAAAGATACTGCGTTGAAACTTAACTTGCCATTTGACATGTGTAGATGGCTAGTCGAGGGCGAGCGTAGGAATTAGATCCTGAGGAACCAGTCGAGCACCATCGGCACATTGTGTGGGGCCACTGCGAGGTCGTAGAGTTACGATCACCTGTCGCACGAGCATGTGCAATAGTGAGCAGGTGGAGTGAGCGACTATGACCCGCGAGGCATCCATGAAGTATGGGTGTTATTCTTGGAGGAAGGAAGATCCATCTTCTTCGACTCGGGAAAGCGACTTACGGTGTGAGAGGATATCCCGGAGACCCGGGGGCTGAGGTCATCGGGACCCCGAGAGCCGGGGTGGGTTTGGTCGGGCGGGGCGGGATGATGTGCCCATTCTGGCGCCCGGCTGGACACTTTCGCGAGATTGTCCTGGAGGTAGAATCCCAAGGTTATGGGACACCTCCGGTCCCGTCATCGGTGAGGCAGTTAGGGTTGCCGATCGGGATGGGCGGAAGTGGTGTCTTTACCATTGCCGGCCGGCCGGACATATGAGGAGAGGTTGCCCACAGGGACGGGGGGATCCCGGGGTTTTGGGACGGCCACGATCCGTCGTGACCGACCCGAGGAGAGGACACCGGTTGTTCCTGCGACCCTGTATGGGTCGGGGAGCCGGTGTCGGTTCCGAGCCCGCCAGCACCGGCACTGGTGCCAGCGGACGGACCCGTAGACCGGGGTCGGGCGTAGGTCTAGGTCGGCGCGGGATTTGCGGGGGCCGAGTTCGGGTTGGGGCTGGGCGGATGAGCGTGTTACCATTACCGCCCGGCCCCCAGAGCGTATAGACGGGTGTCTAGGAGCGAGAGGTCTCAGTGCTGCGGTAGAGGCATCGGGAAACGATCGGATAATGTAAGGAATTCGTTTCTACTCTTGCCTTTAGTTTTACTAGAGTAGCGTTTAAATTGGATACATCATATTCATTCATTAATGCATCTTGTGTGACAGAATTGGGCTTAGAGAAGCCAAGCGTAGATGTTCTTCCCTAGGATGTAGGGTGAGAGTTGACCTGATAGGTCAGGATCGTGAGTTAGAGATCTTCAAGATTCTGCTCATGGTAATCTCTTGTGGTGGGGATTGCATCGAGTCAGGCGTGGGTGCACGGTATGGTCATTCACCACTCTCGGTGAGTGTGGGTTGAGTTTGTCTTTGGGACTACATCCAATGAAGACTCATAGTTCAAATCAGGAAATGAAGAGTAATTAATGTGTGTGGGGCAAAGCAAGAAGAGGGTCGTTAATCCCCTTAGGTGAAAAAGCCTGGAGTTAGAGTGAAGGAGACCCGCGGTAGTATCCAAAAGGTCATGTGTGGGTGTAAGAGACCCGGGGAGCTATCCTGGATTTATGTGTGGGTGTAAGAGACCCGGAGAAGCCGAAATTTCAGAGGTGTGGAGAGACCGTGGAGATATCCCACTTCGTGTGGGTGTAAGAGACTCGAGGAGCTGGTCCCGACTTATGTGTAAGAGACCCGGGGAGATATCCCGAATTTCTGTGTGGGTGTAAGAGACCCGGGGAGCTATCCCGAATTTCTGTGTGGGTGTAAGAGACCCGTGGAGAAATCTGAAATTTCTGTGTGGGTGTAAGAGACCCGAGGAGATATCTCGAATTTCTGTGTGGGTGTAAGAGACCCAGGGAGATATCCCGAATTTCTGTGTTGGTGTAAGAGACCCGTGGAGTTATCTGAAATCTCTATGTGTGTGTAAGAGACCCGTGGAGTTATCCCGAATTTCTGTGTGGGTGTAAGAGACCCGTGGGGAAATCCAAAATTTATGTGTGGGTGTAAGAGACCCGGGGACCTATCCCGAATTTCTGTGTGGGTGTAAGAGACCCGTGGAGTTGTCCGAAATTTCTGTGTGGGTGTAAGAGACCCATGGAGATATCCGAAATTTCTGTGTGGGTGTAAGAGACCCATGGAGATATCCGAAATTTCTGTGTGGATGTAAGAGGCTCGCAGTGTAGGCCGAAAAGTTATGTTGCCCGAGAGAGAAAACACACGGTCATGTTATCACGTAGACTTAGAGTTGAGTGATAGGAGCCGGGAGTGACTCGAAATGAAAAACATACCATCATGGTTATCACGCACTTAAAGTCGAGTGGGATAGGAGTCGGGAGTGACTCGAGACTGATACCCATTGAAATCGTGATTGGTGTCAGGAGACGCTCCTGTGATATGGATGTCATTCATTACATGGATTAGGTCGACGGTCCATCGATTGTTAGTGATTGTGACCTTGGGAAGGTCAGCGCATATCATCCAAGAGGGGGTTGTTACGTAAGGTTACATACGCACGCTGGCCGACGCCAGATGCTGCGCTTTAATTCCGTGGGACGAATTCTTTTTAAGGGGGAGAGACAAAACCCCGAGAAAATCTAATTTTCGAAAAATGGTAAAACGGTAATTTTTATCAAACCCGAATTTTTCTAGATCTCGGATGACCTAAACGGACTTTTCACCGTTGGAATCGCCTCAAGGAATCTAGCTACCACGCCGAATTTCGTCAATTTCGGTGACAGCCGACTTCCTTACCGTGCTTTTCGAGGCAATCGGTTCCGGTAACGAAACTGAGTATACGTGATGTGACAAAGTCACTTACATTACATATACCATGTGACACATGCTGCGTACGATTGTGGGAGAGATGACTGAACGACAAATTTCAGATCGCGCTTGTCAACAGCGAAGGAAGGGACATGACGGGAATTATCAAACGCAACGAGCAAGACAAACTTGAATAGTTGTCTTCTCAAACAAAAAGAGAAAACGTGCAGGGGAAGAACAAATTGGCAGTAGCAGCGTTTTTCATTTTTTAGAGAGAGAAGGAGTCATTCTCTCTAGATTTGCGGCCGTTCGGATCGTCGGTTCTCGACGGAGCAAGAAGCAAAGTCGATATACGCGGCGAGGGCTACGCGTGGACACCGATTTGGTGGAGTTCCGACAACTCGTGTTATTCTTTGGCTAAGAGCCATGTAAATAGTTGGGGATGTCTGAGGCTTGGATTAGCCGTGTTTTCGGTCTCAAAAGCTTTGAACCGAGTGGAGAAAATCCTCATTGTTGTGGCCGTGAACAATGCCAACCCGAGGGTTTCACTGTTCATGTGAATAGTGACGTGATTTTTGGTGTGAATTTTTATGATGTTGAGTGATTCAAAATGAATTGGCTAAGGTTGCAATTAAATTTCACGAAGCTAATTTCTCATGTTATTGATGTGAATTTAATAACATGAATTATGTGAATTAATTATGTTAATATATATATACATGTTTTATATATTAGCATGAGTTTGTTAGGATTGGCATAGTGCATTCTATATGCACCCAAAGCACCCTGTAATATTGGTGAGCGAGCGGACGACATGGAAGAAAAACTAAATGCTTTCAAGGGAAAGGACTGGCTTAGATTCTCCTCAAGGAATTGCATCAGTAGCCGTCCAATGGGACACTGATACACCATGACTGCTTTGAGCGTTATCCACAATTCGCCAGAGGTAGTCAAGTATATTGGCCGAATTCGGTAGTAAGTTTCGAGAACAAAAGCTTTTGTTTTGAAACCGTGGATTGTACGCATTTGGCTTAGGCATGTGTGAGGGAGTCGGTGAGGACTCGGGACAATGGACGGCAAGTAGACATTCGGTGCAGTTCATGTAATTGCTTGGATGTGTTTGTTTTGCCATTACATGTGCACTTAGGTGGGGAGTAACCCATGTAGGAAATTATCACTACTAGGTTTTGCTCACCCTGTCGAGAAATCACTATTTCAAGTGGCAGGAGTGTAGATAGGGACTACGCCACTAGAGGTCGAAGGCTTAGAAGAAAGCTCTGCCAGGCTTTTGCATTTTCATTTTGTATAACATGTATTAAAACTCTAAATTTTGATATATGTTTGGTAAAGAGTAATTTATTAACTCTTGAACTATTGTATATAGTTGATGTATTTTGTGAGTATTTATGCAAGGGTCCAAGTGGCCATTATTTTACTCTCATGTGGACCCTGTATGGTCATTGTTAATTGTTGTGACAGGTTGTATTTTGGGTAGAGCTCCCCGTATAAAAGAGACTTTGCCCGATTTTCATGAGTGGTGTCGGGTTACCCGACCTCCACGAGTATTCCGCGGGTTGACGGGTTGTCAACGAGACCCCCGGTTTTGGGGCGTCACATATGAAGTCAAGAAGATAGTTAACAGTAGAGAAAATAAAATAAAAAAGACAGACGATGATATGATGAATCTACCTAAATCATTGCATGGGGAAGATATGTCGTCGATAGACGGGATGATAAATATGACATTGACTCGGATCCCCTAGGAGAGGATCAGTCATCTCACATACCACTAATAAAATCTCAAAGTAAACGCATGATACTGGGATCTCAAGAAGTTCACATACGAACTCCCATAAGTAATACATACACTCAAAACAATGATCCTCATAAATCAATATAGATACTAAAACATAAGATACTGGGATCTCGGGAAGCTCACATATGAACTCCCCTAAGTAATACATACACTCAAAACAATGATCCTCATAAATCCATATACATGATCAAGGAATACTAATATTGAATACATACACGTGTGCATTTATTTATATATTTTTTTTCTTTTCTTTTTTTTTTTTTAGTTTTTTTTCTTTACGCATAAACTGAATAAAACAAATGAGAAACAAACTGATATGGCAATCAACAAATATCTCTCCAAACGCCAAGTACAATAAACCAACTATAATGAAATGACATAAGCCTCTCAAACTAAAGGTCTCTTAATAAATGTCAATGAAATGAATGAAGGGACGACATGACAAACCCTGATGGAGTAAGATGAATAGATCACCAATCTAAGTGAGAAAGAATGAGACAAAACAAGAAATCGGATAGAAAGAAAGTGGGGAAAACATGATTACTACAAAATGGAGCAAAAACATGGAAGTGAATGTGGTAAGGTGATGTAAAAAATATGTTAATGTGTACATAACTCATAAGATCTCTAAACTAAGGCATCCACACACCAAAAGGTCCTATCCCGGATATGAAAAGGTAAGCAAGGCTATAAGAGAAAGATAGGTCAAAATTTGAGCGTGAGGCTCAATGAGCTAGCAATAGTAAAAAAATGTGAGTAACATGTGATAAGGTATATGGATAACCAAAATGATGGCCACCCATCCTGCAACCATGGTCTCAAACGTAAAACTTCTTCAATCGATCCACATTGGTTGGCTCTGAGAATTGGTTTGCATCTAAGTCTATCAACCATGCTGCTCCCTCTAAGGCAAAGTCTCTAATAATGTAAAGTCCACTCTAGGTGGGTTTGAACTTCCCTAAGGTCACTACTCGATCATCTAATAACTCTCAAAACCAAATCGCATCGTGGTAAGGGTCTAGCATGTGGCACCAACAATAAATGATGAATATAAAGGAATGGTCTAGCATATCTCCACAAGATCACGCAAAAACATCCAAGTATAATATGAACAAGTGAAGCAGTATGTCTCTCTCATATGTAGATAATGCTAAACTAAAACTCAACCCTTTGGGTTGATCTACTATGCCAAGTTCAAATGTCTCAGGATTATCATAAGCATGCAAACCTCTCTCATTAGTGATACTATGATCATAGTCAAACTGGTATCTCTCATCCAAATCATGGTCATCAGACATCAACATCATGGGTCTATGTTGTGGAGTAGTCTCATACTTGACAACAATCATCTAATCCATCTCAATAATAATCCACATATCTAAGAAGACAAATGATCTATCTCAAAAGTACTTTTCCAAGGACTGTCTACATATCATCATATGCTCCCTCGAGGAACTGGAGTGCACCACAATCAAACCAATCCATCTCAACGACATGCCGCCAATGAAGTAGTGATAGAAAAACTGTCACAAACTCAAAAGGATGCTCTGCCTCTAATTGATGTTATATCTGTTCAATCTATCAGGACAACCAAGTCAATGAAAACAATCAACCTCGGAGGAACTACACCACTAGGGACTTATCTCAATCCAACGAAAATAGAATATGCCCTAGAATAGCAACTGGTGTGTAGCCTTAAATAAGCTCTTCCAAGAATCCAAAAGCAATCATATAGAGCTACACCACTAAAAGTATGGATGGAAACAATTCTCACTAAGGTAAATCCATTAAGAATCAAATGCTGATATCCAAAACTATGAACCAGATCCATAAACCATGAGAGATTATGTTGAATGAAGTGTAGTAACACCATACCACCAAATCAATGTCCATCGTCAACAAGGTGACCATGTGGGCTATCAAAAGTCTACAACCTAAAAAAAATGAACATATATGAACTATGGTATACCTCAAAGTGAAGGTCAAGCAACATCAAATCAACCCAATCATTTGCAACTACCATGAATAAACTCCAGCATTCTCTGCATGAGGTTAGCTACGATGACAAATATTATCATCCAAAACTCAAGCACCTACCCACGTGGAGGTTGACGAAGATAACGTCTGATCTCATGGTCTCTAACTCTCTCCTCAAGACATCAACCATCACAGATAAACTGTAACTATGGCAAAATCTGTTCGATGACGAGAAGCATCTAAGGACGCATACCAACTCTGGGCAACATCGCTCAACGACATCGAGAATAACATAAGCATCTGAGTCTCATCAAGTCTATGAGCCCTCATGACAATAGTGTACAATCTCAAGTAGACGCGAGGGCAATCTTTGCCAATATATCTCTACTTCGACATCCTAAAATCGCGCGTCAGAATCCACCATAGTACTATCATCATCCTTAACCGGTAACCTTAATTAAAGACTCTCATTTGTTGAAAGCACTACTCCTACCTATCTATACCTGCACGTGCATCATAAGTGGCTGAAACAAGCACTATAGTTGGTGGGCAGGCCACCTCTATCTGACTATTAAGAACCAATGGCTCATGAGAAACGCCAACCGAACGTGGTAGGGTTAGCTGGTGAACAATATCAGCCCCATCTGAATTTGGTCAGCGTAGTATTCACGCCCATCTATCCCCACTAACTTCAGTTACGGCCTCGTTGAATCGGGTGGAATCACTCCGAGGCAAACCGATCAACTATAACTCAACCCGTGAATCCATAACATATGACGGTCGCGGCGAATCCGTTTTCTTTTCAACCTTAATCCACAAAGGTATCCCTTACGCGATAAATGTATCAAGCCCTGAAAATGTAGTAGAACTGGCAAAGATATAATACCCGAGCTGAGCACAATTAATAAGTGAATGCTGATTTGAAACCGATATAGATAAGCCCTATGTAAAAAATTGTTCCACTAAAACACAAACTCTAACCGATCTCTGTATACCCTTAAGAGGAAACCAAAATGGAGAGCTCTGGATCCATAACATGACTAAATCGATCCTTAAGGCTCACAGATTCACCAACGTGTAGGATGAGAGTCCTAATCAGTAGGATCTAAACTCAACCTAGAAGGTCAATGGTGGCTCTAAAAAGACAAGGGTGGGTCTTTTGAAGGGGTCCATAGCAGGAGCGATCATACCCTCCAATGGTACACAACCTCCTACACATCTCCAAAAAGACGGGGCGCTTCCATGCAAGGTGATCATCACCTTCACACATGCACTTCCTCGACATCCCAAGGGGCGACCTATGTTAAAGGTTCTCACTACTCTCAACACTCAAGAATGCACTAAGTGTACAGTGAATATGTGGGTGCATCCAAAAAACCTAAATGACATCTAAAACAAAAAAGGAACACTCGTCACATAAGTAGCCTAAAATCTAGTTATGGGTTATATAACTCTTCAAAAATCAGACTCCAATCAGCTTCAATATGTCGACCACCTCAAAAATGCTTCCAAACATGGATATAGCCCATCACTAGACCTTACTCCTAGTCATTAGCTCGGTCGAAGAGCAAACAAGGTGCAACAAGTCTCCAATCAAACACACAATCAAGAAAGATAGATCTACCGAGACTAAGGATTTAGAGATGAGGGGATACATGTGTGTCCCACATAAACATGCAACATACAATCAAGCAAGTGAAAGGCAGTCATGCAAAGCACATGTACATCATCCATATCTACACATAATCTAAGCAAGAGAATAAGATGAGTAAGGTGAATATGGGACAAAAAAACATGCTAAAATAGGGGATCAAGATGAATATACAACGAAGAGAATCAACATGTCAAGGCAAATGGGATAACCAATCAATCAAAATATATATGTGTCAAGATAAGTAGAGTAATCATACAACAAGGAGGAATCAACATGCTCTGATAAATAAAATATACAACTAATATAATCAACTAGATCATGACAAATGAAGTATGCAAAAATAAGAGTATACATGTAAAGAATGAGATAAAATATCATATAGTAAGAGGAAGTCAACATGCTATGAGAATAATCAAGCAAAGCAATTGACACATCAAAATAAGTCGACTATGCAATAATAATAAATATAGGTGTCAAGGTAGATAGAATGAACATACCACAAGAAGTAAGTGACATAACATGATAAGTAAAATCATAAACCAACAAAGTCAACCAACCAATATTAATAATACAACAATCAAGCAGGTGAAATTTACAATCAGCAAATCAAAACTCTCAATGTGCTATCAATAATCAAGTATACAAAAAGCACAAAAAAGATGTATTTATTAATCTACTAATCAAAAGCCACATTTTTCCCAATTTGTATTCAAGTTTGATCTTCATTGTCCCCAGCGGAGTCGCCATTTTATGGACATCGCATTTTTTACTATTATGCATTTCCCAATTAAAAGGTGAGACTCGTTTTTATTTTTGAAAAACCATTTTAAAAATGGTTTAGAGTCGCCACTTATTTTTGTCTATTTTTAAAAAGGCACAAAATAAAAAGAAACTCTAAAAGTGACTGTTTATAAAGGTGCCACTGAGCTAAAAATTGAGACAGTCCTGTCGTTATTTATCTAGTGCGTATTAATTAAAACAGAAGACTTCTGGTGTTCCCTAAAGTCGGTCTTTGCTGTAAACAAACTAAGGAAAATACAACTTTTGCTTAATTGATCAATGGATACCAAAGACAAGTAATAACAATATAACAACATACTAGATATATATAAATAAATAGACATATAATAAATAAATAAATAAGCAAAGTAAGATAAGAAAATAAAAATTGGCAACAATGAAGCGTTATCAATTTGTAGAAAACAATGTTAAGTAATACAAAATAAAATAAAATATTCACATTTAATTGGAAATTGGTTATAGATTCACATTTAATAATGTTAGTGAATCAAATTATTTATTAAAATGATACATGGAATGCCGGGCTTCACCAAATCTCATTTATCTATTACATAAATTAACTTCATAAGATTCTATTTTATAGGAATTGTAGAAGTGATCATGTGATTGAAATTTTTGAAAACTGATTTAAATTTGAAAATTTGAAAATTTGAAGTTTGAAATTGAAGTTTGAAGATTGAGAATTTTGAATTGAGATTTTGGAAATTGAATTTTGAAATTAAGAACTTGAATTTTATAAATTCTATTATTTTAATTTCAGAAATAAACAAGAAATCTTGGCACTTGAATTTTGAAATGAGGAATGTAATTCGGAAAATTTAGAAACTGAAAATGAAATTTTGAAATTAGGAGACTTTGAAATTGGAAATTAGGAGACTTCAACTTTTGAAAGTAGGGCACTTAAATTTTGAAATTGTGAATTTTGTAATTTTGAAATTAGAAACTTGAATAATTGAAAATTGAAAATTGGGGGACTTGAATTTCGAAATTAGGACATTTGAATTTTGAAATTATGAATTTTGTAATTTTGAAATTATAAACTTGAAAATTTGAAATTTGAAATTAGGGGACTTGGATTTTGGAATTAGAGCACTTCATTTTGAAATTATGAATTTTGTAATTTGAAATTGGAAAATTGAAATTTTGAAAATTGAAATTGTGGGAGTTGAATTTTGAAATTATGACATTTGATTTTTAAAATCGGAAACATGAAAAATTGAAATTAGGAATTGAGGGACTTGAATTTTGAAATTATGGCACTTGAATTTTGAAATTGAGATTTTATAAAAATTGAAATTAGGAATTGAGGAACTTGAATTTTGAAATTAGGCTACTTGAATTTTGGAATTGAGAATTTGTAGTTTTATATTAAAAACTTGAAAAAAGGAAATTGGAAATTTTGAAAATTTGAAAATTTGGAATTTGAATAAATTAAGTGGGTGATAGTTCATAAATTAAGTAAAATGAATTAAATTATTAAATAAAAAAATCAACAATTAATATAATAAAAAAATAAAAAAACAACAATATACTCACAAGAAAAATAAAAATAAATATTTAAATGACCAATTAAATAAAACAATAAATTAAATAGATATACAAAATAATTAATTAAAAAAATAAAAATAAAAATAAAAAGATTTCCTAACTAAAAAGAAAAGCTCTAGGAATCATTCCGGTAGAGGGAGAGTCTCTGCCCGAGTCGCTTCCAAGCCAGACTGTTCTTAAAATTGGGACGTCTTCCTAAATTGCACTCTCAGTTCAAATTATTAAAATTTTAAAATCATGAGAGTTTTGAGTCTCTTTTATTTTAAGAAGATGGTCAATCCTTCCTTAAATAAAAACTCATAGACAAGTTTGAGCTTCAAATTATAGGCCTATTGTCCCAAAAATTTTCTTTTCCCTAAAGGATTGGAAACTCTCCCATTTATAGGCAACGAAGGCCTCCCTCCCTCCCTCTCCCACTTTCCAATGTGGGACTCCAAATATCCCATAAAGAAAAATACTCATCTCAAGAACAAAACTTATAGGTCTACCGTTTGTATGTATGCATTTCAAATGTTCTAAATCTTATTTGTAGAATAATTAGAAGAGATAAATAAGTATTCAGCCTTTTTTAAGTCCAACATTTGTTTTTGCAATTTAATTTTAAGAACTAGAAAGGGGCATATTTAGTTAGCTATTTACGTGGAAAACCACTCACAAGATATTTTCTTAGACTTTTGAGGATGTAAAAGTCACAAAGATCGATATATTGGTATAGATCCATCGTGAAGAAAAAGTCCAAAAAATTATGTAACATGTTTTATTTCTATTTCTAAGTCCTAAATTGAATAGTCTATATGTCTGATTCAATTTGTTAGAGCGTTCAACGTTTAAATGAAGAACATGAAAAAAGGAAGGGTTCGACTTTCAAGTCTTAGTATGAATTATTTACTACATTGTATTAAAGTGATTAGCTTAAAAAAAAGTCTTAAATTGAATATTTATTAGTCTTTGTTCAATATTTATTTATTTTGCATTGTGTTGTTATAGTACTTTGTTTTTATATGGAATTGAGCTTCAAACCTCCTAAATCAGACTTCAAGAACGAATATCTATTAACTTTAAAATCAAATAGTAAAATTGAAATGATAAAAAACTTTATTTTAATTTTATTTATATGAATTATTTTGAATGATACTATGTTTTAATTATTTTGTATTAAATTTAATTGATGGTTATTTATTATAAGTCATGTATGTCATATATTGAATTTTTTTTCTCTCCTTATCAAATGACTCTAAATTTTATTTATAAGAATATTTTTACTAGCCCATCATTATTAATTTATGTGATAAAGCATTCAACATTTAAATAGATAATACATAAAAAATGGAGGGGTTTGGGGTGGGGAGGGGTTTGGGGTTCTAATCCCTATTAGCATGGTCTACTATTTTGTAACTTAAAGTGTTTAGTTGTAAGAAAAAAATATTTGTATTGAAATTATATTAAATAAAATAGAAAAAAAATGCTAATGTTGAATTTAATTACCATAAAATTTATTTCCTCATATTTTTATATGGTGAGGTATGGATGTGACTTATGTAAACAATATTTTCTTTAAGAGAATATGCTCACATTCATTTTCACACTTCATAATAATTATTGGATCTTGAATAAATAATTTGTTACATAAATAAAACATATCAATGTATTTGCTTGATGCAGAATTAGTCATCTTTGTAGAGGGAATTGAATCCAATTGGCTTTTGACTGTAAATTTGTTTCTCTCCCTTAACCTTAATCTCATGTAGCAAAGAACTTGATGGAGAAGTTAATTTTTGAATTTGCTAACCCTAATAGGCAGAGAAATGACCAATTTATATATGTGTAACACTATAAATCTGGTACATCTATCAAATACCAAAATCAATTGCTAAGACTTATTCCACTATTAAATAGAAGCAATTAACCAAATAGGAAACTTAATTAAATTAGTAAAACTAATTTAATATTAAAATATGACATTTGAGTTTCGGACCATATTCTAACATTCTCCCACTTTGTCCGAAAATTCATAACATGAACATTTAATAGTGTAAACATTAGTAGGCGCACAATAAATCTCATAGTGTCATTATTTCATCATAATCAGCCTTAACATAATAAACCACATAGTGAGAGTTATGGAAGTCATACACTTTCAAATTGCATACTTCCTTTCATATACTACTACACTATTAACTTGTCATATTAGGCCACATTAGTTATATATAAATAACATAATGTCCTCTTAATTGTCTTAAAAGACACTTGATTTCCTGTTCAAATCATTAGGTATATACAAACATAAGGAACAAGGAATAGCTTAATAAAGTTATAAACATATCATATTAATGAGCCCAAGAGTATTGTAACAACATCATAATCAATTATCAGTACAACCAAGACCCATTCTATGTACATGTTCTTTAATTGTCTTTGGTTGTAAGCCTTTAGTTAGAGGATCAACGATCATGAGATCCGTTCTAATATGTTCAATACACACTCTATGTTTCTGAACCTCCTCCTTAACGACAAAATACTTTAATTCCATGTGTTTAGCACCTCTGGAATATTTATCGTTCTTGGAGAAGAAAACTGCAATGAAATTATCACAATAAATTTTTAGCAGCTTGGTAATGGTGTCGACAACCCCAAGTCCTGAAATAAAGTTTCGTAGCCATAACACATGAATCATAGCTCCATAATAAGCTACAAACTTAGCCTCCATAGTAAATGCAACAATGACAAATTGTTCGACAGTTTTCAATTAAATTACCCCTTTTGCTAACAGGAACAAATAACCAAATGTTGACTTTCTACTGTCAAGACAACCAGGAAATCTGAATTTGTATATCCAATCACTTCTAACTGATCATATCTTTTAAATGTGAGAATGTAATCCTTAGTTCCCTGAAGGTATCTCAACACTTTCTTTGCGGCTTTCCAAAGATCAATACCAAGATTACTTTGATATCGGCCCAGCATTCCAACTACGAAGCTAAAATCAGGTCTAGTGCAAGTTTGCAAGTACATCAAACTACCAACGATGGAATCATATGGAATATTTTTCATTTCCTTATGTTCCACATCATTCTTTGGACATTGCACGAGACTAAATTTATCTCCTTTTTATAATGGAGCAATACCTGCTGAACAATTGTTTATATCAAATCTCCCAAGAATTTCCTCCGTATAATCTTTCTGAGACAGTCCTAACAATCCTTGTGATCTCTTTCTAAATATAGACATTCTAATCACATAAAGAGAAAATCTTAGAGAGAAAATCTTTAGTCTCATACAAGATGCCTAGATCATTAGCAGCAAGCAAAATATCAACATATAGAACTAAGAAGATAAACTTACTCCCGCTGATCTTTCGATAAATGCACCGATCAATAGTGTTTTCATGAAAACTGAAAGAGGTGATGATATTATTGAACTTAAGATACCATTGTTTAGAAGCTTGTTTAAGTCCATATATTGATTTCTAAAGTTTACACACCATGTGATTGTTTCCTTCTATGGAAAAACCACTAAGTTGATCCATATAAACTTCCTCCTTTAGATCTCCATTGAGAAAGGCTATTTTCACATCCATTTGCTGTAACTCTAAATTATATTGAGCTACTAAAGCCATAATGATTCTTAATGAATCTTTCTTTGAAACATGTGAAAATGTCTCTTTATAATCAATGTCGTCTTTTTGAGTATAACACTTGGCAACAAGTCTAGCTTTATATCGTTTGATATTGCCATTCGAGTCACGTTTAGTTTTAAAAACCCATTTACATCCAACTTGTTTTGAACCTTCTGGCAATTCGACGAGATCCCATACATTGTTTTGTTTTGAGTCATTGATTTTAACTCTTCTTTCATAGCATCAATCTATTTATCAAACTTATCACTGTTAATGGCTTGTGAAAACGAAACAAGATCATTATCAATGCCACAATCATAACCTGACACTTGCAAATAAACCACATAATCATCCGAAATAGCTTACCTCCTTACCCTTACAGGTTTATTTAAGGCTATTCCTCGTGGTTCATTTATGTCAGTTTGTGGTGGGTTAGGTTCTTCTTGTGGTGCTTCTTCATTCAAATGTTGTTCACCATTGTTTTGTTCTTACAATTTTGGAACAACATTTGGAACAATTGTGGATGTAAAAATGTTTATGGGTAATGAAACATTAACCTTATTTTATTGATATCCACAATTTGTTTGTTAGCACTCCCACTAACTTCACCATTTTCAATAAATCTGGCATTGCTTGTTTCAATAATTCTAGAACTATGGTTTGGACAATAAAACTTATACCCTTTGGATTTCTTTAGGTAACCAATGAAGTAACCACTTACAGTTCGAGAATCTAATTTCATTTCATGTGGATTATATACTTGTGCTTCTGTTGGACAACCCCAAACATCCAGGTGTCTCAAACTAGGTTTCCTTCGATCCGTAACTTCGAAAAGGGTTTTGAATTGCCTTACTAGGAATCCTATTTAACAAATACACTGTAGTTTTAAGTGTATACATCCACAAGGATTCGGTTAATGAGGAATCACTCATCATACTCCTAACCATATCCATTAATGTTCCATTTCGCCTTTCTACCACACCATTTTGTTGAGGTGTGTGCTTGGCATAGTATATTGTGCACAAATGCCATGTCTTTAGAAGAACTTTGCAAATGGACATGGATTTTGTCCTGATTTATCATACTTTCCATAATACTCACCATCTTTATCAGACCTTACTATTTTCACCTTTTTGTCTAGTTGCCTCTCAACTTCATTAACAAACACCTAAAGGGCATTTATAGCTTGAGATTTTTCTTTAAGCAAATAGACATATCCATAACGTGAAAAATCATTTATAAAGGTGGTAAAATATTTTTCTCCACTAAAAGATGGAACATCAAAAGGTCCACATATATCAGTGTGTATTATTTCAAGAAGATGATTACTTCTTGTGGCTCCTTTCTTGTTATGTTTGGTTTGCTTTCCCTTAATACAATCCACACATAAACCCATATCAGTAAACTCTAGATTTGGTAAAATCTCATTCTTTACTAATCTTTGCTATCTTTCCTTGAATATATGACCCAAACGTTTATGCAACAAGTAAGTAGAGTTTTCATTTGTCATACTACGCTTAATTCCAATATTATGATGAACACACATTAGGGATGCAAATAAATTAACATCAAGCTTCAATTTATATAAACCATCCATATGGATTCCTGAACCAATAAGGGAATCATTTTTATTAAATAAGTTGAAACATCCATTTCCAATCTTAAAAGTAAACCCTATAACATCAAGTTTCGATATAGAAACTAAATTTCTAGAAAGTGAAGGTACATAGAGAGTTTGTAATAGATCCAAGTGACATCTGGCATCTAAAACAAGACGATAAGTCCCCATGCCTTCAATTGGGGCCTTAATTCGGTTACCCATGAAAAAGAAATTGTCATTTAGGTTTGTGCTCTGGAATGTAAGGAATCCTTGCATCGTATTGGAAACATGAGTAGTGGCACTAGAATCCAACCACTAAGTATTAGAAGGAACTTCAAATAAGTTTGATTCGAAACATACAAAAGCATTGAATATACCTTTCTTTTCGAACCATGCTTTACGTTTTAGACAATCTTTCCGATAATGTCCCTCCTTCTTACAGAAATGGCATTTATCTACCTTATCTCCCTTCTTATCATCATCAGTGACCTGAGTAATTTTAGTAGATCCTTTCTTCTTAAAATTCTTGGATTTTGGCTTGAAAACTTTACCAGCTCCTTGACCCACTAGGTTTATTGAATGAACTCCTTGTGTTCTTAGTCTCGTTTCCTCTTAAGTAAGCTTATTGGCCAATTCATTAACATCTCACTTATTCTTCATAGTGTTATAGTTAATTTGAAAAGGTTCATACTCTAGAGGCAATGAGTTCAAAATGAAATGTACCATAAAGGAGTCATCAACTTTCATACCCAGGGTCGTAAGTATTGCTGCAATATTAGTCATATCAAGGATATATTGCTACATGCTTCACGACCCATCATAATTCATGGTCATGAGTTCAGTCATTAGTGTTCCTGCAAGTGACTTATCAGTGGAACGAGAGCGCTCTTCCACAAGCTTAAGGTATCCCTTAGCTATTAAACTTTCTGGAAGAGTAGACTTAATGTTGTTGGCAATAGTCATTCACATAAAACTCAAGCATAATCTGTTAGATTTGTCCTATGCTTTATGATTCAACTTCTTAGCGTCACTGCTCGTATCAGTAATATTAGTAGGCTTTTCCTCTAATAATGCCAAGTCGAGATCCAAGACACCTAAGTGGAAATTGACTTGTTCACGCCATTCAGAGAAGTTTAAACAATTAAAGACAGTAACAACAGAATCAAGTGAATGAAGAGAAATAGCTGCAAACACATAAATGTTCACTAAATCAACAAATTCAGATAATTAAACGCATAAAATATATTGTAGGTCTCCTTTGGGTAAACACAACAATATATACATCTCATCATCATCATAATTAGAATGTCATTTAAACTTTATAAGGTAACTAAATAAATCATATCAAATATATATAGCATCTTTGGATATCTATGATACAATTGACAAGAAAATATTAAATTCCTCATTTAAGATTAGTAGTTATAGAATATCGATTTACTTTTGGGTAAACCCTTAATTTCTATCAACTAATAAATCTAATATAAATAATAGCATTTTTTTTTATTAAATTTTGGAAATCATGCATATGACCATACATAAACATTAATTTGACCACTTTGGTGACTAACAAATTAATTTAATCTTAATGTCATATAATTAAATAATTATAATATTTAAAATAATTAATACATCATAATACCCAAATGATAAATTTGGACTAATAATCCGAGACCGAGTTTTCTCGTAACCTTACAAAACTTCATCCAATAAGCAAGTTCGAAACAAAAGAGAAGGCTTGGAGAATCCTCGCCAACATAGGGTTTGACTTACATTCCATCTCAATATATAACTTGAACATAATCTAAACTTTGTGGGCCAAATGATATATCTTTATATAGCTTATCACGACTACACTTTCATTATTTATAAACATAAAGGCAAAAAGAGGTGCATGGGACATTAATGCCCTTTAATTTCCTTTAATGCATGTCAGAAATGTTTTTACAAATGATTTTATGCTTTCAATTGCTTCTCATGCTTTAATGCATGTGCACATACATCCATTTAACTAAAACAAAAACAGAAGATTAATGCGTAAACAATCATGTTCATGTGGGTTACAAAAAATATTAAACATCATCAATGTTATTAGTCATAAATCTTAACCATCCGTACTTTCTTGTAATCAATCATAATATATGAACAAATTATTTATTCAGAACACTATGACTCTGTTACCACATGTAAACAATATTTTTTGTAAGAGAATATTATCATATCCATATTCACACTTCATAATAATTATTGGATCTTGAATAAATAATTTGTCACATAAATAAAATATATCAATGTACTTACTTGATGCAGAATTAGCCATATTTGTAGATGGAATTGAATCTAATTGACTTTTGACTGTAAATTGGTTTATCTCCCTTAACCCTAATCTCATATAACAAAGAACTTGATGGAAAAGTTAGTTTTTGAATTTGCTAATCCTAATAGGAAGAGAGAGAACCAATTTATATATGTGTATCACTATAAATTTGGTACGTCCATCAAATATCAAATGACATTGTGTTGAAACTTAGGTGATGTTTGTTTTTGAAACATGTTGAAATTTATTTAGTTTTATTAAAGCTATTTGTTTTTAAAATTTTTACGATTTATTGCTGAAATTTTTTAAAAAAGTTTTGAATATAAATAGTGAAAATAGTTGACTTTTTCTATTCAGAAAAAATAATTTTAATTAAAAAACGAAAAAGCTCGTCGTTGCCCAATGAGGAGGAAGGGTTAGCAAATACAGCATTCTAGGGATGAGAATGAGAGGGTTTAGGACCAAGAACGACCTATCACGTATTTCGTTTGTTTTGATTTAAAACATCTCGTTTGAAATTCGCGACGGAGGCGGGGATGAAAAAATTCTCAAGCGTCTCGTTTATATTGATTTTGTTTTTATTTTTATTTTTTTATATTTCTTTTTTTTTATTTTTATTATATAAAAATTAATATATTTAATAAAAGTAAAATATTATGAATTTTTATAAATTATTTATTAAAACATTATAATATTAATTACTATTATTTATATTAAAATATAAAATAAAATAATAAAAAATTATTTTTAAAATTTAATCTGGGCGGGGCGGGGAGGGATGGAATGTGATATACGATTAAGCACGATTCTGATTAAATGACGATCTTATTAAGAGTAAAGGCGGGCGAGGAAGCACTTGAGGAAATAATCAGTACTATTCTTTATCGCTACTTTTCATTATCGAATGTTAAAAACGAATAACACAATATTTAATATTATTAAGTACTATTTAATATTAAGCTCAAAAAAAATTCTATTTATCATTAAGTACAAAAAATAAACATCACCTTATTCCACTATAAAATAGGAGCAGTGAACCAAATAGGAATTTTAAATAAATTAGTAAAACTAATTTAATATTAAAATATGGCCGGACCATATTCTATTAGAAAAAAAAATGCTAATATTGAATTTAATTACCATAAAATTTATTTCCTCATATTTTTATATGGTGAGGAGGGATGGATGGGACCCAGTCATTTTGACTCCGGCCCGACAGTGATGGAATTGCAGTAGGTGGGCCCCATGCTCTCAACAGACAAAAGAATTTATTCCAACCACAGTGATCTGTTTGGGTCCCAGTATCTCTCTATAATCATTACTATCTAAAAGTGCCTTCACTATAAGTATTCTTTTTCCATATTTTTACTTCTTGCCGGACAGGTCTCCAGAGTCCAGACCCACCCTCATCGCATTTTCTCATCAACCAAACACCTCATCATTTTCTCGTTGGGAATGGGCTCGACAATTTGACCCCGGTTCAGCCACAGGCCCAAGTTCTGGATCCAATGAGTCCATTATTCATTATTGGGCCGCCATGCTAGCCCAATACGATTTCATGGAGGCCCAAGTCCAGTGCCAGCTGTTGCGGTCTGTGATTCGAATATAAACCATGTTGGCGCGTGAGAAGGAGAGCGGGAAAAGATGTTGGTTTGGCGTGGCAGATTTTCTGGTCCGACGTCTCCACTCTCTCTGGGGACTTTTGTCAAACAGGTTACCACCACGATATCGACAAGGTTTCGACCTCACAGAATCGCCACTCGAACCCTAACTACTACAAGAGTCGTCAACTCCTCTCATTTCGATACCCTAAATTCTCTCCAGAAGCAACAGATTTCTCTTTACGTCGATGCTCTTCTTCAATGGAACCAGGTTTTTTCTTTCCCTCCTCTCTTATGACCTCCTGTTTAGTTGATTTTCGGAATCTTGTATTGTTTTGGTTTTACTGGAATTAAAGATTTGTGGTTCTTCATTTTGCAGAAAATGAATCTGACTGCTGTTACGGAGGTAGAAGAGGTCATGGAAAGACATGTTCGTGACTCGCTTGCGATGATACCTCCTATACAGAGCTCTTATATCGCGCACTGTGACAGTTCATGCAATAATATTAGCCTTGTGGACGTGGGAAGCGGTCCGGGGCTTCCTGGTTTAATCTTAGCTATAGCTTGTCCCAGTGAGTTTTCTGAATTTGTTTGATAAGTTATAATTTGTTCATGGGACTTATTATGGTTTCTTTGACAGTTTGTCTGTTTTCTTAGAGACTATGGAGGAAAAGAAGAAATATTTGGCGGATTTTATGTTGTGTGGGTATTGTTATTCCTATGAAAGTGAAATTCAACCCCAGAAAGCAAAAACTTGTCCTTAGGACAGCTGACTAGGCCTTTTGATTCCGTGGGCTACAAAATAATGAAAATGTTTTAAGATTCAAGATTTTGTTTTTTGTTTTCATCGTATCTAACATTTTCTCAGCAACCAAGTTGGAACAGCTCTTAATCTACTTTGGTTTATTCCTTATAAATTGATTTGGTTTTAACATTTTCATTATTTTTTACAATCAGAGTGCAGATTGATTGGCATATTTTGATGGACAGGTTGGAAAATAACACTTATGGAATCTATGAACAAGCGTTGCATTTTCTTAGAGCATGCGGTCAGTTTAACTGGTTTGTCAAACGTGCAAGTTGTAAGAGGGAGAGCGGAGGTATTTTACTCTTCTCTCTCTCCCTCTCTTCTGCTTTTCAGTCAAACTTTTGATTGTGTATTTCTGTAGGCATTTTATGCTCCATTTGCTTGATTGGACTGTCACATTTCCAAGAAGAAATTGACGTAACTGCTTATAATGTTGGAGACTTGGAAATGAGGTTCTAGATGAGTATAATTGAAATTATTCATGTTTTTGATTATGAAATTGATGTGATCTCACATCGGTTCTACACATGAGTGTGGAGTGATACTTAATTTTGGGAGGTTCTCCCATCTATTAGGCCGGTCTTTTGGGTTGGGCTTTCCGATTGGGCTTGAGGCCCTATCATTGAGAGCCGGTGTGTAGTGGAAGAAGGCTATCTGGGAAAAGGCTACCTGGAAGAGGGCTACCCGGTGCCCCAAAAGTGGGTCTGGAGTGAATACTAGCTAGAGTGAGTCACTTAGAGTGAATGCTGTCCGCAAACATCTGGTTTCTCAAGGGGTATGGAATGATACGATCTTATATTGGTTTCACACAAGAGTGTGGAGTGGTATTTAAACTTGAGAGGTTCTCTCACTTGTCAGGTTGGTCTTTTGGTTCTTTGATTGGGCTTGAGGCCTTATCATAGGTGCTTTCATTGAGAGCCAGCACGTAGCGGAAGAGTGCTACCTGGTGCTCCAAAGGTGGGTCCAGAGTGAATGCTAGCCAGAGTTTGAGCCACCTAAAGTGAATGCTGTCCGCGGACGTTCGGTTTCTCAAGGGGTATGGAATGATACGATCTCACATTGGTTTCACACAAGAGTGTGGAGTGGTACTTAAGCTTGAGAGGTTCTTCCACCTATATGGTTGGTCTTTTGGATTGGGCTTTCCGATTAAGCTTGAGGCCCTATTAGAAATCCTCTACTTGAGCCATGTTGTGGGATTTATGGTTTCACCTTCTACGAGGTTTGACATAGTCTAGCCCCCATTACCAAATATGGTTGTATGACGCTTGTTTGGACCTCAATAAGTGGGAAAATGGTCTATATTCCTAGTAAGATATGAACACACATGCATGCAAACACGCACATACACACAAATTGACAACAATCAAGCCGCAAACTAAAGAGAGGATTTACAATTAAAACCACCACTATCCTTGAAGGTTCTTGGTTAATAGTGAAACAACAAATTACAAATAGGTTATGCAAGAACTGCAAAAACAAATATTACTCCATTTAAACAGAGGACTTGAATCACCAGTTTAAAACATGAATGTCAATCATTCTCTCTCTCTCTCTCACACGCACACATACCAAGAATTAATCATCTGTTACAATTGAAGGAGGATACCAATTGGTATTCAAATTGGTTAAAATGAAACAAATTACTAGCAAGCCATCCATGACAAATTTCTTTTTTGAGTTCTAATAAATAGAAATTAGTACATTTGGAAAGCAATTACTTTTCCACTAAAACAACCTAAATTGTGGGTGTAGGTCATTTTCAAAGATCCACTAACTCATAACTCCTCCATTACCAATATAACTTTCCACTGAAAGCATGAATATTACTTTACTCTTTCTACTTTTTTCCCCCTCAATTTTTTTCCTTTTCTCTCTTTTCCCTTTATTTCATATCTTTGTATTTTAAGAAGTCTTTGAATCTTTTTTCTCATAGCAATAAAACTTTTTTTTTGATATAAACCAAACCAAAACGTATATGTACAAATTCATCATCTTTGCTCCACCTTATTGTATTAGTTTTTGTTGATGATGTTTTTTTGGTGGTGGTGGAGGAAGGGGAATTGGGTTGAAGGAATTCCCTCCTCAAGGCATACACTTTATATTGACTTGATAAACCTCACCAGCTTAAACTATTGGGTAAATGGTAGTCTGATGTGGTAATCAGAGCATGTGCTTGGAGGGTTTTGTCTGTTACGTCTCCATGCATAGTGGTTGCCAGGTTGAGGGTGGGGGATTTGGTCTAGGTGTTTAAGTATATCAGTTCCTTCAAGTCTTAAAGTAACTAGTAGTTTGAAGCTAAGTTTTGACATGGTGTGTTGTTAGTAGTGGAGTAGTATCTTTCCTTTTGTGTTTTAACCCTGAAGAATGGTATTTTGCAGATTTTGTTGGTGGAATGAGAGGGAGTCTTGTCATTGGTTGCCTAGATTCAGAAGGAGCTTTCTAGATTGGAAGTTGACCTTCATGGACCCTTGATGCAATTTATTCATCACTTTTTCATGAGGCAAAATATGAGGATAAGCCTGTTTAGAAGTCAATCAAGGAGTATTTTCTAAGTGAAATTCTTTTATCTCAAACCATGCGCAGAAAACCCCATCTCAAAAAGAAATTTTGGTTTCTGTTGCTTCTTATTTCTGCCTTTTGCATGGGAAGCTACATGGGAAAAGATTCTTATCATTGATTGGCTTCTGAGTAAGGCGTGGTCTCCAATGGGCAAATGTTGTATTTGTAAATAAAGAAGTAAAGAAGAAGCTACTAATTAAATCTTCATTAATTGTGAATGGAATAGTAGAATGTACTCTTTATTAGTCTCCTTTTTGATGTGGGGTGGGTTGAAGCTCTTGCTTGGGTGACACAGTAGTTTTGTGGGATAAACACCTCAAAAAGCTATGGAGGATGATTCCTTTATGCTTATTGTGATGCGTATGGAAAAAGAGGAATAAAGGATTTTTGAAGTTGTTAAGCAGTTAGAATTATAATTCTAAGACCACTTTTGTAGAACTTTTCTCTTTTAGGGGAGTTGGCAGGGAGGGGTGTTATTCCTGTTTTTTGGATTTCGTTGATTGTTTATGGCATGGGATGCATTTTGGCATGTTGAAATCTTTCTCAATTTTTGCTATCTTGTGTTGGGTTTTGTGTACACTAGTATGAAGGTGTATTGGCTTTTTTGTTTTGTGCTTTATTCTATTATATTCTTTTTGCAAATACCTATAAAAAAAAAAATCTTTTTGCTTTTGGAAAAAAAGGTAGTCTGTTACTAAAAAGCAACACAAGAAAAGTTAAGGTTGTTTTCCTTTTCAATGTTTTTTACAGTTCCTTTTTCATCAAAGGTGGTTTTCTTGGACTGAGATTTGTTAGTCTTCTTTCAAGCAAATCAGGAACATGGTTCTCAAATCAAACTAGCAACTCCACTTTTTTCACAAACAATGGTGTTAATTTCATGGGAGTGATTTCCTCTCTAGCTCCATCCTACTCTTTTGCTATAGCAGCTCATAGGAAAATCTGTAGGAATCATGTTTGTTTAGTGGTTTTATTGTTAGGTTAAATGTACAGGTGATGATAGTTGCAGTGAAGCACTGGAATTAGGTTCTTGTTGAGCTTTGTGAGAGTTCATTAGATTTTTTCTGGTTGTTGGTAACTTTGTTCCTAACTTACACACTTGGCTGGGGATTTGACCTTGTATTGGTTCACTTAGACATAAAAACACAGAAATAGTGCAGGATGTGATTACTGTTTCTTTTCATTATCTATCTTCTTCTTTTTTTTTAGGATTTCACATCTTGTTATCTTGATTTAGGTGACATTTGTTTTTTTTTTACTTAATGCTAAATAAAACTTTTGTTCTGAATAGTGCTTAATAGGATTCAGTAATTAGCCGTTTGTTTTTTCTTAAAAAAAATTAATCTTTTAATTTTTATCTAAAATTTGAAACAATAAATTTAAAATGTATTTGCTTTTATTTAATATCTAGTTTTTTCTTAACAGAAAAAAACATTAAAAAAAAGCATTAAGAAAAATCCAAAAAGCCAAATATTTTGCCTTTTTCTATTCATAAAAAAGTTTAAAAAATTTAGCAATAAGTCATGAAAAAGTTAAAAAACAAATATCTTCGAATCTTTGAAAGCAAAATTTGCTTTCGGCAAAACTAATATCAAATGCCACCTTACTAGTGACGATATCTTAATCCGCAGTTACCCGGAATCGGGGAATGTGGGTGTTTCAATATATCTTATCTTCATCTTGTTTATGTAATGGAGAACATAGGATATTCTTAGCATATCCTCTAGTTTATTCCCTTCCTTGCACAATATTTTCCTTCCTTCTTGTACTTGATTTGTTTCCTTTTTATGTCTTCTTGATGCATATAAATAGGTAGGACCTGTATTGTTCTAATAATTCAATCAATAAGAAAAACATCATTTTCTTAAATTTCTTCACACGGTATCAGAGTCTAGTGTTGCTGAAGATAAACGTCCTTAGTGGTGGAAACAAGACGCTTTACTTTGTAACATTCTTCAGCAATCCATAGAGCCCAAAACACTCGACAACCTTGGGGATTATCAAACCTATCAACCTCTTTGGACTCAAGCAAAGAATTTGGATACCAATGATGTTCAATGCCTCTATCGCGTCATCTCTTCCTTTGATAATCTGGAGTAGTCTGAGATGGAATTATCTTCCTTTGTTGGGCGAATGTTTGCATTGAAAAATGAGCTCTTATCTGTCATGTCCAAAGCTGCTGATGCCAAGACCTACTTGGCCAACATGGATCAAATCTTTATGATCCTTATTCTTATTAAACTTGGCACAGATCAACATCCAAGAACAAATCCTCACTAGCTCCGCCATCGCAACCTTTGATGACATTTTTGCTCGGTTACTGCGCCATTCATCCATTGCGACTCGGTCTCGGCACTCTGAGGTTTCCATAGACACTTCGGTGATGCTTGCTCCATCTCATCCTCGTAGTGATTCTCAGAGTGTTCATGGTATTACATCAGCGAGCCCGGCGACCTGTGTGTACCTATTATGTCGGTAGGTCACATTTGAGGCCAGGTGTTATTAGTTATGGCCGTCCAACCTCCACATTGCTCGCTATAGCGATCTTACGGGCCGCCTGCACATCGGCGAGTTTAGTCCCTCCTCCACCTTAAGGAGTGACTCTTACAGTTGGTGAATATGAGAAGTTTCTTCGCCCCTCCTCATATCCTTGAATCTGCCTCCTTGCTTTGTTGCTAGGCCGTGTGCCTCATCTTACACACTCTCTTAGTCCATGGATTCTCGATTCCGATGCATCTGATCATCTGTCTAGTAATAAAAAACTCTTCTCTTCCCTTACTTATGATTACTTTGGCTAATGAGACTCAAACCATGGCTAAAGGAATCGGGTTTGCATGTCCTTTTCCATCTTTACCTTTTATTTCTGTTCTCTATGTCCCCGATTCTCCATTTAATCTTATCTCTATCAGCAAATTAATCCATGGCCTTAATTGTTTGATTACCTTTTCTCACTCTTTTGTCACATTGCAGGACCAAAGTACGGGGTGGACGATTGGCATATGACATGAGTATCAAGGCCTTTATTGTCTCAACTTGATCCCATCTTCCGCCGTTTGCACTTCAACGGATGAACCTCTTCTCATCCACCATCGTCTCGGTCATTCGAACATTTCCAAGCTCCGAAAGATAGTTTCTCGCTTTTCCAGCTTATCTTCATTAGAGTGAGTCGTGTCAGCTTGAGAAACATATCGAGTGTTTAGTTCACACAACAGAGTCTTAGACGAGTCTTAACTTTTGAGCTCATCCACAGCTTGATGTTTGAGTTTGTCGAGCGCCTCTGCTGGGTTTCGGTATTTTGTTGCGTATATTGATGATTTTTCGTTACTTGTCTATTTTAATGAAGTCGGAATTGAGCTATTTTCGTATTCCAAAATTATTCTTTGAAGATCATGATCAATTTCACTTCTATTTGCATCTTACGCAGTGATAATGCCTTGGAATACCTCTCTGCCCCTTTCTCTGCCTTTTTATCCTCCCATGGGATTCTTCATCAGTTTTCTTATACTTACACTCCATAAAAAAATGGGGTGGTTGAGCACAAGAATCGTCACTTAGTTGAGACAGCTCGCACTCTTCTCTTCGACATCACAGGTTCCTCGACATTTTTGGGGGATCTTTATCTTAACCTTTGCTATTTGATGTCGCATGCCCTCTTCTATAATGTGTGATCAGGTTAATCATTCTCTTCTCTTTCCTAATCAACTTCTTTTTTGTCTCCATTCGTGTGTTTTTGGGTGCACTTGTTTTGTCCACATGCTCACTCCTGGCCAAGATAAAGTTTCCACTAAGGCTGCGAAGTGCATCTTCCTTGGTTATTCTCTCCTTCAACGACGTTATCGATGCTACTCTCATGATACACATCGATGCTTCGTTTTTGCTGATGTCCCCTTTTTTGAACATTCTTCTATCTTCTCTACCCTACCTCCTTCTAGTCCCGAGGTCTTATTTCTACCTCTCATCTTTCCCATTCCGACTTACCATCCGAGTCCCCAACTACTCCACCTCGACTGTTGCAAAGTTATACTTGTTGCCCACGTACCGACACCTGGCCTCCAGATGACTCATCTCCCATGGCGCCCTCCTCCACAACGCTGGTGTTGTCGTCTCCGGATGATCCTCTCGTCCCCATTCAGAAAGGTACTTGTTCCTCTCGTAATCCCCATCCTATTTATAATTTCATGTCTTATCATCGTTTATCTTCATCATATTCTGCTTTTATTTCCACCTTGTTTTTTGTTTCTTTTCCTAAAACTATTCATAAGGCCCTCTCTCATTCGAGTTGGAAAAAAGCAATGGTTGAAGAAATGACTGCTATGCATTCTATTGGCACATGAGATCTAGTTCCCTTAATTGCTGGCAAGTCCCCTGTTGGAAAGTCCCTTGTCAGTTGTTGTTGGGTTTATATTGTTAAGATTGGTCCGGATGGCTGAGTGGATCGTCTTAAGGCTCGTTTGGTTGCCAAAGAGTATACTCAGATATATGGCTCCGATTACTATGACAATTTTTCTACTGTTGCCAAGATGGCTTTCGTTGGTCTTCTCTTATCTATTTTTTTGATTGATACGTCTTCTCTTCTTGGCTCCTATATCAGTTGGACATCAAGAATGCATTTCTCCATGGCGACCTCGTCGAGGAGGTATATATGGAGCAACCACTAGGATTTGTTGTTCAGGGGGAGTCTGGTTTGGTATGCAGGCTATGTCGTTCCTTATATGGCCTAAAGCAGCCCCCTTGAGCCTGGTTTGGCTGCTTTAACTTTGTGGTACAGGAGTTCGGTATGATTTGGAATACATCATACCACTTTGTCTTTTATCATCATACATCCTCAGGATAGTGCATCTATCTCATTATTTATGTGGACAACATTGTTATAACAGGCAATGATTAGGATGGTATTCAGAAACTTAAACATCATCTCTTTAAACACTTTCATACAAAAGACTTGGGGACACTCAAGTAATTTCTTGGAATTGAGATAGCTTTGTCTAATTCCGGTGTGGCTATGTCTCAGAGGAAGTATGTCTTGGATATATTGGAGGACATTGGTATGCTAGACTATAAATTTGTAAACACTCCTATGGATCTGAATGTCAAGTTTGTACTTGGACAAGGGGAGTCTTTACAAGATCCAGGGAGATATCGACGACTAGTGGGGTGACTAAACTACCTCACCATCACCTGATTAGACATTTCCTTTCCTGTCAGTTCCTGTAGTCACCATGTGATAATCACTAGGATATTGTGATCCGTATCCTCTGTTATATCCAATGAACATCGGGCCAGGCTAGAGGGTGTTATAAGAGAACAAAGGTCACACCCAGATTGTTGGATATTGTGATGCAGACTGGATAGGCTCGCCCCTAGACAGACGCTCCACTTCAGGATCTTGTGTATTTATTGGAGGTAACTTGATATCTTGGAAGAGTAAGAAACATGATTTGGTGGCCAGGTCTAGTCTTTAGGCGAGTATCGGTATGATTTTGTGACTTGTGAACCATATGACTGAATGGCTTCTTCGGGGCTAAGATTTAGGAAGGATGGACAAAATGGCCTTGTGTCGCGATAACAGTGACCTTACACATTGCTTCATTGATCTTTCGTAGGATATTGAAGCATGTGGAAGTGGATTGTTACTTTGATGCAGAGAAGATTGCCTCCAAGATGCATGATTATAATTTGGTGGCTCGGTGACCAACTATCGGACATTTCACTAAGTCTCTCCGAGTCAAAGTTCAGTCATTTATATGAGAGCGGTGCATATGACTTTATGCTCTAGCGGGGGGAGTCTTTGAGAATCATAGGATATTCTTAGAATATCCTATGATTTATTACCTTCCTTTCTTGTACCATATTTTTCCTTCCTTTTTGTACTTGATTTGTTTCCTTTTTATGTCTTCCTGATGTATATAAGTAGTAGAACCTGTATTGTTCTAATCATCCATTCAATAAGAAAAACATCATTTTCTTATAGATCTTCACAATATCCTTAACATTATACTTATAAGTAAACGATGCAAATATTTTTTTCCTTCTATTATCTATACTTTTGAAATGGAATCTATCCTTGTGTATGAAATTTCATTTAAAATGCTTCCGCTTTGGTGCATCTTTTTCCTGCCCAGCCTAAAACAATAATTACACTGGCTCTTCTTGCAGTTTGAGATAAACTAGTACATTTTGGTTTCTTGTTGTGATGTGAAATGCCATATTTTATTTTTCATGGGAAGTGGCTGTCCACCAACTTCTTGTTCTCTTTCTTCCTTTTGTTTTATTTTTTCTTGGAACTATCTGATTGGAATATTTCACTTACCAGTAATTGTCCCCTGGATCCAAACCTTTTTATGGGCCAGAATTTGGGACAAGACGTTGGCTTCAGAGAAGTATTTGATGTAGCAGTAGCCAGAGCAGTTGCAGAAATGAGGATTTTAGGTATTTATCAGTATACCTTTCTGGATTTCTTTTGAGTATATTTAAGTGTTTCAGAAGTCAGTACTGCCTGAGGTAGTTTTTTTTGGTTTATTTCATTTTCAGCTGAGTACTGCCTTCCTTTAGTTCGTGTGGGCGGTTTGTTTCTAGCTGCAAAAGGTCATGATCCTCAAGTATGCTTCTGTTTGGAACTTCAACTACCTGATCATATCTTTTATTGTCTATTGCTGAGTTGATTATTATATTCTCTTTCCTTTTTCTTTTGGGTTGGATTGAGGTTATTGCAAGAAAAACATGATGTTTTACTGTGGATTGCATTGTCTTAGAATAATCCCCTTGTAAAATTCATTAGTGATGGTTTCTTGTGCAGTCAGTTGCGTTCTAATGATCAAGTCTCTTTGTTACATTGCTCATTTAGGAGAAAAAAAGTGCTTTCTCTATATAAAGTGGTTGATTGCTTTCTTTCATCAGATCAGTTTTTAGTGAAGTTTATGTGGAGAAGAAGCTTTTCTGAGCAGTCAAGTTTGAGCTGTTTCTTGTGTTCAGCCTTTGTGTTGGATAGATTGGAATAAAGAATTTTAGGTTGTCCTATGTTGATTGTCAAACTTGTTTAAAGAATGAATGCTTCCCTGTGTCACCATTTTTCAATAGTTTTCACAAGTTACAGTTGTTATGCAAAGCTTCATTTAAAGCATGCACACGCAAGCTCAAAGATATTCATGAAATATTCTGGTGTTATAATCTTGAAGGAACAATATATAATGGTTCACCGAGCGCATTGGACATCCAATAAATATCATCTCAATTAAAGCAAAATTCAACATTGTTCCATTTAGAAATAAGATGATCCTATAAGTGCTAGAAAGTATTTGCAATTTGTTAAAAATGCAATGTAACATACAGTGAATCAATTTCCTTTTACATGGGATTTCACTTGCCTCCAAGGAATCTATTATGCCCTTAAGTATGTGCAATAATGACAATCTCCATTTTTATTGTTCTATATAAAGGTTGTTTAAGGAAATCCTTAATGATTTTGTATATGCAATAAAACATATTTAGTCAGTAAGTAAGCGGTATGATTCTCAAGTTGTAACATATATTGTTTGGTTTAATAGTGCATCAGAGATCATGCATGCAGAGAACATCTTTGGGATCTTGTGCCTAATATACAAGCAATGATAATCATCCTTACGATGAGGAGCAGTTTGGCACACGAGTAATTGAATCCAAAAGCGAGGTTTGTGGATTTCTCAAATCTGTCTCAGTAAAAAATTAATCTACGATAAAAAAAAAGGGAATTATAGAGGAGCGTCCTCCTCTGCCCAGGCTCCAGCCTAACACTCACATCTCAAACTCTCCACCACCAATATTCCCTTCCACCACCTTTAATTACACATAAACACCTGGCTGATACTATTTGCTCTTAATTGATTCCTGACCCTCCTCCTTATATTAGCCCTCCTGGTGTATGCCCTTAGAGGTGGGCCTCTAGTAGTGCCTGTAACGTTGCCCTCTACTTGATAGTAGCCTTGTCCCGGGGCTGAATTCTTTTGGAAGTGAGCTCGAATCATTGATCCGGGTAGCTTCTCAGTTGACTTTCCTACGCCATCTAACCCAGCCAGTTAGGCCCCCACCCCTTGATATCCTTGCCATCCTGGCGAGAGTAAGATTTTTAGGCTTCCCGAGGTGATTTTCTAGTCTTGTCCTTTGGGTTTGCAAAAAGATGGGGATTGTAGCTACTACGTATGGAAATACATGACTAAACGAGTAAATGTTCGTGGTAAGTATCCATCTGCAGGTGATCCAGCCCAGTGCTTGATGGATTGGGAGGTGCATCGTATTTCAGCAAATTGGATTTAAGATTAGGCTATCACCAAATCCGGGTCACGCCAGAGGATGTACAAGGCGCATTTAGCACATTCAGGACCTCCTGGGTTTCTACTGTAATGCCCTTCGGACTTACCAGCGCCCCTCCCGCTTCGGCGACCATAGATAGATTTATTTCGAGCCTCGTATAGAAAAGTTTGTATTGGTGTTCTTTGATGATATACTGATTTATAGTCGAACTTGGGCCCTTCATCTTGAGCTGCATAAGGTATTGGAAATTCTACTTGCTCATCAATTTAAAGTCAACAAAAAAAAAGTGCAATGGGTTGCTTGGCAGTGGAATATTTAGGTCATGTGGTGTCGAGTCGTGGTGTTTAGATGGACCCCGACAAAATAAACAGTGTAATGCATTGGCCTATACTTCATAATCTCAAAGGGGTGCGAGGGTTTCTTGGGCTAACATGTTATTATTGTCGTTTTATCAAGGATTATGGAAAAATTGCACAGCCTTTAACAACTCTACTAAAGAAGGAGAATGTTGTTGGCTTTAAGTGGAACTAGGAGGCCCAAACGGCCTTCCACAGGCTGCAGCTGGCCATGACTTTTGCCTCGGTGCTGGCCACTCTTGATTTCACCCAATCCTTACGCCCGTTGAATCACGATGCATCTATCTGAGCGTAGGCGATCCTCATCGTTAGAGAACCATAGTTTTTTGATAAGTCATCAGAAGCGATGGTGGGGAGAGTCAACATATGAAAAGGAGCTTATGGCACTAGCGATGTCCATCTAGCATTGGAGACCATATTTAATCAGCAGAAGATTCCAAGTAAGATCAGACCAACACTGGTCCCAAAACACACACTCAACCAATCCATATCCGTGCTTTCCGAAGCCAGGCGGGTGGCGAGGCACGGGATCTGATTTTGGTCATCTATAAACCAGGGAAATGTAATGGTGCGGATGATGCATTATCTCGTTGAATTGAGGATAAAGGTAGCGGCGGAGTTTCTAGACCACAGGTGGAGTAGATTGGTCGACAGTAGGGGAGGCGGTCGGGCGGATAATGAGGCGGCGAGTAAGGCAAGAGGTGATGCGTGAGGGAACTCCCAGGTCGCTCTCCTTAGTGGTAGGTTATACCATAGGGGTGTATTGTTAACTACAACTTCTTCCCTTATTTGTTGATGGTGAAGAGTTTCACTCTACTCCTTCTCGAGGGCATCGTGGGTTCTAAAAACATACATGCTTAGCATCGTGATATGTTGAGGGAATGATGGAAACAAATGCAGCAGTGCACGTGGTAGTTGCCTTGTGTGCCAGTGACAAATATGACTCCACGAGGTCAGGCCGGTGCTTTCTGACCACTCTGATTCTAGATTCAAATTTGGAAGACCTCAGCATAGATTTTATTTCAAGATTGCCACGTTCAAGAGGGATTGACTGCATCTTGGTTGTTGTTGACCGTCTTTCTAAGTACACCCATTTCTTAGGCCTTCGACACCCTTTTATGACAAGAATGGTGGTAGAAATTTTTGCTAAGGAGATCATTAATTTGCCTGAGAATTACCACTATCAATTATCTGGTCCCGTGATCCCTTTTTAAACAAATTTTGGTAGAGTTGTTTACAAATATGGGGACTACTTTGAAGATAAGCAACTCGTATCATCCGGAAACCGATGGACAAACCGAGGTCTTGAATCATTGCCTTGAGACTTACTTGAGATGTTTTTGTTCAGAGTAGTCGAGGCAATAGAGCAAGTGGTTGCCATGGGTTGAGTTTAGTTACAACACGAGTTTTCAATTAGCGGTTGACATGACTCCCTTCAAAGCTGTTTATGGCAGAACCCCTCTAGCCCTCAAGCAATTTCTACTCGGGGAGATAAAGGTGCCTACGGTTGAGGAGGAATTGATTATGTGTGACCATATTAGGGCTACAAAGGGTGGGAATATGCTTAACAACGAATAAGCTTGATTAGTTCCCCACAGGAGAATATTAAATTCCCGGGTGGGGAGATAGCCTATTGGTAAAAGCTACAGTATATCGCTAGTCTTGATACCTTGAAGGATCGATAAAGTTGTCAGCTAGATTTTATGGTACTTATAAGATAGCTGCCAAGGTTGGTAAGGTGACATACATGCTGAATTTGCCTCCTAACTCTAAGGTGCACCCGATATTTCATGTTTCCCTCTTGAAAAAAACTTCTAGACAACACCCAATTGAGGCTGATTTTCCTCCAGACGTGGGAATAGAGGAATTGACCTTTGAGCTCGAAAAAATTTTACTCTCGCATTGGGGATGGCAAGGATAACATAGGGGGCTCAATCTATTGGTTAAATGGCTACGAAAGTCAGCGGAGGAAGCTACTTGGATTAGTGCGGCTGATTTTCGAGCATAATTTCCTCAATTTATCCTTGGGGACAAGGTTGCTATTGAAGGGGAGGGCAATGTTACATGCACTACTAGAGGCCCACCTCTAAAGGCATACACCAGGAGGGCTAATGCGGGTGGAGGAGGGCAGTAACTAACGGAGGGTAGTTTGGGTATCGGTTGGTGTTCATGTGTAATTAAAGGCGGTGGAAGGGAATATTGGGGGTGGGGAGTCTGAGACGTGAGTGTTGGGCTGGAGCCTGGGTAGAGGAGGACTCTCCTTTGTAATTCCCTTTTTTTTTTTATTGCATTGTCTTTTTGATTGATATTGTGATTTGAGTAGAAATATACATACCTCAGTTTTCTTTGATTCTATTACTCTGGTGTGTCGAACTGTTCCTCATCACATCCATTCTTATCCTTATACACAATTAGCACTTCATGAAATCCCCAAATGAGCTTGTACACGCAACAAAATAGACTTATTTTAATGCTATGTATGCATATATGTATCTATCTAAATTATATGTACAAATATGTTATAGATATTGTAGAATGTCAAGTTGTCTGATTAAGGGAAGTAGGTCTAATCCCTAATGTTTAGGGTTTGGGATTTTTAGTTCTCAAATCTCAGGGATATAGATATGAATGGATTTACAATTGTATATCTACTTTCCTTAGATATTGTAAATTAGTTCCTATGATTAAGGACCCGATTTAGGATCCTCCTTGTATTTATATGTGCCTTGTATGTTATTTAATGGAGACAGAAAAATATCTCTTTTACAATATTCTGCTTCATGGTATCAGAGCAGCCCTTAACTCCTCTGTTTGCCCTTGTTTGTAGTTACTAAAATAGAGCCTCTGTTCTTCAATAACATTAGGCCCTCGGTCAAGACATTCCCCGCCCATTTCCGTCATTTTCAAGCATCCCACTGATTCCTTGTTGCCATTCTTGTGTGAGAACTCATCCCCAAACAGTGGCAGGCTCTTCTTTGACCATTAATCCTCCAAATCAGTCAATTCTAGTCACTCCCATTCCAGTGACCAATCACAAACTCCATGATCACAATTATCTCCAAGTGCCAAAGATCTTGAATCAAGCACCCTTCACCAAAGATCAACTCGATATGTGACAATTGCCCGACAAGTTATTTCTGACCTGCAGCCCATGGCTTGAAGTCTCTCAACAAGGGGATGACAATCAAACCCTACATGTTGCAAAGTCTTTTTTTGCCTCTTGGATTGTTGATTTTGGTGCATTTGATCATATGATAGGTGATAAGTCACTCTTCTCAATTTTATCCTAGTCGAAGCCATCATACCATTCGCATAGCTAATGGTTCTCATGCCAAAGTGGTTGGAAAAGGAACCATACAACTATAAAAAATTCTCACTCTTTACTCAATTTTATTTGTCCCTGATCTTGATTGTAACTTGCTCTCTGTTAGCAAGCTTAATAGACTTGAACCCTGAGACTAAATTCTTGGCCAATTCTTGTGTGTTTTAGGATTTGGAATCGGGGCGGATGATTGGCAATGCTGAACTTTGGGCAAGTTTATATATCCTCAAAGTAGACCAATCTCCCTTAGGTCATGATCTTAGAACTTGGTGTCAAACTGTCAGTTATGAGTCCAATAAGGATAGTGCTATTATGTTGTGGCACTTTCGGTTAGGTCATCCCAATTTTAGGTATTTAAAGTGCTTATTTCCTTCATTATTCACTAATAAAGATCCAAGATATTTTCATTGTGATATTTGCCAATTGTCGAAGCATACTCGTAGTAACTATTCTCCTAATCCTTATAAATCATCTCATCCTTTCTCTCTTATCTATGGTGATATTTGGGGACCTCCAAAAAGTCCAAATGTTACAGGTGCTCGATGGTTCTTATTATTGGTAGGTGATCACACACGTCTAAGTTGGACATTTCTTATGAAAGAGAAATCTGAAACTAGTCAGATTTTCAAAAACTTTCATGCCATGGTCAGAACCTAATTCCAAATGAGTATACATGTACTGAAATTGATAATCTGAGAGACTTTCAATTCCTCTTGGTCATATCTTACGTCTAATGTCATTGTTCATCAAAGTGCATGCGTGGACACACCACAACAAAATGGTGTGGCAAAACGCAAAAAATAAACATCTTATTAAGGTGGCTCGATCTTTACTCTTCACTTCTAATATTCCTAAACGATTTTAGGGGAGGCGATTGCCTACTTTATATTTATCTGCGTCGATAAGATGCCTTAAGTTTTAAAATCGAACTTAAGTCCCGAGCATTCTAAAACACTTTCCAAAATCTCATTTAGTATCACAGATTCCTCTCAAAGTCTTCGGATGTAGTGCTTTTGTCCATATTCATAGTCAACACCGAGGTAAATTAGATGCAAGAGCCAAAAAATGCATCTTTGTTGGGTACTCATCCAACAAGGGATGCAAATGTTATTGTCTTACTTCCAAGAAATTTTTTCACTAAATGGATGTTTCCTTCTTTGAAAATATTCCTTATTTCTCCAACTTTGTGATTCAGGGGGAGAGTCATAATCATGAATCACATAATTGGGATTGGTCATCCCTTATTGAGTCTAATCAACCTATTACCCAGTCTAATCAGAATGAGAATTAGCCTATTTCTCTTCCCCCTCCTCACAATGGTGTCTCACCTCAAATGCTTTTAGAACAGTCATCCGCTAGTCCTAAATCTTCATAGCTTGAATCTCCATTCCAGCCTAAGTCTACATAGCTTGAACCTCCATTCCAGTCTAAGCCTACACAGCCTAAACCTCCATTCCAGCCTATTCCTCTTTTCACTCCAGACAGTAATATTAAGGTCTACACAAGGGGGCAAATATGTGAACAGCCTATGCCAATTCAATAAAGCCATGAGTCCAATCCGAGCCTAATCTACCCTAAAATTTCTCAAGAAGAAGCTAAACTTGACCCTCACACTGTTGTTGAGTTTTATTTAGACCTAGACAAGCCAATTGCTTAGAGAAAAGGAGTTCGAGCATGCACCCAACATCCAATTAGAAACTATTTATCATATTCAAGTTTATCACAGAACTTTAGAGCTTTTACCTCAGCCCAGATCAAATTCAGATTCCCAAGAACATTCATGAATCTCTACTGATTCCTGAGTGGAAGGCTGCTGCACTGGAAGAGATTTGAGCCCTTGAGAAGAATGGGACATAGGTCATTACTAATTTACCTCTTGGAAAAAAGACAGTGGGATGTAAATGGATTTTTTTCAGTAAAACCAAAGGTGGATGGGAGCATAGAAAGTTCAAGGCTCGCTGGGTAGCTAGAGGTTTCATCCAATCTTATGGAATTGACTATCAAGAAGCTTTTGCTCCTATAGACAAGTTAAACACAGTTCGGATTATTTTATCTGTTGCAGTAAATCAAGATTGGCCATTGTATCAGCTAGATGTGAAAAATGCATTTTTAAATGGAGATCTTATGGAGGAAGTTTATGTGGATGTCCCACCAGGTTTTGAAAGTGACCATTCAAGGCACAAAGTATGTAAGCTTCACAAATCTCTTTATGGGCTCAAACAATCACCTCGAGCTTGGTTCGAAAGGTTTACTAAAGTACTTAAACTAGATGGTTACTCACAGTGTCAAGCAGATCACACTTTATTTGTTAAACACTCGGCCGATAGAGACTTTTATATTGATAAGTATATGTTGATGATATAAGCGGTTATTGAAATGCTGAGGAGAGTAGTCATCTAAAGCACTTACTATCTAAGGAATTTTAGATCAAGGATCAGACACTCAGGGTACTTCTTGGGAATGGAAGTTGCGTTCGATATGGTATCTCGGTTTCCCAACAAATATGTCTTTGGACCTCCTACGAGAAACCCAGAATGAGTGGGTGCAAGCCGTTAGAAACACCATAATTTAACATTAAATTAGAGGCTTGTGGTGAAGGAATACTTGTAGGTAGAGGAAGTTCAGCGACTTGTGGGAAAGGGTGGTTGTCCTAATTCATACTCGCGGGATAAAGCTTTGCTGTGTCGGCAAGGTAAGCCAATAAGCAATCCTTCGGAAGGACACATGGAAGCCATGTATCGAGATCCTAAGGTATCTCGAAAGTTCAGGAGGACTTATGTTCAGAAAACACTCAATCGCTCACTTGAAATCTGCACTGATGTGGATTGGGCATAGTCCCACGTGATTGAAATCTTCAGGCTATTGTTCTTATGTATGGGGTAACTTAGTTACATGGCGGAGTAAAAAGCAACAAGTTGTTGTGTAGAGGCTGAATTTCGGGCCTTAGCTCATGGAATATGTGAGGGGATTTGGATAAAAAGGGTGTTGGATGAACTTAGAATAAAGGTTGAAGGCTCCATAGAGATGATGTGATAATCAAGCTGCTATAAAAATCCTGTCCATCATGGTAGAACGAAACAAGTGGAAATCGATAGACATTTTATAAGTGAGAAGATAAGAGGGAAAGATAATCTCACTGAAGCATGTTCCATCTCGGTTTCAGGCAGCAAATATTCTTACTAAGGCTCGTTTAATGCAATTTTTGAGAACTAAGTGCTAAGCTTGGTTTAAAAGTATATATCATCAACTTGAGGGAGTGGCAGATGTCAAGTTGTCGATTAAGGGAAGTAGGTCTGATCCCTAATGTTTAGGATTGGGATTTTCAGTTCCCAAATCTCAGGGATACAAATCTGAATGGATTTACAACTATATATCTACTTTCCTTAGATATTGTAAATTAGTTAGTATGATTAAGGACCTGATTTAGGATCCTCCTTGTATTTATATGTGCTTATGCGTTCAATGGAACAGAAATATCTCTTTTACCATATTCTGCTTCAGATATGAACTATCAAGTAACTAAGTTTCATGTTTGATACTTGTTGACAGGAGGAAGTTAGAAATGCAGAAAGAGCAATTCGATTGATGGGTGCATCTGTCTTACAACTATGGTCTGGTATGTTTGTCATATTCTCAGAGTCTCCTACAATTTATAATTTAAGGGGCAAGAAAAATGAAGCTTTAGTTGTATTCTTTTTGTGTTTAACATATGCTGTTGTTTACCCATCAAAAAAAAAATGGTGACTTAAGATGAAACTGAGACCTTTACATTAAGGTCTAGTTGCCCAGCAAGCCCCATTTCTTATTTTTATGTTCTCTAGTGTTTCATTTACTTTTCATAAGTCTAACCTATGAAAAGTAAATGAAATATTTCTTCCTTGATCCTGGCTAAAAGATACTGGACTGTAGATGTTTTTCTATCTGCTAACATTGGCTTCAGACTTGGTTTGTAGCTAAGATGTTGTCCATCTTGTGTGATCTAGCTTTTGTGAATATGCTGATCTCTGCTTTTAGTTGTGATACAAGCATCAGCTTTCGTTTAATGAACTTGGTTCAGCTCTATGTTAAAAATCATAGAATTTTAGGCTTTTTAGCAACCTCCAGGGTGCTGATTGAGAATTTTTGTATCACTAAAGCCATACCATTTGCTCTTCTATTGGGCTGAAACTATAACAGCTTATTCTGTATCCAGTGGAATCACACAGCCCCTATGGACAGCGAACCGCAATCGTATGTTTAAAAGATCACCCCACCCCAATGAAGTATCCCCGTGATCCAGGTACACCAGTGAAATCGCCACTGTAAATTACTCCAACACCAACTTTTTGGATCTTTGTTTTTGAATTGGTCACTGTAACATGTAACTTTATAAGGAAAAGAAGATCCCCCTTAAAGCTTATATTCGGTTTGTTCTTTTTTTTTTGTTGTACATTTTACATTCAGTTACTTTTTTTTCTTTTAAAATTTTATTTATTGTAATCCTCTTTCTGGAGGTTGGGTGTGTGGGGAAGTTGTATCCTGTGGAATAAACTGTCTTGCACCAAGATAACAAATTGGTATATCTTTTGTAGCTTTGGTGGTAACTGTTTTTAGAAATTGTGGTGATTAATGAGTTTTCTGTATATCTACAGTGAATCGGCCTTTACTAAAGATATTTTTCCTTTTAACTTTGAACAAAGATTAAGAATGCAGGATAGAAAAGTAAAGATTAAAAAAGAAGCTCCCTCTTTTGGAAATTAATTAGATTTATTTCCATAGTCCTTGACTGCTCATGTGACAATTGGTGCTTATTTGTGGAAGGCCTGTTGGACAATGTAATCCCTTCATTCACGTCCGTGCTAAAAATCAGTATACTTCAAGCATATAACAGCCAGTGGTTTAGACTTTGGAAATGATTATTTAGGCAATTCTTTACATCGGGGAGAAATCTCTTTGCTTTTGGTCTTGGTTGGCTACCTATTGCATATTATTTTAAAACTTAAGTTCAAAGTCATAAAGCATCCCTTCAATGATTTTGAATTTGGCCTGTAAGTGTTTACACTAGATGACCAAGTTATGAGTAGGTTTCTGTAGAACATGAAACTGGTTGGTCATCCTTGGAAGGGTTATTTGATGAAATTTTGCGCATATTTTCTTTCCCCAAGCTCCCCTACTATGTTTGTCATGACGTATAATAGAGAGGGATTTGAAAGAAAAAAAAGAAAAAGGAAGAGAAAGTATTAGGTAAGAATGGTGGAATGATACCTAACTTCTTCCCCTCCACATGTAACTTGTAAAATGGGTTGAATCATGGAAGTTCCCAACAAACATTATTTTAGTTGAAGATACTTACGAGGTGAGATTTATGCAATTTACATTTCTGCCAGACCTTTTATGAGGTTACATAAGGAAAAAAAAAAAAAAGCAATAGTCCAAGAGCTATAGTTTTTCCATTTTCGTGTGAAACCATACAACACAATTGTATATATGATGATGATATACTATTATAAATGTAACCTCATAATATAATTAGTATATATGATGATGATATACTATTATAAATGACAGACATGATATTATATGATATCAAAGTAGAGCATATGCTCACAGTTGTAGGCATAAACAGGTAGTTTCTGATGCATGAGATCCTTATAAGGCATATTCTCCCAGAAAAAAATATTACTTCCTCCTCAAGGCACAGGCCGTTCCTTCTATGTGGCATGAGGCATCCAACAGGTTTTCACATAAATGCAACCTATTCTCAAGCTTTGTATGTAAAACCTTTTTAATCAGCAGAAGACATTTCTTATGGAATACCATTCACTTTCCTTTTGAAGAGTAGGCTTCATTATTAGAATACTTTCATTCTTTACAGTTTATGGTCCATAATTGTCCATTTACCCGTCTGTGGTGCCTACCCAGAAGAAGATTCTTTTCGTTGAACGAAGAAAGTTTAGATTAGTTAGGTTTGATTTCCTTTTCTAAGTTGAATATGAAATACAACCGCAATCTTAGAAATCCATTTTAGAATAAAAAATAAGGATGTTAGGAGGCAGAGAATGTGGGTAGGACCGTTTCTAATCTCTATTAGAACTCCTTATTATCTAAATATCCTCTTTTCTGTTGAAGTCCCACAATCCAACTCATACCTGCATAAAATAATGCACACTAGTTGCTGAACTAGGGGGAAAAGGGCCATGTTTGAAAAGATGTAGGCAAGGGAGGGAGGGCACATCATCTCTCTTTTACAGGGAGGAAGCTTTGCTTGTGCTGTCTTGAAGTATCAATAGCACACGATTAGGAAAGATTTATCCTTGAGAGCTGCATGGTAAAGCAACTTGGAGGTGGGGTATTGCAATAGTTTTGAGTCTTGATTTTTTCACAGCCAACCAATCAGAGATCCCAAGGCTATGAAAATATCATCATACTCTCCTAGGCCTTCACTTCCCCCCTGTCTGATAGAGATAGAGGTTAGCTTTGTTGATAATCAAACACCATAACTTCACGTTTAAAATCTAGAATGTATTGCTCCCTTAATACAGCTTAGCTTAGTGAAGAAAACCACTCCACAGAAACAGTGAAATTCCCTTCTGGCTCAAGGGTTTCAGACCTTAATGGGACACTAAAAGTCTAATACAATCATAGGGAAAGTAAAAAAGTACACCTCTAGAAACTGAGTGACATTCTTTTAAAGTTTAGGAAGCACAAGGGACCTGGAAATTGAAAGCACAAGACAGTGAAAAAGGAAAAGGAAAAATACAATCTTCTCAAGCTATATACAGAATCTCAGGGGGATGGAGAAGTTCTCTAAAGAAAAGGAATAAAAATCTGCCACACCTTGATCTCACAGTCCAAACTACCACTGTAAACAAGATAAGAAGTTGATGTATTAGATGAATTGTAACAGTCAGTTGCTGCGGTCAAGCACTTGACTGGACCTGTGTGCCCTTCAAGGATTGCCAAACATGAGTAGCTTTTATCAACACCTCTCCATATTCTAATAGTATTATCTGCAGAACCACTAAACACCACATCTGATACCACAGCTAAGCACAATATGGACTTGGAATGACCCCTGAGAGCACCCACCACCACCATGTTGCCACTATTATCCTTCTCCCAAACCACTATTGATCTGTCACTTGCACCAGAATACAACACAGACCCGTCGGTGCTCAGCGCCAATGCATTTATCCCAGAATTGTGTTTCTCCAGTGTAGCTACTTGTGAATGTTTCTTGTCTCCTGATGCTTTCCTCCAAACCTTAATTTTCTTGTCAGCTGAGCCTGTATAGGCATATCCATCATGGGATAATGCTAATGCATTTATTGCATCATCATGGGCATTTCCTACTGACTCCAAACATTTGAAGTCTGTTGTTCGCCAAATTTTGAGTGATCGATCCCATGAAACAGAGTAAAGGAGTGAGTTGTCTTGTGATAGTGCGAGCACAGATACAGTGTCAACATGATGGACCCATGTGCATTTTTTGTGCCGTCGGATTTGGACTTGATTATTGGGGGTTAGAAGTTTAATAGCACGGTCACCTAGTGTCGGAAGTGTGGCTAAGCGGGTGCACTTCTGGTGATGGGGCTCCTGGTCATTGATTTTCCACACTCTGATTTTGTGGTCTTGATGGGCACTGAACAGTTTATCACCTAGAACTACTATGGACTTCACTGCACCCTTTCCTGCTGCCACCACGTTATTACTTATATTCTCATGATCAGGTTCAGAGTTCAAGTTTTGCTCCCACAGCCGAATTTCCTTATCAAAAGATCCACTAAACAGGAAATTTCCAGCAAGGGCAAGAGAGGATATGTAGGATGTGTGGCCTTTGAAAGTGGTGATGCAGTGGTGGGTGGTGATGCTGCTGGGAAGATAAAGCTGTTGCTGTTGGGTTTGTGATGTGAGGGAAGGAACTGATTGTAAGCTAGGCTGGGAAGAGAAGGAGATTAGTTCTGATTGAAGATGACTGAACTCGGATGGAGAATAATCATCTGAATGACTAGGTTGATGACCTGACATGATTTCCATGCAAGATAAGAGTATAGAGCTTACGGGGGAGAAACTGAAGTGCTTTAAATAGGTAGAGGAAGGAGGGGGGAGTGGGGGATGAGGGGAGAGCGTACGGGAGAGAAAAGTGGAACCAACAGTGGCCAAGGTTGGTCTATTTCGGTGGTTGTAGAAGCCTGGTAATCGGTTGCACAGCCAGAAGCCAACCTATTTCCCTCTCTTAAATCAGATGCTTCTAGGGAAAGGTTGAACTTAATCTGGGAATTGATTTCACTGTTGGCTTTCTTTTTGATTGTCAAGTTTTATTCATATTAGCGAGCTTAGCTTGTTTGACCCACTAATAATATAAATAACCCTTGCTTTAGTGGATGGAATAGGTCTCATCCCAAGTTTTTCTTCACCTAAAAACTAGACCATCATTAATTCAATCCTACTTAAGTTATTTACTCTTGGATTCCCAGGAAATTATGACAAACAACATGGTCAAATTTTTTTTTTTTTTTTTATCAGAAAACAGCATGGTCAATCGACAACCTAAATGTAGTCTACCATAATGATGGTTATTTCTGTGTGAAGTTTGCAAACAAGATGAATAAGATTTACATTAGTTTCCACTAATCCAAGAAGTGAAGTTGAGCAACAGATTAAAATAAATAAAATGAGAGGATTAGAGGATTGATAGAGACTGGTTTCTTTTATGGTTGAAGAAGGTACTAAGGACAGATCTGGATTTCATAAGCAACAAATACAGATGGAATTGTTCGGTATGAAAGATCAGAGTGTGTAGGCAGCATGATACGAATGCAGAAAACAATCACTAGGATCTCTTATCTGATGATTCCCCAGCTCCATTGTTGTTCCCAGTAGTGGTGGACAATCCCATGCTTCTTCTATTTGAGTATGTCCTGCACTAATTTTTTCTGCAAATGATTCATGCTTTATGCTTCTTTTTCCAGGATTATCATCACCATTTCATCATTCAGGTGATCTGTCTATTGCACTCAAAGCCTCATGTAAGTCATGCCTTTGCTTTATTGCTGTCAGCTCCCCTATGAAATTCAGTGGTTTTATTCACTCTCTTATAAAATGCACTAGTTCAATTCTTTATGACCATGATGGGCACAGAAATATTCATGCTCTAGTGCCCACTTCCAAACAAACCAATCTTTGGCTTAGGGTCTCAACAGCTTCAACTACCACTTTAAATTTTAAGGATAGTACCACCACCTACACTTACCCTCTTTATGTAGTGGAATGCCTTTGCAGGTCACTCCATTTGTTCAATGCCTTTAATTGAGTTATTTATTGAAGGTTGCCCCTCCTAAAGTTGGTAAAAGGTTCTTAAATTAACCCTTATCACAGGCTTCTGAAACTTGTGAACTGATGGTGGATAGAAAAGGTTTCTATAGTCTCTCCAAGTTTCATCAGTGTAATTTTCACCGAACTGTGAAATTTGTTCTCTATGCTGTCAAGGGATACCTTCATCATATCTTATAAATCTAATAACCCTTGCAGGTGAAAAACCTTAAGTGGTTGTAAACTTTCAGTTTTTATTTATGTTATAGTAATGTATATGTAAATAGGTAGAGTTAGAAATTAGTTAGGAAACTTGAGATTCTTTCCTATTAGAATAAGGACACTCTTGTATGTAATTATGTAGACTTGTGATCAATGAAAGTTAATGAGTTTTTCCTATTCATCTCTGATTACAATTTATTTTTTAGTTTGTTTTCTACTTCCTCATCAAATCTCACATGAAATCAAAAAACAACTTAGGATTGATAGGGTCGGTGGGATTAGGACTCTGGATGGAACTGGCCCCTTATGGGTTAGGCTAGCTTTGGACCATTGTCTGCATCTCCTTTTGCTTTCTCTTTTCGTGTCTCGTTCATTTAGGAAAAGAAATTGACATGTTTGTTCCATTGGTGTCTAAAGGTGCCATCCGATGGCCTAAACAGGGGGCCTGATTATGATTTGGGGCCCATCTTGCAGTAATTGTATGTTCTTTGATCTTGATTCCTAGTCATGTTTCCTTTCTATTTTTCTCCCTCTTGTGTTCTGAACAATCATCATTTAAACATCTTCAAATTTTTGGTTGATTGTAATTCGTGTTGGTATTGTGTGGTAGGTTACTTCTTAAACATGCTTAGTTAATTCTTAGTGTGATTTGGCAACTTCTAATCATAAATTAAGGATTAGCATTCAATGATGAAACTTTTTTGTATCCACCCACTGAGAAGTAAAAGGCACCATACTTCAAAAACTTTTCACAATTCCTTGCTTTCACCCTTTTCATTATCACTTGCTGTTTTTGTAGTCTGAGACTCTGAATAGCTTCTGATCCTTTTCACCATCATTTTGCTCTATGGTAGTCCAATAATATTTTTATGAAGATTGATGTTGAGGATTAGTAATATATAATTAAAAAAATGTTAGGTCTGATTTTCTCTATCCATATATGTTCCAGCATAGCTTTAAAAGAGACTAGGCGTTTACCTACTCACAGCGCCTTCCATGGAAACTTGAAAGATGCTTTAGATGAGAACTACCTTTACTTTAATTCCCCTGCCTCATGGTGATGCATGTCCATCATTATCGTACACTTCTGAAGGCAAAAGATGACAAAGTCTCATTGAATAATTGGTGATGCTTATCTAGAAGTCTTCTATTGACAATCTATTCCTCCTAGGGGGCTAATCCTTCCTCCATTTTTCTTGCATGTAGTTGAGAGTTTCACAGAAAAGACCTGAAAATGACTTCACATTGTGGTGCAAATGCAACTTTCCATTTGGCCCTCTGAATGTCCTGGAAACAGAAAATATAATCTCAATCTTTTCCTTTGTGGAGTTGGGCCTAGATTTTCAGGACCCCATATCTTATTGTCATCTCTGGTTGATCTTTTATACATGGTTGGGAGACATAACCTCTCTGGACAAAAGAAATCAGATTGGTATGTGGTAGCAAGATTTCGGAATGTCAGGCACAAAAATGCCCTATTGATGAAGAAATGAACTGATTCATTTCCATCACAATGATTCTGCTTTTATTTAGTGGAAGCATCAAAAGCAAAACGACATTTAGAGAGTTCCACTTTCCCAACTTTTTTTTTACCTAATAGTTGCATTTACTATGACTTCTTCACATGCCCAACTCTCTGGTTCTTGTTTTGATTCTTCTGTGTTGGATGCTTCTCGGTTTTCACAAACAACTCTGTTTATTGTGGAATCGGATTCAAATCTATTGCATTATCATGTCTGCTAAAAGATTTCATAATAAAATACTTGCTCTCACTCAGGCATGTCTCTACCCTTAGTCTCTTAAGGATGGTAGGTTATTATTTAGGAGAAAGCCAAATTGAATGCTTAATACAGGCCAATCCTTTTCCCCTTTTGTGTGACATTGCATTCATGATAGAAATGGGATCTTGCAAAGCACTCCATTAGAGTCCCATTTCCTGACAAACAATGTGACCAAACTACAGCTTGCAATGCCCTTTCCTTATATTGCCTTTAGGACCCCACAATACACAGACAATGTCCATTACATCCCAAGCCTTCTAATGTCCTATTATTGCATGACCCATGAGTGGTGCCCACAGTAGATTTGTATAAGGGAAAAGTAGGTTGTGGGTTATCAATTTCAAAATAATATGACTTTAAGAATTAAGTTTTTTATAACCTAATAACAATATGTCAATTTCTGAAAATATTATATGATAATATATTATGTGCTCATTGTTTTTTATTTGACAAAGATATCATTTTGTACATCCACCTCACATCCACCCTAGCCTAACTAAGATTGTACCGAAGGTACACTAAGCTCGTACCTGAAATTCACTAAGATCGTACCTTGACTTCACTAATATTGTTCTTAAAGTTCATTAATATGCTCAGGTTCACTAAAGTTGCACCTCAAATTCACTAAGGTCCTATCTCAACTTCACTAAGATGATACCTATGTGCTAACTGTTTTTTCTTTAACAAAAATACTTTTTTATACATTCGCCTTACATGCCAATTAAGCTAATGATAAAAACAAAAACAAAAAACAAAAAACAAAAAACAAAACAAAAAGAATGTAAAAAAACAAAACTAAAAGAATGTAAAATCTATCATAGCCCTAATCCCTCTTTGTCTTCCTTTCTACACCCCTAACATTTATTACTGCTTTAAGCGCAATGCGATTGCGTTTGAAATACAGAATTAAATGAAGGAAGCATTAGTGTTTCAAGGTGTCAAAAAAGGTCGAGAATGGAAATTAGGAAATGTGAAGCCATCATTCCCTGATTTCGTTTGACAACGGGATGTGAAACCATCATTCTTAGATTTCGTTTGACAACAGAATGTGAAGCCATCATTCATCCAATTAGCTTATGTTAGAAGGCATGACAAGTCTTATCTTTGGTTTTTTCTGCTCAAATTTGTTTGATCGTAGTGATTAAGAGTCTTCACATTATATATCTCATTGAATTGGGGAGCATGCCCTCAGTTGATATCGATATTTGTTACGTATGATTAAGTGAGAATAAATGTGTAAAATTTTTTATTTCATATTTTGTTATTCAAATTAAGATTACTATTAGGAACGACATAGTGAATCGATGTATGATGTAGTGAATCTAAATGATCTTAGTGAAGTTGAGATACGACATAGTGAATTTAAGGTGCGACAGCGGGCGATGTACGATATTAATTAGAAGTCGATGTACGATCTCGTAATTTGGTGTGAGCTTAGTGAGCTTTTAGTCTGACTTGTGAGATGGAGTCTGACTTAGTTAGGTTAGATACGAGGTGGATGTACGAAATGATGATATCTTGTCGAAAAAAAATAGTCAGCACATAATGTACTATCTTATAATATTTTCTAAAATTGACATATTGTTATTGAGTTACAAAAAACTTAATTCTTAAAGTCATATTATTTTGAAATTGACGGCCTATAACCTACTTTTTCCTTTATATAATGGTTGATGATGTCAAGTACCTTTTCCGTATGGAGTATACATGCACCTCTTATCATTGATACGTGAGATTTTGCTTCATAAGTATTTCACTATTGTTTAAAGGGAATCAAATCCAAGTAACAAACTTTGTCTCCACTGAAATGCATTAGTATTGAACCATTGTGCTAAGACCCACATATATAAATTTGGCAAAACTTATGTTACTTAATCTTACCTCATTGAAACCGAATCCTGACTCCAGAACTGCCAGAGTCTAGATCTCTATAGTAGAACTGAAGTTAAATTTATTTGTAATGATGATGATGACGACGATGTTTCATGGTTTGGTTGGTTGGTGGGTTGATGGAGAGGACCCAGTGAGTAGGATGAAGTCTTTTATATAACTGGGAGACTTTGAAAACAAGTTCGGTTAGCTTGACAAATGCAATTGACAATTGACAAGGACTCCATTGTTTTGTCAATTTGGTTGATCTCTCATATTCTTTTCTTTGAAACTTTCTCGCCCAAAGAATATTTGGAAATGGATTGAAAGGGTGAACCATGGGGTTTTGAAACGTGTCTTGCTTTAGTTCCGGAATCTCTTCGCTTTCACATGCATAGGCGTGTTTTAACTCTTGGTTTTCCCTCCATGGACAGGGATGGTTGGCAACAAAAGTTGATAGAGATATATGGATACATTCCTATTGTGTTTGGTTTCTCAAATTAGAACTATGATGAAAATGAAAATGAAAATGGTTTTGTTTTTATTCTTATTTTATAAAGCAATTTAAACACATTAAAAAAAAGAGTGAGAATGAAAAGTAAAGAGCAGTATTTGGTTTATGTTTTGGCAGATTACTTAAACAGTTTTTAAGAATACAACGTCATTTGATATTTTTTGAAAATTATTAACTGTTCCTGAATTTAGTATTTTACATGTTTTAGAATGAAAGAAAAAATAAGGCAAAAACATATTTTTTGTGTTTTTCTTGTTTTCATTATTTTACAAAACAAAAATAGTTTTCATTATTTTTCTTGTTTCAAAATGACCTTGGTGAAGCTTTCAACAATTACTGAGTTGGAACATAATAAAATGCACCGATACCCTGCGATGAAGCCCAAAACTTGATCCAAATATAGGTTAGGGCCTGGAAACAGCCCAAGTTAAGCACGGCCCAGGTTCCAGGACTACCTGGGTCCTAAAACGGTGTCGTTTTCAATTTTGATGGAATTACTTAGAGCTGCAACTAGGGGATTGGTGAGTGGTGGCTAACCGGGTGTAATGTGTATTAAGAACAGACAATCTACGAGGGGTCTCGCGTGACGAGGCCGCCTTGGGTGCTGCTCAACTGACGGGTTAAATGGAAGCCTAGCTCGGAAACCGTAAACCCTTGAAGCAGTTGTAAGAAGAGGCGGGCGTGAGAGAACTGATTGGAAGCCCCGAACCCATTTCGATTAACCAATGGGAACTTAGGCCGTCAAAAAAAGCCGTCGAATCTTGCCTAGCCATTCTTTCGCTTAGGTAGTTAGGTTTTTATTTAAGTGTATTCAGTTAAATAAAAAATAAAAAGTAACATAAAAACAATTCAAAATAAAAAATACTTCATTTAAAAATTTTATTAAGTGAATATAATTACATTGAATGTATGAAAGCCCAGATCACTATAAAATAAGTACATCTGTAGGTTGTGCTATCTTTGTTGTCGTCGTTTGTCTTTTGATCGTAAGAAAATAAAAATACGATATCGTTGAAATATTTTAATCGCTATTTTTTTAGTGACCGAAAATTACGTGGATGCATTAAATTGTTTTGATAAATTTAGGATTACCACGTATGGAGTCACTAGTGTAAACTGCAGACATGATGCTGCGATCAAAATACTAAATTCGATCTTTTAAGCGTAATGCTTCTTCGATTGTTTGGGTGACAAATTATATCGCTTTTTGCTAACTTGACTCTTCTCGCCAGCTTCCATGACTTGATCTTATTATCTTCGCGGGCATAGTTGTCACATCGCGTCTGATAATAAATAACAGCGTGGTATTTTATTTGTTGCGTTTTTTATAAGCATTTAAAAACATAAAGATGAGGGCTTGTCGTGGATGATGATTTATATTTAATATATCGTTTAATACTTTTTATTTATAAATATTATATAAAATATATAATAACGAATTTACTTCATTTCAATTTTTCAATTTTATTTGATCTTCATTGTAAATAACTTGCAACCGTTCATCTGAAGCGTCAATTTTAATCGAGGGTTATGATTAAAAAGCGATATAATAAATTCAAGGTATTTCTCCCCAATATTTTTTAATCTTTTCTATCACATTGCAAAAATGGTATCATTAAAATTTCATAACTTAAATAATTTTGTAGTATCGTATAAATCTTTAGTTATTTGCGTAAAGACCAGATGTGAAGTTAGATAATCGCTAGTACAAAATATTTGTTGAAGCAATGAAAATTTCAAAGATCTCGTAGAGGTCCGTGATAGTGTCGTCATGAAAAGCGTTTAATCACGTAAGCGTCTACGTGGTATTATTTTTAGATAGTTGCGTTCATTATGGTGTCTTCTTTTATATTTTGTAATATTTTGTAAAAGCTTATAAGTAGAATTTCATCTAATTGGTATATCTAAACTTATATATATATATTTTTTATATTTACAATTTTCATGTTTTGCTTGGAAACAATTAATATTATATGCAATGTCTCTAATTTTTTAAATATCTTATCGAACATTTTTAATTCGTATTTTAAATTAAATTTAAAATATGTGTGACGATATGTGAAATAATTTTGCATGATCTCTTTTATTTGCCAAAATCTTTTAATCTTTGTATTGTTGCATATTATTAGAAGCGTTATTTTAATATTGTGTAAAATATTTTGATACGAATCACCAAATACATAATTTCATCATTTATTAAAGTTGTTATATTTTCTTCTTATGTGGAGTATTTATTGTTTAAATAATTATCTTTGTTATTTAACGTCATTCATTATACATATAATGATAAAAGCACTTTGTCGTTAAATGCTGGCCGGAAATATCGTATGATAAACAAATTTTCTTCAAAATTTGCTTAAAATATTTTTAAATTTTCTTTTACCCTGTTTTGAAATTTTTTCATAATATATATTTTAACGTTCCGATTACGGCCTTTGGGTGAGGATTAATCAATGTTTGAATTGTTTACGAATATTAATGAGTTTCGAATCGCTATTAAGGTTGTTATTCTTTATAATGTAATCGATAATTAAATTCGCGGCGTGAAGACTTATCATAAAATTTTTTTAAATTTCCACATTCATCTTTACTAATTGCATAAAATTTATAATATCTACGTTATGTAACTTTACCTTTGTTCATTATATATTTTTAGATGAATTGTCTTAGAATTTGATCTAAGGCTAAGAAGTTTCTTCAAATTTTATATTTGCTTTATTTCTTTTATTTTTAAAATTATTTATATTTTATCAAAAAAATTAATATATTTATTAAATTTTTCAACGATGATGCATATGGACTGAAGATGATGCGCATGTACTATTAGCATTAAAATTATTAATAAAATGTTATCTTTAAAAAAATGAATCAAATAAAATGTAACAAACAAATAAAGAAAAGTAAGGTGGAAATGTGCTGATTGGAGGGATCGAATCAGAAATTAACTTTAAATCAGAATTATTAGATCATTGTCAATTTGTGATTTTGCCTTCTCGTAATATCATGTAATATGAAGTGAAGAATAATTAAAAGAAAATGAAGTATTAAGAATGTGAGAAAATTGAGTAAACTTGTGAGAAAATAGAAATTAAAAGTAAATTTGATGAAAAATGGTAAACAAAATGTATAGTATTTATAAGAAAAAAAAGAAGTGAAAAAAAAAAGTAAAAAATGTTCCAACGGTCACATGACCTTTGGGAAAGGGGGTGGGGGGTGTTCCACCAACGGTCACATGACCATTGGAAAGGAAGGGGGGCTCGTTGACAGGTTACGCGGGCTAAGCCCGGCTTAGGCTGGGCCTAAAGCGCCGTTTATAGGCGGCAGTAGTTGGAACCGCCTTGAAGCCCAAGCTGTTTAATCTTTCAATTCAAACTCAATTATTCAATTATATATTTTTCTAAAAATAAAAATATTTATTGTATAATATAATTTAATATTTTTTCATAAAAAAAAGAAGAAGTTATTTTACAAGTTTTTACAAGGATCGGAGTCTGAACCTCTAGTACGATTCTCACATTTTTACGATTTCAGTTAAGTCTCGACGGCATGATTTTTTTTTGGATATGTTTAGTTTTTTTGAAAAAAAATAATATTAAAATAATTTAAAAATGAAAATAATACTTAAACTAATGTATAAATAGTAATCACATAGTCAATAATTATGATATTAATTTAATTTTTTTTTAAAACATTTGTAATCCTATAGTCCGTAGTATTAATTTAAATTTTTTTTTGAATGTTGTAGCTAATGATTACGGTATTAGTGTTCGTACTAATTTAAACATTATTTTTATTTCTAAACTATGTTAGTAATTTATTTTTCTAAAAAACACTAAAAGATTCCAAAGCTCCACGGGCACGGTTATGTGTGTTATAAATATATAAAAATGTTAAATTGAAGTTTGGGTTTTTTTTTTGTAAGATAAATTGAGTTTGGGTTTGAAGATAGATGATCCGAATTTTAGCATGACGAACCGACGTCGCCGTCAATCCTTTTAAAAAAAAAAAAAGAAAAAAAGAAAAATTGAATATGAAATGCAGGAATCCCAACAAACCGAACAGCAAAACAGTAGTTTACTCTCACGGCCGGCTTCCGATTTTGTCCGGTACTCATGGCCTCTACTTCTCCTCCGGAATCTGATTCCATTTCCATCACACTGCAAGTAATCTCTCTTCTTGAGTTTCAGTTTCAGCTTCTGCTTCACTCATGGCCTCTCCCTTTGCCGCCATTTCGCTCTCTTTCTTCTTCTTCTTCTCCTTTCTCGCCCTCGCCCAATCATCCACCATCGGAGTCTCTTACATTTCTCGCACCCTCGAAATCCAGGACCGCGAGAGAGCTTCTCCGTCTGTACAAATTGCTGCCGCCTATGGTGTTCTCCTCAGGCTTCTTCCATCTCACTCTTCCAGCTTTGAGTTTGGCATAGTCTCCAAGGTATCATCCGTTCTTGCTAGCTTCGGTTATTTACTATTATTTATATGTCAATAGGATTTTTTTATTCACAATTCTGCAGATTTTATATATGACTGCGTCGAAACCATACTGATTGAGTAGTATTTTGGTCTTCATTTTGTTATATTCTCTTTTTTTCATAACTTGGATGTGTAAGAAATCATGAACGAAAGAAATAAAAAGAAAGATATGCTGGAAATCTTCCAATTGCCACTCTGTTTCCAAGGTTTTGTTCTAACAAATGAACTGAATCTTGAGTTCTCTTTTCTTGTTTTACAGGAGCAATGTGGTGGAGACTCTTGCTTTATGATTAACAATCATCCTTCTTCCAATAAAAACGGGGCTCCAGAAATTCTGTATGTTGGGATTCTTTGCTCATTAGTTGAATTTCTCTGTTGAATTTTCATTAAATGAGGAAATATGGTGTGATTGGTTGCTGTTTGTTGCTCAATTTAGTATGAAGAATTCATGTGTGGCAAAGATAAGATCTATATATATTCGAGTTCGAAGCAGTAGGCTACTTCCGAGTGCCATGTATTCAAAATCAAACATAAATGCATTTTCTCCCCTTTTACGTATTGTATCAACCTATTTGTTACTGTCAGGATATAAATTCAATGCATTTGGCATACATGGCATTTCTAAAAGTCATAACATTGGAATTTAACTTTTGAAGCATCGAGTCGAGACTCATTGCATATGTGATAGAATATGTGCATTCTAAATAAAGAGCTGATATTCTACTACTTCTAAATCTCACTGTCCACGTATAAATCATTAGCCTTTTGAGTGTAATCAATGGATTTAAATTTTAAGAAAGCAGTTTATGTTGAATAAAATATATGTTTCTAACATAATCTCTAAGTTATAGTTCCATATATGCAACAGTGTAAACAAATTCGTTGTTATTTCCTCTTCAAGAGTCAATATGGAGTAAATTATCAATTTTTATTGATTCATATAGATTTGGGTTTAAAATTTTGTGTGCATTCCGCTGGGAGATATGTAAGACTAGTTATCTTTGATTCCTTTAGAAGTGTCTCAATGATATCAGCAATTCAGAAAATATTGGGGGATGGGGAGTCCATTGAACAATTAATCGCCTTTCAAATCTTGCATGCCTTGATATGTACTCACACATACATGTCTTAAGTATAATATTCTGTTGAATATACCACAACATGTTCACTCATGCATGCATATGTATGCTGTCTCATTTCATTATCAGATAATATCAGTCAATGATTGTCTTCTTGATGCATGCTTATGTGTTTCAATTTCCAATTAGAATTACTGGGGTCACTGGGGTGGAGATTTTGGCTGGTTTGCACTGGTACTTGAAGTATTGGTGTGGTTCACATGTATCTTGGGATAAAACTGGTGGTGCACAACTTCTTTCACTACCTGACTTGGGCTCTTTCCCCCATGTTCAAGATGCTGGTATCTTGATTCAGAGACCTATCCCTTGGAACTACTACCAGAATGCTGTTACATCTAGCTGTAAGCTTCTACCTTTTCAAATCACCTACTATTTCCCAATTTGCCAAACAAAACTTTATGTTATCTAGTTTGGTACCTGAGGCCCAAAATTTGAATCATGCTTTGATTGACACCGTCTTTTCTCTCCTTTATATGCGCTTTCTTAAGATACTTTTGCTTGGTGGGACTGGAAAAGATGGGAAAAGGAAATTGATTGGATGGCTCTCCAAGGCATCAATTTGCCTTTGGCATTTACGGGGCAAGAGGCCATTTGGCAGAAAGTTTTCCAGGTTTTTTTATGTTCATTTCTCAAAGTTCTCCTTTTGGGTCCGAATGCCCTAAACTATGCTTGACAATCTATTGTTCATCTTTTAGCAGAAATTCAACATTAGCCATTTGGATTTGAATGATTTCTTTGGAGGCCCTGCATTTCTAGCATGGTCACGGATGGGAAATTTGCATCGGTGAGAAATCTTTCTTATGCTTAGTAGGATTAAACATCAGCAGTTCAGATTGGAATGATTTCTTTGTCTTATGTTGGACAAGATCATATTAATTCCTTGAGGATTATGTTTAGTGGGAAATTTTCTTCAACTTTTGTTTTGAAAGTTCAATCCCACTGGCTGGGGATTTTGATAGGTTAAAATGGGATCTCTTGATGTCATCATTTTCATATGCTAGAAATTAGCCTACATTGTGCAACGATGCCATTATGACGTTATTTTCAATTGATGTCTAGAGTGGGCAATAAGTTCTAGGTAGATGCCAGAAAATACTGGCAAATGGGAGTGTTACTATACCTATAAATAATATGCGATTTTCACAATTTCTTTATATGCTAATGTTTGTTTTACTTGACATTGGATGTGATGGTTCTCTCTCATTATGATAGGGTAACCTTAGCCAGTTTTAGGTCCTCTCTGGATTAATTGTTTATGTCGTTTCCTATTTTTTTCTCCATATGCAGATAAGATCTATAATAACATTTCCATCTGAGCTTCTCAAAAGAGCCTTCTTCTCATTGGCATTAGCATTGCCTGTCAATCAAAGATTTACTTTATGATGATCTTTTAGCCAGTTCATTTTCTCCAATGAAATCTTTGCTTGCTGGGTCATTCTGTATTCTTCATCCTCTTTCTTTTATATCTTTTACTTATAATACCTCAATTGCAGCTGGGGTGGACCACTTCCACAAAGTTGGTTAGATCAACAATTACTTTTGCAGAAGAAAATTCTTGCTAGAATGTATGAGCTTGGAATGACTCCAGGTAGCGTTTATCATTTGTAATCTGCTGTGACCATTTTCCGATCTCAAAATACTCTTTATTGTTTCAATGGACAATCTATACAATAGGAGAGCTATTTAACTTGATGAAGGGATTAGGCATCACCTCAGGGTCGTGCTAACATTTTTGTATCTTATGGAACTCTTGAAATTTTAGAAAACCTAAGCAATGTGGCAACATGATATTAATAATGCTGTTTACATCAGGCAATATTCCTGATCTTGATTTCAAATCTATGTTCACTCTATGAGACAATCAAAATTGAAGACATCATAGAATTATTTTATCATGTCAATTGTCAAAACATATGTGCAAAGAAAAAAAGCCTAAAAAATATAATTCATTTGTTGACAATAATTTCTCTATTTTTCATTCATGTGTTTTTTTAGAACATTCTCTATTTGTTCCTTGCATTGGTTAAAAGGTCTTAATTTGGTTCCAATGTGCCTCTCAGTTCTTCCAGCCTTCTCTGGAAATGTTCCTGCGGCATTGAAATATATATTTCCATCAGCAAAAATTGCACGCTTGGGGAATTGGTGCGTACTGCTTTCTGTTATTTGTCATCTTAAATTCTAACAAATGCTTTTATCTTGTTTCAAAATGAAATAATTGTTCTTACTTCCTGAGAACATAATTTGGAGAGACATCTCCTAGCATTCCTACCAATTGGGGTTAATTTCAGTAGGCTTTGGAGGTTCAATCATTCCCAACGAGTTCTGCACTTCAAAGTTCGGGAATCGATTGGGAATTAGGAAATACTCATCGAGTTGCCATTCAAAGGCAACTTCACACATGAAAACGACTTACTTAGGGGAATTTTAGAATTTTTCTGCTAGCCCCAATATACCTGTTACATATTTTTTCCTGAAGCTTGATGATCATATGTTTAACATCAAACTAATGTGTTGATTTGAGGGCATCATACCCCTTCTAGTACCATCTCCCTCCCACACCTCTGCACCCACAACCCCCCTTCCTAGTCCTGGGTAACCATAGTGAGTGGTACCCTTTAAGGTTTGTTGAGTACCAGAATTTGACTGCTTCCTTTGTTTGACTATTTGCTTTCCTGTACATTATTTTCTTCCTTTTTTATCTTTGATATTGTTTCCTTTTGTGCCCTACCTTTGTATGTAAATAGGTAGGACCTAAATTGTATTTTAGACACTCACTCAATAAGAAAAATATTATTTTCTTCTATTCTTTCACATGGTATTAGAGCAATGGAAGGTTCGAGTAAGGTTTTTTTCGTGTCTTCAATTTCGACAATTCATCTAGTGGCTGGGTCTCTTTTCAGCCACCCCACCTTCATCGCAAAAAGCATCGGAACTCTTTGTTGCCGTCATAACACCTCGTTGCTAGCGGAAAATGTTTCGGCGTCTCGGCTTCAGGCAGCGACCGCTACCGTCAGGAATGGCCAGGGACACAGTCTATCCTCAGGCGAATTTTCGGCATCAAAGGTTAGCGATGCCTTGCCGTACGTCGATGTGAGTGTGGGTGGTGTGTGGGAGCCGCCGGCGATGCGCTCCGCGTAACCGTTAGTCATCGTCTATCTCCTTGTCACGCCTTCTCACTTTGGTGTGAAAAATGCCATTTTTTCTCATTTTTTCTCTCCGGCAGTTGCGGGGTTTGTGCTTCGTCTTCTCCCTTTTTGGGTTTTCCTACACCTTATGACACATTCACGCCCTTGGGAGTTGTTTGTTCCTTTTGGAAGTACTGGTTTGTTGATTTGGTCGATTTTCTGCTGATTTCTCTTCTCTATGGCTACCAAAGGAAGCTCATCCACGCCTCTGAGAGTTATTCTTATGCCTAACGAGTATAAGGAGTACATCCACCTCACTTAGGCAACCAAATCTGCATCCATTTCGTCTGTTGCCCAAACCGGTAACGCCTTTGCTTGCCTTTCACATTCATCTGGACATTGGATTCTTGATTTTGAAGCATCTAATCATCTTTCTAGTAATAAGGACATTTTTTCTTTTCTTACCTTTACTTCTCCTTTACCCATGATTACTTTAGCTAATGGATCTCAAACCATAGTTAAAGGAATCGGTTCGGCATGCCCTCTTCCTTCCTTACCCCTTACTTTTGTCATTTATGTTCACGATTCTCCTTTTAATATGATTTATCACTAAATTGACTCGTGACTTTATTGTTTGATACCTTTTCTAATAACTCTATCACATTACAGGATTGGAGTACGTGGAGGATAATTGGCATAGGATGTGAGTCTCAGGACCTCTTTGCGTCTCAACTACCGTAGCCATGCTTCCACTATTTGCATATGGATCTTTCTCTCACTTATTCACATTCGCCTTGAATTACTTGTTGTTTCGAGTTTTGGAAAATGGTTCCTCGTTTTTCTAGTTTAACCTTAATTGAGTGTGAGTCATGTAGGCTTTGGGAAACATGCCTTCATGTCCCGTTCAGAGCGCCTGATGTGGACAGTCTCGTGCAGGCTATACACAACGATGTTTGGGGTCCTTCGAGACAGGAGTCTACCTTGGGGTTAGATGCTGTTCTTTTATAGATGATTATTCGTTGTACTTATTTATTTTAATGAAAACTTCGGTGAGTTGATATACCATTTTCGGAAATTTGTGCGAGTTCAAACTGATTTAATGCTTCAATTCATATCCTACGAAGTGATAATGTCAATAAATATCTTTTTGGACCATTCTCCTCCTTTCTGTCCTCCCATGGGATTCTTCATCAGTCCTTTTGTGCTTACACTTAATAGAATGCAATGGCTAAGTGCAAGAACAGTCATTTAGTTGAAACTGCTCACACTCTCTTACTCCATCATAAAGTTCCTCAACGTTTTTGGGGGGGTAGCTACCTTATCCGCTTGTTATTTGATCAATCGTATGCCATAATCCGTCTTACATGATCAAATTCTCTTTCCATCATTTTTCCTAACCAACCTCTCTTCTACCTTCCCCCTCGTATCTTTGGTTGTGTTTGTTTTGTCCATATTCTTACTCTTAGGCAAGACAAGTTCTTAGTCAAAGCCATGAATGTGTTTTCCTCTGTTATTCCCCACTTCAATGAGATTATCGCATCTACTCTCTTGATACACATTGATACTTTTTCTTTGTCGATGTCACCTTTTTTGAGAACTCTTCTATGTTCCCTACCACCCCCTCCCGATTTTGATGCCCCTCTCTACCCCTTCTTTTTCCTATTCCGAATACCTCATCTGTACCTCCAACTACACCTCGACTATTGCAAGTTTATACCCGACGCCCGTGTATTAACATCATGCCTTCGACTGACTCATCTCCTATGACACCTTCCTCCATGACGCTGGTCTTGCCATCCTATTTCCATTTGGAAAGGTACTCGTTCCTCTCGTAACCTTCATCTTATTTATAGTTTCTTGACTTATCATTGCTTATCTTCACCATATTCTACTTTTATTTTCACCTCGTCTTTTATTTCACTTTCTAAATTTGTGCAAGATGCTCTCTCTCATCCAGGCTGGAAACATGCAATGGTTGAGGAAATGACTGCTCTCCATCCTACTACCATATGGGACCTAGTCTCCTTACCTGCTGGCAAGTCTCCTATTGGTTGCCATTGAGTTTATACAGTTAAGATTGGTCCGGATGGTCGGGTGGACCGTCTTAAGGCTTGGTTAGTTGTCAAGGGGTATACTCAGATATATGACTTCGACTACTATGACACTTTTTCTCCTGTTGCCAAGATGACTTATGTTTGTCTTCTCCTCTCTATGGATGCTATGAGATCTTGGCCCTTGTTTCAATTGGACATCAAGAATGCATTTCTCCATGGCGACCTCGCAGAGGAGGTATATATGATGCAACCACATGGTTTTGTTGCTCAGGGGGAGTCTGGTTTGGCATGCAGGCTAGGTCGTTCTTTATATGGCCTAAAGTAGCCCCCTCGAGATTGGTTTAGCCAATTTAGCTTCGTGGTACAGGAGTTTGGTATGACTCGAAGCACATCAGATCACTTTTTTTTTCTATCATCATACATTCTTAGGGCAGTACATGTATTCGATTGTTTATGTGTACGACATTGTTATAACATGCAGTAATCAGGATGGTTTTCATAAACTTAAACAACACTCCTTTAGCTACTTTCAGACAAAAGAATTAGGAAAACTCAAGTACTTTCTGAGTTTGAGATAGCTCAGTCTAAATATGGTGTGGTTATGTCTCAGAGGAAGTATGTCTTTGATATATATAGAGAAACCACATGGTTTTGTTGCTCAGGGGGAATCTGATTTGGCATGCAGGCTATGTCGTTCTTTATATGGCCTAAAGTAGCCCCCTCGAGCTTGGTTTAGCTACTTTAGCTCCATGGTACAGGAGTTTGGTATGACTCGGAGCACATTAGAACCCTTTTTTTTTTCTATCATCATACAGTCTTAGGGTAGTACATGTATTTGATTGTTTATGTGAATGACATTGTTATAACAGGTAGTAATCATGATGGTATTCATAAACTTAAACAACAGCCCTTTAGCCACTTTCAGACAAAAGACTTAGGGAAACTCAAGTACTTTCTGAGATTGAGATAGCTCAGTCTAAATACGGTGTGGTTATGTCTCAGAGGAAGTATGTTGATAGGATCAATCGATTTAATCCCGACAATTGATCAATGAAATTAAAAGGAGAAGGGGAAAAGATATATATATATATATATATATATATATATATATATATATATATATTCAACTTTATTAACGAGAGAATACAAAATAGTCTAGCAGTTTGAAATTGTATTGCCGATCCGCTCTATGGTATACGATGACCCACGCGACCTCAACACCACTAATTAACATAATTCAGTAACTAACGCGACTTAGCAAGAAAAGGCGAACAACAAGCAACCACAAAACCAGGCAATGAAAGTATTAAATCCTTCCATGACCGGTACCAGTTACTTGCTCAGCCCATCAATGTTGATCATTTCTTGATATTCTTCTTCCTAGTATGTGCAACAGTTTGGGACACTGGCATGATTAATTTACTAACAACATGGGTCGCATCATATGTCTTTGATATATTAGAGAAATTGAGTATCTTCCAGGCGTAAGCTTGTAGATGCTCCTGGTCTGGATGTCAAGCTTGTATCGGGCGGAGGCTCTGTGGATCAGGAGATATTGATGATGTGGGAAGGCGAAGCTACCTTATCATCAACGTAGTGACCGAGCCGTCAGGCGATGTGGTCCGACAAAAACCGGGGCCTTCGTTTAATTCTTTTTATTTACATTTTATTGTGTTTATTTCTCAAAAAGTGTCGCGGCTTGAATCCCGACTCGACCAGGTTAGCGAATTCGACCGGGTGGTTTTACTCAGGCGTTTTGATTGTATCTTATCAAAACATTTTTCTTTATGTTATTCCTCTTTGGGTTTTAGATTTAACGTGGAAGCATTTTCAAATGGTAGGCCCGCGAGCATTCGCAATGCAATTCTGATGAAGGCATTCTATGCCCGCTGAATGATATACAAAAACAAAACATTTCTTTGGAGTTGACTATTTGTTCTAAAATGTTCCATGTTAAAGGAAGTAGTATGCATGGCGGGGTAATATGTACTTATCTGTAGCGGCTTCGACACTATGACTTTGCTCTTTCTGATCTTGTCTTCCTTCCTGTCTACTCGAAACTTGCGCATAGATAAAACTATCTGTTAAGCATTTTCATGCTTAGTGGTTCTATCTGATTTATTCTAATATTGATAGTAACTCGGCATGCATTTAACATTAAACCATGCTATTATATCGGCATATATACTCATCATATTCATTTCGCATGCTTTCGATTTCCAAATCATTTACTATATCACAACATGCATTTTCAATGCAGCGATTCGTCCTGATTCAATTTATGAGATTTAAGCATATCACATAAAAATTCCATTTACACTGGGTAATGTTGGTTAACTGCTGACTGTCGATTCCACATTTATGGCGGATTACGTTTAATGAATCCGCCCATTATCATTGGTAATGTGCTCACATTTAACAATTTGGTCTCAAATCGTAGCGGATGCCGTTTGGTGCACCCCGAACGGTATCAACTAATCTTATGCGCCATCTTGGCGGATGCCGATTGGTACATCGCCAAGTGGACATTCTTGATACCATACGCGTCATGACGGATGGAATTGGTGCATCACTTGAAGTGGGACATTGGGCGGTTAAGTGCGCCGTGTGGATGGAATTGGTGCATCCCGTCAGGCGGTTCATTCGGTATATCGATTCAATTCAAGATGTCAGGAATTGCCCGATTCGTTTACAATTCGATTTATCATTCACATTCATTCGGTTTTCAATTATCACAATTCAATTCCATATTCACTTTCGTATTATCTTATCAAAGATATACTCAATCTATGTACTCATTTCATATACTCACTCACGTACTCATTTCACGTACTCATTCAGGTACTCATTTCATGTACTCATTCATGTACTCATTCATGTACTCATTTCATAGTTACTTGGTAAACTACCAAAATACTTGAAATAAGAATAGAGTCGAAGAACAAGCCAGGAAGGTACAGTCGGATCTAGCTTCCTTCTCTTAGTCTCGGTCTAGGTTAGGTGATCATCACGTCCTGTTGATAAATCACGCCACTCTTAGTGGATAATTAATTGTTAAACAATTTTAGTGAATTCTGAGTTTATTTTCGTTGCTCGGTCTTGGGTTAAGACCTTTGGCTTTTGCGAGCGAGCCGGCTGAAGGCGTGATGCGATCACGTTTTTCACTTAGTTCTATCATGGCCCCGAACCCATTTATTCATTTCTTAGGGTCCACTAAACATTCGAGTGCGAATATGGGACTTAGCAGTGCAAAAAATATGTCAGTGAGACTCTTTGGAAGTAATAGTGAATGCGGGTACCACTTTGGCCCGAGTATCAGTGCAATCCTCTGCTTTGTTGAATGCCAGGTACGATTTGGAGTGGTGGGGTACCACTTCTCCTTGCATCATGAATGCTAGGGTACCACTCTTTGAGTAAATTTACCACACCTTCTGATTTTGCTCGGAAATCTTTGGATTTTGGCATTTCACACATTTTCTTCTGAGCCTTCTCCCGGTCGTCCCATATCAAATCCACCATGGAATCCACGAAACAATTCCAAATGTGGTTTAGAATCAATAAAAATCCATTTACTCCAAGTTAGGGCTTTTCACGAATCGAATAAAAAGAATGAGTTAGGGTTTTGATTTTCTTACCTTACTTCTTACAAATCTCCTCTTGTATGTTGCTTGGTCTCATAGGAGCAAGAAATGGGAAGCAAAGCAGCAACCACTCCTCCGCTACGACCACAGATTTTCTCACTCCCTTCTTTTCTTGCCAACGAGATTTGCTCATATAATGAGCCACTAAGACCATTTTGGTCTTTGTATCATAAATCCACATGGGCCTTGTTTTATTTAACCCATTAAGTGTAAGGCCATGTTTGGCCTACATCATCTATTTACTGTTTCTCCTTTTGGTCTTTAATTCTTTATTTCCATAAGGCCTTGTTTGGCATTTAACCCATTTTCATTTTAAGTCTCCCCCATTATTCCACTTTGGCCATTCTTTATCATAAATTCACTTGGTATTTATTCTTTATAACAGGCAGCCCTTAGGTCCTCATTTACAATTTTTCCACATTTGCCCTTTTTCACTTGGGTTTATTTAAAGTTCCTCACTTTCTCATTTTAGCATATAATATTAAATCATATGCTACTTTCAATTACATTTCACAATTTATCAATTTGTATCAATTTTTCAGGAAAAACCGAAGTTTGGCTCAATTCATACCTAGAATATATAATAAAATTATTATAAAAATTCTAGGGTATTTTTGGGGCGTTACAATCACTTGATCAAACATTTCCTTTTCTGCAGTCACCGTATGATAGCCACTGGGATGTTGTGATTTGTATCCTCCGTTATATCAAAGGAACACTAGGTCAAGGAGTGTTATATGAAAACAAAGGTCATACTTAAATTGTTAGATATTGTGATGTAGACTTAGCAGACTCGCTCGTAAACAGACGCTTCACTTCAAGGTATTGTGTATTTATTAAAGGCTATCTAATATCTTGGAACAGTAAGAAACGGGATGTAGTAGCTAGGTCTAGTGTTGAAACTAAGTATCGAGCTATGACTTTGGCAACTTGTGAACTTATATGGCTCAAACAGCTCTTTCAGGAGCTAAGATTTGGGAATGATGAATCAATGAAGCTTGTGTGTGATAACCAAGCAGCCCTTCGCATTGCCTCTAACCCAGTCTTTCATGAGAGGTAAAACATATTGAAGTGTGTTAAATGACTAGCTCTCCTAAAAGCTCAAGCTTATAGGATTTGGGTTCAATAGATCTCATGTGACACCCACCCTCACGTGCCACGTGGCCCCATGCAGCGCATGTGGAGAGTCGAGTATGGACTTTAAATAAACAAATGGGAGTTAATTTTGGAAGGGGTGGAACACCGGACTTTCCATGACGACTCACATTACGCAAGTGGCGAAGAGCTTCTACTGCTTCGGCTTATAGGATTTGAGTTTAATATGAATATCATGCTTCCACAAAGTGGATTGTCACTTCATTCAAGAGAAGATTGCCCCAGGATGCATGATTACTAGTTTCGTTAACTCGAGTGACCAACTAGCAGACATTTTCTCTAAGTCTCTCCAAGGTCCAAGCATTCATTATACAACAAGCTTGGTGCATATGACCTATATATACAGCAAGCAGGGAGTTTTAAGTATATGGTGTTCTTCCTTTGTTGAGCCTATGTTTCATCTCTATCTCATTATTTTCTTTCTTTTTGTCCTTGATATTGTTTCCTTTTGTGCCCTACCTTTGTATATAAATAGGTAGGACCTATATTGTATTTTAGACACTCATTCAATAAGAAAAGTATTATTTTCTTCAATTCTTTCACAAGATTAAAATAATGTAGCAGTTATTTGCGGTCCATTTTGAGTAAAATGGTTGCTTTCTTCATCCTCCTAGGTTTACTGTTGGGGGTAATCCCAGATGGTGCTGCACTTATCTTCTTGATGCAACTGATCCCTTGTTCATTGAAATTGGGAAGGCTTTCATCCAGCAACAATTGAAAGGTAAAATCATCTAGATCATCATAAACCTCTTTTCAGTTTGTTTTTGCATGTAGTTTGCTGCCATACTTTTATAAATCATTCTAAAATTTTTTCTTGTTTCTATTTTTCATTTGGAATAACCTTTGTGGTCAGAATATGGAAGGACTAGTCATATATACAACTGGTAAGATATTCTCCTTGCTTTAGAATTATTTGTTTTTACTTTTTACTTCCATTTCCATAAGTCTTCATAGTTGAAAGAGGCTGATATCGTCTATGATTTTGTTTAACCTTCAATACAGTTGTGATTAATTTAGCATTTCTGACTATCAGTTATCCATTCACCATAAATATATATCTGTCATTTGCTGCTTTCTTTTTCAGTTTAGTTGATGCATTTTTTATCTTCAGGTTTATCTTGATTGTGTAATCATTTTCCATTCTATGTTCAAGCACTAGATGCATCTGCATGCAAAAATGTCCAACCTGTGGTACAGTTTGTAGAGGGTGGACATCAGGTCAACGAATTATCTCAAAATGTAATCATAATTTGGTCTATAAATCCAAATGCAAATACTTCCCTTGCTGGTGGCCCAGTTGTGGTTCTTAAAGAAAGAAATGCGAAGTGAAAAGGAGGAGAGCATCTGGAGAGAGATTTTCGGACCTCATAAGTTTTCAATCTTCCTCTTTTCTTCTTTCATAGTGCTTCTTCTTTGACCCTATGGCTTCTATATCTAATCTATCATGAAAGAAGTTCTTCTTTCCCCTTAAAAAACCAAAGAAAAAAAGAGAATTAAAATGTGAATCAAATTTGATGGAAAATGATTTTCAAGATAGGGGTGAGGATCCTTAAAAGGATTAATTTCCAGGTCTCTTCAATCTTGTGTCCAATGGGGAAGGTTTGGTGGCAGATGTTGGGATGACAATTGGTCGAATCCCTGATTTAGATGGAATCTTTTTGGATAGGAAATTGATTGATGTGGATTCCCTGCTGCAACTATTCTTTTTTAGTCTTTTTTTTTTCCTCGTGATTTAGGAGGATGGATTAGTTTGGAATATTACTAAGAATACCTCTTTCCCCATCAAAACCTATTGCTTGCCCCCTATTAAGAAGCATGATATTCATATTAAACCCAAACCCAAATCCTACGTGCATGCGCTTTTAGGAGAGTTGGTCGTTTAGCATGGTACCAGAGCTTGGTTTAACAGGTCTTGGGTTCGTGACCTCTCTTTGTAATTTGAATACTTGATCCCCATTTGTTGATTTGGAAGTCCATTGAGGACTTTTTTTATTTGTATGACTCTCTCCATGTGTGGGTATGGGACCGCATGTGAGGGAGGACGTTAAGAAGCATGATATTCATATTAAACCCAAATCCTACAAGCTTGAGCTTTTAGGAGAGTTAGTCGTTTAACACAGATAAAGGTGAAATACTATCAGTTTTAGAACCAGAAATCCATATACACTTATAAAAGATATTAAGTAAACCCAAATCCTACAAGTTTGAGCTTTTAGAAGAGTTAGTTGTTTAACACAGATAAAGGTGAAATGCTATCAGGTTTAGAACCAGAGATCCAGATACACTCATAAAAAATATTAAGCTGTTCTCTACTCTCTGCACACCTTAAATGAATAAAGATACACTGATCAGGGATATATATTAATTAAGGGGCAATTCTCTGTTCCTCTGATATATATTTTTTCCCTTTTTATGTCTTTGCATATTATAATAAGAGATTCTTTCAAAGAGTTATATATATTACATAACCATTAGCTGATTCTGTTTCAGTGATACTTTTGATGAGAACACTCCACCTGTTGATGATCCGGAATACATCTCTTCATTAGGTGCAGCTATATTTAAAGGAATGCAAAGTGGTGATAGTGACGCTGTCTGGCTAATGCAGGTGAAGGATAAATTCTGAGTTTCTTGTTCTTAGACCACAACATGCCTTCATTTAGTACACCAAATAAATAGAGATCGTTCAATATGGTTTTATGTTAATCCCAGTTATTTGGAATTGAATCTGCATAATCACTGCTCCATCATGGTCTTGACTATCTTTTTTTTTCCCTTTTTTTTATGTAGTTTATCCATTAGTCTCGGGTTCAGACAGCATTGACTTTCATTGTGTTCCAACATTGTTATTGATCAGGTTTTCTATTGTAGGGATGGCTGTTTTCATATGATCCATTCTGGAGGCCTCCACAAATGAAGGTCATCCCACAATTTTCAATATCTTCTCCCCTGATTGTGCTTCTAATCACATTCTATGCTTCTAATCACCCTATATGAGCATGTTTGAATTTTCACTCAATTTGTTAAATTTGTTTTTAGCTCGTTCAGAACTTCAAACTGATGTAAACTTTGATGAAAATAAAATGGGATTTAAGATTGGGGCACTTATGCCGCTTAGTATATAGTCAACAAATTTTATGGAACCCTTTTCTTCTCTGTAATTTGAAGTCCTAAAACTGTCAGGTTTTAAAATATCAAACTGAGGGAGAGTAAACAAATAGAATAAGAATATAGGAACTCTTCATCTTGGTCTATTGTATGCATATTTGGAAAAGCATGTTGGTTCTCTTGGAGAGGGACTCAATAGAATTTCCCCATGCATTTTGACCATTCATGTTAATGCATAAAAGATTAGGTTTTCAACCACAAAATTGAGATCAAACTTCAGCTAAATATTGGCCAATATTTCGAATCTCTATCAGCCTTGATATGGAAACAGCCCCAAATTTCTGCCAGCCAGAAATCGCCAATATGTCTCAAATTTTATTCATTTATCACAATAAATCATTGGTATTTTGGTTATTTTTCTCACCAAATGAACAAAAAACCAGCTTTCCTTAAGATTTAAGGGAGAGCAACTTGAACCTTACCCTCTAATCAGAAGAAAAGAGGCGGTACCATCAAGCAAACTTCCTCTTGAATACTATAAGTGGACAAAAAATTTATACAACTTAGTTTGTCTCCTTTAAAATTTTATATTTGTGTACAAAAAGAAATATTAAAAATTCAATTAAAAATAATTTTAAATATCTTTTTCTCAAACTCCATTAAACTACTGGTTGGAAATATAAAAACCTGTCATGATAATCTTCGTAATAAACTGCTTTATTTATTCTGTGGAGTAATTAAATGCAAGAGAAACATAAACTCGTAAAGGAAATTATATACACAAATTAATCATACATATATTATTTCTTTATATATTTAAATACATCCAAACTGGATTGATCATTTTAATGATAAATATGTTTTGAAATACCGCATTATTTTTCAACACCATAAATTTATCATGCCTATATTTTTAAAGAAACAACTATAATGTGTGTATTATTTCTTGTTTTTACCATCGCTGAATTTTTTTCCCAATATAGTTTTGGTAAATTTTAATTCCATTAAAAGATTTTTCTGGAATTTCTTTCTGACATTCTAATAACATCTGACTGCTGTTCTAAGTTTTTAATATCTTCATCTTTGTCAATTAGCACGCTTGTTTCATTTTAACCAACACCCAATTAGTGCATGCTCTACCCTACATAAAGGTTTTCTTTTAGATGTTGAAGGTACTTGTGGTAACTTATATGCAATGTGCAATGCTCCTTACATTATTTTTGCATTTGTCGGTATCGCTATTCCTGCATCATCTGCACCATTTCATGAGTCCTCTATCCTTTGATACAGTGGTTTTAACCTTTGCATTTGGATGCATACATATACATGTGGAAGCTTGTTGGTATATACATAGACACACCCAAGCCAATCTCTACTTTATCGTAATTCTTATATGAAGCATTTTTCTGACACTAATATGTTTCAATCTTGATCCAATATTGAATATTTAATGTGGTTGAATTCTGTATCCTTTTTTACATATGCTGTTCCCTGGATTAACTGTAACCTGTTTGAATACTAATATTTTTCTAGTTTGCAGGCACTTCTGCATTCTGTTCCTGTGGGAAGACTGGTTGTCCTTGACCTATTTGCTGAAGTGAAGCCTATATGGATTACTTCAGAGCAGTTCTATGGTGTTCCTTACATCTGGAAAGTTACAGTTCTTTTTCTAATTGCCAATAGTACGATGCCATTTAGCTGATATGAACTAGCATGCCATATACTTGTGAATCACATCCATGTTCAGTATCATTTGACAAGAGTTTTCTCGATTTACAAAACAATTCATCTTTTGATTACTTCAGCCGTCATTAGGTGCATGGTGCCCTTTCACTCCAGAACATACAACAGAGACTAGTTTTTCTTCATTATGTAACAAGTTTTCATGCATTCATAATTAGAGCTGGCATTGTGATAAGAGCCTGTGAGGTCCTTTTGTTTTCCTTCTTTTAAGCCTAAAAGAGCCCATCTGGATCTATTCTGCTTTGTTTATCAAGTTCTTTCATAATATGAAAATAATGGCATAAAGGCATTAAGAATATTTGGATCTTAATGAATATAATCTCAAATGAATTTTAAGAAACTTCATAGAGAACTGAAGTTAGCAGGGTTTTGGTTTGAGACGTTGATGACAGAATGGTACAAAGAAATCAGTCATTAGAAATTCAGAAATAAGAAAACCTGGTCATTCTGTCTAATGCAATTACTAGAGTTAGAATAAGCCTAATGGGCCAATGTTCAAACCCATGTCCTTTGAACTCAAGCAAGTAGATGAAGGTATCAAAACAACTGCTTATTTTCCCCTACATGAATGTATAGAAGTTCGATTTCGTTATTCAGATTCTGAGGTGTTTTTGTGTTTTTAAGTGCAAGGTTCATGGAGAAATAGACCTTTAAGCTTGTTATTTATTCTATATGCATGTACATATTTTGACCAATGACTGAATCTAATAAATACAAGTTCATAAACCACATGAAAGTTTTCCTTTCCTGGTTTTTCAGTTTTTCATTTTTTCCCCATCTTGCTGCTTATGTGATTTATTTGTTTCTGCTTTACAGGTGCATGTTACACAATTTCGCTGGGAATGTTGAGATGTATGGGATTTTAGATGCTGTAGCGTCTGGTCCTGTTGAAGCTCGTACTAGTGAAAACTCAACAATGGCAAGTTTGTGATTCTACTCTTGTTTTTTCTGTATTCATTTGTTAGTATGCCATAAGATTTTGTAGCAACACCATGTCAATGCGAAGTCATTTTTAAACAACACAATTTTTACAATTGTGCAAAGCTTAGTATGTGCACTCACCTTCTAGATACTATACCACCACTGGCAAAATATGCTAAGAAAGAGTTGATTTTCATTTGTATGTATTAGACAGAAATTGTTCGTTCCTCATCCTCCCAGTCATGGTTTGGAAAAATATATTTCATAGATAGACCAAGTATGAGTGCTACTAGGAACTTGAAATTGAAATGATCATGAATTAGCACACTTCCATGAGGTGAGTTTTCAAAAAGATCCCATTTCAATAACATAGGTTTTTTGCAACTGATTTTTCTGTTTCCTTTTTCCAAAATATGGCTCCATATGTTTATATATCCTTTTGCATTGTACTTGTATTCAAAACTGACATTTTTTTCTCCCACATAATAAGTGAACAGATAGAGAAGTGAACATTCTCATATAGGTTCACACCTGAGCAACAAACTCTCTTTAGATAATTTAATGCATGATCAATCTCCTTGTACTGGCCCCTTTGTTGCTCCTTTCCTTGATCAAAGCACTTGGGGAAGACAAACACAATTGTTGCTGAAATCTCTCTCTACATACACACACAAAGCACAACTTCTAGATAATTTTTTACTGATATTTTTATTATCTAGTTTGTTCATGTATCCTAGTTTATCTATTTATTTTTGTGTATCTCAATCTATCTATTAACTGCTCTGCAGGTTGGTGTTGGCATGTCAATGGAGGGTATTGAACAGAATCCTGTTGTTTATGATCTCATGTCTGAAATGGCATTTCAACATAGGAAAGTTGATGTGAAGGTACTGTTTTATTTCTTAATGCTTTAGTGTTTTGTGCTATATCACTCTCTATTTGCATTTTAAGATTTTGGAAGCTTAAAATGTAAGTTACTGTGGCTTTTAAGTAGTGTTGCATACTCTTCTTTTTTTTTTTTTTTTCTCATGGCTACTTTAAGCCTGAACTGCCTGTGTCAACAAACTCAACACCTGGTGCTGTCTATCATAAAAGAAAGGAAACATGCCTTAGTAATTATGATTGATCCTTATTTCCAGTGGCAGATTACAGGCATACCTGCCGGTATTTCATCATGTTCATGGAAGCATTAAGCAGCACCAAACATGCTAGCATCTTAACATTGCATGCAATTTGGTTGGATACGCACTTACAGAGACGTGTATATGGTCACAAACTCTGCGAACATGTTGAATACACACATCCATTAAAACCAAGGTTTTTTGGGTTGCCTATACACACACACACACACACACACATATATATATATATATATATATACACTTTATCTGTGTTCAACTCTTTACTTCAAATTCTCTGGCAATTTGTATATTATTATTAGTAAAAAGATTGTTTAAAAAATTTCTATTGCACGGAACTGGTTTTTCTGGATCTGCTAAATTCCGCACATATACTTCTGTCTTTTCTTTTTATTCTTGTTCTCGTGATTTTTTTTTAAATTCTGCCTCTTTACTTGCTCGTCTTTCAGTGGTTATCTGTATTCAACAAACGTTCTTTAAATCATTCCAGAAATGCAAGATGCTTGGAACATATTATACCGTACAGTGTATAACTGCACGGATGGTTCCTATGTAAGTTCCCCTACTTGATAACAAGTCCTACTGCTTATACTGAGTAGTACCCAGTCCACTTTGAGCATGGTGAAGTGGATTTGTAGAACTATACATATTCTGCCTCGTATTTTGTTTGCATTTTCTCTATCAAGCTCCATAGCCATGAACTGGATCAGGCATTAGTATAAGCTTTTGATTGAATATTGGACCTTTCTGATATCATGGTCACAGGACAAAAACAGAGATGTGATCGTTGCATTTCCAGATATTGATCCATCCTTTATTCCTACCCCGAAATTATCCATGCCCAGAGGTTTTCAGCCCTATGGAAAAGCAGTGTCAAGAAGAGCAGTCCTTAAGGAAATTACTAATTCCTTTGAGCAACCTCATCTATGGTATTCAACTTCAGAAGTGATACATGCTTTGGAACTTTTTATCACATCTGGAGATCAATTATCAGGAAGTAACACTTACAGGTTAAAGTTTTCAGATTTTAGAACATTTAGCATGCATTGCTTATGTTCTGCTCTTTTGTCATTTTACACTCTTAATTAATTTTAATGTTGCTATTTTCACTGTACACTCAGGTACGACCTTGTTGACTTGACAAGGCAAGTGTTGGCCAAATATGCAAACCAACTGTTTTTAAAGGCAATAGAAGCCTATCAGCTAAATGATGTCCATGGAGCTGCTGGCCACAGCCAGAAGTTTCTAGAGCTTGTGGAAGATATGGACACTCTCTTAGCCTGCCATTATGGGTTTCTTCTAGGACCTTGGTTAGAGAGTGCCAAGCAACTAGCCCAAGACGAAGAACAAGAAATACAGGTGCGAGAATTCGTTGAATGCACACTGTAATTAAATTTGAATCGACATGGGCATTTACAGATGTTGTCCAACATGCAGTTTGAATGGAACGCCAGAACTCAAATAACAATGTGGTTCGACAACACAGAGGATGAAGCAAGTCTTCTTCGGGATTACGGTAGGTTGATGTGTTTTGGAATATATAATGGTTTGAACCCTTACCCTTTCATTTAAGGACAAACCCAATTACCAATACGCTAACAAACTAATTCATGCATATTTCCGTCTCCCCTGATCTCATTTTCTGGCTCCTCCACCGTTAGTTATTGCCAATGTTTCCTTGAGACACAATTCCATAGAGGTCCGTAATTTACATTTTAATGTAAATATATTTTAAGAAACTTCTAAAAAATATTATAGTTAAATTTTAAATCATATAACCCAATCAAACATATTCCAATCCAATTAAGCAAAGTCTAATGTAATCTACTCAATTTTAAAAAATGGGATAAGGTTGAGTACCTAAAAATCAGGTTGAATTAGGCTTGTTTAATTGTTTTCTAATTTAGGTTGAACTCAAATTAGGCATGGGGTCCAATTAGTCCAAGTTGCATTTTTTAGATCCCACCATTCTCGCATGCTTCATGTACTGGATCACTGTTCGCTTATATCATCATAATTTCTTGCTTTTTCTTAGGAAACAAATACTGGAGTGGACTGTTACGAGATTACTATGGTCCCCGAGCAGCCATATATTTCAAATATTTATTAAAAAGTCTGGAAACTGGCAATGAATTTTCTCTGAAAGAATGGAGGAAGGAGTGGATCAAGCTCACAAATGATTGGCAGAACAGCAGGAATGCTTACCCATTGAAAAGCTCAGGAAACGCCATCGGAACATCCCGACGTCTCTACAACAAATACTTGCAGAATCAAGAATCCTTTTCTTAACGGCTTTGCTAATGTTCTTCTAGATGGATCAGGAAAGTTCTTAGAAAAAGAGAAGAAATTCTTCCGTCCGAGTTATTATATTCTGATTTTCCATGGCCGTGCGGATTTGACAGTCAATAGCTGTCTGGATGATTCCAGAAGCTGACGGCAGACACGCGTTTAAATGATAAAATCAATTCACGATCCTTTCCTTTTTCCTTTTGTATAAACTATAAACGATAAAAGCGACAGCTAACTGCCATTGATGTAATCACGCACATACCTAATCAGAGCGTAAGGGTATTTTGGTCATTTAAAAATAATGTTTTGATTTGTAAGATGTCCCTCCAACCGTGTTGAATTAGACAATTGCGCCATCCTTGACTCCCTTAAAACCAGGACTCTTCCCTATTAAAAGGCATTGAAATTCATCAAAATCTCTCTGCATATCTCTCTGCATACTTTCTGATCATTTTGTTTTGGGGAAGAAAAGCTTAGCTTAATTCTTTACAGTGTGAAGATGGAGAACTCATATTCAGTGGTGGGATTCTGTCAACCTATTTATTAGGCGGCGGCACAAGAGGGTGGAAAGAACGGCGGCGGCAGGGCCTCCGTGAGAAGGTGGGAGAAGGGCTGGGGAAGACGAAAGTAGTGGCTTCAAAAGGGCTGCAGAAGGTAAAGGCTGGATCTTCAGTTGGGCTTCAATGGATCAAAGACAAGTACCACAAGACCACCCACAAGAACTGATCAAAGACAACGTCTGACTTCTCCATCTATTCAATCTTAAATCTTAATTTGATCAGTTAATCCTTTTAATTCATTCATTTGTATACAATATCCAGTCCTTTCTTGTTTTCCCATATGATTTTTATGTTTTTCTTGGTTGTCTTTTTATGTTGATTAATTCGTTTCTAAGTACTTTTCCTTCTCTCTTTTCTTTTTTTTTTCAATTTAAGCAGTATGGGTAAATTTTTATAGATTTCGCAGTTATTGTTTTATTTGATTTTGTTCTTCATAAGAAAAATTTGTCATTTAGTACTGTAGACCCTTACAGAAGGATGGATTGACAAGTGGACAATACCATAGGATTTTTTTTTTTTTGATAACGAGGGGTCAATAGGAGTGAACACACAGCTGCCTCATTGTCAATCGGTGTGTATCTTACTCTCTAATAGTGAGACCTTTGGTAGGCCCTTTGAGAAGTCGCGGGTGGTGTGAGGGACTCGACCCAGGGGCCTCGGCCTTCAGAGAGCGACCGCCATTCAAGTGGGTTAATATCTGACGGGATTTGGTTAAAAGACTTTTTAAAATTGAATTTTTGAAATCTATCCCTTTATCAAATTCTAACCTTATTTTAATAAAAATATCCTTATTATATTTTTTAATAAAATAAGAAAAGACATTTTTACCTAAAATAAGTTATTGTTCAAGATAAAACATGAAAAAGTTTTACAAAATTTGGATTATATAAGGTTTTTTAACCACATATTTCAAAAACTAAAACTAATTATGGGTTATACATACAGAAAAACTAATAAAATTTTACTCAGTGGATGTATTTGTTCTTTTTCAGTTAAATTTATTTATTTTAAGGCTAATTTTATTAAATAATTTTCTAGTTATAATTCGTGGAACCATGGGAACCATAGGAATTGTCAACAAGTTGGGTTAGAGATAGCATGGGTTAAGCTCGTAACCTACCCAATCTGCCTAAGTTGACATATTAATATTAATTAAAAATGCATGGAAAGAGAATATTTAAATTTTTTATGAAAAATAAATATATAATGACCCAATTAAATGATAACCAATGAGGTACAAATAGAAATGTGATGAACTTTGTTTATAATTTTTTTTATAGCTATTCATTTTGTATGATATTATTGTGTTTCTCATATATTTGTCCTTACTAAAACCCGAACACAAGATCTCTTCCTTTTTATACTCGCTATTTAAAAGCTCATGTATGTAGTAATTCTTTTAAAAAATAAAAAATAAAAGAAAGAAAGGATAAAGAAACAAGATTTTCATATTTTAAAGGTTCATATATTAAAAACAAAAATTAAAAGAGAAAAGTTACATGGTTACATGTTTAAAATCACCACTAAAATGAACAAATAATTAATGATGTTATATATATATATATATATATGGGTGCATTCAATATTACCAAATAAAATGATAATTGATATATGATTAATTAATGGTTGATTCTTTTACTTTTTTATTTTTAATTTCCTTTACTCTTTTTTTAAAAAGATTTATTTTTTAATGTTCAAGTAAACAAATATATGATGGTTATAATTCTATCCCTTTGGGTCATAATGTCTAATTAAATTTCCTTTGTATATATGCTTTAATGTCTGTATGCCATAAGAGTCGAGGTGAAGTCAAAACCTAAAAATATTGAATGAAACAATATACATACACGAGCAAATTCTTTGACTTTTAAGGATCTTTTTTAAGGGTTTATTTGGTTTGACTGATAATTGGTGTTGATAGTTAGTGTGGATAACTGATAGCATATAGTGTAGAAAAGTTAAAAACTGATCAAACCTTAAGATCAACAATGCTTAATCATTAAGAATTATAAACATTTATAATTAAGCATACCTGAATCCATTGGAGATGAGTGAACTTCATCAGCAATATTGGTTTTAAGCGCCGAAATCTGTGCCGATCTGAGAGGGATTTATCGAGTATCTCTCGTCTTCCACGATGAATGAGTGATTACGAAGAAGGAAGCGGGTGATGAATTTGAGGCCAGACCCCTTTTATGTTAGAAGTGATGCTTCTGCAAAGTAAGCTACTCTATTAATGTTATTTTTGGCCCATCAACAAAACAGAAAAACAAATAATACACCTGATATTGGACATCTTAACCTTGATGCATAAAAACCTATAAATACAAAAATGATAGATCACTTAAAATAAAGGCTTAAAATATTATTTGGATGAACAACACATAATAGTTACATATAAGCCCACTAATGGATTAAATAATCCAACAATCTCCCACTTGGGCTATATGTACAACCTTATAATTATGTATTGCAATGAATAAACATATGAGCTCAAACCTTATTACCCAAAGCATGCATCGAGAAACCAATCCGGTCCATGATTGTATCAACACAGGATCATTGCGGCCTTTGTCACACTTGTCGTAACTAGACAGATCAATGGTCACATGTATTGATATGATTGAATGACCAAAGATCACAATGTGGATGTGTAGCATGGAAGTACATGTAATGTGATCTTAACATTTTATTTCCAACTGGTCAAACTTTATTCTTTAGTAAGATCAAACCCAAATCAGTTCGAATTATCAATAAAAGCAAAGCGAAATTGTGAACATAAAACATAAAAAATATTCTATTGAAATATAAAATATCTATAACATAAGCATCTGATACAAACTCCAGCAAGCCCCGAATATCTGTACATTATGTACCATTACTATTAGTATCTTGATAGAAAAACAACAGGTGGCAATCCTTTAGTAAGAATCGGCTTGATCATAGAGTTTGTACCAATGTGCTCTATAGGCAATGGCCGTGCGAACTCTTTCTTTAACAACGAAACTTGATGTGTCAGTAATAGCGCCCGATTTTGAAACTACATTGTTGTTAAGAACCTGCTCTTCTTTGAGTTATTGTCGCGATATAACTTTAATGGTCTCAATCCCTTTCACCACCGCAGCGGCCGGTGACAAAGTTTGCGACCATATCCCATGGTTAGGCCTCGCAACAGCTATAAACTCTGCTGCCATAGTTGAGGAAGCTATAAGTGTATGTTTGGCACTCCTCCAAGATATAACTCCTCCAGCTAGCATGAAAACATAACCTGATGTGGATCGTTTGCTATCTTGACATCCAGCAAAATCGGAATCAGAATACCCAAAGATCTCTAAACTATCTGATCTCCGATACGTGAGCATAAAATCTTTTGTTCTCTTTAAGTATCGCATGACCCGTTTGGCTGCTTTCCAATGGTCAACTCCAGGGTTACTCATATATCTGCCCAACATGCCAACTATGAATGCAATATCTGGACGCGTACATACTTGAGCATACATAAGACTCCCCACGGCCGATGCGTAAGGAATCTTTTTCATTTCCTCAATTTCAAGATTATTTTTAAGGCACTGAGTGAGACTAAACTTGTCTCCTTTAGCTACGGGCGTATCTCCCGATGAACAATCCTTCATGCCGAATCTATTCAACACCTTTTCGATATAGCTCTTTTGTGATAACCGAAGAATACCTTGAGAGCGATCTCGTAGTATTTGTATACCTAATACAAAAAAGGCATTCCCAAGATCTTTCATCTCAAAATTCTTTGAGAGAAATTTCTTAGTTTCATCTTGATAAACCTATGTCCACTGCTAGCGAGTAGAATATCATCGACATATAAATCGGGAAGATAAATTTACTCCCAGAACTTATGATATACACAATCTTCAACCAAATTTACCTCAAAAACCATTGGGTAATAACTGATGAAACGCGTCTGCATTCACGAGAAACTGTTTGAGACCATAGATGGATTTTCTTTAATTTACAAACCATCGACTTTGGATCTCCAGATACAAAGTTTTCTGGTTGTACCATATAAATAGTTTCGTCAATGTTACCATTGAAATCTGAATAACACATCATTCGATGTATTAAATCGAAATGGCGCGAAGTCATTTATAGTTCCAAAGGAATCTTTTGAAGCGGAAGAAGTTCCTTATAATTACATGCCTTCCCTTTAGGTGAAACCGCTGCGACCTAGCGAGCTTTATATCTTTGACATTGCCATTTGAATCCCTCTTGGTTTTGAATATCATTTACAACCAATAGGTTTTGATCCTTTAGGCAATTCAATAAGATCCCCAGCTTCGTTGTCTTCCATGGATTTCATCTCATCCTTTAACTAAGCATCAATCCACTTGTGAGAATTAGAACTTTGTAAAAACTTCTTGAGAACAGTTGGGTCCATCTTACGCTAAGATTACATCAACCTCATGTTCTTGAAGAAATACGATATAATCATCCGAAATCGCACTTCTCCTTTCTCTTGTGGATCTCCTTAATGGCACTTCTTGAGGTTGTTGAGTTTGTACTATAGGTTCTTGAGGAAGAACTTCATTGTTGTCTTGTGCGGAAGCATCATCTTGAACAATATCGGGTAAAATAACTTGATCAATGTTGTTTTGTGCTGGAAGAACTCCATTGTTGTCTTGTACCATAACATCTTGAACAATGTTAGGTAAAATAGCTTGAAATTGTCGAAGCGATATTAAGATAAAAAACAACACCGGTATGAGAACTTGATCTGATTGTTCTCTTAACCTGAACAACACTCCTTGCGTTCACGTTATCTTCCTCAGAGCTACGACATACTCGAAAGTCTTGCATTTCCAGTCTCAAAAAATGATCTAAAAGTGGGATTATAAAATTTAAAGCCCCGAGAGCGTTCAGCATAACCAACAAAGTAGCAGCTAACTGTTCTTTCGTCCAATTTCTTTTCATTTGGCCTATAAGGCCGTGCCTGAGCTGGACAACCCCAAACATGTAAGTGCCTAATGCTAGGCTTCTTTCCAGTCCACAACTCATAAGGGGTTTTAGCTACTGCTTTACTTGGTACCCTGTTAAGAATGTACACTGCAGTCTTAAGTGCTTCTCCCCAAAGCGATTCAAGTAAAGAAGAATGACTAATCATACTTCTCACCATGTCCTGAAGTGTTTGATTTCGTCTCTGCTGGCCACCATTTCATCTTAGGCTTACGGCATTGTGTATTCTTGGGGCCGATCCCACATTCCTTTAGGAGATAGCGAAAGGTCTAAGCGTTGTTCTCTGAGCCATCATATACACCATAATTACTCACCACCACGTCCGGTTGGCGGCTTTAATCTTCTTGCGAGTTGGAGTTCAACCCGGCTTTAAAGTCTTGAACACGTCTAAACTTGAGACTTCTCATGAATCAAATACATGTACCCATACCTTGAGCGAGTCATCGATGAGCGTAATAATCTAGTTGACCATTCAAGAAGCTATATGGGGAATGAGTCGCATATACTCGGTATGAATTAGTTCTAAGACATATCTATTGCATCTATTAGCACCCTGTTTCTTTTCTACATTTGTTTCCCTTTAATGCGCTCAATGCGAACTTGAAGAATCAGTCATATCAGTGAATGAGAATGTCATACGACCGCAGAAACGCTGAATTCTCTGTTTAGATATGGCCCTAATCGCTTGTGCCATAACATTCTGAGAATCCTTATCAGTTAATTTTACGTTTTGTACCGCGTATGCTTGTAGTAAGGTTTCATTAATGAAGCGATAGTTTCCAGCAAATAAAGGTTGTCATGCGCGGATAAAGAATTTAGTACCAGTACATTTGAATTTAAAAGAAAGACCAAATTCCGAATTTCGAATGAACAATATCGAATCATCCGATGATCGATTGATGCAAGACGAACAATAGTTCATTGATCGAACAAACGCGTTTTAACGCAAATATCTATTGCCTCTACTTTGCCGTTTGCATCCCTTGCATAGATGAATCTTCGAGAATCATTTGGCGGTCGGCTCAGCGCCAACCACAATAAGGAAATACTTATGTGAGTAGTAGCACGGAATCTACCCACCAAGTATATTTAGGTACGAGTTAGGTAGCGAGCAGGCTAGGTGAGAAGAGTACCTTTCTTATCGCAGCGGCTTGACATATTTAGGACACTCTTTCTTGAAGTGGCGACACTGAGTAGCCAGTGACTTCCCTTATCTTGCGTCTTTCCTTCTTCTGCTTGGATATACCTTCTGCAGTGTCTTTCTTAGAGTCTTTAGCTCTCTTATTTTCTTACGAGAAGTTAATGCTAAATAGGCACTACATCTTATCCTTCTTTATCTTTCACTCTTCTTGCACCTGATGAGAAATAAGCTCATTTAAAGTCCATTTTATCTTTACGAGTATTATAACTCACAATGGCTTGTGGTGTGCGGGGAAGAGATATAAAGAACTAAATGTGGCAGTATCAGACAGTGTAACTTAAGTGCTTTTAGTTTTAAACCCAATGTTAGACATTTCCATTATGTACTCCCTTATGTTCTCCTTGTTTAGTGTATTTCATGCCAGCAGTTTTCTTAAGAAGTACTTGTTTACGCCTTTTCATTTCATAGACTTACTCTATATCAAGAGAAGAAATTTCGTAAGCAGTCATCTCATTGATAGAGCCACGACGCTTATGGGTGGCGTTTCATAAACGATAGACTTCAGCGGATTGGATCGTTCCCACTTCTGATATTAGCCTCATTGAGGTTTGGAGTAGAAATTAGGCGTTCCACTCTTGTGCTAGGTGCAATTCCATACAGCAAGAGAACAATTTCTACGTTCTCTTTCCAAATCTTGAAATTGCTCCCATTGAGCATGGGAATACCATTAACTTGAAGCGAGATAGATTTGCGGCATTTGCAAGAAGTTTGAGTAGAGAATAAAAGCAAAATAAGCATGCTCACATAAGTTCCAAAACCAAATCAAAATAATAAATTCAAATGCAAGTAAAAATCCCATTCCAAGATGTCAAGCACTCCATTAATGTCTTGTCTTTGGACAAAACATTAACTAGTAATTGATGTCTTAATTGTAGTAAATCAAACAACGATAACTACTGTCAAATAATGAATATTCATTTGGGTATATTCATCATTCACTATCTCAAAATAAATCATTACATCTGTATTATCCCACCAGGTGTATATGTAAATTGGTCAAATAATGTAGCACCTTTAGGTCAATTAATATTCATGACTCATACTACCTTCTGTCTACATTTTGAATCAAATTAACTTTCCTGAGAGGTCACTTTGGTGACATGTTGCTATAATTAATTCAAGTCGAGAATGTATAAATATACACAGATTTGAATTTAAAATTACACGAAATGTTTATATATGTGTATGTAATTTAGAGGAACAACATAAAATATTAAAACACTTACTTTATTCCCCATTTTAAGAGTTCTCTGAATCCAAACAAAATGGGCACATAAGACGAAAATTCAACCATAAATGTTTTAGAATCATGAAGTCCTAGCATATATATATATTTTTTTAGTTCTGTTGTCAATTATCCAGTATGCATCACAACCACTTATGATTGCAATATTTAATAATTAACCAAAGGACTTCAAAATTCTAATATCAATATAGGGCACATCACGAAATTGTGAGTTAGTGTTTTTGATCCAAACACACCGAAGTAACATCGTGATATTAGATCCATTCATATAACGAATTAAAACTATTATGGTGCATGTCTAGAGCATGATTGAAATTCATGACCATTTTAAACTTCATATACCAGTTTTATACTTAGAAGTATAATTTAATTAAAACTGCATGATTGGAATTAAAAGTATAACCCATTCTCCAGACACCATTTTCCAGAAACGGTATTTTAAACCAGAACCGTTATCACCTTGAAAATCATTTTCCAGACACCATTTTTACGTTGCAGAAAACACGGCTAAAAAAAAAAGACCAGAACGAAAAATCAATTTTCCCGGATATGCAGCAAACACGGCTAAAAAAAGACTAGAACGAAAAATCAATTTTCCCGGATCTGCATAGTGGTACCAAAATTTTTTTTTTTTTTTTTTTTTGGGTATGATTGGTTTCAGATTTCTGTTGTGTTAAGCATCTGCAAGAAAATAGTGGTGTTTGGAAAAGAAACATTATATATATTGTATTGACGCGTATGCTCCAGAATGAAAAATCATGTATATATAAATCATGTTCCAGAACGCGTATGCTCATGTATTGACGATTTGCAATACATGTATATTACAGTATATAAATTCTGATTAAATAAGACTCCATAATCATGTATATTACGATTAAAAAGCCTATGTAAATTCTGTAAATTCTGTAACTTTTCTGTATATTAAGTTTTTATATACGATTTATTACAAACCCCTGGATCATGTAAATTCTGGATCATTGCAATACAAAATAAGACTATTTTTTTTATTTTTTTAAACTTGATGATTTGCAAATATACAAATCAAACTGAAACTTTACAGTGAATATCATCACTCTGTTAAACCCTAGAATCCTGAAGAAGATCACAAAACCAGAAACCTTACATAATTCCTAATAATCAAAACATACCACTTGTAGAAAAGTTAAAAACTGATCAAACCTTAAGATCAACAATGCCTAATCATTAAGAATTATAAACATTTATAATTAAAAGCATACCTGAATCCATTGGAGTAATTGAACTAAATCCAGCCGATATTGGTTTAGCTGGAAGTCTGGTCTAGAGTTTCCTCATTATCTCTCTTGTCTTTCTGAATGAATGGGTGATTACAGAAGAAGGAACCGTTGTTGAATTTGGGGACCGGGCCCCTTACATCATTGGGAGTAGTGCCTTGGCGTCCCTTCTGTATTGTTTTTGTTTTGGCCGTCAGCAAAGCAGAAAAACAAAATGTCTCACGCGTGTTGAGGACCACATCTTAACACTTGATGCGTAAAACCTATGAAATAAAATGATCAGCTTAAAATAAAGGCTTAAAATATTATTTGGATGAACAACACATAATAGTTACATATAAGCCCACTAATGGATTAAATAATCCAACATATAGTTGATAATTAATTACTGCTTGATAAAATAACTGATTAGAAGTAGTTAATTGAAGGTTAATTTACTTATATAGACATGACAGAGTAATATAAGAATAATGGAGGTATAAATAGAAAAAGAGACCAAAATTTTAGAAAAAGAAAACATTACCTTAGGTTCTAAAGTTTTATTTCTAGTGATTGATTTTTTTTAAAGGAATTTCAAGTGATTGATTTAGTTTATACCACATGATTTTAGATGAAATAGTAAAGAATATTTATTACATGAATAAATATTTAGACATGAATATTTACATGAATATCAAATTTATTAAAATAATATTTATTTTATTTCATCAATCTGTATAAAATAGTAAAAAAATCCATTTATGATAAAATAAAATATTTACATTGGGATTTCAATTAATAATAAAATTAAAATTTTTAGCTATCCTAATAAAGCCTAAAATACCTCATAATTTTTAGTATTCCTTATATTCAAAATTTAAATAAAAATTATAATGATAAAGTTTTTCTAATAAAATCAGGGAGAAAGATATTCAATTTATTTAGAATTTTAATAAGTAATGAGAGTAGTTAATTATTTAAAATATTATTTTCTTGAACTATTTAAGAATTTAAAATAATTAAAATATTATTTTCTTGAATTTTTTAAGACATTGGACTGTCGTTTAGTAAATATGGAGAGAGTGATAAATATAAATAAATTTGATATTTTAATAAGAGTGTTTTTAGAAAAAGCTATAATATATAGCTTTTTTTTCGTCAAGAGCTATTTAGCTCTGATTAGTAGCTGATTAGAAGTTTTTTCAAAACATTTTATTATAGAATATTGAGGGTGAATATGTTATCGGCTCCCCCAATAAGGTCAATAGGACCCAATTTTTAATTTTTAATTTAAATATAAGAGGATTCATAATGGAAAGATAATGATTATTAACTTTGTTGTTCTCTTATGTGTATTGGAAACTCATTGTACCACAATTAACTTTCCAGTAATTAACAAATAAAGATTTAGCCGAAAAAAGTTAATTAAATTAATAATGATGACTACGTCATCTGGCCTGATTTATTGGTTAAAGGATCACGCGGGATATAAGAAAGAATCGTGTTCGAGTCTTTACGAGAAAGGATTACTACAACTTTGTAATTCAAGGAATAGGTATCAAAATAATAATAATAATATTGGTGAATACAATTAAGGAACTTTTCACAGCAAATCTTTTATTTATATTAGTCACTAGAAAGTTAAAACTTTTTTTTTTTTTTGAAAGGATACTAGAAAGTTAAACTAGAGACATTGAAATTCAAACTAACATAAATTTATAAATGATTATAACTTATATAAATTTAATATTACAATTATGATATTCAGCTTGGAGGGGAAAACACATATAATAATGAAACAGTTATTAAAAGATAAAATGAATACTAGATGTGCAGGATATGATATAATATGTGGCAAATTCTATATAAATCAAAATTTTCTCTACATATTTGCGTTTTTTAAATAATGTTGTTGTAGTGATTTTATGATTTTCACACTAACATACAAAATAAAAGTGTGCAGTTGTGAGAGTGCTGGGAAATTAAAATGTTTCCAAAGTGAGACTATGACCCTGTTTGGTGGAGAGCATTTTGTGCCAAAATTAGAGGATTTAACCAATTTTAGAGAATTGACTAATCAAAATCTCTAAAGTTAGTGTTTCCTGTTTGGTGGAGAGCATTTTGTGCCAAAATTAGAGGATTTAACCAATTTTAGAGAATTGACTAATCAAAATCTCTAAGGTTAGTGTTTTGTCAAAGAGATGATTGGAAGAGTGGATTGAACCCAATTCGCTAGTTTCAAAAATGCTGCTGGGAGTAGCATTTTCAAATAGAGGATTGTATATATAGAGTTGAAAAGACAAGTGTAAAAACCCAACCTTATTCAATGTTATAATGGTAGTGATTGAGCCCGATTAAGGTCGAGGATAGAGCGAGGGTAGATTAAATTTATGGCGCTGGGACGTCATTTGGGCATAAGTGAAATTTTTAAAATTTTCATCGGATGCCCCTAATGAATAGTAATTCTTCTTATTATATCCGGACGGAGGGTTTGCGAATTTTAAGAAATTTGGGTTCTCATGACGACGATATTTAGAAGTGGAGATTTAAGTGATCGTGATTTTGAGATTTAAAATTTGGAGCTACGCTGAAATTTTTAGGAAGTGGGCGAAAATCTGAAAATCCGGGTGTCATAGAGTCTATGAGCGAAGCAGTCCGTTTGGATAGTTTCCGACGTCGAGCGTAATTCGGATGTCATCATCTGTAAGTTGGTTAATGATTTTAAATCAGATTCCCGGTGATTTGGGCACAGATCATGTTAGAAGGATTTAATTAGAATATTTCATGGTCAATTTGAAGTTTAGACGACAATAGAATATTTTTGACGTTTAATCGGTATAAAAAAAAGCGGTATAAGTGCGAGTAAAATCTATTATCAGTTGAATATTTTCTTGTAAAGAGCAATCAAAACCTTTCTTAATGGCTAAGTTATGATTTAAATAATGGATTAGATGATTTGTAATAAATAAGAATGGACTAATGACAAGGTGACATTGTAATCCTTGTCAATAATGGTGCATGGGCTAAAGTTCAATTTGGCAAGTTGAGGATCAAAATGTAAATTCAAGTTGAGTTTGTCAAAGAGGCTCGGCCATGAGGAAAAAGAGAGAGAGAAAGAAAAAGAGAGAGAGAAAAGAGAAAAAGAGAAAGAGAAAAAGAAAAGGAAGGAAAAAAAAAACGTGTGAGACAGGTGGGATGTGATTTTCTTCTCCTTCAAGCTTTCCAAGTGAGATCGAGTGAATCAAAGGAAGAGAAGCCAAGGAAAAACAAAGAAAACAAGTAAGTTTATATTAGACAGGAAAATTGATTTTTATGTTTTTGTATTCAATGCTGTAGATTTTCTGAATGGATAATAAGATTCAGTGATATTTAAGGTTGAATCATGATGGTTTGATATAAGTTTGAAAAATGGATTAGGTTAGGGTTGAAAAATAAAGTGAGTGATGGATTTAGGGTTTGATGGTGCATTTTGTATGACATGTTGAAATTGGTTAGGGATTAGTGAAATTGAGGTATAAGGCGTGGGTTGGTGATTGAATGAAGAAAATGGAAGAACAAATTGAATATGACTTTGTGTGTTATTAAAAAAGGAAATGAGAGGGTCAAAGAAATTGGTTGTTAATTCGTTTAGGGTGAATATTAACAAGAAGTGCATTGAGTTGATTATGAAAAAGATTTTGAATTGAGGTATTAAGGTCATTTGTAAAGTAAAAATTATTTTGGTCATTTATTTAGTTTATATTTTAAATTGTGGTTTAAATGAGTTAAAGTGATGTGGTGTGGTTGGATGAAAATGAATGTGTATGGTGGTTAAAGTAAAGTTATCGTTTAATGTTCAGTGTGGTTTTCTTGAAAAGGTCTGAAAAAAGACTATCGGACGGGAAGCGGGAGTCGACAGGCGGCGGGTTGACGCGGGTGGTGATGAGTGTAAAAGCGATGTTTGAAAATTGAGTTTTAAAAGCCAGATTTTAATGTTAAATGAAAAGATTTCATGTAAATACTTTATGTATATTAATAAGAATGTATTAAATGTTTTATGTTATTAGTATATATATATATATGTTTGTCTTGCCCCTAAATATATGTATTTATATTAAAATTATATATGTATATGTTAAGAGCATTATGGAAGTTTAAGCTATTAAAGTACCTGTGTGATTGTATATGTGTTTTAAATGATAAATAGTTTAAATGATTTATAAATGTATTTTTGAATAAAGGTTTCTTGATGGTTACCTAACCCGATATAGTATTATAGTGATATCCCGAATTTGAGAATACTTGTAGCGTGTAAGGTTGAAAGGAAAGGGTTCCGTAGATCGCTAACGAGGAGGGAGGGAAATAGATTTTTAAGCGTAATATCATACACGATAAGATCTTATATTTGGAACACAGCATGCATGGCGTGAGTTCTCTGACATGGTTATGAGCGGATTAGGCCTCCCTCACAGTCAATTGCAGAAGATGTCAGATTATTTGCCTGGGTTCATTGAAGAAGGTTTAAAGCATAAATTGGTTTAATTGAATAAGTATTCTTTTTGATATATCTGAAAATGTTGTCTAAATCGAAAATGTACCTCCGACAAATATTTAAATCATCTTCCCCTCAGACATTATCGTTCAAAAAATATTTAGGACTAGAGAGGCAGTGCATGATGGAGAGCATCCCCTTAGCGGTGAGTCGATCATCGAGGAAGTGACGTCTGTGTTGTATTGTATATATATTTGCATATTATATGTCATTGAATCATTTTATCATGTAAATGTATATATGTATATATTTTGAAAGAACTCGGGCTTTGAATTCTCGATGGATGAGAGTCTCACGTAGGCGGTCGGCTTAAGTGGCTCAAGCCCGATCCTTTACTCATGTGGATTGAAGAAGTTTTGAATATTTTGATGATTCAGTAAATAAATGTATATGTGTATATATTTTGCTTGGGTTTTGATTGTGTGCTGAATTGGGTTGTGGGCCAGAGAGTCACAAATGGAGATTGAGAATTGAAAGATTAGAAGTGTTTTAAAATGTTTTCTGGGAGTTTTGTAGATTTAGGAAAGTCTAGACAAGCAGGAAGGAGCTGTAGATTTTTTGAAAAATCTAAGTGTTTGAAAAAAAAAAAGAAAAAAAAATTTTACCCTTCCTTGCATGGCACCCAAAGACCAAGTTAAGAGTTTGTAAAGGGGTTCGCTCCATGGATTTTAATTGATTGTTTGAGGAAGGGGTTTTTATATATCTAGTTGAGTCTGGAGAGTCCTGGGGTTCATGAAGTTAATAAAGGTTAGGATCATTAATGAAATTGCAGTCAAGAGTTATTCCAGTAACTAATAGCACCCCATATAAGGTTTCTCTGGCTTTGGAGAGCAAGTAAGCCAATTGCCTCAATCTTGATAATTAATATCTAGATTCATTATGAAGAAAATTGACATATTAAAATATGACATATTGTCATTTGTCTCAGGCAAAGAATTTGTTCATGACTCTATTGATGAAACTAATAGTAATATTTATCTATTTAAGCAAAGTCTGTGCCTTTCTAGTTCAATAACTCGAGAAGTTTCTGTATCTTTTAAGTTGCAATGGACTAAATCTTTTTAAGAATGATGTTTTAATTCTTGATAGTGGTGTAACATTGCAAAACATACGCGTTCAACACATTTAAAATATTAACAAAAAATCATAACAATAATTGTGTCTGAAATCGTTCCCCGTGGTCATTTACACGATTAAATACGCCTCAACTATCATTCAAATTTTCATCAAACATTATACAACGGAGATAATAAAATCGGCTTCTTTTTCGAATTAGCTAACATCAAATAGTTAAGTTCATAGTTGTCAAACTATTCGCTGAATTTTAAACAGGGGTCCTGAGAAATCAAGCTTTGCCAATGGGTTAAAATGAATTCTCTGGTTCCACACTTAATACAGTTCACCTGATCTAAATGAGACGGTGACTACCAAAAAATGTAAATTGCATAAATGAAAGTTAGAAAAAAAATATTAAGATTACTGGGATAAGTAAACGAATAATGCTGAAGGTGAAGAAAACTTACGCTGGAACTTAAAATATATTACTAAAATGTGCTAAAGAATCAAAAGAATTTGAGCAGGGACTTTGATAGAGACCTTGGTAGTGAAGTAATTGAAAGCTAATAAATGTTAAAGTAGATTGACATTACTAAGTTGATTGATCGATTGATTGTTGTTGATTTGTTGATTGGTTGGTTGCTTTATCATCTGTGAGAACTCTATTCCTTTTATAGACGTTCTTGGATAACTTCTCAAATCTCCATTTTTTCCACTCTTCGATTTCTGATCGCTACCCATATGCAGATGAAGCTTGTTCAAGAAATTCTAACGTCTCATCAGGAAGCTTCATGAGGAAATTCCGTCGCGAATGGCTGCCACATTCTTTGCCTTTATGATCATTGAAGAAGTCTGGGTGACTTTGAGTGCCCCAATTTTCAGAAATACGGCAGACTTTCTGTGACACTCAAATGGATCGGACCAGTTTATACCAAAGACTTTTTACTTATGACAAACCAAAACCAAATAATATTAGTTAGGCAATTTTGATTTGGGTGCAAATAATTGCCCATATACGTGTGGCGAAGGTGTATTGTATGTAAGTCAAAAATCTTAAACTATCTTGACGTGAGACACTAGTGAGCTGCTTTGCCATGATGTCATTTGGGATCTATCCAGAGCATCATATCATACAAATTGATGAAAGATTCGACTAATGCCTGCCAATCCCACCCAGGGAATCAAGCCAATGGATGTCGATGGGGATATTGCAAAGATGAAGACAAAATAAACATTTACCTCTTTGAGTGATGCTGTGATTGATCCGGTCGGCCAGTAGCACCTCGTGTCACGCCTCTTGCAGTGAAGGTATTTGAGGCGGCACGGGGCTGAGACTCGCCTGCTAGAACGTTGACCAGGCCCATTTCCGGCAAACCGTCATAAAAAAGCCAAGATTCTAATACCACCGCCGCCGAAGTGGTGGTTAGTTTATATATCTGTATTCACCATTACATTTACTTGTACGCAAATAACTTATATTACAAAAAACTTTTGTTTGTTTGCAAAATCAAATTCAAAACCTACATCGAAGTGAATTGCTTCTGAGAGGTGTTATTACAGGCGTCTGAAAAGTACGAATGTCGCCCCGATCATATACGGATGAAACACGCGTGCTAAACATAACCGTGGGGAAAGCGAATATGACCACTTGAAATTGGTACCACGTTTCTGAAGATACGTATCATCCGCCGACCATATATCATCGTATTTTGCATTATACAAAATTCTCTTACGGGGTTTTTCGTATTACCTGTTCGTAGCGAGGGCGCCATCTACGTAGGAGTTGAGAGACATATATCCGCTATACGAGGGAATTGCAGGGGTGCAATGCGAACAAAGAAATACTTCAGTTTCCTTTACATTAGTACTTCTTATTAAATAATCGTTTGATTGTATCATTAATTTCAATATATCTTATTATTTAGGTGTACAGCCTTATAAAGTATTTGCGCATAGACCTCTAATACTAAATGGAGGACCATGATACAATAAGTACTGAAAGTCTGGTGATGCAGAATGAGGCGTGTGCCGCCACGTAACGGGAGTCAGCGCCTTCCAGCGATGTCGAAGAGTGATCGGAGACGTGCTGCCATAAGGCCAGAGTGCGTGGCTAACCGCTGGTAAAGTCAGGATCATGATCAGGCATCATAAAAATGGCAAGTGCCTTAGCAGAGTCGCAAACCGCTGGAGTTGAAGGCGTTAACCGCTGGCGTGACAGAGGGTCGTCGTAAACGCGCTGCGTGTTCGAAACATGATTCAGTCGATCATCATCACGTCTATTTGAAGTGTCCATTAACACTAATGAAGTCAAACCGCAGTCGAAGCGTGTGCGCTACATAATGAAGTGTCGTAACAGCAAAGTCGCGACATTGATGAAGCGTTTTACGTAACAGTCTTAACAGCGAGAAGTGTCGAAGCAGCGATCGAATGCCTATTCATTAGCTATTTGGTCTTAACCGGGCATCTGATTATATATGATACGCAGAGCGTTTGCCGTTCTTAATCCCATTAGCAAAAGAGGCAAAAAATAATGTTTTCCCAATGACCGGATCGTCGAGGAGAAGTGACATAATTTTTTTCAAATAACGCACCTTGTACGAACCCTTTCATTCACTTATTAGGGTCCTCATTAATCCTATGGACAATTGTTCGAATTAATGGAAGAGGAACGAAACACCAACTGGGTACTGGGGCGAGATTTAGAAAGTTCGAAAACTTGATGGGTTCCTCCCCAGGCGAAGATGTCCCGCCTAGGCGGAGATTTGCGCTGGCGTAAGGTGTCGGGAAATAGAAAATGATAAGTTTTGGCCATTTTTGTCTGAACTCTTTCAACCAAAGTACACCATTTCGAAACAAAACCATAAAACTAACTTAAACCAACCAAAAACATATGTATTGAAAAGTTAGAGTTTTCCTAACCCAACTTAAACAAGTATTTCCAAACAATCCCAAACCAAAGTTCTAAACAAGAGTTCCATAAAAGTATCTAAACTTCCAAACTAGCATCCTTACTATAGTTTCCTTACCTGAACTTCTCATGCTTTCCTTTCCTTATTCCTTTATGCTTTCTCTCTTGCTTATCTTCTGCTCTCTCTTGAGAAGCCTTAGTAAGCCTGACATAAGCCCGAGTATATTGATTTTATTCACCTTTTAATGTGTCTTCATGTTTGGCTAACCCATTTTGGGTTTAATTTCTCATTTTGCATTTATGTCCTTTATTCTCTTGTTGCAAATTTTAACTTATCTTATTACCAATTTAGCATATAATCTTTCATCTTATGCCAGTTGGGTCCTTAAATTGGCAAATTACTAATTTATCCTTAACTCTTGGATAAATTTTGGGTTTTTATCATTTTTCTTACTTAGCATTTATATTTTGGAAAATACAAATTTTCTTTGCTTATCTTCTGAACTTAAATAACTACTAGAAGTGCAATTCGAGGTGTTACGCCTCGAGGCGGAGCACACCTCAATAGTGATCCACAAGTAGAGACGAAACCACTAGGAAGTGATCTCGACCTCGACGAAGTCTTAGCAAGTCGGTTAGAAAGGGAAGAGGAGACACTTTTCATCCTACACACAAAACAAAGGAAGAAGAACACCTTTTTCTTTTCTTCTCTCTTCTCCAATACATATGATTGATCATTCATGAGAGAGATTGAGATGGATAAAGAAGAGAACCGATTCTCTCCCATACTTACTCAAAACGTGTATGAAAAAAGATAAGGAATAAGAGAACTTTCTCTCATTCGTATTAAATCTCATTGGGTTCCGATGAGCCTAAACATGTTAATTAATGAATAAAAAGTCTTTTCTTGAGTAGGAAGAGTGGGCCCGCAATGTTCCTTTCATACCAGGTGAAGGCTAGTCAATCAGTCTACAGATTGATGAGCGTAGGCTTTGGTTTGGTCTCTTCAGCCATCTATACTTCCGCTGATCTTATAACGACTAGGGTGAGAAAAGGAATTGAAAATGCCCTCTAGGTGGGCTAGCCATGTTAAATCTATGCACATGTGACTTACTACTCATAGGCACCGAGCCCATTAGTGAGCCCGAGCTCTCTTCGTCATGTTCGGATCGTGTCAGCATGTCCCTGACTTGGATCAAATCGAATCACTTTGTCCCACCTCGTCTTATGTGAGAGTAACGGTGGAGTTACAGATTATGTTAGGCACTTGGTTCAACAATTGAATCAAGTAAGTCATGAGCGGTATTTAGCAACTCATCATGATGCCCAATTAACCCGAGTCGGTGGTTTATTCGCCAGCCTTCACATAGACAATATTTTCTGGTAGATCGCTTTCACGAACTATACACACTTTACTTGAGAGTATGGACAAAGTGTAGCTCCCAGATTGGGTACGCCGCATCGCTTGAATGTAAATAGTTAACGTCCTAAGACTTATTCTTTCATTAGTCGTACCACAGAACTAGCTCTTTATGACATATCCACTATGGTTAGAGATTTTTCGAGTAATGACCTTGACAAGTATATGTTCCCTCTATCATGAGTGGTGAATCCTTTGTTGGCTACTCAACTACATCGAACACCTCAAGCTGTACCCAATCATCACCCTATGAGAAACCCTTGAAAGGTAACAAGGAATGAAGGCAAAGCATAGGATCAACATCCAAGATAACCTTGAGTACCTCAAGTTTAAGAATACTTGCACCATTGCTACGATGAGACTATCATCTACATGTAATAGATAATTCATATGATTGTCTCATAGTAGGTCTCTGAAGTACTTGACTAATCTTAGCAAGCATTCACATGTCTACTCTAACCATCACGATGATCACAGTTTATGAGATCAAACTGTTTGATCAAATCAAAAAGTACAACATGTGCTAGTTTGTCCGGAACAACAATGTCCAATCTTGTTGATCCTATGATTAGGGATAATTTAAATACAACATAATTACACATGATAAGAATCTCATTATCATGATCACATCATGATTTGCTTCATGTTGTGTAATGTGTCATAGACTTCATTACTTGATTTAAGATCCATATCAATTCATATAGAAAATGAATATCAAAGTAATGAAGAAGCCTTCTTTTCATTAAAATAAGATATACAACAAGTGCTAAAGGTGATGACCTTTAGAGCACTTCTTTAACATGATGTGGAGTTCCAACGGCAAGAAAGAGCCAAGTCGGATCAAATGAGAAGGCAACTGTTATTTCCCAAGAGAAAGTTCCTGCCACCATCAAGTTCAAACCTCCAACCTTCGTCTTTCCTCCACCAAAGAATATTGCACCACAAGAGAGTAACTACTCGTCTTTTTCTTCAAGCAACCAAGGACCACCATATTTATCTTTCTTTTTCAGAAAGAATCCGTTTTCACTTTCCAAAACAACCCTTTTTGATTTGGAGAAAGGAAAAAGAACCCCTTTTGACTTGGAAAAAAGAAAATTTTCACCCTTTCTTCATCATCTTCCTTTCAGATCTATGCTGCCACCGCCACTGCCGTTGTCGTAGCCTTTGCCTCCAAAGCCAACGTTGTTGCACCTTCTGCTAACGTCGCTGCTGTCGAAGTTGTCAAAGTCGCTAACGTTGTCGTCGACAATTGTCACACATAAGTTGTCTATCTTTGCTCTCCCACTAAAGATCACATTGCAGTCATCTTCGAATGTCACTCCAGTCGTCTGTTACTGCTCCGGTCATCACCGCCCACTGCTACCCCTTCAAGGATTGATCTCCTTCTCCGTTATAGTCGGTGACATCCCAAGCCTTGATCTGTTGGCCACCGAACTCTATCGACGCCATTGCTATTCCAACCTTCGCAGATCGTGTTGTTTCTTTACTCTCCAACGATTGCACCATTCATCCTCGCACTGCTGGCGAAACCATTGGTCTTCTTCGTGCTACTACCGATATGTACTCCATTGATGAAAAGGTTGCAAATTTCATGATTTTTTTTGACAATATGGTTTTTTATACCAATTTTCTTCTTGAACGAGAACATCTTGTGTCAAATTTACCAACTTTCCTTGATGCAAAATATCGAAACTTTTTTTTTTATGCTATTCAAAACTTTTCTTGAATGCAGACTTTTCCCGAAAAATACCATTGAATGTACTCTTGAAATTTTTTTTTGGTGTCGTTTGAATATTTCAAAATTTTTCTTGAGTGTAAAACACAAAAATAATCTTGAATGCACTCTTGAAAAAAATTCTTCCGATGTTGTTCAATTGTTTCAAAAATTTCTTAACTGCAGAATTTGAAAATTATCTTGAATGCACTCTTGAAAAAAATTCTTTTGATATCATTTTGCTGTTTCAAAAATTTTCTTGAGTGTAGAATTCAAGAATCATATTGAATGCACTGTTGAAAAATTATTTTGAAGTCATTTGGCTATTTCAAAATGTTTTTTGATAACCTCTTTGAAAATACTTTCGCCATAGGTTGACTTGCCTTTCACTTGGACTTGAACTTTATCTTTGGTAGACTATAGGTCGTGCATTGCCAAAGAATTTTGATTTATCCACTGGCAGAAACGACTTAAAGGTAACTCTCTAGGCCACTGCCAGATAGACTTTTGCCCTATCTCCCCTATTCTTGAATGTTTCTCGGCTTTGGAGCTTGAGATTCAGACTTTTGTCATGATTATAACTTTCCTTGGATTTGTTTCCTTAAGAATTTCTCGTGTTGGTTCAATGGCTTCCAACCCGGTCCCATATTCATCAAGGTAATCCAATCCTTTGCTTATGCTCATTTTTCCTTGATATGTGTTGTCTTTGATATAGTTTTTTTTTTTGCTTTGCAGTATTTGTTTCTCTTTCTCCTTTGCTTGGGCCAGAACTTGCACATTCCCTTGGAGAAGTGTTTTCTTCTCCACCTAATTTCCCTTTTCCATGGAGATCGGCAATTGAACTTCTTCTTGGGAAGAAATTAAGGCCTATGGTGAACCCGTCCAAGTTAAGGCTAAGGGATTCTGAGGGATGGGTTGCATGGATTATTAGGTTTGTGACACCCCCAACCAGGCACTCGGTGTCAAGCGAGGGTGTCATCATTTTTTTTTTTTTTGTATAAACTTATAGCCTTTAAGCTTGTTTAATCATATAATGTTAAACACTTAACTTGTACTATATCATGTAGCAGCGGATTACAAAATATATATAAGCTCCATACATGGAAGTATTCCTTTACAATATTTACATTGCTTCATTTGTTTACAAACAACAAAAGGATATTACATATCTGAAATAGACGGGTCTTCAAGTGAGCACTGTGATGTGTTGACCTTGGAGGCCCGGTGCGGATGTCTATCTTGCCTCACAGCAAGTGCACATGCGGATGAAAACCGGAGTGCTAAACATAACAGTGGGAATTAATACGTATAGACGACACGTCATCTCACTTTGAACACATGCATATACTTATGACAAGCTTTATAACCTTTACACATATACTTATCCATTTTCATATCTACTTGTCATAACTTATGTTTCTTTTCTTATCATATTTCCACGTATTTTTTATTGTCCTCTTATCTTGTCTTATTATTCTTGTAGCGCGAATGTCATCGCATAGTAGTCTTTATGCTTCTCATATCATATCATATGGCACATATACTTATCATTTCTTTATGGTACATACCTGCAAAACCTTGAGCGGATCTGAAATAGCGCATGTATGTGCCCAGAAGAGTCTTATCCGTCTGAGATGATGTCTCTGTCATAGGCTGAAACGGGACGTATAATGATCGACGGGATCTATGTCATCATTAAGCGGGGTCTCGATGTCACGTAAGCGCCATATCTTTGCCTTAAGTTTATATCCCTAGGCATGCTATCTATCCGACTACAGGTCTTAAGCGACGATCATTTTTATTATGTTTTCTTGTAATCTTTGGTATTAGAAAAGATATCTCGTATACATGAATACTATAATATCATGTATGCTTATGAGATATTCATTTTCAAATAATCTCTTATAAACATTTAACGTACTTTTCATATAACACGATTATATGTATTATCTTTACTTTCATAACACATGTTATCATAATCACATATTACTATGATGCATTATTTAATATAACGATACATTTATATAACCTTTATACAATTTTGGTTTATAACCAGTGCACTTTCGAACGATTCTGGCGGCTCTAAAGTCCATTTCGGACCTACTTTCTTCATGAAAGTTATTCTCCCCGATGTCTAGTTTGTATAGAAGTTTGAATCACCTCATTTGAACTAGTATAACTCAAGTTATGATTTAAACAACCGGAATTACTCCAGTTCATTGGATTGTTTTGAGAAAGATTTTAGGGACTGAATTGTTCTCTTACTTTGAAGAATTTTATAAGTCCAATTGGATCCAAATTTGGATATACTTATTTTAGGAAGATTTGTTCTCCTAGAATTCTAGTTTACTCAGAAATTTGAATCACTCAATTTGGATGAGTGAAACTCAACTTATGGCCTAAATACCAAAACTGCTCTGAAATCCAAAACTGTATCAGCATTGTAATAGAATTGACCCAAATCAGAGCTTCACTTTAACGAATTTTCTGGGTACCTTGGGGTCCAAATTTGCATACACCTATTTCATGGAGATTTGTTCTTCTAGAAGTCTAGTTTATCCAAAAATTTGAATCACTCAATTTGGATAAGTGATGGCCAAAACAAAAACATGGGTTGAAAAAAAAAAGAATGACATCTCCTAAGTAACATTTTCTCTATCTGAATCTTTCGTGAGGACATAGCCAAACTTGACAAAGGATTCTACACAACCAAAGAGGTATTCCAAACCTCCACACAAGTATCCATAACAAAATCCATACAAACAAGTTCATATAAATCCCATACAAGCTCCATACTATAATTTATAGAAAACCATACATATCTTTTATCATTTAGTTTTTATACCCGAATGACTCTCATCAAATCTAGGGTTAGGAAGAAATTCCCTAAAACCACAAGATCAAATGCCAAACAAAGAAATCCTTACATAAGGTAGTTCCACCTGACAAAACATGTATCCATTACAAAGTTTCCTTACCTTTTTGGCGCTTCCCTTTCTTAACAACTGCTGTTTCTTCTTCTCTCTTTCTCTCTACGGGTTGCTCTCCAATTTGGGGGAAAAATGTTTCACTTGGTAGACCAAATGTGGTCTTATCCCCAAATTTGGTCCTTAGGTTATGTTTGGCCCATCCCAATAATGCATTATTGCCTTTAACTTTCTCTTATTTACCTTTAAATCTCATAACTCCTTCTACTTGCATTTCATTTTCAAGCTTTTTATACCTTGACCTCTAGACATCCTCATTAATGACCCTTGGGTCTTCAAGTGGTAATTTACCAATTTACCCTTGGTTCTTGTACAAATTCTGGGTTTTGCTTATTTTATTTTTTTTGCATATTTTTATTCGGAAAAATATACATTTACTTTTATTATACCCAAAACATGTTATAAAACTGTCAGGGTATAATTTTGGGTATTACAAGGTTGTCCCCGCATTTTAGAGGACTTTCTGCATCTTTGGGGATTGAGCAATTTATTAATCTTACCACTGTAAACACCTCTCTTGATGTGGAATTGATGAGTGTGGTATTGAAATTTTGGTCCAAGAGTATTAACTTTTTCTTGCTCCCTTTTGGCCCTATTTCCATAACATTGAGGGATGTTACTATTCTCACCGGTTTATCTATCCAAGGTGCTAATGTGCTGAGTCTACTCGATGTTTAGGATTCCTCCCTCCCAGCTATTGAAGTTTCCTCTACCACTTAGACTTCGTACTCTGCCACTATCCAAAAATGGCGTGATGTCACTAGATTCCTTCTACTATTGAGCATGTTGAGTTATTGTGGGTTCTCTTATGCAAATATGTATTTTTCCCCACATGTGGGTCCTTCTACCATGGAGTATTTACCCTTGGCGAAGTCACTTGCTCTAGGTCGATCATATGCGTTAGGAACTTTACTATTAGCCTCAGTTTATCAAGCCATGAGCAAGTATGCATCTAACGAGTCTTACCATCGAGTTAGTGGTGCCTTATGGTTTGTACAGATGTGGTTACTTGCATACTTTCTAGAGATTTCAGACATAAAATCTACCTTTTTTAAGACCTTTGGGCTCCATGCAATGCATTCTCTACGCAACATGCCCTTTGATGATCTTATTTCCTTTTTCTTGGGTTTGGTAGATCAAGCACTGGTCCACTTGTTTTTGAAGCTTAATTCAACTTGGAATCATATTTTGGCTTCTTCTCAATCACATCTGTATGATTTTGAGAGTTCTACAACCTCTACTAGTACCACTTGTGGAGTACTCATTTGAGGGGGTTGCTTTTCCTTTTCTACTTCACTATCTGCATCTCTAGCTGGTCTACATCCATATCTTCCCTGTCTTTAGGCTTGCCAGTTTGGTTTTCAGCAATTTATCCCAGTTTTACCTTCTTTGCCTTCTATTCAACCAGATTTGGAGTTTGTGCAGAAGCTGGTAAAGGAGTATAAAACTCCTTCTTACTCTATTGGGATTATCTCCTTATCCACAACACATTCCTTCTCTTCTTAGTGGAATGTCAGATTTGACGAGCTCCTCAGCTCTTGCTTGCCCACCACAGGTAAAAGAATTATTTTGATGCATCTGTATTCATAAATTTACCTCATGCTTATTTGATTTCTACTTTTCTCTGCAGGATTGATTTCTCCTCCTAGTAGACCTACCAAGAAACTCAAGATGGCCAAGGAGAAGAACATAGCTTCTAGTAGTCGATCTAAAAAACCCAAGCTTCCTGAAAATGTGAGAACTCCTTCCAACCTACGACGTTCTTCACGTCGGCTGATCCATTAGTTTGATTTCTCCAATACTGTTGATGATCCCATTGAGTTTGAAGAAATGGAAGATCCTTATGAGAGTAGTGAGTAAGAGTTGGCCTTTGGAGAAGAGGCCTAAAGCAAGGAAGATTCTAGAGATAGTAGTAGTGCACCTATTTCAAAGATAGAGATGGAAAAAAACTCTTTGAATAAAAGGACCACAGAAGGCCAGTATGAGCATACTTCTTAGCCTGCTCCCTTTCTCCAGTTTGTTTTCCATCTTTCTCTTTCTTTTGCATTTTTCATCTTTCCCTACCTTATATTTTTCCTTTCTCCAAGCTTCACCGAGGTCAACTTTTCAAATAAAGGTGGAGATAGACATGCCTTTGGATTTGTCTTTTCTAGATCAAACCACTCCTGTCCCTTAGTTCTTAGTGCATCCTCCTAGTGACTCAGAAGTGGCTGCTGCTCACTCTACTATGAGCCATTTTCTTAGCTTGGATCTACTTTCCTTATCCACCATCTAGAAGGATGCTTTCTATACAGCTCTAGTGGTGTTAATATCAGCTTCCAAAGTGCCTTAGTCCAAGGTATTTATCTTAGAGACGTTAGCTCAAACTTCTTATATTTTCCCTGCCTTGGATCATGCTCTAAAGTCCAACATGGAGATTCCTCCAAATTGGATGTCTTAAAAGGACATAAGATAGAGTTTGAGTAGGCCTTTCTTGCTAAGAAATAAGCTACCTTGAGATTGAGTGAGATAGGGACTGAATATGATGCTCACAAAGAGAATATCAGGGAATTGATTGAAAAAATGAAAATAGAGAAAATTAAGTTAACCTCTTTGGTGGAACAAGGTGAAGCCATAAAGGTTCAGCAACTTGAGCATTGACAAAGAGCTGAGTCTTTAGGCCAATTCTTAGCTTCCCGACAAGAAGAGATAACATGATTAACTTTAGCCTTGTAGAGAATTGACCCATCTCACCAGCACTACCTTGGCTATTAGGATTCTCTACGTTCTTTTGATTTCTCTATGATACGACTTTGAAAATTCTGAACAATCATGATCTAATGAAACTTTGACTTAGGAACTTAGTAGCCATTTGTTTGGCATTTTTCCATTGTAAAGCTTCCTTTCCACACGTTCTTCTTTTGTACTATCTTCTTCTGTACTTTTGTACTCCATGGTCTATGATGACAATTGATTGTCCTGAGGCTGGTTTGATCCCTTTCCAACCCTTGCTTAGGTGGCCACCGGCCTACCATTTTTACTTGGTGGAAGGAGGAGATTTGGGATGTCTTCTTGAGATGTTGTTGAAAAATCACTTAACATTACACATGCGCACTTAAAGCCATGACATTGCATTAGCGGATCAAGGTGGCGCTAGGCCTACCTTTGGATGCGTGTTTAATGTTTAAGGAATGATAATGTGATTGTGGAAAACTCACTGAACACCAACACATGTACACCTACAACCATGACATTGCATTAATGGACAAAGGTGACACTAGGTCTACATCTGGATGTGTGCTGATGTTTATGGAATAATGATGAGATTCTCTGTTGTTGAATTAAAAGTGGTCCTTGGACCTACTTTCTTTACTTGAGAATATATACTGCCTATATCAAGTACAACATTGGAGAAACTTGAATGCTTGAAAATTAGTGGCTTCAAAAGCCTACTTTTTTATTATATTGAATAGGTACCCTATTGGAAAACTTTGTATATTTGAGAATTAGTCGCTTTAAAAGCCTACTTTTAATTTCTGAATTTGTTGGAGAAATTGTATATTTGAGAAAACTGTGGCTTAAAAATCCGACATCTTGACTCAGAACATAGGATAGAACAATTTCCCCAACATTAAAAGTCATAGAGTCGGCCTAATTCTTTTGGGAAGTTTCTACAATTTCCCACATGGTAGGGAAATACTTCTTAAGGTATTTCCCATTGATGAAACTCTTGTGTGACTCTTCTTGTAGGCTTGCTAACCAATAGGTATTTCTAGGTAGTACTTGATGCACTTTGAAAGGCCCCTCATAGTTGGGAGTGTTGGGTTTTAGAAGGTGGCATCTCATGCCAAAGCAGCGGAAAAACAAAAAAACTTTAGTAAAAACCCTCCCAAGGATCCCTTGAGGCATCAAAGTCGGTTCAAAACAAGATGAGGTGCGAGATTTATACCTCATGTGCAGTAGCCAAACCAATCCCGAAGGAGTGATGCAAATGGCCCGAAAGCGAACCACGTTCTTGGTTTGCCTCTAGCCGTATCCACCGCACAGAAGAATTGGAGTCGATAACCTTTGAAGCGGTCTGCGATCTTGGTGCTAGCAAAGTATAGATCTGAAGAGGGAAGCCGAAAACTCAAGGATTTGATGCTCAAATCACACCTGGATGTTCTTCAAGAACACTCTTTCTAACTCAAGAACACTATATCTTGAGAAAAGTGGGCAAATGAAGGCTTAGAATTAGGGTTTTCCATATCGGTCATTTTATAGGAAAACCCTTGCCCTTGAAATGTCCAAAGTGCCCCTTTCTTTAAGAGATGATAGGCTACACCCATCTCTATGCGTTATGGCGTGTTCCCTCATGGGCCTTAAGCTTATAAACAATCCCAAGCCTACTTTATCTCTTGTGAAGGCTTTTGATCTCAGGATTCCACTAATCCCATGACATTCCATTCTCGAGATTGATCTCCCTTATATTTAGATTACATCCAAATCCGTTTTATATCAGCCCCACACTCTTCTAAATTAGGTTCTTGGTTATGTTGACCACTTGATTCAACTATTGAATTAAGCAAGTCGTGAGCGGCATTTAGCAACACATCATGGCCCCAATGGACCAGAGAGTCAGTGGTTTGACTGCTAAACCTTCCATAGATAATTACTGCATAATTTATCCTTTCACCAATCTATACCCCACTCGGTTCAAAGCATGGATAAAGTGTAGCTCCCACTAGATTATCTATGCCACATCTAGCCCAAGTGATATTAGATCTTGTCATCGGACTCATTACTCGTCAATTATGTAACACTCCCTTCTTGACCACAGTGCCCCATCCACTGTTATGGTGGGCTCACTGTTTCAAGCGAGGAGTGCCACAAATCTGAGAGCTATTATTCAAAACTTATGATAGTATTTCTTTTATTATATATATTTTTTAACAGGATTACCCTTTTTATTTGTGGAAATCATTTCTTTTTAGAATATTAAAAGTCATATTCATATATAACATGATTATAGTAGTGTTCAAAAACATTATATACATGTCATACATTTGTCTTACTATTACAAAATCAACACATACATTGGTGGGCTTCTATTGTTGTATTGGCCTTGACATATGCAAGATGTCCTTTGCGTCAAAATTTATCTTTGGTACCTACATGGATAGAGCACTCGTGCTAGGCATATAGCTTAGTGGAGAAACAAATACAATATGGACAACCACTCACAGTGGTCGTCAAAGATATCACACGAATGTGAGTATATTTCATTAATTAATTCATACTCATAATGTTTTATTATTCAGTAGTGAGGTGTTAGAAATTTCGATCTGAGTAGGTGCAGTAGGTACATCGTATTACATTACGGATATGTATTAGCCCGGAATTAATCATTTTCATGTTATTCATTACCAATATTATATGATATAAGTTTGCACGAATAGCCTAATAAAAGGTGGATGTCGAATCCTTTGTATGGTAGGTACGTAGGTACATGAAGTATAGTGCTGACCAGTCGAAGCGGGATCAGATCATGACCTCGCAGACTCACGAGAATGACGAAACGGGTCCATGTAGTTACCTGAAACGGTCGGAAACGATGAAGTGCAGCAAGCGATGTCCCTATAGGCATCTTCATCTATCCACTACCTGGTCATAAGCAGGCATTCAGTTATATGTGTTTCAATAATGATTATAACAGTATTAGTAATATTCATATGGTATTCACAGTCAATTTTAACACATCCAAATTCCATTTCCAACTACAATTTTGACCCAATAAATAAGGTTTTTAGACAAAGTGATATTCTAAAAAAATGTTCACCTATGTCTTAAGTTTCCAAAGGCTCACAGATTAAGTCATTTGGACCTTTAACTTAGGAGATATGACCAAAACATTCTGAACTGCTCCTGAACAGTTTCTAGAGACAATATTGTTTTCTCAATTGGACGAATTTCTGGGAACATTAGAGACATAATGTGACCATACTTTCATCATGAAAGTTACTTTCCTTAGTGTCTAGTTTCATTAGGATTTTAATTCACATCATTTGGATCAGTATGTCTCAATATATGGTCCAAACAATATAAACTACTCCCATAGAGGGAACAAAATTAGTATCTTATTGTAAAACTCATTTTCAGGGTTCTTAAAGGAGGATTTAAATCTCAGTCTCTTCTAAACATTTGTATCTCTGGTTCTTAGGTTTCATCTCTAACTGAAATAATCCAATTTGGAGGTCCTTAGACCAAGTTATGGCCAAAACAAAGACACGGGTCTAGGGAAATTTTGGCAGAATTTCCCCTTAGCCACCCACATATCATTTTTCACATCTTTGGTCCTTACCAAAGACCACAACCAAACCAAACCACAAATAAACCAACAAATACACAAAAAATATGACTCAATAATCACATACAAAAGAGTTAGGATTTTCCTTAACCTTTGTTTGCTCATTTTTGCATTAACCACACTTTCTTCTATTCTTTCTCCTTCTCCCTTATCTTCTTTCTCCTTCTTTGTTTTGAGGTAACGGTTTTCCGCTTAAGAGTTAAATTTTCCTCCACTTCTTGACTCTTCTAGCATAAGTAGGTGGCTTCTTGTTATTGGTTCATCATTTTCTAGACACTAACTATGTGCCTTCATGTGATTAGTTCACATTTTTCTTTTTATTTAACCCCTCTATCCTATAGTATTTGATATACATGTATTTCTAATTCATCCATTAGCATACAAACTTCTTGTTTTGTCTTTTAGGTCCCAAATTGGTAAATTACCAATTTACCATTGACTCTTCGATTAATTCTGGTTATATACCCTTTTTCTCTCCTAAGTATTTTAACCATTGGATTACACAATTTTGACTTCCAAATTCCCTAAACATGTCATAAAACTACTAGGGTATAAGTTGGGGCTTTATAATTCTCTCCCATTTCGTCATCAAAATTCATACATGTATTGAAAAGTGGCGGGTACTGTGCCCTTATTGTTGATTAAGCTCCCGAGTTTAGCTGCTTGATACCATGGTGTTTCAAAATCTTTGTACTGGCGAACTGTTTATTTCAGTTATTTCTTCTGAGTTAGAATGGCTTTTGGTTCTTCATCATACAGTGAAGTCGGTTGCATAGATATCTTATGCTTGGTAAAATATGTGATTCATTCGAGCGGTATCTACAAAGCATTGATACATGGAAAACATCATGTAACTTAGCCAACTCAGGAGGGAGAGCCAAACGATAAGCCACTGGTCAATTCTTTCTAAAATCTCATAAGAGCCGATAAACCTTGGACTCGGTTCCCCTTTCTTTCCAAATCGGAGTATCTTTCTCCATGATAGTACCCAAAGACCTTAACACCCTTCTCGGTTCGACGTTGGTGGTCGGCCCGGATTCGGGATGCTCGTTTAATTATTTTTATTTACTTTTCATTTGGTTGTCTTTTTTTTTTTTTTTTGTAAAAGTTTCGCTGACCCAGAATCCTCGCGGGCAGAAGGAGTAGACCGGCAGAGCCGGTTTTCTTTGACCGTTTTCATTTATCTTAACAAAACATTTTATGTATGTCATTTCGTTTTAGGGTTTCCAATTACATGGAAGCATTTCAAATGGTAGAACCAAAAACATTTACTCTTATACAATTCATTTACAAAATGGCGTATCATGCCTTTACAAAATGATATACAAAACGATAGTTCAGAGTTTAACTATTTTGTTCACAAAATGTCAAATGATAAAAAAAAATGATATGCATATGACGGGGTATATACTTATACACCGCAAATTTCTCTATGACTCTGCTCTTCTTGATCTTGCCTTTTGTCCTGTTTACTCGAAACCTGCGCATAGATAAAAACTACACGCTAAGGATTTTCATGCTTGGGTGATTCCTCTGATTCTATTCAATTCTTAATTTAACATGACAGCCATTTATCATAAAACCAATACTTTTATATCAAACTACTCATGCTTATTCCTTTCACATACTTTCACTTTACAAATCATTGATCATATCCAAAATGCCATTTTCACATTTAACAAATCATTTAACTCCGTCTTGAGATTGAAACATATACTCTGGGAGCGTATTTAGTTTACAAATCTCATTCCGCAATCAAAGTTTGCCATTTTACTTTAATACATGCAATTCACATTCATGGCCGATTCCATTTGTTGAATCCTGTCCTTTTTGTCGATGATGTGCTTACATTTAACAATTCGGTCTCCCATCATGAGCGGATGCCGATTGGTGCATCCGCAGTGGTCATTTAAAATTCATCTCACAGCCATCATGACGGATGTCGATTGGTGCATCCCGCCAAGTGGGACATTTTAACAATGCCATACACCATCATGACAGATGTCGATTGGTGCATCCCGCCATGTTGGTCGTTCGATATATCGATTCAATTATGTCAAGAATTGACCAATTCATTTACAATTCGATTAATCACTCACATGCAATTAATCGTCAAACATTTCAAATATCACATTTTCAAATCCATATGCACTTTCGTAATATCATTTCAAAGATATACTCATTCCATATAATCATTTCACATTTATTTGGTATATTACCAAAACACTTGAAATAAGGATAGGGTCAGTGAACAAACCGAAGCTGTCGGCTCTCGTTTCCTTCCCTTCGATCTCGGTCCTAGGTTAGGTGATCCTCACCTGCCCCTAGTCAATAATAATTACGCCACTCTTGGTGGATAAACAATTATTATACATTTTTAGTGAATGACAAATTTATCTTCGTTAACGGTTTTAGGTTAAGACACTAAGTTTACCCAAAGGCAAACTCGCCAAGGCGGTGAGGTACGATACGCTTTTCATTTAGTTTTATCCTTATTTGAACCCCCATTAATAATTTATTAGGGTCTTTAAACTATCAGTGTACGAATACGAGGTGTTCAGAAACAAAAACCCTAAATTTGTTCACTGTGAACAGTAGCTACGCCGTGGTGTACCCGAGGAGGTGCCATTTTGGCACCTTGGCCTCGCCGTGGTGAGGGATTCCAAGCCTTGGCGTAGGTCTATGCCATGGCGTGAGTTCCCTACGCTACGACATAGGAGCCTGATATGCTTAATTTTCCTGTTTTTGCTATTTTGTGATTTTTCTCCAAAAATCCTCAAAAACCCAAAACAAATCATGGGAAACACTCCCAATAACATCCTAATATCATCTTAAACCAACCATAAGCAAAACCCATGGATGGATTAGGGTTTTCTAACTAAGCATAAATCTGGAAACTTTCTAGGGTTTGGTTCTTACCTTAAATCCCTTTGAATCTTCTTCATCCAAGTTGTTTGATCACTTAGAAGCAAGAAATGGGAAGAAATCACCAACAATCTTGATCTTCTCACCTTGCCCTAGCTCCCTCTCTCTTGTCTCCAAAACGTTTTTGCTCAAATAAGCATTCGAAGACCAAATGTGGTCTGGCATCCTTACCGCTTCGAGGCCATGTTTGGCACATCAAAAACCCATTTTTGGATTTAAGTTGCCTCAGTTTACCTTATAGCACTTATATCACTTCTATTTACACTTAAAGACATAAACATTTCCTCAATTGACCCTTAGGTCCTTATTTTACAAAATTTCAAATTTTCCCTTTTTCACTTAGGTTTATTTCTGGGTTCAATCTATTTCTCATTTTATCATATAATATTTAATCATATGCTTACATATTCATTTCACTTTTCACAATTTAACAATTTATCAGTTTTTCTCGGAAGAACGCAAGTTTGGCTCAATTTATGCGGAATATATATAATAAAATTATTATATAAATTCGGTATTTTTAATGTCTTGACAATCTCGGAAACTTTATATTCAATATCTTTTCTCTTCAAATTAGCATACGACTTATGTCGATCACTAGCAGTTTTCAACTATTGCCGAATAACCCAAACTTTTTATTCTGTGTATTTCACTATGTTCACACCAATTACCTTATGCTCGTTCAGTTCTGTCCAGCACACAAGGGTTCTACATTTTCTGCCATATAAATCTTCATATGGTACCATGCCAATACTTGACTGATAACAGTTGTTATAGGAAAATTGCATTAGTGGAATATACCTATCCTAACTTCCAGGAAAATCCTGGGCACATCCTCATAGCATGTCTTCTAACACTTGTATCACTATTTCAAACTGTCCATTAGTTTACGAGTGGAAGGTTGTGCAAAAATTAAGTCGAATACCCAAAGCTGACTGTAATTCTTTCCAAAACCTTAATATAAATCGTGGATCTCGATCAGACACAATTGACAATGGAATACCATGTAATTGGACAATCTCGTTCACATATAGTTCAGCAAGTCGATCCATGGAATAGTCAAGCCGGATTGGTAACAAATGAGTTGAATTTGTGAGTTTGTCAACGATTACCCATACTGAGTCATGTTTCCTTTGTGTGAGGGGAAAGCCAGTCACAAAATCCATAACAATGTTGTCCCATTTCCATTGTGGAATTGAATGGGATTTAGCAGACCAAACGATACTTGGTGTTCAGCTTTCACTTGTTGACAAGTCAAACATCTGGATACATAATCTGCTATATCCTTCTTCATCCCTCGCCACCAATAATATTGCTTCAAATCCTGGAAAATCTTGTTACCTCTAGGATGCATGGTGAATACGGTATTGTGAGCTTCATGCATCAACTTCTTCTTTAATTCCTTGTCAACCGATAAACATAATATGTTCTTATAATATAAACCTCCATCATCCACCACTAAATAGTCAGTCTTGTTTCCGTCTTTGACTAATTGTTCAGTTTGTTGCAACTCAACATCATTCTTCTAAGCATTAATTATCATTTGCTTCAAGTCAGGTTTAGCTTTTAATTAAGCTAATAAAGCTCCTTCAGGTGTAAATCTCTATCTACTGTGTTGCAGTGACAAAACTGAAATCATCTTTTTGCTTAAGGCGTCAGCCACCACATTAGCTTTTCCTGGGTGGTAGTCCACTTTGCAATGATAGTCTTTGAAAAATTCTAGCCATTGTCATTGTCTCGGGTTTAGTTCCTTCTAGGTTAACAAGTATTTGAGACTTTTATGATATGTATAAATTCTGCATCTTTCACCATATAACTAGTGTCGCCATATTTTCAAAGAGTACACTATTGCAGCCAGTTCCATATCATGTGTGGGATAATTTTGTTCATGTTGTTTCAACTGTCTAGAGGTACATGCCACTACCTTGCCATCTTGCATCAATACACATCCTAGTCCATTCCTTGAAGCACACTATACATGATGTATTCTTTACTAGGAGTAGGTTGAGTCAACACCAGTGCTTGAACAACCATTCTCTTCAATTGATTAAAATTGGCTTGACATTTGTCAGTCCATTCAAATTTTACCCCTTTCCGGAGTAATTTAGTGAGCATAGAAGCTATGATAGAGAAACCCTTTACAAATCGTCGATAATAACCAGCTAAGCCTAAGAAACTTTTCACTTATGTTATATTTCGGGGCGGTTTCCAATTTACAATAGCTTCAACTTTAACAGGGTAAACTCTAATTCCTTCTGCAGAAACAATATGGCCTAGGAATGAAACTTACTTAAGCCAAAAGTCACACTTGCTTAACTTTGCATACAACTGTTTCTCTCTCAAAGTCTGTAAAACTATCCATAGATGTTGTTCATGTTCCTGATCATCCTTGGAATACACCAGGATATCATCGATGAACACCACCAAAAATTGATCCAAATAAGGTCGAAACACCCGATTCATCAAGTCCATAAATGCTACCGGTGCATTAGTCAATCCAAATGGCATTACTAAAAACTCATAATGACCATATTGGGTTCTAAATGTTGTGTTCAGAACATCTTCATCTTTTACTCGAAGTTGATAATATCCCGATCGCAAGTCTATTTTAGAAAAGAAACCAACTACTTTCAACTGATAAAAAAGATCTTCAATTCTTGGCAACGGGTATTTTTTTTTCAATGTTACCTTATTTATTTGCTGATAATTGATGCACATTCGTAGAGTGTCATCTTTCTTTTTAACAAAAAAAACCAGCACACCCCAGGGAGAAACACTTGGTCAGATAAATCCCTTGTCTAGGAGCTCCTGTAGTTGAATTTTCAACTCCTTAATCAAGTTGGAGCCATCTGGTAAGGTGCCTTGGAGTTAGGAGCTATTCCCGATAAAAATTTCAATGGACAAGTCTACTTCCCTTTTGGGTGGAAGACCCGGTAGCTCTTCGGGAAACACATTTGGAAATTCTTTCACCACCGGTGTATCTTCTAGTTTTACTTGACCCCTCTTATAGTCAAGCACCAATGCTAAAAAGGCCTCACATCCCTTTTTAAGAAATCGTCGGGCTTGCATAGCTAAAATTATTTTAGACAATGGGCCAGATTGGATACCTGTCTTGTCACCTCGGCCCGGTCGACAACACCCGCAGTTTTCTTATCACGGTCAGCTATGCTTAGATGTTTAGACAACTAATCCATCCCTAATATAAAGTCAAATTCATGAAAAGGCAATGCAATTAGATCAATAGAGAACTCTCTATCATGGATCACTAGAGGACAATTCTTATACACTCGGTTGACCTTGACACTATGCCCCAGGGAACTGGTAACATGCATGTCATATGTCAATTCTTTCTACCTAATAGCATTTTATCAAACAGAGGTGCCGGTGTAGACATAAGAATGTGTTAGAACTAGGATCTATCAAAGCATGCATTTCAATGTCATAGAGAGAAAGAAAATACCAGCTATAACCTCTGGTGCATCTTGATCTTCACGAGCCTTCATAGCATAGGCTCGGGTTGAGACTGTAGTGGTAAGGTGTTCTACTATCTCTGATAGATTACTTCCTCTATGTTGTCCCGAACCACCACATCCTCTACCTCGATCATGAGTCGCTGGAGGTGCATTTGATCCTCCCCTACCACTTCCTGATGAATTTCTAAGAGCCCTAGGTTCTTTCAAACATTTTTTGAAGAGATGATTTGTGCTTCCACATCAGAAGCACCCTCCAGTTAACCATCTGCAATTTCCAGAATGACGTTTGTGGCAGTGTGGTTCAAGTATTTCACCTTGTCCTGTTGAACTGCCCCTACCAATGCCAGATGTTGTTGTAGGTCCTTGCCTTCTTCCTCTAGTAGCTGAACTATGCACCGATTCAGATTGATATTCTTTAGTTCTTTTACCTAAGGAGGGACCACCCTTGGAGAACCCTCTCTTCTGATTTCTTTCACGACTGTCATTTGATTTCTGACCATGTAAACGCAGTTAAAAATTCACTGGTTGTAAAGAAGTAACAGTGTGATGTACCTTTTGATAGATTCATTTAGGCCATCCTCCAAAGCGCTCTGCATCGAAGGCTGATGGGGCGGTTCTGGAGGCATATTTACTAAGATGGCTAAATTCTTTCTCATACTCCTTCATATCGCATTTCCCATTTATTCCAGTTCATAAATTGATTCCACTTGGCCTCTCTGTAAGCATTTGTGATAAATTTCATCTGAAATTCCTTGACGAAGAAATCCCAAGGAATCAGGTATGGAAGCAGTGGATGTCTTAGAACAATATTCCACTAGTCGTAGGCTGCACGTGAAACCGCACATGTATTTATCTGTTCGAGGACGCCGCTTCATCCCCAATACTCTGTAATTTCTTTGCTTGATACACCGACCTTTTAGTTCTTTTAAGCGGTACCATGAAATTCTTCAACTCCACACTTTCTTATCATATCTATTGGAGCTTTAGGGGCTGTTAGTTGATCTAAAACCTGTGCCATATAATGTGAAATATTAAGCAAGGCTTCAGTTGACACGACAAGAATATTCTTATCACCTCTAGTCAGCTCGGAAGGACCGGAGGCTGATGGATCCTAATCTTTAGGGTTAACACTTTTGGCACTTTCCTCAACAGTGTCTCGGGGTCGGTCCATCTTATTCACTATAAAGAAACAAGGACATTCGCATTAGGCCAACACAATGCTATATACATGCATTTCAAACCTATTATCCAAAATCGCCTAAACCTTGGCTTTGATATCAACAATTGTAACACCCCTTTCCTGACCACAGTGCCCCATCCACTTTATGGTGGGCTCACCGTGTCAAGCGAGGAGTGCCATAAATCTAAGAGCTATTATTCAAAACTTATGACAATATTTCTTTAAATATGTTTTTTTTTAATAGGATTACTCTTTTTATTTGCGGAAATAATTTCTTTTCAGAATATTAAAAGTTCATATTCATATATAACATGATTATAGTAGTGTTCAAAAACATTATTTACATGTCATACATTTGTCTTACTATTACAAAATCAACACCTACATTGGTGGGCTTCTATTGTTGTGTTGGCATTGGCAGATGCAAGATGTCCTTAGCTTCAAACTTTATCTTTGGTACCTACACGAATAGAGCACCCATGCTAAGCATATAGCTCAATGGAAAAACAAATATGATATGGACAACCACTTACTGTGGTCGTCGAAGATATCAAACGAATGTGAGTATATTTCATTAATTAATTCATACTCGTAATGTTTATTATTCCAAGAGCAGTGAATGATAGAAATTTCAGTATAGTAGGTACCTGTAGATACATCATATTACATTATAGATATTTATTAACTTCAGAATTAATCATTTTATCATTTTCATGTTATTCATTACCAATGACCCATTTTATATAAAAGTTTGCTTGAATAGCCCAATAGAAGGTGGATAACGGGAAATCATTGTATAGTAGGTACTCGTAGGTACATCACAGTATAGTATAGTATTGATCCAAACGGGATCTAGATCATGACCCAAACGGGATCTAGATCATGACCCAAACAGGCCAGAGAATGACCCAAATGGGCCCATGTAATTACCCAAACGGGGTCCAGAACAGTAAGCTACAACAAAAGTAGTCCCTATAGGCATGCCCATCTATCCACTACCCGGTCACAAGCAATCATTCAGTTATACGTGTTTCAATGATGATTATAACAGTATTAGTAATATTCATATGGTATTCACAGTCAATTTTAACACATTCCAAGTCCATTTCCAGCTACAATTTTGACCCAATAAACAAGGTTTTTAGACAAAGTGATCTTCCAAAAAAATTTTCACCGATGTCGTAAGTTTCAAAAGGCTCATAGATCAGGTCATTTGGACCTTTAGCCAAAACATTCCAGACTGCTCTTGAATAGTTTCTTGGGACAATATTGTTATCTCAATTAGACGAATTTTCGGGAACAATAGAGACATAATGTGACCATAATTTCTTCATGAAAATTACTCTCCTATGTGTCTAGGTCAGTAGGATTTTGATTCACATCGTGGGATCGGTGCGTTTCGATATAGTCGAACAACATGAACTACTCCCGTAGAGGGGATAGAATCAGTATCTTACTATAAAACTCATTTTCAAGGATTTTAGAGAAGGATTTAAATCTTGGTCTCTTCTAGACATTTGTAGCTCTAGTTCTTAGGTTTCATCTCTAACTAGAATCATCCAATTTGGAGGTCCTTAGGCCAAGTTATGGCCAAAACAAGGACATGGGTCCAAGGAAATCTTGGCAAAATTTCTCCTTAACCACCCACATATCATTTTTCACATCTTTGGTCCTTACCAAAGACCACAACTAAACCAAACCACAAATATACCAACAAATACACAAAAAATATGACTCACTATTCACATACAAAAGAGTTAGGATTTTCCCTAACCTTTGTTTGCTTATTTTTGCATCAACCACATTTTCTTCTCTTCTTTCGCCTTCTCCCTTATCTTCTTTCTCCTTCTTTGTTTTGAGGGATACTTAGGTTACTCAAACTAAAAGGTTAAGAAATTTCCTCCCACTTCTTGATTCTTCTAGCACAGCAGGTGGCTTCTTGTTCATTGGTTCATCGTTTTCTAGACACTAAATATAGCGCGCTAATGTGATTAAGTTTCACATTTTTCTTTTATTTAACTTTCTATCTATCCTTTAGTATTTGATATACATGTATTTATAATTCATCAATTAGCATACAAACTTCTTGTTTTATGTCTTTTAGGTCTTTAATTGACAAATTACCAATTTACCCTTGACTCTTCGATTAATTCTGGTTATACCCTTTTTCGCTCCTAATTATTTTAACCATTGGATTACACAATTTTGACTTCCAAACACCCTAAACATGTCATAAAACTACTAGGGTATAAGTTGGGGTTTTACAAGTTATGCACTTGAAGACACTCTTCATAGAATTTCCACTTTGACTAGAGATTCTTGAGTAATTATCCTAACAAGAGACCATAGGTATACTCTATCACGCCCCTACCCCCACCTGGGCGAAGAGAGGGGGCGCGACACGGGATTGGGACTCTTTAACCTGCTTTTCTAACATTGGTGGGCCTAAAAAATATATACATCCATAAGGAAATAAAACTTCTAATACTACCACCGTAGTGGTGTTTAAACTGTTTTGTGCATGTTCCTGAGTCCCATTTACTTGTACATAAACAAATTCCATTATTACAAAAATATTACATTTACATCTCAAAACAAAGTCAAAACCTACATAGGGTAGACTCTGTCGGCCCATGTTAGCCTGGCGAATAGGAATTCCTCGGATGTCCTCTTGATGCCTATGGATAAGAAACACCCATACTAAACATAACCCAGTGGGAAAGCAGATAACAGATATGACCACTTGAAGTTGTCTATACAGGATACATATAACATAATGCATATGTCGAGTTCGTATAACATGAACCATAACCAAGTTTTCATATAACATACAATTCTTCTTGTGCAGTTTTCATATCTCCCATAGGAGTTTAAGTGAATCCTTGTACAAAAGGTACCGTGGAATTTGTCTGAGAACATACTTGCTGCGATTCACTTATGCTTTCTTATTCATTATTCATATTCTTATCATATAAATGTTTGCTTACATGCAGACCACATAAACGGCGAGTACTGCAATTTCATGTATCATATTATTCATGTATACAACATATAAAGTATTTGTGCGTATAGGCCAAATTAACAAATGAATGAGAGGAACAACGACACAATAGGTACGAAGGTGCAGTCTGATGATAACGAGACATGTCACGTAGCGAAGTGTCGCCTTGCTGCATGATGCCGACGGATACAGTACACCTTTGCATGTAACGAGTGTCGTGCAGCAAGAGTGTCGTAGCATTGATCGGAGGCGTGCGTACGTACTTGAAGTCTTGTAACACTTAGAAGGAGTCTTATGATGCTAGTAGAGTGTATTAGCCCTAGTAAGAGTGCGAAGCATTGATCGAGCGTGTGCGCCTACGTAACGAAGTCTTAGTAGTAGTAGCCCAGTGTCATAGCATTGATCGGAGACATGCACCTTGCATGTAGCGAGTGTCGTAGCACTAGCAGAAGTGTCGAAGCACTAAACATAGGTGCCTATTTATTCACTATTTGGTCTTAAGCAAGCATACAATTATATGTGTTACCGAGTTTATTATATCATTCTTAATTACATTATCAAATAAGGGTAAGAAACAATGTTTGCCCAACGACTTTATACATGTACTGACCCTTTCATTCGAAAATAACGAGACGAGGCAAAACGGGGTTGCGGGACCCGATTACTTGGACCTTAAACCTTTGAGTGCGGGTACTCACCTTTCGATCTGTACTCACTTTGATCTTGATAGCAGCAAATCTTTGGTGCTCGCGCCGATCTTTGGTACTTCGACTTTCAATGCGGTACTCGACTTTCGTGCTAATACTCAGCTTTGATTACTAGGTACTCACCTTTGGTCACCTAGTACTCACCTTACAAATCTTGGTACTCACCTTCCCGATCTTGGTACTCAATTTTGATCTGCAATTTTCCGGCGTCCTCTAAACCTTAAATCACTTTAATTATGTCGGTACTTTCGACTTCGATCTGGTACTTAACATCATCTGGACTAAATTCAGCTTTGAGTACCGGTACTCAACCTTCAGTATCGGTACTTGACATCCTCTAGGCTAAAAACCACATTGAGTACCGGTACTCAACTTTTAGTACCGGTACTAACCTGCGATTCTACAGAAATAGTTAGTTTTGGCCATTTTCACCTAAAATCTTAGCAAACTAAACCCGACTCAAAACCAACTCGGCAACTTTAAAACCAACCAAAATACACATGTATTGAAGAGTTAGAGTTTTCATAAGCAACGTGAACAAAGAAGAGAGATAGGATAGTTTCTAACAGCCAATCCATACATAGGTTCATCTTAACAAATCTGAGTTTGAACCAAAGTTCCAAACCTGGATCTTCTTCTTCTCTTCTAACTTCTTCATTCTTCTCTTCTCTCTTTCTCATTCTCCCCACCGGAATGCCCTAACCTTCCAACACCAAAAAGAGATATTTTTGGTCTTATCATAAGGCCATGTTTGGCACTTGTCTGATACAAGGTCAAACTTCACCACTTGCATTTAGGTCCTTCCTCTCCCATCAATTTGCAATTCAACTTATCTAAATTCCTATAATAGCATACAGTCTTCTTATGTTATGACCCTTGGGCCCTTATTTTATAAATTACCATTTTAACCTTGGATTTTGTATTAATCCCGACTTTATCCTTTTTCACTTTTAGCACTTAAATCTCAAAAAATACAAATTTTACTTTTCTTATACTACAAAACTGTAATAAAACTACTAGGGTCTAATTCGGTGTGTTACAACTCTCCCCCTCTTAAAAGAATTTCGTCCTCGAAATTCATACATGAATAAAAAAGTTACGGGTACTATGTCCTCATACATTAACTTCTTTTTTCTTTTTTTCTTTTTCACTTCCTGAATATTCGGTACACATAATCTATTCTTGTACAATCAACTCTCATGTTCTTCTATACCATAGTCAGTCTTGTCTCCATTTCTAATTAATTGTACTCTTTCTTGTAACTTAATATCATCTTTTTGAGCATCAATCATTATTTGTTTCAACTCAGGCATAACTCTCGATTAATTTAACAAAGCTCAGTGGACTGAATCTCATGTACATTCTTTTGGAATGAGTGGAAATCATTTTTACACTTTCAAGCATCACGTACACATTAGCTTTTCCTGGTTGGTAATCAACTATGCAATCATAGTCCTTAAATAACTCTAGCCATTGACGTTGCCTCAAGTTCAGTTCTTGTGAGTTAATATTATAAGAACTCTTATGATCTTTAAATCATCTGTTTTCACCGTATTAGTGTCACCATATCTTCGCGAACACTCTGTGCTTGACTCAAATCATGTGTGGGATAATTTTTCTCATGTAGTTTCAACTGTCTGGAGACATATGCCACCACTTTTCCATCTTGCATCTATGCACATCGACCGATTCAGACAGTCACTATACATAGAAGCGTGTTCTCTGCTTGAAGTAATTTAAGTCGACAACGAATTGTAACTAGTAATTCTTTAACTAATCAAAACTTGATTGACATTTGTCATCCCAAACAAACTTTACCCCTTTCTAGAGTAACTTAGTAAGTGAGGATGCTATGACGGAGAATCCTTTTTATTTACTCCTTTAGGCCATCCTCAAACTATCTACATCGGAAAGTTTCAATAAGAACTAGTTCTAGTGCATACTTACTGAGGTGGCTAAACTCCTTTTCATACTGTACTTTGCCAGTTCTAGTTTTCATATTCGAGGTGCTTCACTTGGTCTCCTTATAGTCATCGGTGATGTGCTGTGCGAAATTCTGGACGAAGAGTCCACGTAGGTGGATTAGAAGCGATGGACTTCTTAGAACTAGCTTCCACGATCATAATTTTGCACCTTCGACAATGCAGAATAGCACATTTGGCCATTTGTCCAGGTGGACATTTTACTTCGTCTAGAGCTCTTTGTAATTTCTCAAGCCTAAACTCAACTTTATCAGACTCTTCTAAACTTGTACCATGGAATTCTTCTACTCCATGATTTCTTACAGAATCGATCAACGCTTTCAGCTGTTTCCTCCACAGCTTCCTGGGCTTGATCCATTCTAAACAATAGACAAAACAAGGACTTCCACATTAGGCCAACACAATACTATGTAGGTACATTTTTAACCTAATAGTTTTTGAAAGCATACAAACCTAGATTTGAGTCACCACTCAGTTGTCGTATCCCCACCTGCTTGGGCGAAGAGAGAGGAGCGCGACACGAGATTGGGAGTCTTTAACTTGCTTTTCTAACATTGGTGGGCCCATTTCATATATACATCCATAAGGAAATAAAACTTTTAGTACTACCACCGTAGTGGTGTTTAAACTATCATGTACATATTCCTAAGTCCCATTTACTTGTACATAAACAAATTCCACTATTACAAAAATATTACATTTACATCTTAAAACAAAGTTAAAACCTACATATTGGACTCACATCCTTTGTGTTATTTTCACTGGCGAATGCAGATGCCTGAATCTCCTCCCCGGTACTTACGGATGAAACACGGGTGCTAAAACATAGCAGTGGAAACGAGATACGAATCTGACCGCCCAGCGTGGTCCACAATTATAGGATACATATAACATAATGCATATGTCAGAGTTTAAGTATAACAAAATTCTATAATCGAGTTTTCATATACCATAATTCTTATAATGTGATTTTCATATCTTCTGTAGGAGTTCGAGCAAGTCTTATGCAAGTACCCGTAGGTGATACGAACAGCGAATGATTGCTTATGTTTTCTTATTATTCGTATTCATATTCTTATCATATAAATGTTTGTATAGACCACGGGCGTACTTTTAATTTCATGTATCATATTATTCATGTATCTGACATATAAATATTTACCGGCATAGGCGGAGTAACAATGAATGAGAGACACGCCTGATAGGTACCCGAAGGTGCGGTGCAGTCTTGAGCGAGAGAGGCGTGCGCGCGTGGCTGAGTGTTGCTTGTTGGCGAGTCTTGAAACAGCGATCGGGGGCATGCACCTTGCGATAGCAGTATCATTAGCCTTGGCGGGAGTCTGGTAGCGGTCGAGAGGCGATGCACGCCCCGCGTAATGAGGTATCGTAACCTTAGCAAGAGTGTCGTAGAACTAGCGAGTGTGAGTACTAATCGAGGCGTGTGTACGCCGTAACGAAGTGTGTAAGTAGCATTAGCGGGAGTGGCATAACGATTAGAGACATGTCGCGTACGTAACAAAAGATGTCATAGCCTTAGTAGAGTGCGAAGCGCGAGCAGAGGTGCTTTATTCATTCGGCTGTCGATCTTAAGCAAGCATACAATTATATGTATTATCGAGTTTGTTTTATCTTTCTTAATTACATTATCAAAAAAGGGTAAGAAACAATGTTTGCCTAACAACTTGTATACATGTAGTGACCCTTTCATTTGGAAATAACGGAAGAACAAAACAAAAATAGGGTTGCAGGACCAGTACTCGAACCTTAAACAACTTTGAGTACTGGTACTTACTTTCAATATTGGTACTCGACTTCGATGCGAACACTCAACTTTGGGTATTGGTACTCGACTTCGTCTTGGTATTCGACTTTCGATGCTCGGAACTTCGGCATCCTTTAGACCTTAAATCACTTTAGTGCGGTATAACCTCTGTACTTAACATCCTTTGGACGAATTCAACTTTGAGTACTGAGTACTCAACCTTAATCTGAAATTTTCGACATCCACGAAATAACATATTTTATAAGTAAGAACAGAAGAGGGTTGTAATTTATATTTATTTTATCCTGCTGAAGCCACCCCAATAAAGTAATTCTGGATTTAGAAAATCTAGGAAAACTTAATGTCGTAAATGATCGATGAACCCGTTTTTAGGATTCCCGAAATAAGGTATAGCGTTTGCCCGCTTTATTATTCTTCAGAATTGGGCTTGGTTAGATTCAAGTTATCCCTTTTCGGGTAGATTAATAACAGACAAGAAGGCATCGATCGTTACCAAAGGAAGAAATGATTCTTTGGGTGGCCGACCCACCTGTTTCATGAAGGATCCCAGGTAACAGAGAATCCTTGAAGTTGGCCGGGAGTGGTGACCCAGCACTTAGGAACGTGAGAGGTAGTCCCGTTTAAGGAAGAGAAAGGGAGCATGCAACACTACTGCCCCTTCCGACTGGCTTTCACTCGACACAAGTACTCCGACAGGCGGGAAAGGAAACTCTAGCTATACTCGACCGACGGTGGCTCCATACCCTAAAATATAGGTATGAGAATCCAAAGCCTCCTGAAATGTCAAGACTGGAACGCAAAAACGCTCTCTAGGCTAAAAACCACATTGAGTATCATTACTCAACTTTCAGTACCAGTACTCACCTGCGATTTCTACAGAAATGGCCAGTTCTGGCCATTTTCACCGAAAATCTTCCAACCAAAACTAAACCTACTCAAAACTAACCACAAAACTGACTTGAACCAACCAAAATACACATGCATTGAAGAGTTAGGGTTTTCCTAACCCAAGCGTAGACAAAGAAAGAGTTAGGATAGTTTCCTAACCAACAAATCCATACATAGGTTCCATACAAACAAATACAAGAGTTCCAAACCAAAGTTCCAAACCTGGATCTTCTTCTTCTTCTCTTCTAGCCATTTTCATCGGAAATCTTCCAACCAAAACTAAACCAACCACAAAACTGACTTGAACCAACCAAAATACACATGTATTGAAGAGTTAGGGTTTTCCTAACCCAAACGTAGACAAAGAAAGAGTAGGATAGTTTCCTAACCAACAAATCCATACATAGGTTCCATACTAACAAATACAAGAGTTCCAAACCAAAGTTCCAAACCTGGATCTTCTTCCTTCTTCCTTCTTCCTTCTTCTTCTTCTCTTCTAATAAAGGTTTGATGGTTGAAAACTGGAGATAAAATGAAGTGAAATATAAAAGAAACAAACGAAGAATCGGGCTACGAGTTTGGGTCCTTAAAATAGCCCCGAGAGATTCTGGGCCCTTTTCTCGTGGGAGAGACAGCCTATAGTTATTTCCCAAATCGGATCTTCATTTGGCTATAAAAACTAGGCCCCTAGTAATTTTCCTTCTAAAGATAGCATTTACTGAACATTAATGGCCTCAAACATTAAAGACATATCTCCTTGACCTATCTTCCAATGACTCATAAATGGCAACTAACGAATCTTAGTGGATTTAGCAATAAACATCCACTGAACCCTAAAATATTGCCAAGTACTGGTCATTCAAGATGCGTTTAAGGGATTCAAACCTAGGGTTAAAAGGAGACTAAAAAATAACAGTGAATACTTGCGTTGAAACATGAGAACCCTCTGTTACACTAAAATCCCTTACCCAGTAGCCTTCTTTTTCAAGGAATAGAGGGTTTTAGCCACTCATCCTCTGAGTTGTCATCCTCAGAGGGTGTTTGGCTGGTGAGAAAGTGAAGGAAAGTGAGGGAAAAAGAGAGAAAATAAGAAAGGCGGGAAGAGCTCGCGCCAAAAGTTTATTTAATGATCAAGATGTTCTGGTTACAGTGCAGCAGGAGCTTATATACTGCCCCAGCCATGCAAAATTACAAAAATATATAAACTACCCACTATTACATTAAGAGCAATTTAGGAAAAGCAAGAAATGTACAAAACGGGTCAAAAAGTCAAAAAGTGGGAACAAAATTCGCATGCTGCGAAAATTCGCAGGGCTCTTTACTTCTGCTCTTTTTGCTCTCTTCTTCTGGTTTCTAAATTGCAGCTTTGAATTCAGCTTGACTTCTTCGTGCTAGAGCTGACTTAATCAACTTGGCATGAATCGCTTATGAAAACTACAAAATTTTCCACAAAATGTGATTAGTAGTAAAGCTAGGACCTTAATGTGCCAACCGGGTTAATTTAGCTGATTAATATACAAAAAGTGCTCAAAACCTATAATAAACAGAGCACAAAACAACACTTTTTGTGTAGTAATCATAATGGAGGTAAAAATGTGTAATCGGGTGGTTAAAATAGTAAATAATGAAAAATGAGATGATCAGAATTAATTCAGAAGTCAAGAGTAAATTGGTAAATTGTCAATTTAGAGACCTAAAGACATAAATTAAGAAATTTTGTCTGTAAATATATGATTTAGAAATAGTTATATGTTAAATGTCTAGTTAATAAAGTTGGAAGGACTAAATACCAATTTAATAAATGGAGTCAATCACATGAAGACACACCCTTAGTTTCTAGAAAAGTGAAGAAGGTGGAGGAAAGTTTTTATGGCTTATCCAAGCCATAAGGGTCAGTTGTGTTAAGGGTGAGAAAACCCAATTTAATTCTCTACAATTTCAGTTATCCACCCCACACAAGGAAAACAAATAGAAGGAGAAAGAAAAGAAGAAATGGTAGATTTGAATTCAATAGGAGCAAATTAAGGTTTGGGAATCTAACTCTCTTTGTGTGTGTTTATGTACATATTAAATTGGTTATGATGTTGAATTGATGGTGTAATTGTGATATTAGTTTGTTGTGGCCATTAATAAGGAGTAAAGATATGTGAATTGGTGTGTAGGTGTTTAAGGGGAAATTCTATCAAAATTTCATTAGACACATGACTTTGTTTTGGCCATAATTTGGCCTACAGACCTCCAAATTGGATGATTCCAATTGGAGATGAAATTTAAGATCCATGGCTATAAATGTTTAGAGGAGACCAAGAACTAAATCCTGCTCTAAGACCCTTGAATCTGAATTTGATGTTAAGATACTGATTCTGTTTCCTCAACAGGAGCAGTTTATGTTGTTTGGACCATATATTGAGTTCTACTAATCCAAATGAGATGAATCAAAATTATAATCAAAGTAGACACCTAGGACAGTAACTTTTATAAAGAAAGTATGATCAAATTATGTCTCTATCATTCCTAGAAAATTTTCAAATATAGGAGACAATTCTGTTTCTAGAAACTATCCAGGAGCAGTTTGGAATGTTTTGGCCATGCCTTCTAATTTAAAGGTTCAAATGATCTGATTTTGAGTCATTGGAAACTTAAAATATATGGGAATATTTGGTTAAAAGACCACTTTGTTAAAAGAAATATTACATGATTACTATATGAACATAATAATTGATTGTAAGTATGATATGTATGTTACTGATACTAGTATAATCGATATAAAAATGCATATATTTAAATGCTTTCTTATGACCGGGTAGTGGATAGATAGGCATGCCTATAGGGACTATTGTCACTGCAGCGTACTATACCACGAACCTTGTTTGGGTCACTTTTTGAAGCTAAAATGTTACTGTAATGTACTATGAGGTACCTACGGGTACCTACCGTACTGTAATTTTCCTTTATCCACTTCTACTAGGGTATGCAGGCTAACCTTTACATGCAATGTGTTATGGGTAATAAACAATATGAGCATGAAAATGATTAATGAATATTAATAAATGAATGTTTCAGTTATACTATGTGAAATATATTCATATGTAAGTGATGTTATTGACGATTGTTGTGAGTGGTTGTCCATATCATATTTGTTCCCTACTAAGCTATATGCTTAACACGAGTGTTTATCCATGTAGGTATCAAAGTTAAAGTTAAAGCCAAGGACATCTTGCAACCACCAAGAACGACACAACAGTAGGAGCTCACCAATGTAGATCTTGAGTTTTATGATAGTAACGTAAATGTAACACCCCTTTTTTTTTCTAACAATTTAACTATAACTCTGATACCAAAATAAAATGTAACACCTTTTTTTTTCTAACAATTTAACTGTAGCTCTGATACCAAAATAAATGTAAAGTCCAGAGCTACCGATACGAATACAAATACGTTTTTTTTTTTTTTTCGTATACTGTAGAATATATAATAATATACATCAAAACATTTGCAGTAGGCCCATCATTTTGGGATAAATCCCACTTTTGTACAATATGGCATTATATGCCCTTTTCAATCAGATCATTTACAAAATATATCAGAGTTTTCAATATCAAAACATTTACAAAATAAAATCAGAGTTTATACAAAATGGTTAAATCCATTTCATGAATCATGGTCGGATCTTTACTTCGACACCGCGAAGCTTTGACGTTGACTCTAAATCTCTGCGGTCTTTGTCCTCATACTTGTTCACTTGATACCTACGCGATGACAAAAACAACGTGCTAAGCATTTTCATGCTTAGTGGTTCTATACAATTCTCTCTTCATTTCATTTTAAATCAATTCATGCAATGTTTATAAAACAATGCTTTTTTACATTTTTCCAATGACCAATGTAGTACAATACATATATATATATATATATATATATATATATATATATATATATATATATATATATATATATATATATATATATATATATATATATTCATTTCATTTACATTCAATTACAATTCATTTGTCATTTCGATTGCTTTGTCTGTATTCGTATCTTTGAGGTATTCCCCAGCGTAGGAACTAAAGTCGTCAAGCATTATTATATTCATGAGAGTCACGGGTCATTTCCATAGGGAATGGTTTCCTAGGTGATCCTTATGGATTGATGTCCAATGAATGTGCGTTTAAAACTAAACTATGGGGGTTGTGATTGATTGATTGAGTAACCGATTAACTTAACTATTTTAAAACAAGAAAGGCGAATGATAGGATCCTTAGGTTTTCACTCACCGCCGATCAGGTAATACCCACCTCTTATTCACAATCTCATCGGAGCCATTGATGAATGGTCTTCGATGGAAGATGGAACATTAAAGGCTCTTCTAAGACAAAGAATGATTGAGCGATAACAAACACTTGTTCAGATGATTTTCTTGGACTCTTAGCCTGCATTTGCGATCAAGCACAGCGTGTACCGAGAGTCTCTCCTTCACACATTGTCAAGAAGATGCCAAACTAAGGTTTTATAAGATTTTCCGCAAGTGTTTAGCATCATACAATCCCATTGAAGCACAAAAGAGGAATTGAGGGTCGTTACCTTGAAGGAGGTGAGTTTCCATCGTTAGAACCCTATCATGGGGGTTTAGAACTCCATGGAAACTGAGAATCGACTCATGGTTAATAAAACACTAATCGTAATTATGCCTTGAGAAATACTTCTATTCTGAGGTTGGGATATCAAAAACACGAGAATCCATTAAGAAAATGCCGAGTTATATAAATCAATTGAGAAAGATTACAAGTAATTAAAAACTCATAATCGAAAGCTAAGTATCTACTCTATAAACCACAGCAAAATATAGAAAGAAACCTCGGTATCGAAAGCCAAACCTAGAATCAAAACTGATTTGCCATACTCTAATGGCCTTAAATACAATCCTTATTAGTGATCTCGAAGTGATGGTTGAAAGACGTGTAACATCCCGTCCCAAGAGGGTGTACGGTATGTGTAACCGTATGTGCACCAAGGGCTTCCTTAATTATTTTAGTGCCATAATAGAATTTTTGAAAATTGGTTTAAGGGTGAAATTATAAAATTTTCAAAGAATTGTGGCACTTTTGCAATTAAGGAAGGTGGAGGGGTGAAAGTATAATTAATGAAAGTTTAAATAGTAAAATAATAATAATAAATTGCCAAAATAGTTCAGGGAAGTCTCGAAAATTTTCTAGATCTCGGATGACGAAACGGACTGTGCCGTTAAGTTCGTCTCGCGAAATCTAGTAACCCAGGGAAGTTTCGTTAAATTCGTCTCGGACGCTCTCTCTCCACGCGTTCAAGTATTCGCCTAACGTTTGATTTTATCCTTTTGATTTTCGTTTTTTTTTTTTTTTCTAATTATTATTTTCTTTAATTGTATTATTCTTATTATTTGGATAAACTATTTCTATTGCTTCATTGGTCCATTTCTATCCCAAAAATTTTATTTATCTAATTGAATATTCTTTAAATATTTGCAATTTTGAATTTTTCTAAAAATCCATTTAGATTTCACTCTAAACGATCGCCTAGAAATTCGTAAAATATTCGACTATCTCGGAATTTACTTGGCTTGCAGGTTACTAGATTTGAGAACGAACTTAGCGAGCAACGGATCTCGTTTCGTCATTCGAGATCTAGAAAATTTCGAGACTTCACTGAACTATTTGTAATTTATTATTATTATTTTACTATTTAAACTTCCATTAATTATACTTTCACCTCCACCTTCCTTAATTGCAAAGTGCCACAATTCTTTGGGTATAATTTCACTTGTAAACCAATTTTCAAAAATTCTATTATGGCACTAAAATAATTAAGGAAGCCTTGGTGCACATACGGTTACACATACCATACACCCTCTTGGGACGGGATGTTACAAATCCTCCCTCCTTAAGAACATTTCGTCCTCGAAATGAACAAAACTAATATAAAGAGGATACCTTAATCTGAAAACAACTGAGGATATTGACTGCGCATCTGAGCCTTTGATTCCCACGTAGCCTCCTTAATCCCATGATTCCCCCATAAAACTTTGACTAGCGGAATGACCTTATTCCGCAAAATCAAGCCGCGATCTACTAGGTCTCGCATCGGCATCAGAAATACTCGGGCGTATCTTAACCCACTGACACTCAGCGAGGACCTGAATACCGGCAGTGCAGTAATAAGCATTGACAATCAGAGGAAGATCAACAGGCATTGAATCCACACTGCAGTAATTCATGGCTGCACCGGGCCTAGCTTCCGCGCTTCCAACTGAAAGTACACCTTTCCAAGGGGAAACTTTGAGGAAGACCTTATCGCCCACCTTAAACTGTAGATCCCTATGGCGTTTGTCCGCAGAATCCTTTCTCTGGTCACCTCTGCTATCTTGAGCCCTGCCCCTGATAACTGGATCTTATCTACGTAATATGTACTCAACTCCTGCCTACTGGGCCTCTCCTTACTTCATCCCAAAGATACGAAAGTACGAACACTTCCGCCATATAATGCCCCTAAAGTATGATACATCTTGGTGCTACTGTGGTGCATGGCATATGTCGAAGAGCGAGCCTCTTCCATGATTTCCCCCTTTAGTTCACTCATTCTCGTGCACATCTCGACTCCCTCTAACTATTACGCATCGTCTCCGATCCGAACTCCGTTCCTGCACCACCTCAATATCCGCCTCAACTTAACTCACATCTTGAAACTTGCTTCTGACCTTCCTTGATCTGATCCACAAGAAGAGGACGAACATAAAATGATGCCAACAAGAACCTCAGATTCGCACTCCGCAACCAACTCCCAAAGATCTCAACTCTATCAACAATGGGAGATATACCGTCTGCAGATAAGCATAGGAACCCTCCGATTTCCTGCTTAAGGCATCGGCCACTACATTGGCCTTCCCCGGATGGTACTCTATCGTGCAATCATAACTGACCAATTCCAACCACCGGCACGCTTAAGTTAAGCTCTTTCTGAGTAAAGATATATTGCAGGCTCTTATGATCGGTGAAGATCTGACAGGGAACACCATAATAATAAATTAATGGAAGGTGGAGGGGTGAAAGTATAATTAATGGAAGTTTAAATAGTACACAATAAATTACAAAATAGTTCAGTGGAAGTCTCTGAAAATTTTCTAGATCTCGATGACGAACGGACTGCAAGGCCATATCTCTGGCCTCGAAATCTAAGAACTCCAGTGGGAAGTTTCGTTAAATTCCGAGATAGTCAGAATATTTTACGAATTTCTAGGCGACGGGTTTAGAGTGAAACCTGAAAACGGGATTTTAGAAAAATCTCGAAAAATTGCAAATATTTAAAGAATATTCAATTAGGATAAATAAAATTTTTGGGATAGAAATGGACCCAATGAAGCAATAGAAATAGTTTATCCAAATAATAAGAATAATAATTAAAGAAATAATAATTAGAAAAAAAAACGAAAATCAAAAAAAGGATAAAATCAACCGCAGTGAGAAGACTTGAACGCTGGAGAGAGAGCGTCCGAGAGTATGATTTTTTGTTTTATTTTCTCTTCTGCTCTTTTCATTTACGAAATTGATTCATAGACGTTTCATTATGTATGTTGGTATACGCGAAGAGAGCTACGCATAGGTACTAATATCTTAGCCTTTTGTCAAACTTTTAAAAGGTGTAATTTGCCTATTTGTGTTATTTCAAGCCTAAAGGTTATATAATGGATTGAAATTTTCTTAGAGACCGTAAAAGGTCGTAAACTTTAGTCCCAAAATTTTTAGACTGAGTTTAAGAATTTTTAGGAATTTTTGGGACTATGTTCGGATACCGTGGTTTAATTTAGGTTCATATACGCCAGTTGAAATTTCAGGAGTATAGTCGGACAAGTCGGATAGAATTTTCAGAAATGTTTCGGGTATTTTTAGACTATATGGAAAGTCCCTTAAGTCAAAAGTTGACTAAAACATATAGTTTTTATGGGGCATTTAATGTGTATGGACATTTTGGTCAATTTCACATCATATTATCGATGTCCATATCGACAGACTAGCACGTGAAAGTTTCGTTAATCAGCTGCTCTATATAGTTACTTCAAAGCCCTAACAGGTCAGGCGGTTAAAACGTTGAACTGAGGGCATTTTCTGCACTTTGAATGAATTGTAAGCGATTTGAGCATCCGACGAGAATCTAGAGTGCTTGACAAGATTCGAAAGAAATTAGAGGAGAAAAAGGTGAGTACTCAAAATCATTTTCTAAAATGAAAGTGTTTAAATTATAAGTTTGTAAAGTGCTTTGAAAATATAGATTTATAAAGCATTTTTATTACCTCCCAATTGTTATACTCGCAGAAAAGTTTGATTTCAGAATTTAAGAAACAGTTTGGCACATGATTTAGCAAAACCCCCTAGATGGTAGCCAAATTTCGCTCCTACGATGTATTTCGATTGTGCATGGCAAGGTTATGGGATATTATGATTAACTATATTGCCTGGGTCGGCAATTGGGGTTAGATCTAGCATATATTTATATAGTGAGTCGCTCTCCGTACATTCGAGGTATATAGTTGGGGCGCGCCGACTTAGCACATATGTATGAGGTGCTGGTTCCGAGGTTCCATCACCGAGCATTTTGGTCCCGAGTTTCATTATGTTATATAGATCTCCGCTGTTCACCTGACCATCTTAGCCGGTAGTGTTCCGAGGTTCACTAATGAGCGCAGGTTCCGTGGTGTCACGTCTAGGGTATTTCTAGAAATGGGCCACAAAGTGGTTGGTACTTGATTTACAAAGATAGCACTTTCGTGATATTAACCACCATCGAAACGCTTTCAAGAATGTAAATAGTTTTCGTAATGCATTTCAAGAAACACTAGTTTTCAATACTAATATAAATGGGGCCAACAAGAGAAATAATAGTTTTCGTACGCTTAAATGGTTTTCATAGCAAAAACTCAGTTTTCATAAACGCTTTACAAATCCATTTCGTATGTATTTTCATATCGTAAGGTACAAATGTTGCATACTGAAGATTGTAACTTATAAGACTCACCGGTTCCGCTTGGCTCACAAGCCCAAAAATAATTTTCTCAAAAGTGTGTTGAAGCCGAAAGATCTTTCCAGATCCTCACCACGATGTGTTGTGATTATATATAAGATAAGGTGTAAATTAAAACTAGTAAAAGTTAAATGTGGCATTTCGTATATGTAAATATCTTTGTAAAATATGCATGCATGGTTTTGAGAACAAATACAGAAATGAAATTATGTTTGATTGATTCAGATCTTTATTTTGAGGAGGACCAGAGGTCCTTTATGATTGTAGTTGGATTTTTGGAAAAATATTGGGAGGTAATTGTTTATATACAGTGATTTTGTATTTTGGTCACCACCGTGGCAATGCAGGCCGCAGGATTTTCGCTTAAATCTAAAAGGTGTGATTTTGATAAAAAGTGAAAATTTTATAACCCACGCTTTCCAACATAGCTTCAAAAAGAGTTTTAACGGCTTAGCTTCATGGTAACTCTGTCGCGCCGAGCGAGCTTGACCCGGGAGGCCACCGTGGAGCTGCTCTAGATTTCGTCACTAGGAAGGGGGTCTGTCAAGACGAGCGTGCCCTTCCACCAAGATTGAAATTCTGCTCAAATCCCGCAGAGATTGCATGTTGGTACCGGTACCAATAAGTGTGGTACCGGTACCAAAAGTGTACTGGTACTCCACAGCCTTGGGGTATCGATACCAAAGATAAAAATTTCCAGAGATCAGCAGAAGTGTGGTAATCGTACCACGCCTCCGCAAACCACTCTTCCCTTTCACCGTAGCACTATCGGGGTTTCTCGACAAATGGCTAGTCATCAACAACGATGATCTACATTTGTTCTCTGGGATCCAACCCCTACAAAAATTGTGCATGGGACTCGAAAAGCCTGCACACTCATTAAAACACTAGAAACGATCAAAGACACCTATTCTACACAAAATGAGAGCAAAACATGAGCTGGGGGTATTAAAATCCTATATAAATGTTGCACTTTTATGTATTCAACACAAGTTATATAATTTCATATGCACTAAATCATTCAAATCACAAATCATGCACATTTCAATCTTATTATCATTTGGCCCTTATCGAATTTAACCTATGCTTTCGGTGCATAGGATAACAAATCACTAACACGGTCCCATTGGGTTGCAGGCCGGTATAAAAACGGTTTTGTAACACAGTACAGTCCCACTGGGCTGCTGATTATTAAAAATCAATTTCTTGAACACTACCGATATTGTCCTGCTGGGCTACGGATCGGAGTGACACTTCGTTACATTCAACGCAGTATTGCTAATTTGACTCTTATTGGTATACTAATCTATCCTTAACTTGAATTTTAATGGTTAACATTCTTTTAAGGGCCTTCAAATCATTCAATACAATTTACAATAGTGTATATACATTTGGATACAATAATTTATTTTTCAACACTCATGCAAATTTTCATATGCAATTTATTTCGCAATTGGTTGTCTCAAATCAATTTAAAACAAATCAATATTAAATTTATCATAAATCATTTCAATATTTCATAATATTTCACAATCAATTTTGAAACAATGAAAGAAGAGTGTAGATTAAACTTTCACAAATTTGAAACAAGAGAGAGATTGAAGAACAAACTCAAAAAGGTTGTCACTCTTTGATTCCTATCCTCGGAATCCCATTCTTAGGTCAAGCTTCCTCGTCACCAACCCCTAATCCATCACAAATATGTCACAATTAAAGAACAACCCAAGAAAGAAAAATCAGTTGTGCATTCTATTTGGTTAGGGTTGATGTCTACCCAATACTCCTTCACTTGAAAAGATTTTTGGGGACACATGAACAATATTTTTCTCATGCTTCCTTCAAGAAAATGATAGCTCTATGAGTCTATTTTTAGTAGGAATTGGAATCATCTCATTTGGATCAGCCAAACTCAAGTTACGACATTTTAATGCCAAACTAGTCGGTATGCCCAGCTCACTAGATCACCTATTGTTATTTTCGATTTATGGGGTCTTAAATCCATAAATTGGTAATAGTTTCTTCACTAATTTGAAGCTATGGTTCTAAGGTTTCTTCTCCAATTGGAATCATCCAATTTGGTTCACCAAAACTCAAGTTATTGCATTTTACATCTAGACTACTCTAATTTGCAAAACATAATCTGCACATAGCTCCACTTTGATAGATTTTTGGGTACTCTGGGGTTATAATTTACTTACACTTACTTTAAGTAAATTATTCCTCTAGAAGTCTAGTTTACCCAGAATTTTGAATCACTCAATTTGGATGAGTGAAACTCAACTTATGGCAAAAACACCACAACTACACCCAAAACAGAGCATACCCTTGAGCTACCCGAAACTCACATTTAAACCCATATTCGGGAGCCTTAGAGCTACAATTTGCTCCTAGTCCCTTCTATACATTTGTAGATCTAGCTCGTATGTTTCTTTACCAATTGAAATCACTCCATTTGGATGATTATAACTTAACCTATAGCCAAAACAAAAACAGGGTTTTTGAAAAAAATTTGACAGCAACTCCTTTGAAACCTCGCCATTTCCTTTATACAAAAATTTCTCAAAACCAATCCAAACCAATCAAAACAACCAAACACAACTTAGAGCAACCCCCAAAACTTGTTTACAGCCAATACAAACACTTTCATCCAAAAATTTTGGGGTTTTCATCAACCTAACACAAGAAAAGAAAAGTTAGAGTTTGGTTTCCATACCGTTAATCTTTTGATTCTTCAATACCAAGCATCATTCTTTCTCTTAATCTCTCAAACTCTTGGTTACTTGGAGAAAAATCACCAATCTCCTTTCTCCACAAGCCCTAGCTCTCTCTTTCTCTCTCAAAACTGAAATGCCCAAATGTGAAAATGGCTTTCAAGATCAAAATTGCCTTAATCCCATTACATGGCTGGCGCCATGTTTGGCTACTCCATTAATTCCCATTTCTCATTTATGTCATTTTAACACTTCATTTCACTTTCATTTCAATTTCATTTCATTTTATTCACATTTTTAACATTACACTCCTCATTTAAGACCCTTGGGTCCCCATTTGATATTTTTACTAAATTTATTTGGCTCCTATAAAATTTATGGATTTTTATCATTTTTCGTTTTTTGTCATTTAAATGCCAAAAAAATATAACATAATTTATTTTACATTCTGAACATGTTATAAAACTGTTATGGTATTTTCAGGGAGTTACAGTAAATGTAATATTTTGTCATATTGAAAGTAGTTAAATATGTATTAGTACAAGTATGCAAAACAACAACAAAACAATATGTGTGTATATATATAAGTATGATATGTAAATGATATTTGAACACTACTATAATGGTGTTTTATAATATTATGTTATGTGTGGACATGAACTTTTATCATTCTAGTAAAGAGGATATTAAGGGTAATTCTATCATGGGTCAATGTATAATTATGTCATAGGTATGATAAACTAAATCGGATAGAAGCGCCTAGCTTTGTGGCATTCCTCACCTGACATAGTGCAACCTACTATATGGGGGTACACTATGTGCAGGTAGGGGGTGTTACATAATCAAGGAGTATGACATATGCTAGTATGTTCAGATCAACAATGTCTAGTCTCGTTGATCCTATGATTAGGGATAATTTAGATACTAACAGATTTGCACATGATATGAATCTTATTATCATGATCTAATCATGATTTCCTTCATGCTATGTTATGTATCATAGGCTTCATTAATTGGATTAAATATCTAAATCAATTCAACGTATGAATATCAAATTAATGAAGAAGCCTTTCATATTAAATAATATGTAATACGTACAAAAAGTTCTTAGGGCGATTGCCTTTAGAGCACTTCTCTAACAGGGAGACCATTTGCCCAATTTTTTTGTCTTTGGAACCAATTGGTATTGTGATCTTCCAAACAAGATCTCCTATTTTAAAGCTCTTTCTCTTGACTCTCTTGTTGTATGTTTGTGCTACTTTATTTTTTCTGAACTAACATATAATTGAAAGCTTTCATTCTTCTATCATCTAAAAATTTGAGTTCCATCATTATGGCCTCACTGTATTCCTGAGGAGTAAGACCATTTTGTCTAGAAACTCTTAGAGAATGCGCCTCTACTTCCATTAGGAGTACTACATCTTGTCCATAAGTTAAAGAGAAATGACTTACCCTTATATAACTTATTTTAGAAGTCCTGTAGGCCCATAATGTCTTTGATAAAATCCTGTCTCAGTCTCTAGGATTCTCCTCTAGCATTTTCTCCAAGATTCCTATCAACACTTTGTTAGATGCTTCTGCTTGTCCATTGGTTTGAGTATAGAAAGAAGTTGATCTAATGAGTTGTATTTCATAATCCGCAGAAAAGTAATTTATCTCTTCCCTAGTGAACATTGTTTCTTGATTAGTAGTAATATACTAGGGAATTCCAAACCAATGAATAATCTACTCTTTGATGAACTGAATCACATCATTCTGTTATGCTTTCTTTAATGGTACCACCTCTACCCACTAAGTAAAATAGTCTGTAGCCACTAAGATGAAGATGTGCCCCTTTGATGATGCTGGATGAATCTTCCCAATCAAGTCCATGGCTCATCCTCTAAATGACCATGGCTTCACTATTGTATGTAATTCAATAGCAAGGATCCTTTATATACTTCAATATTTTTGGCATTGTTGACAACCTTTAGAGTAAGTGATGTTATCTCTTAAAATGGTCAGCCAAAAATGGTCGTGTCTTCTAATTAACTAACACATCATTACTCCAGATTGATGGGCTCCACAAACTCCTTCATGAACTTGCTTTATAACTTCCATGTTTTATGGGAAAGATAGGCACTTGAGTAGTAACCCATGAAGTTCTTTTCTGTATAGTTCTCCTTCTAGTAGAAAAAATTATGAGCTTTAGCCCTTCGTTCTATAGGGAAACCTCTTGTTTAGATTCTCCAAATATTCTTTGAACCCTGTTCTCTAATCCCGAGCAATGTTCATGTCATTATTAAAGATGTTTGGGTTGATCCCCCTTTCAAATTGAAGGGTGATTCTTCTTCTCTATCACAATGAGTTTATGGGCTAGTTGTTCACTCGTTTTTACGCCAGAGGCTATTTGAGCAAGTTCATCAACCTCTCAGTTTGATTCCTTAGCAACATGTTCAAATTCCACATTATCAAATGAGTCTGACAATTGAATGACAGTAGTGGAGTAAGGTGCTAAGAGAAAGTTGTTGCATTTATACTCCCCTATTAATTACCGATGTACCAATTGAGAATCTCTAATGACTCAAATATATTTTGCCCCAAGCTCTAGTAGGATCTTTAAGCCAATCACCAAAGCTTCGTACTCGACCTGATTGTTGGTGCATTCAAATGCCAGATTGAAATACAATGTAGTCTTTACTCCCCTTTAAGAAATAATCACTACTCTAGCACCAACTGAATTTTCTATGCTTGAACCATCAAATTTGAGGATCCAAGGTTTCTTTTCTGCTCCATAAATTCCTAGCTTCACACTTTGCTTGCCTCAATCTCTAAGGAAGGATGATCATCAACTAGGAAATCTACTAGTGCTTGTCCCTTGACTGATTTATGACAAAGCAAGGGACTATTTACCAATCCTCCCTATAATCAATGGATGGTTAGGCATGTACTTCATAAGGTCAGTATGAGAAATCACATAGACTCGAGACTTGATCAAGTAATGTTTTAATTTAGTACATCCAAATTACAAGACCAAACATAATTTTTCAATTGGGGTATATCATGTCTTTTCCAAATTTAAGACCTTACTTAAATAATATACAACCTTCCCATGGCATTTAGAATTGTTTTGTGCCAAAAGACAACATATTGACTCATTTCCAGTTGATAAATATAATTTAAGTGGATGGCCTTGTATAGTGACATTAAACAAGAGATTTAGAGAGGTATTGTTTGATCTTGTCAAAGGCTGCTTGATGTCATTCCTCCCACCTAAACTATTCCATATCTTTCAGCTTCACCAAGTCAGAGAATTCCTTGGCTTTACCTACTAGGTTAGAGATAAATCTTCTTAAATAATTTACTTGACCCAAGAACTTTTGGAGTTCTTTGTTGTTTTGTTGAGCATCGGTTGAAGTAATTGCTTTTTCTTTGTTCTGATCCACTTCTATCCCTCTTTGGTGAACTAGGAATCCAAGAAAATTTCAAGTACGAACTCCAAATGCATATTTGAGTGGGTTAAGCTTCAACTAATGATGTCTAATCCTTTCAAATGTTTTCTTTAGATGGTCCACATGCTCACTGACTCTTTCAGATTTAACTACAATATCATCAATGTATACTTCCATGTGATGGCCAAGGATGTCATGGAAAATGGCATTCATCGCCCTTGTTAAGTTGCACCTGCATTTTTTATACCAAAAGGCATGACCAGTCATTCAAATGTCAATATGGAGCCAGGACATCTAAAGGCGGTTTTAAGTATATTTTCTGCTACTATTAAAATTTGATTATAACTAGAAAAACCATCCATAAAGGACAACAATTCATTATTAGCTGCAAAGTCAACTAACATGTCTACAATTGGCATCACATACATGTCCTTAGGAGTAGCAACATTAAATCTCTAAAATCCACACATACCAGAAGTTTTCCATTTTTATTTATCATAGGAACAATATTTGTTAACCATTGAACATACCTTGTAGGCCTGATGAATTTGGCCTTCAAGAGTTTTTCAATTTCCTCCTTTGTTTTCAGCTCTACTTCCTTGGACATCTTACAATCAGCATCACATACATGTCCTTAGGAGTTGCAACATTAAATGTGGCATCTAGCGCCCCCGTCCCCGACCCAACTCGGAGGCCGGACCGGGACCGGAACGCGGTCCCCACACTTGTTCCTCTTATCAAATACATAATGTTAAAACTATAGCTATCTTTTACAAAAGTAACCTGTATACCTTCCGATACCACATAATAACATATGTGGCGTACTCCCGATGCACCAATTGCATTTTTACTTTTAACATAAAATCAATTACCAATGCAAATAAAAATACGTTTCCAATACTGTAGCTCTATGCTACTTGTTTTTAGATACCATTCAAATCAATCAGAAATTTCATTTAAGATTCATTTCATGCTATTCAAAGTATATGCATATATACTAATTCAACTTAAAGGGGCTCATCATTTTGTTTTCATTACACATTTTCTATTAAATATGGCAGTACATGCCCATTTTTTCCATTTGCCACCTTTATATATTACGACATTATAAGCTGTTTCAATACCAAAATTTACAAAACAAAATCAGAGTTCACTTTTTCGAATTATAGTGTCAATACAAAAATAGAGTCAAATCAAATTCATGTATGCATGTGACGGAGCTTTACTATTCCTCCGTGTGGCTTTGACGATGACTCGAACTGAAACTCTCGCCTTCGTACCTATTCTTTGGTACCTCACAAGAATGGTAAAATAACGCTAGCTTAAGCATTTTCATGCTTAATGGTTCTATAGTTCTCTCTTCCATTTCAGTTTAATTCAAATAATGCAATTTTTCTAAACCATGCTTTTGAATCTTTTTGAATAATCAATGTAATACAATACATATATTCGTTTCATATACATTCATATACATTTTATTGATCATTCCAAATATGCACTTTCATATGCAATAAATCATTCAAAACACAATTCATGCATTTACAATATTTTCTTATCATTTTGCCCTTAAGCGAATTTAACCTATGCTTTCAATGCACAGGATAACGAATCGCCGACATAGTCTCGTTGGGTCAGCAGCTCTGCAAAAAAATTTTATAACACACACGGTCCCGCTGGGTTAACATTGGTTATTAAATCACTGTGGAACACTACCGATATTGTCCCATTAGGCTACAGATCGGAGTGACACATCATTACGTTCAGCGTAGTATTGCTCATTTAACCCTTATTGGTATACCATTCTATCCTTAACTCGAATTTTAACGGTTAACATTCTATCAAGGGCATTCAAATCATTCATAGCAAAATACAATAGTGTACATACATTTATATCCAAATACTTGGTTTTCAATACTCATGCATCTGCAATTCATTCTACAATCAGCCTATTCAAATGAATTTAAAACAAATCAATATGAAATTTATCGCAATTCATTTCAATAAATCCACTTATTTCATAATCCTTCAACCATTTTAGCAATAGAGAGAGAAGTGGAGAATAAACTCCAAAATGGAAACAAGAGAGAGAGTCAATGAGCAAACCAAAAAGCTTGTTGCACTTTGATTCCAATCCTCGGAATCTCGATCAATTCAAGGCTTCCTCCTCGTTAGCCCCTATTTCAATACAATTTACAATCATATTATTAGTCGGGTATTCTAGGAGTTCTATTTAGATTTACTTTTACCCGACTCCCTTTCGGTACATTTTCCTTTCGTTTTTTTTCCCATTTCCTCATCCTTAGACATTCTTATTATTCTATTAGCTAATGAGGGCAAGAAACAATGTTTGCCCAACAACCGGATCGTTGAGGCAAAGCTTTTCTTTGTCGAGGCGGTGACGTACGGAACATTTTTCATATCACTTGTATACTTGAAAGAACCCTTTCATTCACTTATTAGGATCCTCATTAGTCCAATGGGTGATGGTTAGAATTAACGGAAAAGATGAACCAAAACCTAACTTGCAGGTACGCATTGCTCCGCCTAGGCGGAGAGGTTCTCATTCTCTCAACCAAGCCCTAGCTCCCCTTCTCCCTTTTCCCCTTTTGAAATTTGTGAGAAAATAATATTTACAAGACAAAACTTGGTCTTAAGCCTTAAGTTTTCATAAGGCCTTATTTGGCTTGCCATAAATTCTTATTTCCCATTTTTCTCATTTTAACTCTTCATTTCACTTTCATTTTCCCTTCATTTCATTTCATTTTCCTTTTAACATTTACACTCCTCATTTATGACCCTTAGGTCCTCATTTGATATTTTTACCAAATTTATTTGGCTCCTGTAAAATTTCCAAGTTTTTATCATTTTTCGTTTTTAGCCATTTAAACGCCGGAAAAATATAATTTAATTTTTTTTACGCCCTAAACATGTTATAAAACTGTTAGGGTATTTTCAGGACGTTACATTAAATCTCTAAAATCCACACATACCCGAATTTTTCCATTTTTATTTATCACAGGAATAATATTTGTTAACCATTAAACATACTTTATAGGCTTGATGAATTTGACCTTCAAGAGTTTCTTAATTTTCTCCTTTATTTTCAGCTCTACTTCCTTGGACATCCTTCTTGGTGTTTTTCGGAAAGGATGGAATTATATCCTGATGGGAAGGCGATGATTCACAAGGCTTCTTTCCAATCCTGACATTTCATCATAATTCCAAGTGAAACAATCTTTGAATTCCTATAATAGTGAAATGATTTGTTCCTTCAAGTTAGAGGGCAGTAGAGAACTGATGTAAGTAATCATTGACTCTTCCATAGGATCATGAACTTGAGGCTTGCTATCTTCCATTTTAGGAAGCGCTTTCCAAATCTTCAATTTGAATTTCTTCCTCCTCTTCATATGATTCTCCTTCATAAATCACTTTAGTTCCACAAATGTCTTGGAACTGCTCTTCTGCAAATTTTTTTTTTTTAGTAATTTGCTACATTTTCATTTTGAATGTTGCGATTGTAGCGGCCGCATTCTCTTCATGAGAATATTTAGTCATCGATCTCCTCGATGATTGGCCCCTTTATCGGTCTAAAAGGCACGATAGTAGTTATCTTCAGAAATTTAGCTACTTGGTCTTGAATTTCACCAATATCTCTTGACTCCATATATATTTCCCTTGGAACCCCATCCTTCTTCTTACCTTTGAATTTTATTGGATCAAACTCTTGGTCATAGTAACTGGCCTCAATAGAATATGAAGTTGCAATGAAAAGTTGTTTTTCTGCCCATACTACTTCTACTTCATCCCTAGTGAAAGTTGATACATACACTTCTGTTTCAATTAGATCACCAATGCCTCTTCCTAGTGCACTCAACATCCTTAATGACATCACATTGACTGTTGATCCATTATCAACCAACACCTTGGATACTGGTTTTCCATTAGAGTGTGCTCTCACATAGAGAGAGGCCTTATATGCCTTGCCATTTCCACAGTAGGTTTTTCCAGTATGACCTTTTGGGCCTTGCTTCCTTTAGCAGAATCAATGGTGATTACCCTCTGACTATGTTTTTCATCTGCTAGAGAATGCTCTTTCTCTACCTCTACTAGGCTTTCCTCCATCTCTTTTGACATGAAGAAATCTGGCAAAGTTAGAGAAATGATAGAAGATTTCAAAGAAATAAGGATTGTACCTATTAGAATAGTTCCCACATCCATCTCTTCAGCTATCTCTTTAGTAGATCTGCAGCTAGACTCATCATCTTCTGTAGTCTTCCTCCCAAATTTGGTTTTCTTTAAAGTAGGCATCACCTCTTCTCTTAGATTCTCTACTTCTTTTGGCTTTCCTTGGGGCATTTCTTTAGGTAGTTGCCTTTTCTCCATGGCTTTCTGTCTCTGCATCATTCTTTTTTGAGTTATGTTGAGCTTTTGAGGAAATTTCTTATGCTACACAACATGCCATTTTTGTCCAGGTGATACAAGAGGAGGGCCAGCAAACCTTGGAGGTATTTTCCACCTTGAAGAATTGTTCATGCCCTTTCCCTCTGGAAAAGCATGTCTCTCTTTTGAAGAAACATCATTTCCCTTAAAGGATTTTTCCTTCTTGATTTCCTGTCTTGAATGGTATGGATACCTTCTATTTTTTTCCCTGCTTAGGAATTCATACCTTTCTTATCCTAGCATTTGGAGAAAATCTCTCATCTTTCTTTCCATTTAACATTGCCCTCACATTAGTAGCAGCTATGTTGACTAAAGCTACCAGTGGAAATGGATTTTCATCAATCACCATAGCCTCCTTTTTCTCAGGAAACTTTAGTATTCCCTTGTTAATCATGTCCTAGATAATATTTCTAAAACTCCAACAAGAATTATTATTATGATTCTAGGAGTTATAATACTTACATTATACTTTTCCCTTGAGTTCCTCTTTGCTAGGAAGTTGGTGATCTTAGGAAAATGTAATGAATTTCTCTTTCTATAGGAAATCAAATATTTCCTCAGTCTTTGCCACATCAAATGTATAATGTACTTGTGTATTAGAGGTTTGCGACTTTTTCCGTAAGTCGTGTTTTTTTCACCATTAGAGGGCAAATGAATGAACCTGTACTTAAGATATTTGCTATTTTAATTTTATCTGAATTCATCTCCTGACAATAAGTTCCCATGGAGGTTTTTCTCCGTTGACTTTCTTCCTTGAGTAATTGTTCATACTCTGTTACCTTAACAACAAATTCATAGAAGTCTCTGAACTCCATACCTTGAAATTTCTTCCTTAACTTTATATCAAGTCCCTTATGGGCCACTTCATGAACTCTGTTTCTGGGAAATTAATTTTGCATCTATTCCTCATTCTTTTGAAACGAGTAATGAATGACTATGTTGGTTCTTCACCCCTTTGGGTTATCCTTGATAATTCAACTCTCAAGAATTGTGTGTGGAATTGTCTCTCCATTTCCTACCAACTCATAATAGAATTTCTTAAGAATGTTGCATACCGAGTAAAAAAACTTCTATTAATGAGTTAGGAAATAACCTGAGTTTGAAGTAGGGGAGATTCTCATAGTTGGCCAATTCCCCACACTACACTATGAATCTAGCCACATGCTCTAAGGTGGATTGTCCATTTTCTCTACAAAATAAAAAGAATTCAGGAATTTTATACCCCATTGGGTAAGGATTCTCTCTATCTATTAACTCTAAGTACGGCTTGTAAAATTATGGGTGACCGATTTGTCTAACGCCTGACCCGTATAGCTCTTATACCACCTCCCTTATTTCCTCTAAGTCCAGTGGTGGAGGTGGCTGCATAAAAGGCTAAGGAATTTGATACCCTCGATTAGTACCTACCTCTAAGGATGGTTGAATAATGCCCCTCGTGCTTCTAGCAAAAGGAAGTGGTTCCTTGTAGACTCCAGGTTACATAACTGGGTTAGTGTTAGCGAATAACCTTTGAGAAGCCATTGTTATAACAAGATTGGAATGTTCACCATTGACATTTGTTGAAGTTCCACCCTCTCTTCTATGGGGAGAAAGATAACGATTTTTAACCTGTATAAGTGAGCAGTGAGATTCACCTACCTCCATAGGGTGCTGCCCCCCAAGCCTATCAAATAGTTGTCGTGTAGGTTGAGAAGCAACTTCTTGTCTCTGTTGTCCAACAATCTTTGAGATTGCCTCTAAGATCTTCCCTTGCGATTGAGATTATTGTTCTAGCTCTTCCACAATGGCCTTAGCCTACTCAATTGTTTACTTGGCATGTTCGTCTATGCAGGCTATCAATGTCTAAGCATGATCAACCATGGCTTTAGTTTTTTTAGCTAAAATTTTGACTTGGTCAGCTAGAGCCTTAGCTTATGCGGCCATTCTTTCCTCTAAACGTTGTGTAGTCACCAAATTCTAGATCTTCAGTGCTTCACTCAACTCCTGGAATTTCTTAATAGCATTAGGTGAATGAATAGGTACATCCACATTACCTATGCCTTCTTCTTGCCCTATTGGGCTATCTGATGCATATTCCTCTTGGAGAAAATTTCTTTGCATTTCTCTGAGTTATTTCTGATAATGCATGATCCCTCTTGTGCTACTTTTGCATTGCGAGAACTGAGAGAAGCTCGAGGTGATTTCTTACCGAGCTTTTGATGACATGTGACAAAGAATGGAAGTCCATCGGCGTATGAAAATATATTTATAGTGATTTGTGATTTTCCACATGAACATACAAAATAAAAGTCTTGTGATTCTCCGGTATGTTAGGAAATTAAAGTGTTCCAAGCGAAGACTATGTTGAAATCAAACAATAAGACAAAAATCTCGTCCTGAGTTTCCTTGCCAGTTCTAAAATACAGCGAGATGATGTTGTAAAACAAAGATTGAAGCGGCGAAAAAAAAATGTTGAATTGCACTTAGACTAAATGAAACAAATAATGTCGAGTAAATGAAAGAAACTTGGCTAAAACTTGAACCAATAAGTTTTTTTTTTTCTTATCATCTAAGGAAAATACATTCTTAACATGTTAAAAAAAAAAAAGCATTCACCATTTCAAACAAGCACATGGCATAAGATGGGGGGTTCCAAGTTCAAGTCATAGAGATGACAATTTAGCACATTAAAATTAGAGTGCATATATATATATATATATATATATATATATATATATATATATATGAATAACAATTTTTTATTCATAATTCGTGTTTACTTCAAGTCTTGAAAGGCATCATCAAAATGCATTGTACCAATTGATAATGCATAGTGTAAATTGGCAACAATAGATAGGAGTAGTTTATAAAATGATCTAAAAGTAACAATAGTAAGTGTGAGGGATGTTATCTATTTTCATTGTTGCATCATTTTATTTTCATTAATTTTCGGAAATATGAAAAGGATGTTGTCATTTGTGGTCCTAAGACTAAAATTGGACGACTCAAATTGGTAACATATATTAATGCTTATTTTTAAGAGTTTAATGTCAAACTAATTCATATTAAAAAAAAACATAAATTGGTTTCTTTTCAAAATAATAATCAAACTAGTTTCGATGAAAATCACATTCACACAATGGTGATTTTAAGTTTTAAAATCGGAGTTGAGCTAATTTGGTTTGACTTAATAGTTAAGGGTTTGACATAATAATTAAGGGTTCTACAAAAAATAGAAAATGGACTATGTTTGAGTCTTTATACGAATATAATAAGTTTATATGAAAATAAAATACTATAATTAAACATGAATTAGTTTGGCCCAATATGCCTTGAGTGTTCAACTTTTTAATAAGGTAAGGCAAAGGAAGAAGAGGGGTCAGATTAGTGGTTCAAGTTCAGGAGAGTTTTAGTAGGTTGTAACCATTTGACATTGAACTTTATTTATTAAACCCACGAGGCCTGACAATTTTCCGTAAGGAAAAAAGAAAGAAGAATAGGAGTAATCGAAAGGGAACAGTCACACACAGGCACGTTACCATAGAAGTGAAAGGAGATGGAGGCTAGAATACCAAGTCGGCAGCTCTTCATCGACGGCAAATGGGTCGAACCCATCAAGAAGACGCGCCTCCCCATCATCAACCCCTCTACTGATAAGATCATCGGTTTGCTTCTCTCTCTTCTCTTTCTTGTACTTGAATTATGTGTGCTTTGAGTGGATTCAGTGCTTATGATTCATTTGATTTTAGTAGTTCATTTCTGTAATTATTATCTTTTTGGTCGATGATCGGAAGTTTTTGATGCGTGGGTCTTTCATGATTTCCCTGGTTGGGTGCTAAAAGGATGTGGGGGAGAGTAAGGAGACTGAATTTAAAAATTGGGTTTTTCATTTTGTAGTGCATTGGTCTACTAGAGAGTAGTAATACAGTAGTACTAGTTCAGTTCTTTTGTTGCTGAAATTGGCAGTAACCAGCATCGGATATTTTCTTTCTTTTTCTTTTTCTATCTTTTAAAAAAAAAAAATTAATGGAGGGGTTAGTGAAATTGAGTGGTGGGTTTTGTGAATCTGATATCCGGGAACTGTGGAACTGTGTCAGGGGATATTCCGGCGGCTACTGCTGAGGATGTGGAACTTGCTGTGGAGGCTGCCCGGAGAGCCTTTGCCAGGAATAAGGGAGCTGATTGGGCTAAGGCGCCTGGTTCTCTACGTGCTAAGTATTTGCGCGCAATTGCTGCCAAGGTATCTGTATTTGATCTCTGCTGATCTATTGGAATGTAAACTACTTGGTTTTCATTTGGGTGCATGATTTTTCTAGGGTTGTCCCATTCAATGTAGGCTGGATGTTGTGATGTTTTATTTAAATTGGTGTAGGTGATGTGGAATGAGAGAATTTGAAAGTGAAGTAACATCTCAAGGCTGATTATTTCTTCTTACCTTTTCATTTGTATGCAGATAACAGAGAGAAAGTCTGAATTGGCCAAACTTGAGGCAATTGACAGTGGAAAACCTTTGGATGAAGCAGCATGGGATATGGTACAATTGAGGAACTATAGAATTTTTTTTAAGGTTTGAGTATGCTGCTTATTGTCTCACTCCCTTGTTGATGTTGTGCAGGATGATGTTGCTTCTTGTTTTGAGTACTTTGCAGGCCTGGCTGAAACTTTAGATGCACAGAAAAAGGCTCCTTTATCACTTCCTATGGACACATTTAAGTGTGATATTCTTAAGGAGCCCCTTGGTGTTGTTGGATTGATTACACCATGGTATTTTTCATTTTTTTTTTCTTTGTTGAGCATCTATGCTATCTTTCTTTGCCTTTCCATCTTCATTTGTGTATCACCTAGTTATTGGATGCAGGTCATTTGTTAAGTCAAACACATCTTTACTCTTTCCTCAATTGCTTTCTTGTATCTGTGAAAAGAATGCTATCTATACGTGTCATCAATCAAATCATCTGAATTGCTTTCTTGGTATTGTCAAGAACATTTTATTTTTCATCAGAGAGGAAGATGAATTGTTTAGAATAATTTGATATCTTCTGGATTATGAATTGATACTTTGATCTAAGCATTCCTCCAAGTGTTTTTTACTTATGTTAATGGTGATAAAGATCCAAGATTGGATGGTTTTTCCATGGTATTTTGGAATCCAACTGGAATTTGATGAAAGAGGAGGTTTTGAGCTTTTGCAAGGACTTCCATGAGCATGATAGATTTGCGAGGACTAAGTGTGCTTCATATTTTGTCCTCATTCCAAGAAGAGGTGCTGAAGATTTGATAGATTTTTGGCCTATGAGTTTGGTAAGCAATCTTTACAAGCCTCTAGTCAAGGTGTTAACTAACCTTTTAAGGAAGCTGATAGGAAAGGTGGTGTCTTGACTCTAAATGCCTTCATGGAGGAAGCCAAATTTTATATGCTTCCTTAATTGTTAACAAGGGCAATTGATTCACTTTTGAAGAGCAAAGCTAGTGGCCTCATCTGCAACCTAGATATTGAGAGACCTATGACCATGTCAATTGGAACTTCTTGTTGCTTGTTCTTGGTAAAATGGGGTTTGATGAGAAATGGTTTAGGTGGATTAGATGGTATATCACAATAGTAAGCTTTTATGTTCTTGTTAATGGTTCTTTATCAGGTTTCTTTTATGGCTTCTAGGGGTTGAGACACGGTGATTTCACTTACTCCTTATTTATTTGTCATGTGATGAAAGCTTTCTCTTGCTTAATAAAGAGGGCCAAGATGGGCGCCTACTTGTTTGGATGGAGGGTGAGGGGTAGAGGTGGAGATGGTATGAAGGTTTTCATCTCTTGTTTGTTGATGACACTTTAGTGTTTTGTGAGTCTAATGAGGATAAGTTGACTTATTTGGTTGATTGCTCATGTGATTTGAAGCTCTTTCTTGGTTGAAGATTAAATTGGAGAAAAGTGAAAAATAAAGGTAGCGGTCCTGTGAAATGAGTGGTGCATACAGGGTAGGATTTTGGAAACCATTAGAGCATTTGATGTGTTGCAGGTAATAGAGTGTGGAAGGACAAAGAGTCTATAGGGAGAATGATAAATTGGTATGGGTAGGGAAAAAAGATGGGAAATCCTCTATCAAAGGTTTGTGCAAAGACGTGAAGTTGGGAAGGGAAGTGAATTTTCAAACAAATGTGATTCGAAAGTCTTGGGTCTCACCAAAAGTGGGTGTCTTTGCTTGGGAGGCAACTTGGAGAAAATTTTTAACTTTGGACAATGTTTAGTGGAGAGGTTGGACTGTGGCAAATAGATGTTACCTTTTTTGTTAATAGGAGGAATAGATTGACTACATCCTTATCCATTGCAGAAAGACTAGGGCTATTTGGTGCCTTCTTTTTTACTTCTTTGGTGTGTCTTGGGTCCTTACCTCTATAGTGAAAGGGTTGCTTCTAAGTTGGCATGGGTCTTTTGTGAGGAAGAAAAACAAAAAGGTGCAACAAGCTACTTCTTTATGCCCTTTTTGGACGAAATGTATAGTAGAGCTTTCAACAAGGAGAATACTGTTGATAAGATTAAATTCAACTTTTTTTTGTCATCTTTGGGCATGGTTCGCTGTTCTTATGATTCTTTTGGTCTCTCTTCTATTATAAATTTTTTAATTACATAGGGTCATGTTGAGGGGCTTTGTTTTCTTGTTTGGCTGTTTCTTCTTGTTCATTTTTGCGGCACTTTTGCAGCCGTTATATACTCCCTGTATACCTTGGGGCACTTCTTTTGCATTTCTCCTCTCTTAATAGACTCTGTCTTTAACCTATCAACATAAACAAATAAATAAATAAATAACTTATTGCAACTCATCATAGATGTCTCACTTTTAAATTAGGTAACAGTCTGACCTGCTTCTTCATATTATGAATGTACAATGCACTCAGCCTTGGATATTTTTTGCTTTCCTATAATTGGTCTGCCATACTGGCAAAATTGTTCATGAATTGAGCCCATTCTGTATGCACTTAGTTATAATTACACAGCTTTCAGAGAATGGTGGTATCCAATCCCAAAGTGATTACTCAACCAACCTCTTTATCTTGCTAATTATTGATTTGGATGGTGGAATAGAAGTTTTAGTCAACCTACCTTGATCATTAGCAAGTTGGAACCAGTGGCAGGGAGAAAGATGGTTGTTTGATTGTTGACAAGAATGATTTGTGCTTGCGGTACTTGTGAATTATTGTTACCAGGGAATATTATGTCTAATAAACTAACCAAGAGTCTTTTTTTTCATCTTTGTTTCAGGAATTACCCACTACTGATGGCTACATGGAAAGTGGCTCCTGCCCTAGCTGCTGGTTGTACAGCAATACTAAAACCATCTGAATTGTCTTCCATGTATGTCCTTGTTATTTTATATTGGTGTTGTTCTCTTGTGTTGAGTTCTCTTTGTTGTACTCCTACCAACATATTTCAATTCCAGGACTTGTTTAGAGCTGGCTGATGTGTGTATAGAGGTGGGTCTGCCGCCTGGAGTCCTTAATATTCTGACTGGGCTAGGTCAGGAAGCTGGTGCTCCCTTGGCATCTCATCCCCATGTTGACAAGGTTCTGTTGACTCAGATTCATTAGTAACTGGATGAATCTATATAGTTCTTTATATCCTGGTAATGTTGCAAATTCCATATTTCTTGTTAAACATATCAATTTTCAACAGATAGCATTTACTGGAAGCACTGCTACTGGGAGCAAGATCATGACAGCTGCAGCTCAATTGGTCAAGGTATGCTTAGATTATATTTTAACTGTTGTGCTTATTTGGCTTACTTGTGGTTTTCTTTATTTCCTTATGTTTTTTTTCTTTTTGTTTTTTTTTCTTCTTTTTACTTGGCATTTTACCTTACTGTTCTGACTTTTTTCTCTCTTTTTTTTTTCTTTTGGTGGTTGATTGGCAGCCTGTTACATTGGAGCTTGGTGGAAAGAGTCCCATTCTTGTATTTGAGGATGTTGACCTTGACAAAGGTTTGTGCCTTCTTAAGTACAATTTTAAGTTAAATAACATCTTTCATTCTGTTAAACGACCAACTCTCCTAAAAGATCAAGCTTGTAGGATTTGGATTTAATATGAATATCATGCTTCTTAACACCCTCTCTCACTTGCATGTAGCCCCATACTTGCGCACGTGGAGAGTCAAACAAACCACAAAGTCCACTATGGACTTTCAAATATACAGATGAGATCAAATATTCAAATTGCAGAGAGGTGGTTCAAACCCAAGACCTCTTGCAAAACCAAACTCTGATACCATGTTAAACGACCAACTCTCCTAAAAGTTCAAGTTTTTAGGATTTGGATTTAATGTGAATATCACGCTTCTTAACGCATTCTAAGTGGGATGTTAATGTCGTTATGTATTTACCCCATGTTATCTATCATTTAAACAGCTGCTGAATGGACTGCTTTTGGTTGCTTTTGGACAAATGGCCAAATATGTAGTGCAACATCTCGTCTTCTTGTGCATGTAAGTGTTATATCTAAAATCACCTCCTATCCGGACATTTCTATGGCTAGTTCCTATCGTAGTTATTTACTTTCATTTTCATTTCTGTTTATTGATCATGTTCTAGCTCTCTAGTTCTTGCTTTCTATTATTTCACCACTTTTGTTTAAGCATTGATTTAATTGCCCAGTATAGAGATGGATATATCAGGATGGGCATGAACATTTGTTTCTGCACAGAAGTTGTCTGGACCCTTGGAAAGATATTGTGAATAAAAAACTTGTATGCTTTGGCTAGAATTGTGAAAAAATAAATGAATAATGTCTCAAAACATTCACAGGGGCAAGACATGCCCTGGGAAATGGCGCTTCTTTTGTTGTGTCTTTCAATTTTTTGTTGCATTAAACAAATAGAAAATATTGGCTTATCATTTGCTTAATATTCTTGTATACAGTTCCTTACTTGCAATCAAGTTGGTCTGTGACGTATGGATATGATATACACTGTACAATTTTATAATTCCATCTATCTCTCTTTCTCTTCCTCTATCTGTCTAACATATGCATCCACGCATGTGCTTTAAGCCAGTGGATTGTTACTGAAGAATGACTTCTATATCCTTCTTTCTTATCCAGCATCCCTTCTGATGATTGAAGTCTTACAAGCTACAAAACAAACTAAGAGCATGAAAATTGTGTCATCTTGCATTTGTCTTTACATATAGTTTTTAGGTACTTTCTGTTGATTTCTTTTCCTTTACTTATCAAGAGGTATATGCTCCTATAATTATTTTCAGGAAGGTATTGCCGCAGAGTTTGTAGACAAGCTTGTGAAATGGACTAAAAATATCAAGATTTCAGATCCCTTGGAAGAAGGTTGTAGGCTTGGTCCTGTTGTCAGTGAAGGGCAGGTATGTTTGCTTTATTCTATACCTGCAGTTCCTCTTCCTTTTATTTTGTTTCTTCTTTGCTCCAAAATTCAGAGAAATTGTTCATAACTGGAGGAATCATACTCCATTCTATATTTTTTTTCTTCTAATGCTTGCCTTTCTATTAATTTCACTTAATGGATTAATATAACACAAAAATTTTATATTTATTCCATTGTATAGATCATCACTAATATGTTCTATTTTGTATGACTTACACATTCATAAGTCAAGAATTACCCAGCCTTAATGATTTTTTCAACATTTTAAATATAACATGAATATCTTTGGTTGGTTATTTCAGATGCCATAAAACAATGTGGTTAGACATTCATAAGTCAAGAATTGCCCAGCCTTAAAGATTCTTTCAACATTTTAAATATAACATGAATATCTTTGGTTGGTTATTTCAGGATGACTTACCCTTTTGTACTTCCCTGTAATGGATTACATAGTATGGAATGACCAAGCTGCTAAAAGATCCCACAACTTGCTTTAAGCATTTGGAATTGGGAGGATTTTTATGTTGAAAGCTTAATGATATTTTTTTTAATAAAAAAATCAATTTAATGAAAAATTTGTCTCTTGTATGACTCTCTTGATATTTCCACCAGTAATCCGGTAGGCTAAGTTTCCCAAATCACCAAATAATTGTTGCATGCAGTTTCTGTTTGATGATCATGAATGTCTCACATGGTCCCTATGTGCATTAACAATATTCCACATTATTATTATTATTTTTTTTGGAGTTAAGATGTGAAAATATTTACTATTTATTTCATTTACTGCAGTATGAGAAGGTATTGAAGTTCATTTCAACGGCTAGGAGTGAGGGTGCAACAATATTGAGTGGTGGTGGTCGTCCCCAGGTAGAATGTATTTCTTGTCAACATCCGCATTGCTTCTTTCTGAATTTGTTGTTAAAATTTAATGACACTACAAATAATGGCAGCATTTGGAGAGGGGGTTCTTCGTTGAGCCAACCATTGTAACTGATGTGACTACTTCCATGCAAATTTGGAAAGAGGAAGTTTTTGGACCTGTCCTTTGTGTTAAAACATTTAGTTCTGAAGATGAAGCCATTGAACTAGCAAACGACACCCAGTGAGTTGATTTGTTTGTTTGAAAATTAAGTTCTATTGGAGAACCTGTTTGGATTGTGTTTCTCGCCTTCTTTGTCTGGTTTTCCAGCAATAATATGGTTATCTTTCACAGGTATGGCTTAGCGGGTGCAGTAATTTCAAATGATCTGGAGAGGTGTGAACGTGTGTCAAAGGTGAGATGAGTTATCACCCATCCCTGAATAATTATGAAAACTGCCAGTACCGAAGACTATGTATTTCTGGAAATGTCAATTGTATATCTTTCTTTTTGCTTCTCTGCAGGCCCTTCAGGCCGGAATTGTATGGATCAACTGTGCACAGCCTACCTTCTGTCAAGCTCCATGGGGAGGCATCAAGCGTAGTGGTTTTGGGCGTGAACTAGGGCCATGGTATGTCCTGATTTCCCTATTAGATCAGAAGTGCTTATAGTAGACAGGTTCAAAAGATTTTCTTGAACAAGGGCTCAGTTACCATATCATAAAAGCATCCGTTTAGACCTCAACCTTGCCTATAAAATTCCTTCATCTATAATACATCTTTATTTGTTATAAAAGGATGTGTTTGGTTGACCATAACTATTGGATAACACATCATGGAATTTGTCATAGACCCCCATGAGCATGAAAATTTGGAATCAAACATATGAACTCTAACATGGATCCAAAGATTTTTGTACTATCTTTATGTCACTGCATTTAGCAATGTTTTCTGAACATGCTAACAATAATCTTCCGTTCTTCTATACACTCTTAACACAGGGGATTTGATAACTACTTAAGTGTGAAGCAAGTCACTCAGTACGTCTCCGATGAGCAATGGGGTTGGTACCAGCCTCCTTCAAAGCTGTGAAAATTTCTTTCAGACCGTCAATCACAAACCACCTCTGCTTCTGTTGTGTCTAAATCTGAACAAAAGGCTGTACCATGAGCAGGGCACCATCTACTGAAGTTGATGTTTGCCATCGACTGTAACGATAATAAAACAGCAGAACTATTTTGATTTTCAATAAAATAGCAGAACCAGCTACTTATCCCAGTATGTTTTCTTCTGTTTGCTCTGGGTAAAAATCATCATATGGGGAGACCTTAAGGGGTTGGCAGTGTTGAAAATCAAATAATATGGAGATGAAGTGCAGGATTATATCTATTACCATTTTATATCTTGTGCAATATCTTCATCTTCTGCAGGTGGAGGAAGCATGAACCTGTCTAACAGTTTTTTCTTTGATTGACCTGATAATCCAACCTATTTAATTAAAGTAGTATCATACTCTTGCTACTCTCTCACTCACAAGATACAGTTTGAATTTTTTTTTTCGGGACAAGCTCTTGTGTCTGTCAATTTTGTTAAAACAAAAACACAATTCAGGGAATGTGATGCTTTGAGTCAAATACTGAACATATTTTAGTGTATTTGTCAGTATTATAATATTATTATCCATCCCTCCAAAATAAAAGCTAGACATTCAGAAACCCCAAAAACCTGAATCCAATGCCTCATCACCACTAGGAAGGATCCAAGGTGATTGGCAGAGCAAGCACATGGATAGATGGGGAACCCACATGGTCATATTATTTGCCTGTAGGGTTGTTTGTTCTGGAATTGATTTTCTTCATTCAATCATATCAAATTTGGCATTACATGGGCATAATTTTTAAAATTGATGGGGTTTTAGGGTTTTAGAATTATTTAATTTAGCAGTATTATCACATGTGATGAAAGGTGGGATTCTCATAGTCCTTTTCAAAATCTTTGGCAAATTTATTTAATAGTGAATCTGAATCCTTGAAGATTTAGAAATTCTGCATGTTTTTCATATTCTAATTGCAATGATTCGAAATAAGGCATCCATTTCTGAATGGTGACAAAAACTGACCCTTCCAACAAATATGATAGCCTGATAATTGTATTTTACCATGTTGCCTTTTAACTATTTTGCCACAAGGTACTGACTTTTAGGTCTTGAAGTCATGTTCACTCCTGGGGAATCTGCATTAACTTTTTGCTTTCTTGGTTAGGGGCCATAAGTAATTGTATTAAAAAGATTCCTTTTAGGAAAGTATTTACATAATTATCAAACATGCCTATTTTATCCAGTGATAAGAATATTTTCTTGGGAATCTTTTGTTTGTTTACATCAATATAAAAATATTATTAAAATCGAAAATAAAGAACGACTCTTACTTAGGCTGCTGTCAAAAAAATAACTGTGTTATAAGTAAAAAAATAACGATAACATAAATTAACCACAAAATACCCCTATCAATACATTATGTTCCCTACTCTCCTCCCTTTAAGCAAAATAAAAAAGAAGATGAACATTATCTTCTTTTTCCTCTTTGGATCGATCCTTGACACATTGTACAGTTAAATGTGGCGGTGAGTTTTCCATCCCACTCCGTCTAGTTGAAACTACTTTAGACCATCTCTGATGGCTAATCACCGAAAACTACAACATCTCATAAAACCCTGTTAACATCCTTGGATCTGCGCTCTGTTGCAAGTGAGTGTTCTCCTTCTTTTAATCCGTCTGACTAACTTTGAAGCATCTGCAGGTAAGGTTATCCCAAAACCCTAACATCTTCTTCTTTATTGGAACACCCATCACAAGATTTATGTGAGAAGGAAGAAAGCTTCCTCAAGAGATATCTGTTGTAGTGTATTATGAAAATGAGTATTTGGTCCAGAAATGTATTTACTAACATATTCTCTAATGCTAACAGGAGCTCCTTGTTTTTCGCAGTGGTACTCTCTGTAACATCTTTGTGGATACTATCATAATATATTGGGATGCTATAATAACATGGCGGGGGTACTACCACAATAAAATAAAATAAAAATAAAAAAAGTCAAAACCCCCATACAAATATGTAAAATAGTTGTTATTCTAGTTTTTATGTTTGTGGCGAACCAAGGCATTGGTTAGAATTAGTGAGGTTGCTTATTTGGAAATAATGACGTTGAAAGAATATTTTTTATTGCTATGTAATTTCTTGCATATTCTTCATCCTATTTGACACCTTTTAAATAACGGTTATTTCACTTATTCTAAGCACTAAACCACTTATTATTATACAAAAATCCTTATACCATGTGCCATCTAAAATTCCATAAGCATTTATTAGTTGAACTTGTTATTAGTTGACCTATTATGTATGATTAATCATTATTACTTAACCTTTCAAGAATCTAAAATGACAAACTATTGTATCGTCTTTATTGGTAAAAAAAAATGGAGTTTTTGACTTTTGGTTTGAATGTCAATGAAGAGTGTTATTTATGAAAATTGAGGTATATAGCTTATATATAGAGATGAGCTTAATATACTTATAGAGATGAAGCAATCTTGACATATAATGTGCGCTTCTTACATATGCCTTGCCACACCAAGGATGATGGAGAGGGAGAAGGGAGAGAGAGAGAGAGAAGAGAGAGAGAGAGGCTTGGCGTGCACGCCGGAGGAGGAGGAGAGGAGGAGAGAGCGCTGCCCACCCGTGTGTGTGTGTCGATGTTTACATTTTCCTTTTTTTTTTTTCTGTTTAATGACGCCTTGCTAACTCCAAAATATGGATACGAAGACAATCATTTTATGCAAAATACTTCAAGTGCATTGCTTTGTAATAGTTAATACATTTGTAATAGTTGAACAAGTTATCATTGTGAATGGAAGGGGACATTTATATGTACTTTATATGGCTTATTACTTTTTTTACTGTAATTTATACATTTTTCTTTCCATTATCGTATGGTTCCATAGAAATCCAAATGGTGAAGATTTATTTCATAATTTTTGCTTCCTTTTGTGTATTGTTTGTCATTTATGGTCGAATTTAGTGTACAATTAAAGAAAGTTGAAGTTAGATGAAATTTAGGTCATAATGTATTTGAGCCTTGGTCCTAATTTCATGAAATATGTAAGGTACTACCATAATTTATTTGGGGTATTACATAGTACTACCATAACATACTAGGGGTACTACCCGGTACTACCATAACAGTGCGTCCGGACGCAATGTAATGCGTCTAACTAAGGGTGTTTTTGTTGTGTGGTCAAACAGATGCACTTTCGAACGTAAACTGCGTCTGAAAGGTGCATCCAAACACGCTATTGGACACAATTTGCATTCAAAAGAGCGTCCGCTTGACCACACAACATAAACACCCTTAGTTGGACACATTACAATGTGTTTGGATGCATTATTGAACACATTGTAATGGTATGACCCCCAGTATGTTATGATAGTACCTCCAGTATATTATGGTAGTATCTTAGTATATTATGATAGTACCTCACGTATTTCATGAAATTGGGACCGATGCTCAAGTACATTATGACCTAACTATCGTCTATCTTCAATCATAGACTAAATTCGACCATAAATGACGAATAATATACAAAACGAAAGCAAAAGTTATGAAATAAATCTTCACTATTTGGATTTCTATGGAACCCTACAACAATGGAAAGAAAAACATACAAATTACGGTAAAAAAATGAATAATAAGCCATATAAAGTACATATTACAGTAAATGCTCCCTTCCATTCACAATGGTAACTTGTTCAACTATTACAAATTTATTGCTTAATTGATGAAGTTCACAATTTATATTTTACAATTATTAACAATATTGATAAATGAGTTACATCAGCAATGCACTTGAGCTATTTTGTATATATTGGTTGTCTTCATGTCCATATCTTGGAGTTAGTGAAGAAATATAGCAGGTCTATCCTAGTGTATATAGTACTCATGCTCTTTTTGTTTCATCTCTATAAATATAAGCTTTGTGTACACCACCTTCATAGAATATCCCCTTTCATTTACATTCAAACTAAAAGTAAAAAACTCCATTTTTTTTACCAACAAATACGACACAATAGGTTGCCACTTTAGATTCCTGAAAGGTTAAGTAATAATAGTTAACCATACATAATAGGTCAACTAATAACAAGTTCAATTAATAAATGCTTATGGAATTGTTATTCAAGTTTTAGATGGCACATGGTACAAGGATTTTTGTATAATAATAAGTGGTTTAATACTTAGAATAAGTGAAATAACCATTATTTCAAATAGGATGAAGAAAATGCAAGAAATTACATAACAATAAAGAATATTTCTTCCACGTCATTATTTCCAAATAAGCAGCCTCATTGATTCTAACCAATGCCTTGACTCATAACAAACATAAAAACTAGATTAACAACTATTTGTGCATATTTGTATGAAGGTTTTGACTAATTTTTTTATTATGATAATACCTCCAATATGTTATGGTAGTATTCCTAGTATGTTATGGTAGTACTAATTGTGAAAACAAGGGAGCTTGTCTAGTATACCAGATATTATGCTATTACCAAATATTTGTGGCCAAATACTCATTTCCATAACACACTACAACATAAATCTCGTGAGGAACCTTTCTTCCTTCTCACATAAATCTCGTGATGGGTGTTCCAATGAAGAAGAGGTGTTCCAATAAAGAAGAAGATGTTAGGGTTTTGGGATTACCTTACCTGCAGATGCTTCAAAAGGGTCGACATGACAGGAGGGAGGAACACTCACCTATAATGGCGTCGTGGTCCAAGGAGAAAGATGTGTTTTATAAGATGTTAGGGTTTTGAGATTAGCTTACCCATAGATGGTTCAAAGAGATCGACGGGACGGGAGGGAGGAACCTTGCCCAGCCACACTCATCAATAATGGCATCGTGATCGAATCAAGGAGGAAGAAGAAGATGATGTTCATAAATTTTTTTTTTTTTATATTTTTCTTAAAGCAAGGAGAGTAGGGGGTAGGATGTACTGCTAGAGATATTTTAGGGCTAATTTATGTTATCATTACTTTTTTACCTATAACACGATTAATTTTTCTGACAATAGCTTGAACAATGTAAAAGCCATTCTTGATTTTGATCTTGCTAATATTTTTATATTAATATAGACAAACATAAGATTCCTTGTTTTCTTTAACCCTTTAGGCCGATACTGCGTGGTAAAGTAGGATGTGTAAGTAAACGAGTCCCTATAGTTAACAAAATACTATGTTCTCAAGTCCTTATAAAAAAACAAAACACTACAAAGACAGATCGTAAAATTTAATATATATATATATATATATATATATATATATATATATATATATATATATATATACTTTATATTAAGAAGAAGTTTCTTACAATTATTTTCATCGTAGCTCAAATTTCTAATCTTTGAACAAATATGAAAGTCTTTCATGTTACTTTACTCTCACACCTCAAAGGAGCCTTCAAATATTATCAATGTCAATTAGATACAAACAATACCCTTATAAAAGTGAGCTTAGTCATCATCATATCTACAAGATTGTCTACTATTGAACTTTTTTACAATTGGCATCTTATATAGTTACATCTTAACCCCGCTAGAGTCACGATCATTTTAGGGAATCAAACTTATTATCACAATAATTTATTATTTTAAAATTACAACTTTGGGATAAAGATGCATGTCCTGAACTTTTTAGAATCAAATGGAGGAGTGGTGGAAAATCTGCAATTTGACTACCAATAACAATTGTAGCATAGAATTGACATTTTTATTCATAAAGTTAAACGGATGAAGGAATCAATGAAAAAGATTCCAACAAATGCTGATAATATCCCTTGAGAATTAAAAAGGATTCTTGATTCTGGATATGAGATTATTTTATTCATACCCTTTTGGAACTAGAAAAATACAAAAGAAAAAAAATTAAGACGAAATGTGAAAAAAAATAAAATTTGAAGAAAAATAAAAAAAAAATTGTTTAAACTTAATAAATTAATTCTATATATTTATTCAAATTCATTTTATTTATTTATTTATTGCAATTCTAAAGAACAAGCATCCTTACTAGTCGTGAAATCCTTCATATATGCCTTTTTATCATTCACTTACTGAACAATATAAGATACTGCATAATTCTATAAGAAAAAAACCTTGTTAGAGTGGAAACCAAAAGAGATTGAGAGTGGGAGAAAAAAAAATTGAGTCTTATTGAAACAAATCAAGTCTTATGAAAATTCACAGTTTCCTCAAAATATATTAGACCTTGTCCTTAGTGTTTGGAGAATATCATGTTTGTGTTTTTTTGTCAATGATTGAATTTTAATTCTATCACCGAACAACCAAAAGTCGAAGAAAAAACCAAAATGGAAAGAGCAAACATAAAACTTCGACCAAAATTCACTCCCATTTTATAAAAATAAATGGACAGTTGGCATTCAAGCAAGTCATGCTTTTTATTGTTTTTGATGTCCGACTCAATTGGTAAAAACTGATGGAAAAAGTTACGGGTGATCTAACCTCGAAACCTTATAAGAAGAATTAATACGATGATAGGTAAAGTGAATCGGTATGCGTTTTGGTTTTTACAGCTTTTAGAAATTTGAGCCTAATAAATATTATACATTCTGGTAAATTAATGTCATTCACTTTCTAACAAATTCAACTTCAAAAGGAGTAACAAAAAAGTAAAATGTACGTTTATACTTTAAAGAAAAGGCATCAATAATGTGTTGTAAAACCCTTGTATGACTTTTCAAGCTTTTCATCATTCACCCATAGACTAATGTTCCATATAATTCAACTTGAAAAGGGCTAATAACACCTTTTTTTTTAACATGAAATAAAATAAAATTTAAATACACTACCTAAATTTAACCAAAAAAAAAGAAGAAGAAACAAACCCCACAAAAATAACCAAACATCAAATCCAATTGATTGTCCTTTCTAAGGAGCAAGGAGTTTAACACTATTACCAATTGTAACTCCAATTTTAACCATAAAAAAAATAATAATAATGATGGGAGTGGGTTCAACTTTCCAACCCATTAGGTGTCTTTTTTTTTATCCCAACCTGATCATAGACTCATAGTCATATGGTTTAAAGCCTAAACATTAAAGTCCTTGTAGTTGTATCTTACAAATATTATTGCACATGACCTTTTTGTTGGAAACCAATTAATCTGTCCCATTTCTAACTACTATGTCCTCATAATACCCCCACCTCCAAAACCTGACAAAACCTTTGCCTGGACAATAGACATGTGAATGAACACTGCAGCCCTCTGGATTCTTATTTCTTGCTACCAAAAGAATATTTTTTTATAATCATGGTTAATCTTATTAGTCTCGAAGTTAACAGCCAAGTAATCTTTGATGGCTTTGAAATGACACGAATTGGTGGCCATTTCATATACCCTAAGGCCTTAAACTAATTGAACTACACTTATAAGTTATTTTGTATTTTTATTTTAAGTCATGTTTGGTTATTGTTCTTGAAAACGGTTTTGATAAACCGTATTTAAGAATAGTTTTTTAAGTTTTCTAATAAAAAAACACTGTAAAAACATGGAAAACAACTTTTAATTGTTTTATGAAAATGGCATTTTTGAAACCCGAAGAACAATCTCTATTTAACCGAACATGTTTTAACTATTTTTTGTTCTTGAGAATAAAAAACTGTTCTCTTTTTTTTTCTTTTTCTTTTTTTTCTGGTAAATAAAAGGCCACAAATGTGTTGGTTGGGATTTCTTTTCATAATGTAATAAGATTGATTCATTGCTGAGTTCATAACAAAAATTCAAAAAAATTGCCTTTATGGTATGAATTAAACAATTGATTAGAATACAAGGTTATATGATATTTATTCAAAAAAAAGATATAAGATATGATATGTATATCATAGATTACTGTATACTTAGTATATTAGAATACATTTTAAAATATAATTTCCTATGATATCATTAAAAATAACAATCTTATAAGTATGACATTCTAAGATAATATATCAAAGCAAATATGATATCGTAAAATATACATATTTTATAAACATAAAATTTTAAAGTAACATATTTATTTATATTATATTAAGTTGATATCTAATTTTGTGAAATGAATTAAAAATGATATAAATATATATCATCTTCAATGTATAAAAAAAAATGATATCACTCTTCAATATCTTTGATATTAAAAAATAAAAATTTTCTTGTATTTAACGCCGGCCAACGGTATTCTTGATTAATTAAATTATGTTATACAAAACATAAAAGTAATTTATATATAAATATTAATTTTATTTTAAAATATAAATTTTATTTATAATAAATATTTACTTTGCAAAATGCGAGTACAAAAAATAAAAATATGGAAAAATTAATCTATGCTACATGTACAAAATAAAGTGTCTTGTATAAAACGGGATTAAAAAAAAGTTGATAATATATCTTACTGTTTACTCTATCTTAAGTTTGATTGATAATGTGATAAATTATTAATTATTATATCCCATTCTCAACTAAATGAGATAGGGTATGTTTTTTTTTTCCTTATCTTATTTCATATTATAGCTAATGAATTAAACATTACCTAAATGAATGAAATTAGAATATAATGATACAAATAAATAAGAACAAAAAAAATAAGAAAATGCTAAAATATGGTAATGATGGAATATAAATGGATAAGACAATGTTACAAGATAAAAATAAATAAATTTTAAAAATAGGATGACCAAATGTGTGTTTTGAGTGGGTATGAAAAACATTAGATTTGTTTGATTAAAATAGTTTAAGAAATCTAACATTTCATCCATTTTTTATATTATTTTAAAAAATGGCATGATTAATTTCTTATAAAAAATAACACTTGTTTTTAAAATATATATGTAACTACTTAAATTAATAAATAGCATTGCCTTTGAAATTTGAATCAAGTTATGAAGGGGTATGATATAAGGGTGTAATCAAGTTAAGTAGAGTCAAGTTAATACAGAGTCAAGTTCGAGTTCGAGCAGTTAAAGCTAAACTTTAAACTTGACTCAAACTCAATAAACGTTTTGAATGTTTTAAAACTGTGATTCAAAAAATAACGTCAGCTATGAACTCAACTCATGAAACTTGAATCAATTTAAAAAATAATAAATAATTATACTAAAAATGTTTCAATTTAACTGATTAAGAAGGTGAATAAATTAAGCTTTATATCTTTTATTAACAATAATAAAATAATGAAGTTTGATTATGCAAAGACGATTAGATTTAGGTATTATGATCTTGATTCGCCAGTTTCTTGAATTTGATTCGATTAATTTGAGTCGAATTGAATATCCTCTGAATCGAGTGAATCCCGGCTGACTCGTTTAAATAAGTAATAGGATGGGCATATATGAGAATCATTGTAGAAAAATATAACATGCAAAAGTAAATACGTGATATGATCAAAATAGATACTTAACATAATACGAACCTGTCTGAAACGATAACGAAATGGATGGGGTTATGGGAGGTTATAGGCTCGATTCTATATAAGAACAGATTACCGATTGAATCGAAAGGTTGTCCCTTCATATAGAAACTTCTTTGATATTATCACAATTTCGTGTCAAAGAAGTTGATAAAATATTCACGAAAATTTTTAAAAACTATAAAATAAAAAAGAAGAAAAAAGAAAGGGGGAAGAAAAATGACGAATGGAGGTGGGCCAGGAGGGGGGAGTCCCACAACCAGCCACGCAGCTACCTCATGTCAATCAGCACTCCAAAAACATGAATTCAGAGCGCAGGGAAGAAAAGGGACCAATAATGAGATTGAAAGAGAAGATTAATGAAAGGGTGATAGAGAAAGTACAAGTGGAGGAAGCAGAGCCGGAAACTTCCACTCCTGCCTCGTCTTCTCCCTCATCTTCTCCCTGTTTAACAGTATAGCTCGTCCTCTTGTGTGCTTACTTTCCACCTTGCCGACGCTTCACTATTTCTTCATCACATAACAACTACCCACTTGTATTTCACTCTAACCGCTCTTTCCCATCTCCTCAAGATACCATTTTGTACGGAAATAACATCCAGCTACCAGCTGTTGTGTAGTGATTCAGTGGTTTATTTTAAAACTGTGGACGAATCACATGATTTTTGCATCTGGGTTGTGTCCCATGTGTGGATAGATACTCTTTTTTTTTCCTCTCTAGATTTCAGCTCTGTAACAGACGAATACTGGGAGGTTGGAGGTTTGAGAGATCTGAGGGTTTTGGTCTTCTGGTGAGAAATGGGAATTTCTGAGGAGAGGGTTGTTGCTGTGATCATGGTGGGTGGACCGACTAAAGGTATGACATTGTAAAGAAAAAGCTGAGAATTTCGGGGGTTTTGATGGAAATGATGAGACCCTTTTCTCTGTTTGTTTGAATTTGTTGATTCTTTTTTTTTAATTGATTTGGTTTGTGTGGGAATTTCGATATTTTATGTTTTTTTTAATAATCTGTTTCATTCTTGTGGGAAATGTTGTTTTTTGGGTCGAATTGTGATTTGTGAGAAACCCCTGCCTTATTTTCTTTTCACTTCTTGAATATCTTTGCAAATATGGTTTGCTTTGTGGATGGTAATGGCAGCACCCTTTAGTTAAGAATGGTGTCTTGTTGGAAAAATAATAGTTTCATTTTTGTGGGAATTTATTATATTTAGATCCAATAATGGCACCCGTTTCTTTTCCTATTTAATTTCGCTTGTGATTTTAATTTTGCAGGTACCAGATTCCGGCCATTGTCAATGAATACTCCAAAACCACTATTTCCTCTGGCAGGTCAGCCAATGGTTCATCATCCAATTTCTGCTTGTAAAAGGGTATATTCATAATCCCAATTTTGGGTTGTTTTGGTTTCTGTTGTATTGATATAAGCAATAATTTGAATCATTATTTCTGTTATAGATTCCGAACTTAGCACAGATCTATCTGGTTGGTTTCTATGAGGAGCGCGAATTCGCACTATATGTTTCCTCAATCTCCAATGAGCTTAAAGTTCCAGTCAGGTGGCTTGGTTCTCTGTGTTCTTGCCTTGTTATATGTTTTATATTTCTCAAATTTTAGTGCAGGCTTTGAATCTTTGGATCTTAGTGCTCATTCTTGTTCTTTTTGGTGCTATAGATACTTGAAGGAAGACAAACCTCATGGGTCAGCTGGTGGGCTATATAATTTCAGAGATCTGATCATGGAAGACGACCCGGTTTTCATCTTTCTCCCTTTCTTCTTAATTCTGTTGTTGATTTCAAAACATGGTCTTTTGACTTCTTTTTTTTTTTTAAATCCTTGAAGTACATTCTCTTAATATTTCTGCTGCACTAGAAAGAATATTGGTAGGCACACATAATATTCTGAATCTGGCATTTCATTTGTTTTCTTGTGTCAGTCACATATAGTCTTGCTGAACTGTGATGTCTGCTGCAGTTTCCCCCTCCCGGAAATGCTAGGTAGCAACGGGAACTCCTTTCTTCTTCTTCTTCTTTTTTTTTCAATTTATCGTATCAATCTTTATCTTTTATTGCTTCTCATGGTTTTCAATTCATAAATGAAATGCATGTCCTGTGTTTCATGGTTGTTATGTGTTAATTTATCTCGGGTCCACATGACTTAATCGCTTCCTCTTGTCATTGGTATTTGCAGAGGCACACAGAAGATATGGGGGAATGGGGACCATCCTAGTGATCAAGGTCAGTGAAGACATTCGCAAGCTGTTAGCCTAGACAAATTTCTGCATCATTGTCTTCTTCATCGCGAGGATTTAGCTGACTTTCTTTATACAGGTTTCTGCTGAGTCAGCCAACCAGTTTGGGGAATTGGTTGCTGATCCAGTCACCAATGAACTCTTGCATTACACAGAGAAACCTGAAACTTTTGTGAGTACAACATCAATTTCACTATCCTGCAGCTGATTCTCTAGCTTGGCTTTGGATGTTGATTCTGTTAGTTCCTGCTTTCTCTGGACTTAATGTTGCAAATGAAATGTGCAGGTAAGTGACCTGATAAATTGTGGTGTTTACGTATTCACACCAGATATTTTTATTGCTATACAGGGTGTTTCCACTCAACGGAAGGACCGAGGTTAGTGATTTATGTGAATAGGTTGCAAATGTCAATCCAGGCTTCTGAAGATTGACTCATTGTTTTTCACACATTCAAAATTCAAGCTTGTGTTTGTAAATACTATGCTTTTAACTCTCAACAAGAACTCACATTTCATCTATGATATTTAATGTTTTTTATGCATTACTTTCATTTCTGTGTACATTTCGCATACCTATAGTTGTCTAACCAACCACATATTTGAATATTTTGTTTCCTGGAGTTAGCTATTATTATGTAGAATTTTACTGTTTATGCATTCTTCTTTGTGTTTGTAGCTGTGGGTGTCACACCCCAAATTTTTTTTTTTCAATTATTGAACTTATATTATACACCAAGTAAGGAAACCATTGTTGTGTTTAGGTGTTATGGCATGTCATCGATAGGAATGAGAACATGTGATAAACACATATACAATCACATTCGTAAACTTATGAGAACCTTGTAAACATTATATTGCACAAGTGATACTAGTATACAACCCCAAGAGGCCTGCATCTAAGATTATCACAACCCAAGTCCCACTATAGATAGCCCATACTAACAAGGGTACAAAATGGGTGTTAATTACAGCTTTCTCTCAAATAGAAAACTATCATGCTAGGCCTGAAGCATAAATGATCAGCAAAGGCAAACAGCGTCCAATCTACAGCATGCAAAAACTATCTCAGCCACCCTTGTCACACCTCTCCTGCATCTAAAATGTTGGGAGGAATAGGGTGAGTTCACAACTCAGTAGGAAACTTTATGGTCATACTCTACATATCTAGTTAACATGAATTAAATATAAGACATGATACTTGATCAGCATGTTTAATCATTTAGTGAATATGCAATAACAATTGATATGCATGTATATTGCAAAGAGCTTCATCTCCGTTTCTTTCAAGTTTTCCCTCGTATGATAAATTGTCATATCTGTGTCATCGGAGATATTATTTATCGATGCTCCAAATAATATTTGTACATCTGCAATTACTTTTTGGGACTCATACCCAAGGGCAGCCAACCCTGTGTCTTTAGGGACTACAACCTAAGGGCAGGACCAACCCCATGTCTTTAGGGGCTACACAACCCAAGGGCAGAACCAACTCCGTGTCTTTAGGGACTACAACCCAGGGGCAGGACCAACCCCATACTACACCCATGTTAGGGTGTCTTCCTCGAGGAATTTAGGGACTTTCACCCAAAGACCTACAGTCCCACATAAACAAGTAACATGTGATGATTTGCATATCTGCAAATATTACCTAATAATTACATTTATCATTGTTTTCCATTACTGACCAATCTTGTGCCATTACATCATAGCCCATTTTCATCATATAAGTCATAAGTCTCCCGCCAAGAATTCCATCTCATTATAGTGTTCAAATCACTCACACTAGGGCAATAAGGGCAACAAAATATGGTGCATTTTCCCTAGATACATGTCAAGTATAGAGATTGCAACATATATTTCATGCAAAGCCAACATAGATAAGCACTAGAATGGTATAAAATTCCCTACCTCACTTTGTTTTAGCCCCTGAAATTCCTCTATGTAGAGATTTAGGTTCATTTACACAAAATCACATGATTAAAGTCAAAAGATATTGTGGTTACTACAACCCTAAATCATTTGGTTCTTACAACCCTAATTTCCCCATTCTTTAACTTTCATTCATGTAGACTTCCTCATAGTTAGAACTTGTTTTACCCCCTTCCAAGTGGTACAATTATTTTCCTCAATTAGCTAACTAAATAACCACTTTAATTCCTCTCAAACTTAACCCATTGACTAGTTTTAAGAACATAACCTCAATTAGTTTCCTAATCACTAAAACAGTTTCCAAACTCAACAATCCCCATAACCTACTTTGCTAATTTCTCTTCATATAACCAGCTTAAACCAAATAATCTGGAATGTATTAGTTTTATTTTATGATTAGACTTAATTAAAGACAGTTTAAACTAACTTTTTATTTCATTTAAACCAAGATTTATCATTAAATAGCATCAACTACTCATTAGGCATCAAAAACAACCAAGATCACATACCTTCTTCTTCTTCTCCAAGATCCCTTCTCCCTCTCTCTCTCTAACTTCTCTCTCTAGACTGAAAAAGGTGCAGAGAATGGGCTGAAAACCAGTCCTAACCACCCTTATGTAACCTCATTTAGCAAGCTTGAGGTGGCAACATTGAGGTGGCATGCTTGAGGGCTGCCACATATATTCTTTTCCCCCTTTTTGCAATTTGGTCCTCCTATTGTTTAGTATTTGAATTTGACAACTTGGCACATGGTTCTTGAAGTTTTCTTATTCATAAATCAGCCCATGAAGTTCAGGCTTCAACCTTGTGCTGGCCAGCTGCTCAGGCTTCAACCCCATGAAGTTCCCAAATATGTCTTCTATTTAGCATGCACCCTGAAAACAGCATTTGATGTGCTGCATATTTCTAACGAATAATATATTTTTACCTTCGGTTTTGGGATGATGCAAGGAAAAATTTAACATTTTTTTTGTTATTGACAGCTAATCTCCGACGTTTATCCAGTTTTGAAGCTCTCCATGATGGAACAAGGTACAACCTTTTCTCTTGGTTCCTAACTTCCAGTTGACATATTCTTGATTCTACAGGCTTCACAATGACAAAAGTTGCTGATTTTTCACAATCAAAGGTCTATATAGTATCTTTGCTGGTTGATGTTGGCTTGAAAATTTCACATTGATTAATTGCAAGATAAATGGCTATCACGTAAATCTTTGGTCCTGTTTGCTTAATCTGCAAATCAAAAATTAGATAAATACAACTGTTTGTCCTCTATCACTGCCTCTTCTTTCCAATAAAGCCTGATATCATTAGCATCAATCTGTCATCCATAAATGACTCAACTTGTTGACAAGGCCAATATCTGGTCAATGGATAAGAAATCTGTAACTGGGTTATTTGTTGAACACATTCCGTATTGCGTCAATGCTTTAACTACTATTCTGAGATGTTTTTTTCAATTCAATGAAGCTAGCTGAATAAGCAGGAATTGAAGCAATTGAGATGTCTAACCACAGTTGAATTACTCAAAATAGGATACTGATAGAAAAACAATTGCCCTCAAACGTTTCATTTCTATGCGAAAGCATATTGAATGTATTGTAACATAGCATTTGATCATCGAGTATGAACTTGCTAACCAGCTTTGGTCCTTGCATCGTCCGGAAATTAGTTGAATGGTATCTCTATTAATCAACTTTTGAATTAAAAAATCCATGATTCCTTTTTATTTTATTACACTGATGTGCTTTCTTTAACAGGAGTCTTCCTAAGGATTTTGTCAGATTGGATCAAGATATCCTGTCTCCTCTTGCAGGGAAGAAGCAGTTATATACATATGAGATGAATGGCTTCTGGGAACAGATCAAAACTCCAGGGTAACTAATAATTCAAACCCCTTAAGTGTATGGTGTTAATATAGTATTTTATATTCCCCTTTGGTTGGGATTATTATGTGATACCTTAGAGTTATTATCTTGCAGAATGTCTTTGAAGTGTTCTGCTTTGTATCTTTCCCGATACCGGTTCACCTCCCCCAATCTTTTGGCTAGTGGGGATGGTACAAAGAGTGCCACCATTATTGATGATGTTTTTATTCATCCATCTGCAAAAATACACCCAACTGCAAAGGTATTACTTCTGAATGCGCATCAGATGAAGCATTCAATATGCTGCATTTTCCCTTTTAGGGAGGGGTGTTTGGTCCTTTTCATGGTCATACTTGATGAACTAACTTTTCCGCTATACATTGGAACAGATTGGTCCCAATGTCTCAATTTCTGCAAATGCTCGTGTTGGAGCAGGTGCAAGGCTCATAAGTTGTATTATTCTTGATGATGTTGAAATCAAGGTATGTATGCCAGCCTCCTCTAGAAATTGAAATGCACAGATATATATATATATATATACCTAGATCTTGACATTTACGTGCCATGCCCACTGTTGTTTCTCAGGAAAATGCTGTTGTTATTCATGCAATTGTTGGATGGAAATCTTCTATAGGGAAATGGTCCCGTGTTCAGGCAAGTCCAATCACTTGATGTTCATCCCTCAGACAGGAAAGTCCCATTTCAGTTCCTTATGGTTTGTAACTATTGCTTATGTTTTTTTGATATATTTGATTTCAGGCTGGAGGAGATTACAATGCGAAGCTCGGGGTTACAATCCTTGGTACCAACCAACCCATATTAACACCTTATGTTTTCCATTTCCTTATTTGGAAATTCCTGGGTAGATAGAACAACATCTGAGTTTTTGGTGTTTCTGAATCTTTAGGCGAAGCTGTTGGAGTGGAAGATGAAGTTGTGGTGGTTAACTGCATTGTCCTCCCCAACAAGACTCTCAATGTTAGTGTTCAAGAGGAAATAATTCTATAATTTATCATGGCGGCCTCCATTCACTTTCGTTCATGAAGAAATAATTCTACAGTTGATTCGCTTTCTTTCATGAGGAAATAATTCTTCAGTAGACGCAACTCTCTCTCTCTCTCTCTCTCTCTCTCTCTCTCTCTCTATTTGTAATATAACTTTACTAAATTTAAAATAAACGAATTCAATTTCTTCCATTTTGTCATATGCAGTGTTTGAAATGTTGCGATATATGGTCGAAATTTCGGGTGTCAGGCCATCCTGACACAATATCGATCCACAATAGTCGGTTGGAGGAGAAATCGGAAAAAATCGGACAAAATTGCCGATATATCGATAGGGAAGCGAAATATCACCGATTATTTTGACGGGAACCAGCGCGTGGAACATGTGTGTTGTTGATTTTTTTAGCATTTTTACCGATATATCGGTAATTATCAGTGACATCGATAAAAATCGGCATTATATCATCGATATATCAAGAATATATCGATGATGATCCAACGGTTGAGATTATGAGGACACGTGAAGGTTGAGATTTTGTCTGGTTTTTTTAAAACCTCCAACGACTACCTGTGGATTTGACGGTCAGAATTGAATCCGTGTTGACCTGTGGATTTGACGGTCAAAATTGAATCCTTGTTGATCCAACAACCAGGATTCAATCACAGCAATTCCTTTGGGTTTCAAACGGCGCTATATTTTTATCCGTGATTGGATTTTGAACTCTTGATTTTGATCTAACGGATAGGAAATGATTTAATTCTTCAGAGAAGCGAGATCCTAACGATCAAATATGATCAAAAATCAAATCCAATGGCTAGGATTCATTTTTAAAAGGTTGTTGACCAAAAAACGACTAATTTGACTCCAAAAATTCTATAAGTAGCCTTAAAATTACTAGTTTTTCATATCAAATTCATCCATTTTTGTTGATATCTCTCAAACAATTTTTTATTTGTGCAAGTCTTGGATAATAGTTTTTTGGTCAATTCTTGGTGTTCAATTCTTTCATTCAATACATCATTTGTGTAATTTAAGGTATGTTTCTATGTTAATTTGTGAGGCGGAAAATTGGATTTTTACGAAAAACAATCGTAATTCGATTAAAAAAAAAAATTCCGATTTTCATCTCGGATGTGGCCAGTTTGTGATTGGAATCGTCTGTGAAATCTAAGTAGCGTCAATTTCGGTCAATTGCAGAGCCGTCGGAATTTGCACGTTTTTCGAGGCAGCCGGCGTAGTGGGGACAACGGCGCATTTTGAGTGGCTCACAGTGTGCCACGTGTCAGGTGTTGAATCAGTTAACTTGAGCTCAAGTGTGGGTCCCACATGGACATGTGGCAACACATGATTGGAGGAAATCAGAGGTAGATGGATAAGATGATAGAGATTGTCAAGGCCGCTTAGAGTGGACTGATGGCCAGTGAAGTCTCGCCCAGACACATATTCTCCCCATGGAGTTAGGAGAGAGGGGAAGGAAAAAGGAGCTTGGGGATTTGAAAGAAGAGGTTTTAGAGAGAGGGCTCCACGCTTCTCTCTAAATTTCAGGCGGTCGGTGGCGGGTTTCAAGCGGAGGCAGAGGAAAGTTCGTCACTCACGTGAGGTTCGCTGGGATCGGAGTTGGGGTGTTTCGACAAGCGGCCCAGAGGTAGGTCTTCTCCTACTTTGGTTACTTTACATCCCCAGGGTTGTGTGGTGGTTGTTTTGCCCAAGAAATGTTTGGTTGTATTTTGAGCAGCGAAGAACAACATTGGGGCAACACACATTAGCCGGACTTTAGAAGTGATTTTTGGGAAGGAAAGAAAGGGAATTTGGTAGTGAGCCCCTCAGGTAAATTGTAGCCACATCAGTGAACTTAATGTTAGGCTTTTGAATTTCTCAAATCGGACCTCTGTAACCCAAGTTATGGTCATTTTAGTCTGAATAGTCTAGTGGAAGGTTGTCAGAAATGGGTTCGCCATTTGGGTTCGCCATTTGGAGTGCCTTTCATTTGAATTACACCGGATGGAGTTCGAATCCGGGTGGATCTGTGTGATGCCAAGCTTGGGAAAGTCGTAGCACTGCCGTCCGAACTTCAGGTCGACTGTTCTTGGACTCTATGGAAAGCCCATTGAGTCAACTTTCGAGCCGGATGCCTTTGGAGGGCAGTGGGTTTCTGAGCCGTCAGTGGCCGTCGGGCAAAGTAAAATAGCTGCCGGGTGAAACGGTTTAGTCATGTGTGACCTCCAACTTCGGAAGGTCATAACTTTCTCGTCCGAACTCCGATTCGGGTGTTCTTGGACTCTATGGAAATCCCATTGAGTCAACTTTCCAGATGAATGCCTTTGGAGGGTAGTGGGTTTCTGAGCCGGCCGGAAATGGCTGTCCGGGCAAGTTAGGTGAAATTGCGGGTGGGGCAGGTTTAGTCATGTGTGATATCGACTTCGGAAGGTCATAACTTTCGTCCGAACTATGATTCGGGTTCTTGGACTCTATAAATCCCATTGAGTCAACTTTCCATCCGGATGCCTTTGGAGGGCAGTGGGTTCGAGGCCAGCGGAGAAATGGCCGTCGGGCCGTAAAGATTAGGTTGCGGGTGAGGCGGTTTGATCATGTGACCTCGACTTGGAAGGTCATGGCTCGTCGAGACTCAAATTCGGGTGTTCTTGGACTCTATGGAAAGCCCATTGAGTCAAATTTCCAGCCGAATTCCTTTGGAGGGCAGTGGGTTTCTGAGCCGGCCGGAAATGGCCGTCCGGGCAAGTAAAGATCATTTGCGGGTGAGATAGTTTTAGTCATGTGTGACCTCGACCCCGGAAGGTCATAACTTTCTCGTCCAAACTCCGATTCGGGTGTTCTTGGACTCTATGGAAGCCCATTGAGTCAAATTTCCATCCGGATGCCTTTGGAGGGCAGTGGGTTTCTTAGACGGCCGGAAATGGCCGCCCGGGCAAAAATAAGGTAAGTGCTGGGTGAGGCGATTTAGTGTGTGACCTCCGACTTGAGAAGGTCACTTGCTTTCTGCGTCGAACTCCGATTTGGGTGTTCTTAGACTCTATGAAGCCCCATTCAGTCAAGAATCAATTCCTTATGCCTGAGGTGGATGGTGGGTGTCAGACCGAGGTGTTGGCCAGGCTTCGGCTGGTCATTTCGGCTTCGGCCCGATTCTGAGTCGGCTCGATACGAGTGTGACTCACATTATGACCTCCAGCGGAGGGTCATAACTTCTTCGTACGAACTTCGTTCTGGTGTTCTTAGACTCTATGGAAAGCCCATTGAGTCAAGATTCCAGACCATGTTCTGTGGGGACGGTGGGTGATCTAGCGTTACGAATTCTATGTTTTGTACGAGTTCGGTTGCTTAGTTGTGTCGATGTGTATCGTAGGGATATAACATGACCATTGCATGACATGTTGTGAGATCACTGTATTAGGTATGGTAGGGCTGCTGTCTATGGGAGGCCATGAGAGAGGCCATATGGTTTAGTTCAAACTGGGGCCCGAAGGATGGGATTTCTATAGCAGGTTTCACCTGATCAGGCGTGGTGGGTTGGGGGTTTGAGCTGAAGCTAGAGTTTCTAGGTTTTATGGTTGTTTGATGTCGTATGGATGATTGGAACCAAAGCTGGACATGATTGTGAAGGGGCAGTGAGGTACCGGTTGGATAAGAGTCGAAGATGGTGACTTTATTGTGTGTGTGGCTTGTTCCGATAACGCCCAGAAATTGTGTGTTGTTGGTGTGATCACGTTTGGCGGTTCAGAGATGGTATTGGTTTGTGTATTAGCCCGTGATATGAGCTAATTTATATTCTTTATATGTTAATGAATAACGTGTTGATTGTGTATAAGTTTCAGTTGATATATGCATGCATAATATATTAACATAGTTATGGTGAAATGGCATGTGCATTTTACGTATGCAGGAACCTAGAGTAATGGAGTGTGAGTCACGTGACTGAGTTTAGCGAACACGGTTCGAAAGGAATTTCACATGATGAATTTAGGAGAATGGGGTTGGGAGGCGATCCAGCAGATCATTTCGAATGAGGACCATAAGCGTTCGGAAGGTTCTCGACACATTCGCCTCGGAGGGTAGTCCACGTATTTTCTGAGCATTCGGTGGTGTATTTTCAAGAGCAATGAGTTTTGTTTTGAAAATGATTATTTTCTCATACATGGCTTAGGCAAATTGTGAGGGGAGTCGGTGAGAACTTTGAGACATAGGAATGGGTGGGTCACTTTCTCATCCATGACATATAGACATTTTGGTAGGAACTTGCATGTTTTACTTAAATGTGTGGTCACGTTTCATTCACGTATGCGCTTAGGTGGGGAGTAGCCGCGTAGGAGATTATGTCGCTGTGGGCTTTGCTCACCCTAGTGTTAGGACCCCCTTTCAGGTACACAAGAAGACGGCGCTCCTTTGAGACCGTGAGGACGAAGAAGGCCGGGTTGTGGCCTTAAGAATTATTTTTGTAAAATATAATTTGGCATATAAAGTGTAAAAGAGTTGTACATCAAACTCTTGTAAAATATTATTACAAATTGGTTATTTGTAAGAAAATTATACAGCAATGGGTCTCCATATACGAGACAAATGAGTGTGATACTCCAGAACATGATGTACATGTATCACGGAGTTGACCCAGTCAACGGGACCCAGGATAAGGCGTCACGCAATTAATTTTTTTATATTTGTGCAATTTAGTATTGAATTAATTTAAGTTTATATTTTAGATTAGATTTAATTTAAGTTTATATTTAGATTAAAATTATGAATATGAAGCTATGAACAAATTTTATGTATATTTATTTTTTTAATTAATGTAAAGCAATTTTACTAGTGAGAACCAGAAAAATCCAATTTTTCGAATAAAGGGGTAAAAACGGTAATTTCGTCAGCTCCAGAAATTTTCTAGATCTCAGACGTAAACGGACTTCACCGTTGGAATCGGTCTCGCGAAATCTAGCTACCATGTCAATTTCGTTTGAATTAAAGGCAGTCGGGTTACACGTATTCGAGTGATTGGACAAATGAGTAAATGACAAGTGGCATGAATCCCACACCACATGGATACATGTAGGTAGGCTCCGTGTCTAGAAAGTGAGTCTGCATGAGGGTAAATGTTAGTGGATGCTAGGTGTCTTGGACAGACTTGCATGAAGAATTTAGTGGGAGAAGAAAAGTGGGTTGGAGACAAAGTGGAAAGTGAGGTATTAGAGACTTAAGATAAACATGCTCGCTAACTAGACCAAAAAGGGATCCGGTGGAAAAAGAAAAGAGGAAGAAAAAGAGAGAGTTTTAGAGAGAGAGACTCCACCTTCTCTCTAAATTTCCTGCCAGAATGTCGGATAGGCGGTTTCGGGCGGGATGAAGGGAAGAGTTCGTCGCCATGACCGAGGGGCTTATAGAGGCCGGATTGAGGAGTTTCGAAAAACTCAAGATGTAGGTCTTCTCCTACTTTGGTTACTTTATACCCTAAGGGGTGTGTGGTGGTTGTTTTGCCCTAAGGGGAATGTTTGATTGTATTTTGAACCATGAGAAAGTACATACATTGGGGTAGGACTTCTGGACTTTAGGGCAGTTTTTGGGTAGGAAAGAAGGGAATTGGTAGTGAGTCAGCCGATAAATGGTAGCCACGTCAATGAACTTGATGTTAGACTTTGAATTTCAATTCGGACCCATGTAGCCAAGTTATAGTCCATTTGTCGAGCAGTCTAGTAGAGAGAATTTGTTCGGTGGGTTCAATAAATTTGGTGCACCTGGTAGATCTTACTTGGTGGAGTGCCTCCCATTGAGTCCTGGTGGGTTCCCGGTGGAGTTCGAATCCGGCTAGGATCTGCGTGACCTCAACGAGGTCATAGCGCCGTCAGAACTCAGATTCGGGTGTTCTTGGGCTCCATGGAAGCCCATTGTCAACTTTCAGTGGAGACCTTTGGGCGGTGGGTGTACGAGCTGGCGGAAAGTGGCCGTTCGGGAAAGTAAGGTAGGCTGCCCGGGTGAGACAGCTTAGTCATGTGTGACCTCCAACTTCGGAAGGTCATAACTTTCTCGTCCGAATTCCGATTCGGGTGTTCTTGGACTCTATGGAAATCCCATTGAGTCAACTTTCCAGACGGACCACTTTGGAGGGCAGTGGGTGTCTGAGCCGGCCGGAAATGGCCGTCCGGCAATGGGTAGGCTGCCGGGTGGGCGGCAGTCATGTGACCTCCAACTTCGGAAGGTCATAACTTTCTCGTCCGAATTCTGATTCGGGTGTTCTTGGACTCTATGAAAAGCCCATTGAGTCAAATTTCCAGCCGAACCACTTTGGAGGGCAGTGGGTGTATGATCCAGCCCGAATAAGCCGTCCAGGGCAAATGGGTAGGCTGCCGGGTGAAAGCGGCTTAGTCGTGTGACCTCTGACTTGAAGGTCATAACTTTCTTGTCCGAATTCCAATTCAGGTGTTCTTGGACTCTATAGAAAGCCCATTGAGTCAACTTTCCAACCATGTTCCGATTGGGACATTGGCGTCAGGGCGGGTTAGTGCTGACGGTTAGTTGTGTGTTGTTATGGCTTGAGTTGAACATCACGGTGTGGAATATGACATGTTGATATGTGTTGTATGACATTTTAACGGATATGTAAGCTTAAATATGAGCATGGATAAATATGCATGAGTATGTGTGCATGGATGATTATATATGCAATTAGCATAATAGCACGTACACACGTGCCGCGAAGACATCGCATGACATGGGTGTGAGTGCATGGTGCGGTCGACGCACTTAGGGTTAGGTGTTCTGTGGGGTGTCATGGGTACATGGTTATGGGTCGTGTATGGTGTTGATTGGTGGACTCGGGTAATGGGATAAAGTCAAATGGAGTTACACGGTTTTTGAAGCAAAATGAAAATAAATATAAAGTGTGTTGGGCATATCAAGATGGGGTAGATCCCCCCCAGGTAGAAAAGACCAGTATTATTCCGCGGTTAGACATGGATCAGGCGGTGTAAGTTCGGTAGAAAATGTTGGAACGGCGCGCGGCGTCCGGCGGTGAAAACCCGAAAAATCCGTGGCCCACAAATACATAAACACCGCAATTTGATCAAATCAAATGAACATTGGAGGTTTTCGATGGGTTACAAATTTTAAAAGAAAACAAAAATTTTGTTTGGAAAAAGGTCATTGGTGAATAAAATGGCGGTTTAGTGGCTTCCGCATGGCTTTGGTAGGTGTGAAATTCGATGGTGACTCGGGATATGGGCATGAGGACATTCATGCATTGACATTCATGTAGGTATCTTACTTGAATGTGTTTTTAATCTGTCGTGCGTAATGTAGCTTAGGTGGTGATATGCCTTGAAGATTATAAGCTAACGGGCTTCTTCCGTCGTCAGTGGGACCACAGCTGAGTGCAAAGAGACGGCGCTCGCCGAGACCGTGAGTATGAAGAAAGTAGGGTTGTGGCCTTGAAACATTTGTAAAATATATTATAACAATATAGCTTCATGTATGTAAAGAGTGTACATTAAACTCTTGTATAAAAAAAAAAAAAAATTTGACCCCGAAATTTGGCGTCGCATTTTCTTTAACTATGATAATTAATATAACTTTTATATTTATATTATTGAGATATGGAATATGAAATATAAGAAAATTTGTTAATTAATATGAAATATAAACATATATTATGTAAATTTAGATATTTAATGTAATTTTAGATTTAGATTATGATTATGAATATGAAATATAATAAATTTGTTAATTAATGTACAAAATATAAACATATATTATGTATATTTAGATATTTAATATATCTTTAGATTTAGATTATGAGGATGAATATGAAATATAATAAACTGTAACTTAATGCAAAAACACATTTTCTTTAAGTTATGATAATTAATGTAACTTTATATTTAGATTGAGATTATGAATATGAAATATAACAATTTGTTAATTAATATATGAAATATGAACATATATTGTATATTTAGATATTTAATATAAATTTAGATTTAGATTATGATTATGAATATGAAATATAATAAATTGTTAATTAATATAAAAACATATTTTCTTTAACTATGATAATTAATGTAACTTTATATTTAGTTAGATTATAAATATGAAATATAAAAATTTGTTAATTAATTTATGAAATATGAACTTATATATTATGTATATTTAGATATTTAATATAACTAGAACAAGGATTATGATTATGATTGAAATATAATAAATTGTTAATTAATGTAAAAACATTTCTTTAACTAATGATAATTAATATAACTTTATATTTAGATTGAGATTATGAAATATAAAATTTGTTAGTAATGTATGAAATATAAACAAATATGTTATATATTTAGAATATTTAATATAACTTTAGATTTAGATTATGATTATAAATATGAAATATAATAAATTGTTAATTAATGTAAAAACACATTTTCTTTAACTTATGATAATTAATATAACTTTATATTTAGATTGAGATTATGAATATGAAATATAAAAATTTGTTAATTAATGTAAGAAATATGAAATATATATATATATATATATATATATATATATATATATATATATATATATGTATATTTAGATTATGATTATGAATATGAAATATAATAATTGTTAATCAATGTAAAAACACATTATTTAACTTGTAGTAATTAATATAACTATATATTTAGATTTGATTACAATTATTAAAGTTTATAGGATAGATAGTGGAAGTGGAAGCATTGTTGAAGGTCATGATCTTGCTTGGAAATATTGTACATCTATTGAAGGGAACGGAAATGACACAGTATGCAATTTTTGTGGCATGGTAATTAAAAGTGGTGGAATTACTCGGTTTAAATTTCACTTATCACATTCTTCCCCACTCCAAATAATAGCAAAATTGTCTAATGTGTCTCAGAAGTGAAAAAAAAAAATGAGACAACTTTTGGTTGAAAGGAATAAAGCCAAAGCGAAGAAAACTACAAATATTGAAAAAATTCAAGCTGAACTGCGAGACACAATGGGTGGTAGTCATGGACATCTTGTTGATGATGATGATGATAAGGAGGAGGAGGAGGAGGATGATGTCTATGTATCAGGCTGACACTTGAGACCCACTGGCTGAGTGAAGTGGCTATCAAACGGCGTATCGTGCGTCAGTAGTGAATGGAGTCGACAACGAGAAAAGGGTTTATAGGAGGTAAAGAAAAATTTGTAAATCTTTTAACTTAAATTCATTATTATAGTATAAACAGATTTACAAAAATTTCTAATATATATAATTGCAATAGGTGAGCCTTCACAATCACATCCAACTAATCCAATAAGGCGCATGCAAAGATCTCAAAGTGTGAGACAATCCGATCCATCACCAACTCTTGCTCCATCATTATACAAATCTTCGGCAACAAGACAAAAGAATATTAAAAATATTTTTAAAGGAGATGCAATCAAAGAAACGATAACCTGATTAATCAGTAAATTCTTCATATATAAGAGTGTTGCGCCTCACAAAGCAAACTCTCACCATGAAACATGATTTGGTGCATATGGTGGTATGAAAATCGGTTTCGATTTCTAATAACATTATTATCTTACATTATAGTTGCAAACCATGTAATTGTTTACTTTAACTTATAAGCATGGGAATAGAGCCAACATCTCCATATGAAATCAAAAACAAAGATTTGGATATGAAGTATAAAGACATAGAAGATTATGTGAATCTCCAAATGGGGAAATGGAACACCTATAGGTGCACAATTATGTGTGATGGATGGACCGCTCCCACAAAATTAAACATAATTAATTTCATGGTATATTGTAGAGGAAGTACAATTTTTCTTAAGTATGTTGATGTATCAAAGAATATCAACTACAACAAATACATTTATGGTTTGTTGAAGGACGTGATAAAAAGGAGTTGGTAGACGAATGTTGTGAAATTGTTCTGGACAATGGATCGGCATTTGTGAAAATTTAAGGAAATTGTTAATGAAGAAGTACAATTTATATTGGATTTCATGTCACGACACATTGCATAAATATATGTTTGAAGATATTGGTAAAAGAGAAAGTGTTTTGGACTTGATTACCAATGCACAAAAGATCACCAACTTCATCTACAATCATGGTTGGTTGCTTGCAAAAATGAGAAAGGTTTGTGGTGGAGATATTGTCTATCCAGAGGCAATAAGATTTGCGACAAATTACATCGCCCTAAAAAGTCTTCTAAAAAAGATGACTGATTTGAAGATCTTTATTAGTGATGAATGGGTTTCTCACAAGCTTAGTCGAACGACCGTTGGACGTGAGGTTGAAGGACTCATGTTTAATCATCCATATTGAGAGAAGGTCTCAACCTAATTAATCGATCTATGAGGCACTATATCTGAGTTCTTAATTGTTGATTCCAAAATCGTCCCAACAAACCCATTTGTGTATGAGTTGATTCGAGTAATGAAGCAAAATTTACGCTTCGGAAATTTAAGGTGGGTTAAAAAATCATCGCAGATCGTTGGGATAAAATTCTCAAGCGTCGGCACCCATTGACAATTAATGCTTGATATCATAATCACTTTTAATGCATATTATTTTCCTTTTATCACATATTAATTTTAAATCACTTTTGTAGCATATTATCTTAATCCAAGATTTCAATATAGACATAGAATTAGTAGTGACCCTAAGCTACTCCAAGTTGTTCTTGAAGTATTTGGAAAATTATCTTCTACTACTGTAGGCCTTGGTAATATTGGAAATGAGGTACATCAATAGGCTATATTTCTAATTAATTGATTCAATTTATTTGGTTACACTTACACATATATTGATTTCACAAGTTCATTTTGAATTCCTGACATAATGTTTCAAGATGTCAAAGGATTCGGTGATCGGCAACCTTGATAACATCGAAATTTAATGGTTCCTGGTGAGTGTTATTTTTCATTAAAAGTTTAAAAGTAAAGTCCATTATCATATTATTATTATTGTAGCTGAATGGTTGTTTATCTATGGAAACCACACTTCCACATTGATGAATTTTCTGCATAAGGTTTCCCGACTGCATTATCTTGACATGTGAGAGAAATTTAGGCACATTGCTTTGAGCCATCTGAGAACAAAGGAAATCGGCTACAAGCTTGCCCTCGGCTCCAACAATTAGTTTTTTGTTACTACAACATGAAACTAAAGACACGAGATATGAAAGCAAAGACCAATAAAGTTGCTGAAAATGATTACCTTGATTTACTCGACATTTCAGCCAAGTTTGGTGAAGAAAAGAATAATCAGTTATTCCAATTGGTTAGACCTCTCCATTTAGATGATGAAAATGGAAATCTTGATCCAAGAATTGCTGCACATATTCGAGAAGTAGGTGTTGATGTTGAATGGGTTTTATCTGAAGAAGTTCATAGTGAAAGTTTCAGTCAAGACACTAAAGGTTCGTTTCAGCCCGTTGTCACTTCTTGACCCTCTTTTGATTCAAGTGTTGAACATAGTAGTAGACTGGTTTCTTTGGTACTTCTACTACGAGGCTATGATATTTCGAAGGGGGTAATGATGGTAGTGATATTGGAAATGATGGTGGGGATAATTCAGATCAACAACAAAGTGAATATCCCTTGAGTCCATTCACTGGTGAAGATGATTTCACAAATGCTATACAAGATGAAGACCACGGGTCTAGCTCTAGGTATTGGAGCCATTAGAAAGCCATATAGAGGTCGACAAAGAAGGATGACACAACACAATGAGGATTCGTTTTTGACTAGTTTTGAGTCCATGAGCATTGGCACTCAATACAGTGATTCATCTAATGACGTCAGCGTTTTCCTCCTTCTGCGATGAGTTATGATCCCCGGCGCCTTCCACATCGCTAGGCTCAGTTGGTGAATGTGGAATGATTAGCTATCTTGTGATCCCTTGAATGACATTGGTCAAAAGTATCGAATGCGACGAGATTTGAAACGAGCATGTGGGTGAACCTAAATTTCCTATCCATGGAGAGGTTGTGGGTACAAGTCAAGACATTTATGCATGACATGTTCGATCCTATAATCAATATTATCGGAACACTATGTCTTGGTATGAGTATTGTCTTCACCAAGATGGGATCCCTTCGTCAAATGTTGCAATGTAGTCACATCAATCTTCATTTTGGTTTTGAAAGACCCTTGCAATGTAATATCAATGTGTATATTTGATTATTAATGTCATTTTTACACTTTTACAAAGTATTTCCATAAATTTCAAAGTATTTTTGTTAATTTCTAATATATTGATATTCATATAAAAATGTCAACCTATATATCTCCGCTATATCCGTAAAATCCAAGTACCGATATATCCATTAAAACCGATATTTTTAATCTTGGTCATATGGCATTGTTGATGTGGATGAATCTATTCTACCAGACAATATGGAAATATGAACTCTTTTAGTTAATTTATGTGAAGAATTTATGGGCCTATTTGGTTTAGTTAATTTATTTGATAATTTATGGGCATTGTTCTTGTTATCTAAATTTAATGTTTTTTGTGTTCTTTACAGTTTTAAAAGCAAAAAGAAACTATAAACCAAATGTTATTTTCTATATTTTCCTTATTCTTCCTATTTTCAAAACAAAAAACAGTTTTCAAAACTGTAAACAAACAGACCCTAAGTTCCTCTCGCTCCAGAAATAATTTAATCTACAGCATATTAGAAGGCATTTTATTGGATCCCATGTTTCTTTTTTCCCATCATATCTGAAAAAAGGGAGCATTGCTGCAGTGTAAAATACTCGCAGGACTCAACAATAAGGCTTCTCATCTATACAAACCTTATCCACATCAGGTACAGAACTTCCGACCCCTCCTCTCCAACAAGCTTTCTTTGTAATATAAAATGGCAGAAGCTCTTGCAACTGCAAATCAGAAAAGCTATGAAGAGACTCCCACTAAAAACAATTACCAAAATCATAAGTATAGCTTTACCAGAATTGGAGGTTTCACCTTCACCTAATTTTTTTCCGTGGTTATCTTAAAAGATAAATTCAACATTAATCCACGACCCAAGTTATTCAAGGGATAAATTAAAGATTGCCGTTTATGCAGTCTGATTCCAAAGACACGGAACATATCTCAAATCATGTATTAAAATTGCTTTAGAAGAAGAAAAAATGAAAAATAATAATAATTTAGTTGAACTCGTAAGGATGTCCTCGAGTATAAGAAAGCTTAATAAAAATGATGACTAATGCATGATGGGGTCCTAAACCCCTCCTCACCACAAGTAAATCAACCTCAACTTTTTCATGTCCCATAAGGGGAAAAGAATTACATATTTATAAGACACCTATTGGGACTTTGATCATCAAATCCCCTAAACGTTAAATTGTAGGAGTCTTGATCGTCAAATTCCATGAACATCAGCAGTGTAATGTGAAGTTGCAAAAAGAGCATTCCGACAGCGGTGAGTCGGCCATCTCTCCGATAATTAAGTCAGCAAAAAGTGCGGAGAGGGGGAAGAGAATAGGAGTAGTTAGAATTGCTTACCTTTGATGAGGATCTTGGGCTTATAAGGGTTGAGTTCACGAAATCCCACCGTCCATACCAGGTAGGATTTTATCTCCTCTAGTTGAAATCTTACTTTCCTTATCGACAAGCTAGTTTCTTGTGTGGGCATTATTTTTCCCTTTTCCAAGATTATCTTTCTAAGGAGTGAGGGATTCGGAAGCTGAAAAATTCGCCGATAATATCGCTTTTACGGATTTTCCTCTGAGTCTTTGTGAAACACTTCGCTTCCCATATGGGGTGCAGAATGGCCAGGCGGTGGAGCGGGCCACCTCGAGCAAGCCTTGGGAAGAGTTTGTGCCTTCTGGCGGCTTCTATAAGATTCTCCGTCGATATCCACTGGTCTTGGTGGGACAGATAGAGATCGAGTGGTTTCACAACACAAGCTCGACGGGCAGATCTATCAGTACTTGATCTAGAGATCATGGTACTCACAACACCCAGCTCACCATTCCTAACAAACTCATTCTAGAAAACCCCATGAAAAGACCCTATTGACCCTTTTCAGGATCAGAAGCTATACAAAGCAATTATCCCTAACAAAGGCATCAAAAATATCATAGCCACAATCTCAATTACCACTAATATCACCGAGATGCTATTTCCCTTCTTCCTCCTTTCGCATGGTTATTGGATTAGGGCTATCATTACAGCCGCCCAGCACAAACCTTGTCCTCGAGGTTAAAATGAGGAAACTGCGTTCGTATTGCAGCAGAGGACTCCCAAGAATCTTCATAAGCTGGAAGGTCATACCAATGAATGAGAACCTCAGGATCAATTGTACCTCAAATGGGAGAGGGGAGAGCAACAAGAACAGTAATTGGTTGTACAAGTTGCTCCATATCAATTGTTAATGAGGAAGGAATTGATAGTGAAATTGGTTGAGACCCTGTTGCCTTTTTGAGGAGTAAGACGTGGAAAACAGGATGAACGCAAGTCGTAGTTGGTAATTCCAGTTTATATGCAACCAGGTCCAATTTTGTCAAGTATTTTGAAGGGACCATAGAAGGGGCAAGTTTTTCATTCACTCTACCCAGACTGCAAGGAGGGGTGTGATGGGCGAGTTTGGCGTAATTGATTCCCCTAACAATCTGATAGATGTCTCGATGCTTAGAGTTAGCGGCGCTTTCATTTCACGGTGGGCGCGTCTGAAGTGGCGGCCCAGGCTCATCTAGGACATCATCCCGTTTAGTAGAGGATTGACCTCATGGTTAGCATTGGGCACTCGTAGCAGTTAAGGTGGCGGGTCGCAACCATACACCACCTTAAATGGAGTTACACATGTGGTCGTGTGGAAGGAAGTGTTGTGGTTATACTTAGCCCAAGCCAACCGTTCGGACTAGTGGGAGGAGGGTTTATCTACTGAGAAACAACGGAGATAAGTCTCTACACAACGATTGACCACTTCAGTCTGGCCATCCGTTTGAGGATGATAAAGCGGGTAACCGCGTCGCGGTCGGATCAAGTAATCTAAATATCTCATACAAAAAAAAATCTGAAAGTATGCATTCCTATCAACATGATCTTGAGAGGCACCCTTGAAGTACCTTGATTTCAAAGACAAACACTTGAGCAGTTAAGGGAGGCGAAGGGTGGGAAGAGATAAAAAATGGCAAAATTTGGATAATCTGTCTACCACAACTAGAATAGTGTCGCACCCCTTTGATTTTGGAAGCCCCTAAATAAAGTCCATTGACACATCATCCCAAATATGGCAAGGAACTAGTAACGACTACATGAGTCCGGCGGGGGTAGTGGAATCATATTTTTGACGCTGGCATATATCACAAATGGATACAAAATCTTGAACAGTTCGCTTGATACCTCTCTAATAAAATTTCGAAGATAATCGATGATAAGTGCGCCTGACCCCGCTATGCCCCCTATTGGACTACAATGAAATTCTCGGAGGAGATGGGGAATAAGGGGAGAGGCTGCTAGTAACACTACCCGACCTTTATAACACAACATGTTACCGACCTTAGTAAAGTGAGGATAAGTGGCCTGGTCCAAGGAGATTACTGCTAGGATGTTTGCCAAGAAGGGGTCCCGTGTGTGACCTGATCATCCAACTCCCTGAAATCTAGAACAAATGGTACATATAGAGTAGCTAGTGTCATTCTGCAAGGAGTCGAGAGAGGGCATATGCGACAATATTGTCCTTATCGAGCTTGTACTGGATGGTAAAGTCGTAGCCAAGGAGTTTGAGCAGCCACTTATAGTGTTCACCCTCTACCACCCCCTGCTTCATAAGGTACTTAAGGCTCTGCCGGTTAGTACGAATGATAAATTGGCGCCCTAAGAGATAAGGTCACCACTTCCTGATTGTTAATACGATTGCCATAAACTCCCTTTCATATACTGATTTAGCATGAGCCTGTGGACTAAGCTTGTGGCTGAAATAGGCTAAGGGTTTCTCATCCTACATTAAGACTGCCCCCAACCCAATACCTGAAGCATCGGTCTCAATGACAAATGCCTTAGAGAAGTCTGGCAATGCCAATATGGGCAAGGAGATCATGGCCTCTTTTAGCTATTGGAAAGGTTGTGTAGCCACTTCATTATAGACAAAATCATCTTTCTTAAGCTGCTGAGTCAAAGGCCAAGCTATTCGGCCATAATTGGCGATGAAGCGACGGTAATACCTTGTGAGGCCCAAAAAACCTCGTAAAGCTTTGAGGGTTTTAAGTAAGGGCCAATCGAGCATGGCCTGCACCTTGCTTGGGTCTGTAGAAACACCATCCTCACTAATAATATGGCCCAAAATATTCAATCCTGGACTGGGCGAATATGCATTTCTTGGCGTTGACGAATAATTGGTGCTCTCTCAGAATTTGGAACACTTCTTACAGAGGAAAAAGGTGAGTTGTTTCAGACGTACTATATATCAAAACATCATCAAAGAAAACCAAGAAAAAGTGGCGAAGATGATCCTTGAAAATGTCATTCATGAGGGACTAGAAAGTTACGAGAGCATTGGTCAGGCCAAAGGACATGACTAGAAACTCATAGTTCCCATCATGCATTCTAAACGCTGTTTTCGGAATATCTTCAGAAGCTACCCGAATATGGTGATACCCCTACTTCAAATCAATTTTACTAAAATTTTTAGCCCCATGTAATTCATCTAACAATTCTTTGATGACGAGAATTGGAAACTTATCAGCCATTATAGCTTTGTTGAGTGCAAGATAGTCGTCACAGAATCTCCAGCTCCCATATTTCTTTCGGACAAAGACTACCGGACTAGAATAAGGGTTGGTGCTAGGCTAAATAATCCCTGCTTGTAACATCACTAGGTGCTCGATCTCCTTCTTTTGAATTTGGGGATATTTGTAGGGTCAGACCGATATGGGGGATGCTCCCGGGTGTAGAAGGATGGAATGGTCCTTAGTGCAAGGTGGAGGAAAACCCGTCGGTGTTTCAAAAATGTCTTGAAAGTCCTGCAGGAGTTGGATGACTATCGGGGAAAGAGGATAGGTGGGGACCAAATCTGGTTCAAGCTTTGGGCTCACGGAATGGTTGATTGTAGTTCTATCAAAACACCTTAGCATTCCCATTTCAGTGTGCAGACCAAGCTATGAAAAGATGCCCATGATTTGAATAGGGTTGGGTTATACTTTCCCAAAATTAGACCACTGTCGTTTGTGAAATTACATAGTATAAGAAAAGTAAAATTGGTATTTTTCGGAAATTGAAGTACTAAGGGTAAATTGATATTTTTTTAATTAAGGACACAAGTGACATAAGATGAAAAGATTATATGATAAAGTGGAAATATGATAAGTTAGATTTGTGAATAGATTGATCAAAGGGAAGGACCAAATGGAAAAAAAATGGAAAATTAGGCTAAAATGAGTTCAAGACCAAACAAGGCCTTGAGTATCATTTTTTGGCACAGAAGGTTAGGAGCTTTACAATGGAGAAAGAGAGAAAGAAGAAGGGGAAGAAGGAGGAGAGAGAAAGAAAGAAGATCGGGTTTGGAATATCTTTTTTAGTTTGGAACTCATGTTTGGAATGTTTAGAACTTTCCTATTTGTTAGTATGGAACCTATGTATGGATTTGTTAGTTAGGAAACCCTCCTATCTCTCTCTTTGCCTATGTTTGGGGTTTCAAGAACCCTATCTCTATATAAAAGTGATTTGTGTTGGTTTTAGTTCGGTTTTGTGGTTGGTTTTGAGATGGATTAGTTTCGGTTGGAAGATTTTTAGTGAAAATGGCCAAAACTAATATTCTGAAAATACAGTGAGTACGATGCTTGAAAGTTGAACCGCGGTATGAGTGTTATTTTTATCCTAGAAGAGGGTGAGTACCGATGCGAGTTGATCTGGGTATAAAGTTGTTAGGTCCAAGGGTATTAGTCTTAGTCTTGAAGAGCGATCTGGAACACTCAAGTGATTTAAAGGCTGGAATGTTAAGTACTAGTATTGAAAGTGCAGTACACCGTATTTAAAGAGATTTGAGTCGGAGGAGGGTTAAGCCTTTAGTGCCCCGAAAAGTTAGTGCCGGTAGTCTTACAACCTTGTTGTCATGTTCCTCGGGTAGTTTGAATGAGCGATTACATGAATAAAAGTCGTATAAAATATTTATGTCATGTGTGGGGCGAAGCTTCCACGTCAGTTGGGCAAAAATTGTTTTTGCCCTCATTTATATGGGATTAAGAATGACCTGTGAGATTCAAAACACATATGTCATATGTTTGCCCAAAATAGATTAGTGAGATGAATGGCATCTCTGATCAGTGCCCGACCTCACGCTAGTGCTCGACATTTACGTGCGATGGGCGGGCATGTACGATTCGATCTTATCTTGTACCTTCAAGTACTTATTATGCTTTGTGTCCCTCTCATTCATTGTTACCAGTCTATACAGGCATATACTTATTTGTTGTCCATCCGAATAATATGACATATGCAAACATTCATATGATAAGAATCTGAAAAATGAACAAGAAGAAAGCATAAGAAATCAGTTCTATTCTGTAATGTACCTACGGGTATCTTCTGTACAAGATCTCTATTCTGAACTCCTACGGGAGATATGAAATTTCGTTATAAGAATTATGTTATATGAAAACTCTATTATAAAATTCTATTATACGTAAGCTAAGGCATAAAATTATGTTATATGTATCCCTATAATGTGGACCCTCAAAGTAGTATATACGTATCTATTTCCCGATAATCTATAAACATACGGGTGACTGTCGTATAGGTCTTTGAAAAGGACACATCCGAGACATTTTTGCATCCACGCCCAGAGACCAACCACGGCAATAGGAGCCCTTCGTAGTTTTGATTTTGTCTTAAAACGTAAATGTAAACTTTTTTTTGTAATAATGGAATTTGTATAAGTGCAAGTAAATGAGACTTAGGCATGTATATTTATATGACATTTTAAACACCACTACGATGGTAGTTTTACAAGTTATATTATGTTATATGGATTTGTATATTGAAATGGGCCCACCAAGGTTAGAAAGTCAAGTAAGGGAATCCTAGTATCGTGTCGCGCCCCCTATCTTCGCCTAGGCGGGAGTAGGGGCGTGACATGGGTCTACTGGATCTGCTTTGGCCGCTACAGTGGCTGGAACATAGTTTGAGTTCATCAGCTGAATTGCCCCAGAAGTGGCGACCATTGGAAGCCCGAGCCACATTCGATGCACCTAGTTTCTAAGGGAAAAAATCAGTGACCACATTTATCTCGGCAAGTTGAAGGCAAAGGTCCGACATACCCCCGACGCTTTGATTTCATCACCATTGCCCATTTGAACCCCAAACTCGTTCGTAGGGGTGCATGAGATCTAGAGCTCCGACACTAAGTCAACTGAGATAAAAATTATGGGAGGCACTTTGAATCAGTAAGACAAAACTGCGGGACATGATCTTGCAAACCTTTGCCAGAGTGCGGAGGCAAAACCCAGACCAAGGAAGACACCTGGCGACGGATCACGGGACCGTTGATAAGGTCCTCTCCTGTCGAGGCTAGATCCCCTGTCGGGAAATTCCCCTCGGTCTCTTCTTCTTCATCCATAACCCATAACACCTATAGTGATTTTTGCTTACAGCAATGGTCGGGTGCGAATCGTTCATCGCATCTAAGACAAAGACCCCTTTCTTTTCTTGCTTGCATCTCGCGTTCTATGAGTCTTCTAAAGGGAGGTGGAGTTAAACGAGGTGGAAGGAGAGATGTTAGGGTAGTGGGGGGAACATGTCCTTGTGGGGAGGTGGGTTGTGATACTGAATTGATGGTTGAAGTTGCAAGTGGTAGAGGGCATGTGGCTCGAGGCACAACTAGCATCCCATCCACGTGTGTTGCATGTTGGCTTGCAAAAGAATCTAGCTTAGTGGGCTTGGGCCAACGCTACATATGGCCATCTTGATAAGCTCTTAGAAATTTAATTGTTTATCCTCTGTTTTTAAGTAATAGCCCTCATCTTCTCGGCCAGTGTTCGGCTCTGTTGTCGAGATGCTTTGAATATCCAGATCCTGAGCCGTTAGAAGCGACGAGTACCCGAGATGGTAACCTGAGAAGAGAGTGAACAACATCTCAAACTGTAGGCAATAATCATGTATAGAGGATATTTGAAGAAGACATCAACTGCTCTTGTAGAGTTCCCTCTTGGCCAACGAGCCAGGGTAACAGCTCCTTAAGCTCCTCCCGACCTTGAAGGGTGTTGTTCACAATTCCCCGAATGACTGACTAGGGCTTCCCCTTCCATACATACCATTGTTGCTCGTAGTCTTTCATCTGCACACAAACCATTGATGTCGAAGTATCGTTCAACCTGAAAGATCCATCCATCGAGGTCAATTTCTTCGAAGATTGGAAGCTCAAGGCACCTCGGTAAATAATACGCCCCATTCCAGATGATGCGAAGCATATTCTGCATGGGCCTTTGCCACGATTCTCCATGGTAGTTGTGGCACTTATCCCTAGGGATTTAAGTCGAGTCCAAGGGTTGAAGAAGATCTTGACTCTTGCCAGATGAGTAAGCGGTTTTAATCTCTTGAATTCCTTCATCGAGAGCATTCACCGACTATTCAAGGTGAGATATCTTGGGCATCCTTGCCATTAGCTCCTTTGGATTTAATTGGAGGACTATGGAATGGAGCCCGTCTAATTCTTGTTTGAATTCTGATTATAGCGTTACCATTCGCACTTCCATCCCCTCAACCTGAGAGGCCACTTCCCTCACCATCACCATGGCCCAAAAAGACATGCTCTGATACCACTAATGGGGTCCTAAACCTCTCCTCACAAGTAAATCAACCTCAACTTTTTCATGTCCCACAAGGGGAAAAGAATTACATATTTATAGGACACCCAACTCACCACTCCTAACAAACTCATTCTAGAAAACCCCACAAAAAGACCCTATTGACCCTTTTCAAGATCAAAAGCCATACAAGGCAATTAACCCTTGCAAAGCCATCAAAAAATATCATAACCGTAATCTCAATTACCACTAATATCACATGAGATGCTCTTTACCTTCTTCCTCCTTTCATAAGTTATTTGCATTGGGGGCCCCTATCAAAAAAGCTATGAAGGAGACTCCCACTAAAAACAACTACCAAAATCATAAGTAGCTTTACCAGAATTGGAGGTTTCACTTTCACTTAATTTTTTTCCGTGGTTGTCTTAAAAGATAAATTCAACATTAATCCACGACCCAAGTTATTCAAGGGATAAATTAAAGATTGCCGCTTATGCAGTCTGATTCCAAAGACAACATATCTCAAATCATGTGTTAAAATTGCTTTAGAAGAAGAAAAAAAAAAGATAAAAATATAGTTGATCTCGTAAGGATGTCCTCGAGTACAAGAAAGCTTAATAAAAATGATGACTAACGCATAAAGCCTCTTGAGGACAGCCATTCTCGTTGGGGCATAGAGAATATGCATCCAACACAAATGCATCTCTTTGCCACAATTTTCTTTCTGTAAGAGAAAAAAAATGAATGATAGTCAAATCCTGTGGTTGTGTACTTGGTTGAGAAAAGGAGCTGTAGAGGAAGGAAGAAGCATCAAGAAATCTGTATTGGCTCCTTCCCAGCAACTTCAGTGTACCATATTCTCCAAGCTTCCATGTAGTGAGTAAAAAGGTCTTTTAATGCTGCAAAAAAAAAGCAAGCCATTATTCTGTTAGCATGTTTTGCTGCAATACTTTTAACTACAGTTATGAAATAAGAGACAGTTAAAGCAAGCATAGACTGAACGTTCTTATGACTTTTGAACAACAACCATCCAAAATTTAAAATAAATAAAAAGCCAAAGACTTGACAATCAAAGAAAAAGGGAGGATTTTTGAGAATACTGCTAACCATTTCTAAATGTGGACAACTTTTTCTATCTGTATTACCTAAATATATTGATAAACTGTAGTTAAGCACAAGAAATCAATGTCCATGTATCAGTATCTACAAATTGGTCAGAATATTCTTTAACGTAGCATATCTATATTAATATCTGGATGCTTTTCAGCCTTGTTGCAATTGCCAATACTTGATGCCAACATTTTGTAGTATGATTATATCAAACTGGGGCTAAAAAGCCAACTCAATTCCAGATGATGGCCAATAAATAACTCATGATCTTCTCAAGCATACTTTGGAAAGTTAAGTTTCCCATGCCTCCTGAGGTCTAAATGAGAAGGGTGATAAGATTAACCAATTTATAAGTTTCTTTCAGTGGAGAGAACAAATAGAAAGTTTTTCCCCAAGTTGGAAAATCAGTAAAGATTGAGGATGACCTGGAAGGAACTTTTCTTTTGTCAGTTTGCTGGTGTGATTTTGAATCCCCAAACAACAGGCCATCAAAAGATGTTCATAGTATGAGATAGTTCTAGTGGGGAGTCATCAGCTGTCAGATCACCATGACATCGAAAATGAATCAAAGACAGGTGAAAAATGGCTGAATGGCTGAAATTGTTTGTGGTTTCAAAGTAATGTTCAATTTTTATCAAGATCCTAACCCCATCTTATAATGCTGAGGTCATAATAATTATGATATATTGGGGACATTTCACATGATATCAAAATGAATCATTAAAAGATACCTTGGTTGTGATACTGTGGACGATATGTAGAGGAAAGACTTTCCCAGTCACGGACCTGTCTTGCATTATCTTGAACACTAACTGGAGCAAAAGGACCAAACTGGTAACTTTTTGAACTTTGTTTTGAACCCTTCTCATAATCACTTCTTTCAATCCCATTTTCCAAGCTCTCATGCTTCACTTGCATTTGGCATTGCATCTTAGCATTCTGGTTTAAATTCCCATCAACTGAAGAAGCCATCTTGTTCCTCTTATAGCTGATGTTTGTAATGTCAGTACCAAACATCCTTTTCTTATACTCATTAAGATTCAAAACACTAACAGACCCATTGTCCGATTTTCCTCTCATTCCCAACCACCTAAATGCAGGCTTTCTGTTTTCCGTCTGATTAGTCTGAATACAATTCAAGAAAAAAATCAAGAGTTAAACATCAGGCAAAACCTATCAAGTTAAATTTGAACTAATAAAACTTTAAAAAAACAAACAAACAAACAAACAAACCCACACACACACATTATTTTTCCTGATTGAATTCCTACATTTAGTATGTGTTTGCAATAATGTTTACCTTTTCAATGAGATTCATGGAAGAGAGTACATTTGCAATATCATACAGCCGTCTTACTTTAGCTGCAGAGTTATTTTATGGAGATAGAGTCGGTCAAGGAACTCCATTAATAAACATGATTCAGTGCAGAGGGGAAAGAAAGATTTATTACTTTTCATTATCGAATAGTTCTGGCCATCCCCAAGCAATATCCTTGCAGCATCTTCAAGGGAGATCAAATCCACCTAAAGAGAAGGCAACTTTGAACCAATCAAACTACTGTCTAGCCATGCAGCAGTGAATAACAAAGCGACTGTAAACTAAAAATCCTTACATTGGAGCAGAGAAATAGCTTCACAAAATTCTGTGTAAGAAGCCCCAGTGATTTCTCTCTTCTGTTGTCTGAGAAGATAACATTTAGATTCAGTTTCAGGATATCACTAACTCACTTTCAATTATCATTTACTCATTGATTTGCAGAAAGATGAACAAAGAAGTCAAGGAAGAAATTCAATTTTATCAAAAACCCTCTATGAATAAGTTCTATGTTGATTGATGTGACAAAATTGCACATCACAAGTGATTTTCCAACAAGGGAGAAATGCTATGAAGTATGCAAACTTACTGTAGTGAACTATAAAAATTCAAAACGAAAGAAAAAGAAAGAAAGCTCAAGAACAGTACTAGGGTTTGATTTATCTTGCTGGCTCCCAGTGTTAGGATTGGAAAATCTTTCGTCTTCATCATCTGAGATCTGAAACAAAGAAAAAAAGACTGAACCCTGCTGCAAATTACATTAATGAAGTAACCAAAATGCAAATTATAGAGAAATCGCTTCAAACCCTAATTAACCTACTTTTGCTGAGTTGTTGCTGTCAAAGGTGAGGAAATTCTCCCTTAAACCTTCTTCCTACAATGCCATCAAAACAGAAAATAGTGTTACTTCATAAACATCAACCTCTGAGCCACAAAATTAGAATCATGAATTACCCTCAGCTGTTCTAGAGCCTTCGGAATTGCTCCAAACCCTTTCCAAGAGTACTGATTTTTCGCTTTTCTTGCAAGAACCTGTGTAATTAAAAAAAAAAGGTTAAGAAGGAAAGAATGTGACATTTCAGAATGTTCATTCTCCAGGGATTTAACCGGTGAAATACCAAACATTCAAATTTTCAAGCTCTTTTATTTCTTCTCAGCAACCAAAATAGTAAGAAAAAAAAAAAAAAAGCATAACAAATCTTACACCAACGCTTTCAAGAACATTGACAATGTCATAGATTCGACGCCTCTCAACTCCTGCAATCGCAAACAGATCAGCCAACAAACAATCACCCACGCACGTACAAAATTACAGAAACCATAAATCAGATCAAACCTAGTCGGGTTGCGGCATCATCGAGCCCTATTGGATCTACTCCATCCCGATTATACAAGCTCAAGAAACTGCACAAAAAACAATTACGAGAAAGATAGCCTCAGAATGGAAGCCTTCCAGATCTAAAAATCACATTTCTAAGCCATTAAAATGGGAATTTCTCCACTGAAGGAAAATAGAGAGAGTAGTATTAATACTTAGAACATAAGAGACCCAGAGATTTTTGCTTTCTACTGTAAGTGCTTTGGCGAGATGTGGATTCATGGACCGAAGAAGACAATGCCATCTCCCACCTGGATATGCGGGATTCGAATTCCACTGGTACCAGGTGAAAGTCGGAGAGAAGAGAGAGCGAGCGAGAGACCGTTAAAAGAAGGGAGGAGAGAATAGTTGACTTTGGCGGGTGGAAGGAATGGGGACTGAATTGAATTTCAAAACGACGTGGTTTAGCATTGGAGGGACGATTTTCATTTTTAAGTTTGAATCTTTTATCCGTTAGCGGGAATTTGAATTCAGATTATCCAGACGCGCCTCTCTGTCTACCAATTTACTTTTCTGTCCTTCATATTCTCCCAAAATCTAGCTGTTAGGGGGTCTTTGGTGGTAATTCAGTTCGCCGGCAACGGCTGCGCCGTTTACCTGGTTGGTGAAAAGCGAAACGCATGAGTAAATTTCTTTTAAATTGATATAAATAAATAAATATTAAATGGGTTGATAAGGATGAATTTAAATGGATTGAGTTAGAACAATTACATGTTTTTTATTTTTTAGATTCAATCTTATATTTATATAAAAAGTAAATAATAAATTGGACGAAAGTGTGGTGTAAATAATAAAATATAATTCATAAATAGGAGTAAATTAAGCGATTGTTGAAAGATAAAGAAAAGAAACGAGAGAAAAGAGATAATAGAATAATTTAAGAAGCGTATTTTAGTGCTGAAACCATTATATATAATTATTCTGATCATTAATAAAGTAATAGTATTGCATTACATGTGTGGTCATTCCACGGTTATCGATTATCATTTATACTTGCTTTCCTGCAGATGTAGTATTTGTTCATTAAATCTTCTTGCCATTAAAAACTTTGTGATCTCAGCACAGTGGAATGGCACTTAAGATGAAAAGGAAAAAGAGTGCGTATATAAACGTCTTTTGTTATATTCCCACAGTGATTCTTATTTATATTATGTGCTTCCAACTTTTCGGTCTGAAGATAACTAAGTTAATGTCTTGAAACGAATCTGAGTTGCAGATATTCTGAAAATGAGTTTTAATAAATAAATATGTTAGATTATCATTGGACTTGTTGTTGCCCCTTAAATTTCTACATCTTTTTGGAATTCATGAGGTATAAAGAACTTTGTGAAATATGTTTTGAATTCGATCACTTTTTAATATATCCTCATTTTGATTTGTATATACATACGACATTATCTTGTAATATAATATTTGTTGGATTATTCTTAATAGAAGAAAATCCACATGATTTTGATCTTGTTTATCATGATCTCAACCGACATTCTCTATTGGTTTCATGCATCGCAAGTATTTGAATGATTAAAGGATTTGACGTAGTCGTTTGTTTTTGTGATCACCAGGGATATTGCGGATATTCGTAAGTAAATATATCTGTTTGTGATCGAACTTTGTGGTCAGAAAGAATATCCTGTACTGTCTGCATGCTTAGAAATAATTATGGTTAGATTACTTTGGAATAAATAATCCCATGTCACTTGTCCCCTCGGAGATATCTCGATATATGTTTGATTTCATTTCGAAGTGTCTTAGTTGGAGGTAAGGTTGTATGCGCTGGTGCTTAGAAAACGATGCGGTCGAATTATAATTTGCAAGATCGTTAGTGCACCAATTTCACTAAGATATGGTACTTTAGGACCAGTAACTCTTCATTTTCTTCTATAGACTGAATGGATCTGGATTACTTAGTGACCTATTCTGTATGGGGAACTAAGGGGGTGTGATTTATCCATATAAAAGCACTTCAGGACTTTTTCTGTATATGATGATTGATGAATCAATACACCATTCAAACAATACTCGATCTGCAGGCCAAGACAATTTCTTATTTTCCCAAGATCTTTCATCTCAAATTCCTTCTTTAAATAATTGGCTGTTTTGATGAGCTCTCCAGGAGTCTCAATCAAATTTAAATCATCATATCTTGCTAATGTGCCAATCAGACTTTATGTTTTCTTGATGAAAAGCATGGGCAGTGAATTATTCACATATCCTTCTTTGAGTAAATCACGACTTAAACAATTATAACACATTCGTAATTTGTTTTTAATCAATATAAAGATCTTGCAACTTGATTAAATACATGCTCCGTGATTTTGAGTTCATTGCCCGGGCAATGTGGATCATCAAAGTTTTCACATATACATTAGCATCCCCAGAGATCCATATAAATATGTTGTGACTACATCCGTGAAGACAGCATATCCGGTCTTTCTAAAATTGCTAAACCTATCAAATATTGGAATGTGATTGTGTCCATTAGGGGAGATCATATCTCTCACTGATCATTCAGTCTTTGTGAGAAACCTTGGGCCCTGAGGCGTGCTATATCGCCTTATTTCATTATTCTCATTTCGCTTTCGTACAAAGACCCATTGATATCCAACATGTTGTATATTTGTAGGTATTTGAACTACTGGTCCAAATACCTCTCGTTTAGCCAATGATCTTAATTCTGTTTTGATTGCTTCTTTCCATTTTAATCAATCATTTCGATGTAGACATTCATTCACATTTTGTGGCTCTTGATCTTCGTCATTTCTTATGATGTTCATAGCCACTTGGAAAGAAAAAGCATTATTTATATGGATAGTATTTCGATCTCATATTCTTCCCTCATGTATATAATTGATAGAGATCTCTTCATTGTTATGTACCGGTACATCATTAAGAGATAACTCTTTATTTGGTGCCTCTGCGAGGCTACTTATTCATCGACACAGGGCTTAACAATTATATGCTCTTTGGGGTCACTGGGTCTATCACTTTTCCTTTTTTCTAGGAATTATGTCTTTAGACCCGATAGGTCTTCACGTTTTAATCGTGGCTTAGGTTCATTGTCATGCTACGCCCATCCAATTTTTCTATTGGGTTTCAATCATCATTTGGGATAATATTTACAAGCCGGTGTAGCGACCCCAGAGCCGTCAGGCCGGATGGCGAGTCAGAAGCCGAAACCAGGATGCTGTTTAATTCTTTTTATTTTAGTGTTATTAAAATTTTCTTTTCAAAAGTGTGACCCAAATCCCGGCAGAGCCGAATGCGGATCACGAGCGAAGCGGTTTACTCCAACATTTTCATTTATCTTATCAAAACATTTTGTTATATCGTTTCGATTCTTGAAGCGGTTTCAGTTTTAGACAGCCCGCAATCATTTACAATTTCAATGCAATTCGGTAGGCCCATAAACATTTAACAAAATACATTTACAAAGAAAGCATTCATGCCTTTCCAGAATAATATACAAAAATCAAGGTTCAAAGTTTAACCCTTTTTGTTTACAAAATTCCACTTGTTCAAGAGGAATGATATGCAAATGATGGGGTATATACTTATACGCCGTACTCTCTTATAACTCCGCGCTTCACGATCTTGTCTTCCTTCTGTCTGAAACCTACATAGATAAAATATCGCTAAGCATTTCATGCTTAGTGGTTCTATCTGATTCATTTGATATTCAATTTAACTTGACATGAATTTAACATTAGACCATGCCTATTATATCAACATATACTCATGCTATTCACTTTTGCATGCTTTCATTTTTACAATTCACTTACTATATCACAACATGCATTTTCAATGCAACACTTCAATTCACAATTCAATTTATGAGATTTAGGCATATACATAAAAATCTCATTTACACTCGTCAATGTTGGTTATTTCACTTTGACTATTCAGTCTGCATTTACGTGGATTCGTTTGATGAATCCCGCCCTTATTATCATTCGGTAATGTGCTTACACATTTAACAATTCGGTCTCCCATCATGACGGATGCCGTTTGGTGCACCCAGACATGTGGTATCACTTAAATGTCATACGCCATCAAGACGGATGCCGATTGGTGCATCCTGCCAAGTGGGACATTTTCTTGATACCACTCTCGCCATCATGGCGGATCTGCGTTGGGTGCATCTAGCGAGAGTGGACATTGGGCGATTTCGGGGTGCCTTCGTGGCGGATGCGATTTGTGCATCCGTCGGTGATTCGATCGATACTATCAATCAATTCGCATTTATAGCCCAATTCCATTTAATGAATCCGTCTTTATCATCATTCACGCATTCATTCGGTTTTCAAATATCACATTTCAATTCCATATTCCACTTTCGTATTCATTTATGAGTTCCGTTTGATGAATCCCATCCTTATCATCATTTACATTCATTCGGTTTTCAAATATCACATTTCAATTCCATATTCACTTTCGTATTATCTTTTCAAAATATACTCACTCTATGTACTTATTTCATATACTCATTTACGTACTCATTTCATATACTCATTCATGTACTCGTTTCATATACTCATTTATGTACTCGTTTCATGTACTCATTCATGTACTCATTTCATAGTTACTTGGTAAATTACCAAAATACTTGAAATAAGAATAGAGTCAGAGAACAAACCGAAGCTGTCGGATCTAGCTTCCTTCTCTTTGATCTCGGTCCTAGGTTAGGCGATCATCACGAGTCTAAATCATTAACATTCAGCACTCTTAGTGGATAAACAATTGTTAAACAATTTTAGTGAATTACAATTTGCTTTAGTTCGCGATCTTGGTTTGGGCCTTGGTTTGCCGAGCGAACTCGTGAAGGCGGCGGTCACGATACGTTTTCACTTAGTTCTGCACTTATTTGAGCTGGTGTGGTTTCTGTTGGGGTCCACCCCAACAATCGATGCATGAATACGGGATTTGTGGTGCAAAATAGCTAAAAACAGGCGGTGGAAGTAGTGAAGATGCTGATTACCACTTTGGCCGTGTCGGTACCCATTTGTCCCACGCTGCCGATCCGATGCCGATGCAGGTTTGGTGTCTGAGTGGGTGCCGATGCATCATGGTGCCAGGTACCACTGACGCTGGTGTCGGTGCCCCCTGCGGGTTTTTGCCCCGAGATAATCACGAGTTTTGCATTTCTCCTCATTTTCTTCCACTAAACTTTCTCAATTCATCCCGTATCAAAATCACCATGGAATCCACTTAGCTTGACTCAAATGTGGTTTTAAGTCAATAAAAATCCATTTCCTCAAGTTAGGGCTTTTCACCCCAAATCCGAATCAAAGGAATGAGGTTAGGGTTTTGATTTTTTCTTACCTTACCTCTCTTCAAATCTCCTCTTGTATTTGCTTGGTCTCATAGGAGCAAGAAATAAGCAAAGCCAACCAGTTACTCCTCTTTCAACCCTAGATTTCTTCTCCCTTTTCTCCTCCTCTCTCCTTCTCCAAAAGTGATTTGCCTATTCGAGCCCTAAGACCACATTTTCGCCTTTATAACTCCCTTTAAGTGTAAGGCCTTGTTTGGTCTACACTATTATACTTTCATTTTCACCTTGGTCTTAAGTCACTATTCTCTAAGGTCATGTTTGGCCCAAAACCCATTATCATTTAGGCCCTATTCTTCATTTTTGGCCCTTCATCATCATAATTTCACCCAACATTTATTCTTATAACACTGACCCTTAGGTCCTCATTCACACAATTTTCTACATTTGCCCTTTTTCAATTGGTTTATTTTCGTGTTCACTTAGTTTCTCATTTTAGCATATAATATTAAATCATATGCTCACACTTTCAATTTTACATTTCATAATTTGTCAATTTATCGCCTTAAAAACCTAAGTTTGGTTTAATTCATTCTAATATATAATAAAATTATTATAAAAATTCCAGGGTATTTTTGGGGCGTTACAACCGGGATATGTGATTTTGTAACTTTTGTTGAATTAATAAAAGCATTAGGCAATTGATTTGCAAGACCTTGTAAATGAATTATTTTCTGAACTTCTAGTTCAGATTGCTTTGTACTAAGATCACAGGAGATAAAGATGACTCACCCATGTAATTTGCCATTCTTCCTCGAATTGGCTTATCTCCCTCATAATGAAGGAAAAGATTTTATCAAAGTGACAATCGCAAATCGAAAGCAAGAAAAACTTCCGTAAGAGGCTCAATATAATTTATAATAGATGCAGATTGAAAGCCAACGTAAATACCAAGACGGCATTGAGGACCTAACTTAGGTCAATGTGTGGGGGCAATTGGAACATAAACAACGCAACCAAAAACTCGCAAATGCGAAATATTAGGTTGATAACCTTTAGCAAGCTGTGATTGTGATAAATCGTGATTGGCTGTGTGACGGGATGATGAGAAGATGAGATAGATGTTCTGGGCTGCCGATAAAGGAAATTTGGATTTCAGTAATGGTCTACAATCAATTAAGTATATTTGATAAAAATTCAGCCAACCCATTCTAAGAATGATCATGAGCAATGTGGATGCTGAACATCTATACCAATAGACATACAATAATCAAGGAATGTTTGAGATGAGAATTCACCAGCATTATCAAATTGAATTGTCTGATAGGGTGATCAGGGAATTGTGCTCTGAGTCGAATTATTTGAGCCACACCTGTTAAGTAAAGGCAACATTTCTACAGAAAGAAGGCATACATAGACCATCGAAAGGGACGATCAATTAAAACCATAAAATAACGAAAAATAATTCACTACAGGGCGGGTGAATAGCCCACAAATATCCCCTTGAATATGTTCCTAAAAGCTTGGATTCAAATGTAACCTTTGTAAAAGATGGTCTACTAATTAATTTGTTTTTGGAACAAGCAAAGATAAGCATACCATTAGTTACGTTCTGTCGCTTGTTAATGGATGTTCATTAGAATTTGAACTATAATGGGCGCATCATGGAACGATGCTCAAGTCATTCATGCCAAAGTAAAAATGCATTGGAGTCGTTGAACTTCTGGTTCATGATAACATAAGATTCAATAGATCTAATAGTTGTCTTATATAACCCACAAGATAAAGAAGGCAATTGTTCCAAGATACATTTTTGCCCAGAAATAATAGAAGTAATGAGTAAATACTCATTTGTATCAGATCATAGTTTCCAATAAGGATATCCATTTCGGCGAATATCTTTGAAACTGAGTAAATTTATACTAGATTTATTAGAATAAATGGCATCTTCAATTTTCAATTTAGTGCCTTTCAGTAAAATAATGGTGGCTTTGCCGGAACCTTTAATCAGGTTAACAAGACCTGAGATAGTATGAACATTAGATTGAGCTAATGAAGCTTGAAAATATTTTAATACACAAGATCGCGCGGGTCAGGCACTAACAAGACATGCATCACCAACAGATGGCATATAATTGATCAATTTTGAGGAGGGATCCATATATCTTCAAAATAAAAACGAAATTTAAATAGAAAATCAAAGTTTGCATTATAGATAATCAGATGGAAAAGAAAATAACATAAAAAAAGTAACAGGATAATCATATGTCGCAATCATAGCACACATTGCCATCCTCAATCAAATGGTCAATTTTTCCACTTGGATCTTCAAAAAAATCAGAAACATCAAAATGTTTCAAAGGTACTGCACCATCATCATCAAAGAAAGGATCATCAGGATCCATAGTGTCTTTTATGTCAATAAAATTTGTTTCACTCATTGCTTTTTTTCCTTTCACGGAGGCTCGATAAAGGTCAACCAAATGTTTGACCGCACGATTGTGTACGAGACCAAATGACCTTCACCATCCGTAACATTCGGGCCTCATAAACCTTTTGTTATGTGGCCTCGCCGCTTCTTCCCGACAATTTTCTAAACGATTCAACTTCAAGTTGTTTGAGGTATTGTTCCTGTTTTGAGACTAATTATAATTACCTCGATTATAAGAATTATAGCGACCACGACCATGCCCTCGGCCTTGTCCATAATATCCATGCCCACACCCACGCCCACGTCTATTAACTTGAATTGTAGCATTGACTTCATGCAATGGTATAGATCCAGTAGTAGCATTGGCTTCAGGCAATGGTATAGATCCAATAGGGCGAGATTGGTGGTTTTTCAATAATAGTTCATTATTCTACTCAGCTACAAGGAGACATGCAATTAACTCAAAATATTTGGTAAAACGACGTTCTCTATATTGTTGCTGCAGGAACACATTAGAGGCGTGAAAAGTGGTGCATGTTTTCTCAAGCATGTTCTCATCTGTAATCTTTTCTCCACATAATTTCAAATTGAGAACTAATTTGAATACAATAGTCAGAGTCACTAACCGACTTGAAATCTTGTAGTCATAAATGAAGCCAATCATATGGGCCTGGGAAGAATTACTATTCTTTGATGATCATATTGTTCTTTCAATCTGCAGGATCAATGATCTCTGACCGTTAGATATTCACTTTCAGCCTTTTCATCAATATGATGGCGAAGGAATATCAAGGCCTTAGCGATCCCGCAGGATGCTAGATTCCCTTGATTGTGTTTCCAAGATTCATAGCATCCAAGTGATTTGGCATCCAAGATCCAAGATAAATGATTCTGCCCGAAATATCAAGGGCAAAGAATTGAAGCGCTCGGGTGATACTAGACATTTTTCGTTCAAATAATTAACACTACACAGAGTAAATATATATATATATATATATATATATATATATATATATAAGGAATTATAATTTAGGTATTTATCAATAATATAATTGAGCTTAAGTGGTAATTGGTGTAAAATTAAACAAATGATTGTAACAACCTATTGAAAGAAAAATTATTTTATTTGTTTAGAAAATAAACACTCCCCCGCCCCCACCTCCTTTTTTTTATAAATAAATTTTTTTTCAAAATCAAAATAACAAAAACAATTTTTTTTTTTTTTTTTTGTTTTCTTCTTCAAGCTTTAGGTTTGAACATTTCAGACGCAGGCTTCAACCCTGATTTCAGAAAAGAAAATAATTTTTCTTCATCTTCAAGCATCAGGCTTGAATATTTCAAACGTAGGCTTTGGGGCTGGTTTACACAGAGTTCAAGCCTGTGTTTTAATCAATGGAAGTCTGAAAATTTCAAAAAATTTTACTATGAAATTGAAATGCACCCTTCTTGTTTTATGATTTTCAGACTATCGTCTAGCGTGTATGAGTTCCCCCTCGGATTCGAGCTCAATTTTGTGGATTGGCCTGAGTTCTCGTGGCCGAGCAACGTGTTAAAAGATAAAGAAGAGAGAAAGAGATAATATAGATCACGGCTAGTTAAAACTGTGATTTCATTCTTCTAGAAACCCATATATATAGTGTTGCGCCATTAATTGTAACGCCCATTTCCTAGGGTCCAAGTGATCATTAAATCTGCTGGAAACTGTATGTCTCATATCATGAGACCCATACATGAGTAAAAATGGCCACATTGGCTTACACATCATACTCACAAAAATATATCCAACTATATTACAATAGTTTCAAGAGTTGTTACATCACTCTTTATACAAACATGTTTCAATTGTAATATTTCATACATGTCGCATAAAAATCGTAATCAAGCCACGTCGCTTTCTTCAAAAGCGAATTTAATGAGCGCCGCCTTCCCAACACCCCGTATTCAAATAATTTTCCTCGACAAGCAATGTCTAGTAGTTGAATTCCCTACATGAGTTACCCTCGACCTAAGTGCACATGTAATGGCAACCAAACGACATTCACAAATTCATGATTCATCAATGACATGCCCAACTCATGTCTCAATCCTTACGACTCTCACATGCTTATGCCATGTATGAAAACCGCTTCCAAACAAAACATTTGCCTCATTCATGCCAAACCTCCATTACAAACACGCTGAACAACCTTCGCGTAACTTAGTCAAGATCCCAAACACCCATGGGTTTTCCGATATGAATTATTGATTACTCTCTAACATACTTTTCTGATAACTTTCATAAAATTTATATTTTGGACAACTCCGATGACCTATGTAATGACACTTACTACTCCTAGGTGTCTAGCACAGAATGCAATATGCCAATTCACAACACCATGTTAATACATCACATGCATATATTAACAAAATTAACACACAACAACATACATCATTTATAGTAATACACCAAAATTATTCCCACATTGGCTAATAAACAATGGCGGCCTATTTGAATCACGGCAAATACAACCACATAAGATCACGTGAACACATGTCCCTAGGGTCTCAAACCCGTCTACTCTACCACACTAGGATTTTCTCTACTCAATCTCGATCTGAACCGAAAACACTTCGCCATTCATGCCTCATAAAATCTCTATCCATCAAAATGACTCTAGCCGCCATCAAAACAAGAGAAAACCCCTACCTTCTGGCCTGTCGAACCCATAGTAACTCCAGACCACTCATTGCACTCACTGCAGAGCACCTTAATCTCTCATCCTCGTCTGAACCGCTTGTCCGATCACCGGAAATTTAGAAAAACGCTGACTCTTCTCTCTAAATCTGCTTTTCTCCTCACTGCTATACTGTGCCAAACAAAAGAGACATTCTTTTTCTCTCATCTATCCCTTTCTGTCTCCTCTGCTCGACCTTGCACTACCATACTACTCAACAGAAACCACTCATCTCATCCTCCCCACCACCATGACATACGTCACAATTTTAGATACACGTAGTAGGCACCACTGTCACACCACATGCCCCATATCACGCTGCTGCACTTCCCACAAGTCGTCACATACACCCCACAACCTAGCCACCCAAAACTTGAAATCCACCCTGCTCCTTAATCTCACTTAAATCTCACCTAAGTGTACTCAAATGCCTGCTTATATATCGTGCCCATGGAGTCACCCGTCATCCCTAGCATCTGCAGCATCCTGATTTTGGACCGAAATTACTCTGAGCTCATTTTTAGTAATTAGAATTTTCTCTGTGTTTTACATTACTATCGTAATAATTATTCACCAAGAACGCACATTCACGCTATCGAATCATTTATAACAACAATGAAATTTTACTTCTTTTTTAAATATATTGTAGGCCTAAAATATTTTTTAAATATGTTTTAAAAATATTTTCGTATTTAATATTTTAATGTTAATCACTCTACATGTTTATATAATTAATTTTAAAAAACAATTATATGATAAAATTATGCAATAGCTATAAATAAGATCTTATTTGTGCACATATGTACAGAAAATAGTTTTTAGCTCTATTTGAATTTCTAGTTTAAAATTTTCTAGAAATATGTTTTTAATCAGTTAAATATAAATAACCAAATACTTAAGTTTTTCCTGCATTCCATAACAACAAAATATGTTCTTGAAAAAAGGAATCAAATAGCATTTTAAAGCAACTCCAATCACAAATCTATGTTTCAAACTCCAAATTAACATCTTCTTCATATTTAAAGATGATGGGCCAACTGTTTGGAGTTTCAACTCCAACCAATAATTTTCATTTTCAACTCAAAATTACTATTCATTCTTCAAATCTTTATTTTTTCAAATTATAATATTTTAATAATATGATATATAATACTCTTTTTATTTTTATTTTAAATATAAATATAAATACACTAACAAATAAAGTTCTAATAATACTTTTTTGAGTAAGAATAAATAATATATGAAACTTGTAATACATATTTAAACTAATAAATCTTATATTATAGAGCATAATATTACTTTAGTAAATAATGCGACATTAATAAAAGCTACATAGTAAATTTACATTAACCAAATGATAAAAATATGATATAAAATTAATACGGTGGTAAATATGATATATAATTTTTATATATATATATATATATATATATATATATATATATATATATATATATATATATAGTATATATATATATATATATATATATATATATATATATATATATATATATATATATTAAATATATTTTGTTAAATAAAATAAAAAACAAATTTATTTAAATACTATTTTATATAGTAATAAATACAAATACATATATAAGATACATAATAGAGAATAGTATTATTATTACATTCAATATGGAGATTTAAATATAATTTTAGAGCATTTGGTATAAATTTTCAAATATTTAAGATTAAGGAAATAAATGGTTGGAGTTGCTCTTAGTGTAGTAAACCAAATCTCCACTGCATATAGTGAGCCTTACTCTTAGAGTAAATCCAACCATTCTCTATTTTTAGGAGTTGGTAAAAAACCTAAGAAACCAAATCGATCGAAAAAACAAAACTAAAGTCCTAATTGAAAATAGACACCAAATTCGAGCAATTACTTTTGCTTTGTTTTATATACAAATTCGATTTAGTCTACAAAACACAAAAATCATGGTTTCACTGATTATTTAAATATATATATATATATATATATATATATATATATATATATATATATATATATATATATATATATATATATAATAGGTTTGGTTTCATGAGTGCTAGATTTTTCATTTTTATTATTTTATATTTTTCTTTCAAACCAAATTCTTATATGGTTTCCTCCAAACAAAACATATAGGTTATGATTTTTTTTTAATGTAATTTCTTTTTTCTACTGAAGTTGTTAAAAAATGTTGTTGATTAAAAAACCTATAATTAAATTATCCAATCTCACCCGTTTTATATATTATTTTGTGGAAGTATTATTGATGTATCAAGTGTCATGAGATTGCAAATGAATAGATTGTATTCATTTTTTATTGTATTTATAATAATTATTGTAACTTGAACTTTAATATATGATTATGAAATTGCAAATCTATTTCTTTTTTTATTATGGCAACTAGTACTATATAGTTGACTTAATAAATAAGCACCAAATTTTGACAATTATAGCATACTTGCTTAGATACAAAATTCTAAATGTAAATAGATTTATTTTGTAAGTACTCCATTATATTAACTAATCCATGCACACCCCTATCCATTTTCAATTCCATCTCCATATTTGCAGATTTGCACCAAAAAAATCTACTTCAACCATCATCTATTTTCATCTCTATATTTGGACATGTGAATATACTATTCTTCTATTATTTTAATATTATTCTACAATTCCCTCATTATTTTATTCATATAATAATAAAATGATTATTTTAATAATATTTTTATAACATATTTTTTATTTTTTTAAGATATATTTATTTTTATTATTATATTAATTTTTGAATTATTTTCCATATACAATATAGCAAAAATGATTTATTATATTTATTTTTTATATTACTTATACTATTTAATATATAATACATTTTTATTTATATTGTAAATAATAAAGCATTAAGGTTTTAATGAATTAATTCAATTATTTCTTAAAAATAAAAATACAACTTTAAATTGAAAAAATATATATATATATATTACATCACATTATGTTTTGCACATCATTTACTTAAACTAATAGCTACAAGAAACTTGTTACTATAACTTTCTCATAAATGATCAATTAATACATTTTGAAGTACATAATGAACTTCTATCTTTTAATTCTATTTATAGCTTATAAAGTTTTTAAACTTTTGAAATTGTTATATTTTATTGCTTATTTATAATGGTCTTCTGTTTACCATTTGACTCATTAAAGGCTGATCGTTTATTTTGGTTTATTATTTATATAATCCTAAAACTCTAACACAATATAGCACCAAATTCTTGGTTAACGGTATTTTTCAGTTAACCAATATCAATTTTTTTGGTTAACCATTATTTTATTATTTTTAGAATTATAAATTTAATTTTCAATCATATTTTTCATGAAAAATGGATGAAAGTCATAAACTTATTTATCTTAAATCTTAATTTAAGAGTGATATATATGATATAGATTTTTTTTTAAATTGTTGATATTGATTGTAAGTATATAAAGAAATACTATAACTTTTATAAACAGGTTTTACTTTTCAAGATCCATGTACTTTTTAAAATCAGTGAGATAATTACTCAAACCTAATTTATAAGATTTCAAGTTTGCTTTTATATATTTTTTAAAATTATCAATATGTAAATGGTAGATTAAAGTTTAAAAAATACGTTTGACTTGCTCTAAACATAAAATAAAAAATAAAAAATATGTTTTTAATATCAAAGTTCAAAAAAGTAAGATTTGTAATTTCATAATATTAATATTTTTTATTTTTCGATTGGTTAACCTAAACCACGGTTTTTGTATTTTATAAACCAAAACTGAAACCAAAATCGAGATTTGTATAAAATAAAAACCGAAACATCGAACCGATCGGTTCGATTAACCTATTTTTCGATTCAATTTCAATTTGTGTTCTCAGTCGGTTCGATTTTCTTGGTTTTTTTGCTTACCCCTAGTTTTATCCACTATTATTTCAACTTTCGAAAGAGACATCACATTAAAATCAACAATGCTTTCATAAGTGTCAACTTCGTCTTCTATAATCATATTATGCATTATTTTTTAATGTAATATGATGCTCTATTTATTAGTTTAAAATGTATTTTTAGGTTTTTAATTTATTTTTATTTTATTTAAGGTTAATTACATAAATGGTATCTCAACTTTTCCATTTTTTCTATTTTGGTATCTCAACTTTATTTTTGTTTAATTAAGTATCTAAACTTTTTGATTTTTTATATTTTGGTGTCTAAACTTTATTTTTGTTAAATTAAGTGTCTAAACTTTTTTATTTTTTCTATTTTGGTGTCTCAACTTTATTTATGTTCAATCAAATGTCTAAACTTTTTTGAATTTTTTAATTTTTGTGCCTCAACTTTATTTTTATTCAATCAAATGTTTAAACTATTAATTTTTGTTCAATCTAAGTGTTTCTTGATCAATAAGAACTTATTAAGATATTTGAATAAGGAAAAATTGAATTCAAATGGCATTCCACCTCTTAGCAAATAATGAAATTACTTAAATAATATTTAACAAGGTGAAATGACAACATTATCTTTTCTACATTATGAGCTTTACTATCTATTTGTTATGATAAAAAAGAAATTGATAAAATTGACTGCTACAGAATAGAGATAAATTTTTTTAAAAAATATATAAAATAATTTTTTTTTTAAAAAAAAATTAATTATCTTCTGTTCTTTTTACTTGCTTTCGAAGTATTATTTGAAACTATCTCAAAAAAGTATTATGTGAAAAAAAATTATATATGAATAATTAAAAATAACTTATTAGATATTAAAATTATTTTTAAAATAATTAAAATATTTATTTTTATCAATAGCAACCAATTTAATCAATTTATTTTGTATGGACGAATAGATAACAAAAACCCTAATGTGAAAATGATAATATTGTCTTTTCACCTTATTAAATGTCATTTAAGTAATTTCATCATTTTTATTTGATAATAATGTTATTTGGATGCAAATTTTCCTTATTCAAATATCATATAATAAGCTTTGGTTCCTCATGTAAAACCCGGGTAAATTTGAAAAAGGGCAGAAATGGTACATTGTCGCTATAATACAGGTGAAAACCTAGAAATTTTTTCTGCATCTCATGATCTGCCGACCTCATCTTGAAATTCCACTTTAAAATCCAGTTCACTGAAAAACATGGAATTCGCTAACTCAAGATTTATAATTCTCTTATTGTTTTCTTTTGATAAGTAACGAGTGCTCGTGACACATGGAATGATGCATGTGTCATGGTGACACATGGCATGAGTGACTTCAGGTCATAGTGACACATGGGAGACATACATGGTATGCAACACATGCCATGTGAGCACACACTGCAAACCACGTGTCCAATCCGCAAGATAAGTGGTCAGGCTGATGCATCCACTGCAAAGTCTGGCTGGGCTCACACCCATAGCTGCTCTTCACTGCGCTGCACACATGCCTGCTTGCTCTACTGTTGCTCTACTGCACTGCTGCTCATGTTCTGCCTGCTGCCTCACGTCATGCTTCTCCGCTGGTTCCTCCCCAAACTCCCACTCCACACCCAACTGCCCAACCACAGCTCAAAGTCTCCATTCCATCACCCACTCATCACACTATCAAAAACCTATTTAGCTCTCACCTTCAAACATCCAACAAAGGAAATTCAGAAATCCCATCTTACTCACTCAAAGATAGGGATTCTACATTTTAGTTTGGATTTAATTTTGGTTGATATGATTAGGGAGTGGCTTTGCAGAGCTGGTCAATTCAGGCCACGAATCAGCCCCGCTTTGATCCTACGCATCGCTCTGGATTTTAGCACTAGTTTTCGGTTGGGAAACAGAGGGAATTTGGATTTGGGTCCTTCATAGAAGTTGTAGCTACATCTGTGAACTTGATGTTAAGCTTTTGAATCACTCGAATTGGACCTTTACAGCTCATGTTATGGTCCATTTCCCGGGGTTTCCGCAGCTTAGGCTGTTTCTCAGCTTGGATCCAAAATTTGGGACTAGTTTTTGGTGCTGATTTCGAGACTGATTTGAGACCGTTCCATGGCTGGTTTTGTGGCTTAACTATGACCTGTTTGAGGCCAGTGTTGTGACCCGTGTGTGAATTGTGATTTGGATTGATTCTATGGCCTTTTAGAGTCATGGTCAGAGGCCGGCTCGTGGTCTGTATGGCTTGTTTGTGGTCCCTATGACTGTCTACAGGCTACCGTACGGGTTGATCATTATGTTATGTCGTATAAATGTGGAATATATGCAGCATATATTGGATCAAGCATACATTTAAAGTATTGTATTGACATTGAATGAATGATGTTTGGAAGTTATAAGCATGTGTTATAATTGTCCAAGATGCAATTCTTTATGCATGAATTAAATTGTCCATATAGCATTCATCATATATGTGACATGGTACAGACATGCAATGGCACATCGCATTGCATTTATGTGTGGGAACATCGCATGACATAGGTGTGAGTACATGATATGAATCAATACTATGTTTGGTAATTGATTAGTGGACTCGGTATCGTTGGACAAAGTCCAATAGAGTCGCACGATTACTTACATGAAAATGAATATATGTTTCAAGTAATATCAAGAAGGGATAGACACCCCCTCGGGTGAAAGACCCTGTACATGTGGTTAAATATATTTTCAACGACGGAAGCATGTGAAAGTGTAGAAAGGCATGCAAAGCCTACGTTGGGACCCCGAAAATTCGTTGCCCACAAAAAGACACATGGTTTTGAATATATAAATGATTATTGAGGTGTAACATCCAAAAAACTTTTGGTTTGAAAACAAATGAATTTGGTTTGTAAATAAAAATGATAATTGGATGTGATCCACAAATGATGGATTTTATCACACATTGGCATTGGAATGTGTGGTAGGAGTCGGTAAAGACTCGGTACATGATGCATGGGTGAGTGTCATCTCATTTCATAGCATGACGTGTAGGATTCCATTTAGAATTAGCATATTCTTCATTGGAATTTTGATGTGAAATGTTGTGTGAACATTTATAGGATGGAGGGAGGGTTAGGTTTGAAGCACCAGGCGGCCCACCCCATATGGGAAAACATCGTGCAAAGTGCAGCAATCACCGATGGACTAATTCTCATTGGGAGTTTCCAATTGTGAAGAAAATATCAGGGCCTTGTAACATTTTTGTAAAAGTACTAGACAAACAGTTTTTGTAATACACTTTTGTATGAGGTTTGTACATAGTAATATGTTTTGAAAATAACATTGTGGACCCTACCCGATCCACGTGCTGGTGCGATTCGCTATTAATAGAAAAAGTGAGTTGATTTTGAGTTTTTTGGAAAATCCACGTCCCTGAGGAATCTTAGCTTTGCCTGAGTCCCCACTTACTTTTATTTTCTTAAATAGTGGAAAATGAAAACAAAACCCTCATTGACTCAACAGAAAAAGGAACTATGAAACTAGATTTTGTGGATCGGGATCATATTACCTATTGGGAAGGTACCCTATGCGAGGTAGCACCCCTCTGGGCCCTGAAATTGGTTTCTACTAATGAATTAAGCGCATGGGAGCATATGGGTCAAAGATCCGTTAACCACCTAGGCTAGACAGACTACATGAATTACATAAACCTAGGCGACATCCAACATACATTTAATCTCAACAAATTATAACCAAAGGCACATACCTGTAGTCCCTAGCCATGAGCTACAGGGGAAGGTTAGTCGCATATTTCGGGCATCCAATAATCTCTTAAAATTAAATATCAAAAGTAAAGGAAGCCAGGAGAAACCATACATCGCATCTTAGCAACTCATTGATGCTACAACACTTGTGCAACTATACAAACATGTCTATTCATCTCAAAGAATCGGGCTTGATAAAACACTAGACTACTTGTGCTTAACTAACCACCCTTTGACCCTCATTGACCCTAATTCTTATGAATCCAAATGGGATCACATTAACCTCAACTAAACCCCATTTCATACCCTAAACATAGCCCTACACTAATCTGGAGTGAATGGGCTTGACTCAGAAAGGTCATAGGCTTCAATTAAACTAAAATCATACTATCCCTAAAAAAAAAACCTGACGAATTAGATGATCCAGTTTCCCAACTGGTCGAGCCAATTGATAAAAAATATAAAATTTTGTTAGAACATTCCTCATAGAGTAAGGAACCCAAAAAAAGAAACGGTGTATGATTTCAACTCTGGATGAGTGAGAACTGACCCAAACAATGCAAAGTACCCTAACTGTTGTTCTTGAAAATATAACCACGAACTCAAGGATCTGTTCCCAACCGGCCGAACCTAAGTATAACAGCTTCTCAAAATTTTTCATAACATTCCTACGTGAGTAAGGAATCCAAAAAACAAAACAAGGCACAATTCGACCAATGAGTGAGAATCGACCCAAAACAATGCCTAGTGCTCCTAATCCATCGTTTCAAAACAAACCTAATGAACGTAGCCGATCCTGCTCTCAACTAGTCGAGAATAGCCTCGTAAATTTTCAGAACATTCCTCACAGAGTAAGGAATTGAAAAAAACAAACAGTGCACAATTCTGACTCCTAATGAGTGAGAATTGACCAAACAATGCCTAGTGCCCTAACTATTGTTCCTGAAAACATAACCTAATGAATCGGTTTATCCGGTTCCCCAACTGGTTGATCCGGTTGATAACAGTTCTTAAATTTTTTTAGAACATTCCTTATAGAGTAAGGAATCCAACAAAATAAACGGTGTACAATTTTGACTCCGAATGAGTGAGAACTGACCCAAACAATGCCTAGTGCTCTAACTGCTCTTCCTGAAAACATAACCTAATGAACCGGATGATCCGATTCCCCAACTAGTTGAGACGGTTGAGAACAGGTCTAAAAAATTTTCAGAACATTCCTCACAGAGTAAGGAATCCAACAAAAAAATGGTGCACAATTCTGACTCCGAATGAGTGAGAACTGACCTAAACAATGCCTAGTGCCCTAAAATGAGGTTGCAAACATCAAAGGCAAGATTAGTAAAAGAAACGGATAGCATACAACGCTCATACCAGAGGATTCACTGCCCCTTTCTTCCTTCTTTGGCGCCTCCAAAACCGTGGCATCCACTCTCAAAACTTTGTGAAATCCCTTTAAAATGTAGAGACCACTCTACCCGATCTAGATAATCTCTCCTCACTTTCTTTTTCCTCATATTTTTCCTTTCTTTCTGAAAGCGAGAATATTTAGATGGATTGGGTACTTTACAATGAAAGCATTCCATGGCTTTTCAAAATGATTTACAAAATAGATGTTCAGAGTTCAAATTGTTTTTAAAAAATATCAATGTTAAAAAACAATGGAGTGAATTCATATGTCGGAGCATACTCTATAATTCTTTCTTTATGACGACGCCCGATCTCGCTCTCTTTGTCCCTGTTCACTAGTACCACGCATTGATAAACAATACGCTAATCATTTCATGCTTAGTGGTTCTACATACCCCATTCTTCGTTTCGCTTAGGTTAAATCACAGCTTTACTAAACAAAACTTTCAAATCTTTTTGGATGATCAATGTCAATACAATACATATACTTATTTCATATACAATCATTTATGGTTCATTGATCATCCTAAATATACACTTTCATATGTTATAAATCATTTATAACCAAATCATGCATTTCACAATGCTCTTTTCATTTCAATTTGCAATTATGCTTTTCAATTCCAATATGTCAACAATCTCAAATCAATCTGCTTCCGCCTTAACTAATTTAACTTACGTTCTGTGATATGGGGATATCAGAATCATCGACATGGTCTTGTTAGGTTGTAGGCCAGTATAAAAACATTTCTTTTATAACATAGTCTTGGCCCCGCTGGGTCGCTGGATCAAGTTATTAAAAATCAATCTAGAACACTACCGATACTATCCCTACCGGGCTGCCGATCGAGACACATCAATACGCTTTTGTTCGCTAGTATCGCGCACTGACCTATTGGTATAAATTAATCATCCTTAATGTGAATTAAACAATTAACATTTTATTCATAAACAAACTTTATAGCAAAATACGCATAATACGTATTATCAGATAAACAGTCATTTTTCAATACTCATGCAATTTTTCATATGCAAACATTTCACACCAATCGCTTAAATCAATATGCTTTTCTTATACATTTGTAGAACAAACATTTTAAATTTGAAACCAGAATAGAGAAGATAGAACAAACCACCCATCTCTTCTTTCGCCTTGCTATCAATCTCGCCCTAGGTCATGATCCTCACCCCATTTCTAGCAAATCACACACACCACATTTAGTAAACTAGCACTATTCACACTTAACGAATATCGCCGAGGAGGCCGAGGTAAGGTGCGTTTTTCACTTAGTTTCATTCTTATTTGAACCCCCATTAGTCATTTATTAGGGTTCCTAAACAATCGGCGTACAAAAACTAGACTTTCGGAACAAAAATCCAAAAATTTGCCTTTACGCGGAATGGGGTGAAGGTGCCGCGCGCAGCATTGCTATGCCGCGGGCGTAGCATCGCTTATGTCGCGCGAGCACTCACGCGAGGCGCAGCAAAGCTACTCGCAGCGCACCCGAGGAAACGACATTTTACTCGCCGCCAGCCAACGAGGGCATCCCCAAGTCGCGCAGGCTACGCCGCCAAGGGGCTCTACTGCTATGCGTAGGAGCCCGTGTTGCTCCGCCTCTTGCACTTTGCGATTTCCTCCAAAAATCCTCAAAAACCCAATGAAACTCTAGAAATCACTCCCAAAGGCATTCTAATATCATCCTAAACCAACCATGAGTAAAACCCATGGATGGATTAGGTTTTTTCTAACCCAAACATCATTTAAAGAAATCTAGGGTTTGGTTCTACCTTTAAATCCTTTTCAATCTTCTTCACCAAGATGCTGATCACTTAGATAAGGAGTGAAGAAATCACACCAAAATCACTCTTCTTGCAAAACCCTAGCTTTCTCCTCCTGACGCCTCCAAAAACGCTACACAATGGCTTCCAAGACCAAATGTGGCCTTAAGTCACCATTTCCTAAGGCCATGTTTGGCACATTAAAACCCATTTTTTGGATTTGCTACCAATTTACCTTTGATAGCACATATACTTCTATTTTCACTTAACCACATAAACATTTTCAAATGGACCCTTAGGTCCTTATTTTACTAAATTTCCAATTGTTCTTTTCACTTGGGTTTATTTCCGGTTCAATCAATTTCTACTTTATATATATTTAATCATATGCTCACATACTCATTTCACTTTTCACAATTTAACAATTTATCAGTTTTCCCAGAAAAACCTAAGTTTGGCTTAATTCATACCCGGACTATATAATAAAATTATTATAAAAATTCTAGGGTATTTTTGGGGCATTACAGGAACTTCAAGTCTCGGACTTCCCCCAACTCCATAAACACTCATCTATTCATGAGGTTAGGAGCTGGCCACATTAACTCATTTGCATAATCACCAAGAATCCAAAATAGACTCTAGGTGGGTTGCAAGCAACCCACAAAATGGTCCATAATTGGACCCAAATCGTGCCTAGGATTGATATGGAGCTTATGGGCCCGAACCATGTAGGATTTGGGCTTAAAAATCACCAAAATCAGTGCTCCAAACAAGCTGGTACAATGAACCGTTTGAACCGGATGCCAACCGGTCAAGCCGGCTGAGAAATTTTTTGAAAATTTGACAGAATTTTCTTGAAGAGTAAGGAAAACAACAAAAACAATGGAGTGCAATTCCGAGTTTAGATGAAGGAGATATGACCAAAACAAGCTCGGGTGCTCCGAATTTGAACTTGCTCCAACAATGAACTTTAATTGAAATCTGTTGAACCGGCTGAGCCGGTTCCTAACCAGTCGATCTGATTGATAAAAAATTCTCAAATTTTGTGAGAGAATTCTTCAATGAGTAGGGAATCCAACAAAAGAAGCGGTGCATGATTTTGAGTTCGGATGAGGGAGATATGATCGAACAAGTCTTCAGTGCTCCGAATTCACAAGATGCTTCACGAATTCCCTAAACTGAACTTTGAGATCAGCTTGTTGGTTGGGAAAAATTTTGAAATTTTGATAGAATATTCCATGGAGAACAAAGAGTCCATAAAAAAATGGTGCACGATTCCTAGTTCAGATGAGGGAGATATGATCGAAACAAGCCCAAGTGCTCCTCATTTGACATACTCTAAGAAACTCCGATTGAGTTAAAATCTTGGGAGACCCCACTTGCTTCCTATGGCACGATGCCGATAACTATATATGCACTCAATGTACCACATACAAGCCCACCTGAGGCTTGAAGACTGACAAAGCCTAAAAGGACCCTAACAGTGCCATATGAGAACGATGGGTGAGTGTGACACTCATAGGATAAATTCAAGTGTTGAGGGACAAAATTGAGGGTCTACAAATATGCCTCTCTTCAGTAGAGTGAATGAATGAGTGAATCGTGGGTTCAAAGTGCAAGAGATGCAAAAGTGTAATGAACTCTAGTGAAGAACCCAGATGAAAAACAATTTTGTTCGCCACCCTAGCATCAAAGGCTAACGAATTAGTTGGTGACATAAGGATTTAGAAATTTAGATGACATGCCGAAAAGATAATGAACCGCATAATGCCAAAGAGCCCGAAATAAAAATAAGGGATCGAATCCGGGCACGATGCCGGAGAACCCGAAACAAAAGAAGGGATCGAACCTGAGCGCGATGTCGAGGATCGAAACAAAAGATGGGATCGAATCCGGGCATGATGCTGGAGAACCCAAAACAAAAGAAGGGATCAAATCTGTGCACACTGCCGAAGAACCTGAAACAAAAGAAAGGATCGAATTCGCATGGCGTCGTGAGAACCCAAACAAAAGAAGGGGATAAAATCCGTGCAATGGCGTCAAGAACCCAAATAAATGAAGTGGGATAGAATTCGCACGACGAGAACCCAAAACAAAAGCAGGTGGGATCGAACCACCAATGCATATGAGAACCCAAACAAAAAGAAGGGATCGAATCCGGGCACGATGCCGGAGAACCTAAAACAAAAGAAGGGATTGAATTCGGGCATGATGCCGAGAACCTAAACAAAAGAAAGGATCGACCGCACGAGCGCCGAGAACCCAAACAAAAGAAGAGATTGAATCCGTGCACGATACCGAGAACTCAAACAAAAATAAGGATCGAACGTGTCCAGTTAAGAAGAATGGGCTATGCCCCGCTTCAAGGCGGTCACGGCGTCGAAACCCACCACCGCATATAAAGTCAAAGCTACAAAGTTGGAAATATTACAAACATTCATTCCCGAGGAAAGCCCTCCTCACTAATCCATAACATCCACATCCGCCAACAACCTGACAGGGTACGCCTTCCAGATGGTACATCCGAAACCTCAACATCTCGACATGAAAACCCCGAAATACATCATCAATCGAAAAACCTTAATCATCTCATACAGCAACAGGGACAATGAACGAGGGAATGCCCTAATATGCACATCCTGCTAGGTCATCGAATACCGTGAATCGATCCCCGGTCGCCTCAAAAGCGCCATTGTATGAAGCAAACCAAGCTAAATACGAGGCTATCAAACTCGATGCCTAAAACGCCTTAGCTAAACTGACCGCATCAGACACATGTAAGAGCCAAAGCTAGCATGCAAGGATAGGGGTATGCCCCAGTGTGAACATGTCAAAGCATCAAGCTAAGGCGCCATCAACGGTCCCAACTCTCTGTATCATCTGTATTTGATAATGGACCTGAGGCAAGCAACTGAATGGAAAAGCAATATGTGACCCTCGATATTCCCCAAGAATAGAGACATGTCGACATTTTGTACTCAATTAGTAAACGGAACCTGTCCATAGAAAATGCGTCAAAGCAAACACGAGATCTCATGGCCTCAGGGTGGTCTTACGACTCAGACCATAAGGTTGGCTAGGAGTGAAAGGTTAATGAAATGATGGGAAACAAAGGCCCAAATGCCCAATAGATAATGCCAAACCCCTGTGTGCGCAATGCCAAATGTCGGAGAATCATGTGAGCAAAGCGACTTGACCAACACATAAGTGAACAATTCTAAGCAACAGGTGATGTACACTAAAAGACACGTCGGTCATGAAGCGAGACAACGATCGATGAGGATAGAAAAAAAATGAAAAGGGATACGACAAATGATGAATAGATGTAGAAGAAAATGGAGAAACAAGCTGGGATACAAATGTTGCAATATGTGACAATGACGAACAACTCATCCCTAGAACGCCAAATCGAGGCAAGTCACCATAAGATGGAAATGGTGATATGGATAACGACCCAAGGGACCTAGTGCAAAGGAAACCAAAACCTGATTCCCAATGTGTCTACCGAATCCATGGAGAAAAGGATCAGACAATGCTCTTACCCGCATTTCTGAAGAAAAATAAGTCCCTCAATCCAAAATGACCTCTGACGATCAAGCCATAATACCTTGACAAACCATGCTAATCCCAAATACCAATGAAGTGAATATCGAATGAGAGTAACTCTTTTCTTTTTTTTCCTTTTTCTTTTTCTGCATTTTTTTTCCTTTTTTTGTTTGTTTGTCTTTTTTTTTTTTTTTTTTTTGCGCCGAATAACCAACAAAGTAAGATGAATGCCACACTAGCACAATCTAACCAATGAACCTTAAATCCCAAACCCAAATGGTCACCTCAAACTATGACTCCTGGATCAAACCTAAAGGGTGGAACAAATGGTCACCGCCCAACCTATAGCTGGGGACATGAGTGTGTCATCACACAAGGAAAATAAAAAGTGAAAGAAACAAGATGATAGAAACAAAACTCAAAGGTAAGCAAAGTGAAGATGCAAATGGAGAAGAAAAGAAATGTAATGACGCAAGAAAGAACAACCAAGAATGACACAATGTCACATCCAACTAATAAATACAGCGCACAGGGCAGCGTCCCCAACCCAAAGGTCCGAAAAAGGTACGGCACAATGAAAGAAAAGGCCATAATAAACCACGCGAGGCTTTCAGCGCAGCGTACTGGATATATCAATGTATGAGTGCAATAGGAATATGGTCAATTCGATGGCCACCCATCCTCGAATCGCGTGATCTCACGCATAAATTTTTTCGCTAATCCACGCCGACTAGCCCGCGAACCGATTTCCGTCCATGTCTCAAGAGCCAGCCGGCCCTTCGGTCACCCACAACATACGACCCACTCCAAGTTGGTCTAAACTTGCCTCTAAGGTTGTTGATCAATCCCCTAAGAACTTTCAAGACTAGGTTGCCTTTTTGAAACTTCCTAGGCTTGACCATTTTTCTGAATGCAAGGGTCATCTTCCTTTGAAAGGCCAAAACATGATCTGCTGCCCTCAATCTCCTCTCATCCAAAAGGCTAAGCTGATCATAACGAGACTGGGCCCACTCGACCTCAGATATCTGCTGCTCTATTTCTACACTCATAGATCTCATCTCAATCTCAATAGGTAGCACTACCTCCACAAATTACACCAAAGAATACTTGCAGCACCAACAGAGGCACGGAAAATGCATGATAAACCCAACGCGAAAGGAGCCTCCGATCAACTTATAGTCCTCAGACCATCTTCTCAAAACCTCTCGATATTCCCATCTCTGCGGGTCCTCGCTCTATATTGTTCATGGCGAAGATAGATGATTCAGATAGTTAATGTTATACTTTTGAAATAACGTGGTCTACTTACTCGAATGTAATTTCTATCGGGAATTGGCTGAGACTTTATATTTGGTAGAGGCTGCGATTACTTAAGTACTTGCTATGGTTAATTTAGTATGGAAGTGTGCCTTCCACCCACTTGGTGAAATAACACAACTAAATGTAGTCATGCCCATTGGAAGAATTTAATGATCTTCCACAATATCAATACCCCATAATTAAAACGGCTAAGGATGTGAGTGCATGCAACTGTGGTTGGCATGTGTATCAAGCTCCGTGCACTGACACTTTAGACATCTCAGACAAATTGAAGCAACAACTGCTTCCATGGTCAAATCAAAAGTAATTTTACCCTCATGATCTTACGTGTTAGCATATGACCTCCCATATGTAATACAAACTCCAGATGAACCTCACTCATCACTCGATCTGCAGAGGCACGGTTCAGACATATTAACAATAGGCTACTGCACTCTATGCTAGCGATCTCTTTACAAATACAACTGGCGGCCAAATGTTTCCCATCGCTCTCCTATCCTCGGGTCGAGGCTGACTCGGTAAGTGTCAGGAGTGACAAAAAAATGATAAATATCAAGTACCCGTGGCAGCTATCTCTGATCCTCAATATCTCTAATCAAACAACAATGTCGTGCACATAGTCTTGATCAACAATTTGGCTCCATTACTACTCCCACAAGAATCTTAATTACAAAAGCCAAGGTGGCTAACGCATCAACAAACTGATTCTTTGCTCTGGGTAGATGTATATATCTCAACTCATCAAACCTATCAACCAACAAATCCAAGTAAGCATGATAGGGCTTTAGCTTCTCATCTCGAGTCCTCCAAATGCCCTGAGTATGTTGAATAGCCAAGTTGGAATCCCCGTGGATCTCCAACTTTCTAACTCCAAGATCAAGTGCAATCTCTTAGCCTGTAATGCAAGCCTCATACTCAACTATATTATTCACCAACTGATGATGATCTAAGAATGTCAACCGGACTTATATGGGAATATGATCACCATGTGGTGATATTAACTGGATACCAATGCCAAATCCCGATTGATTGGCGGCACCATCAAAGTACAATCGCCATCCTGCGATACTGGTCAAAGAAACAAACTGCTCATAAGGGAAATCATCATCAAACGGTATGTCACGGATGTGAAAGTTGTGCTGGGAGGATTTACAACAACGCTTTTCCTTTGATTTCTATGTGACATATTGACATCAAACCCATCGCCAGCACTCAACCATCCATGAGCTCACCATCAAGACAGCTCATCAAATGCATATCCAAAGGATCCAATCGTGAGACCAAAAGCAAATACTTTGTCACATAATGTCTCGCCTCCCAGTGGCTCAAATCCAATGCCAAAAACAGGCGCTCAATCATACTGCATCACACTCATACTCTACATCCTTAATCTGCATTAGATGACTCCACTTTCCCGAATCATCGAGTCGATCTTACATGCATCCTAAGGCCAAGGTTTCAACCGATTAAATATTAAAGCAAAGGCGCCTGTATAGGAGGCATCAACTCAGTGAGAAGAGATACTTTAGCTCTTGGCATCGCGACAATCATCATTCCAAATCAGGTCGGGTTCCTCCTCACACTCGAAGATAGGCTCACATAGCTGTTTGAGCCAGCTTAGCAAACCATTGATATAATCGTAATCCGCCCAGAAAGCCCCATCTCTTCCATCCTGGCATGTAAAGTACATTCCCCATCTTTCAGGATCAACCTCTATACCCCGCTCACTAACAATGTGTCCCAACAATTTCCCAAAAGTTACCCTAAAGGTGCACTTCTTGGGGTTCAACCTTAGCTTGAACCGTCTGATCCTCTCAAAGAACCTCTGTAAGGCTGATAAGTGATCTGCTATGTCTTGGGACTTCACTATCATGTCATCCACATATACCTCGACATCTCTGTGCATCATGTCATGAACAGAGTAGTAGCAGCTCTATGGTAAGTGGCTCCCGTATTCTTCACCTAAACGGCATACAACCCTAAGTAGCTGTATGTAAGTACCCCTACTCAATAATGAGCAGTTTTCTCTCCATATCCTTTGGAGCCATCATAATCCGATTATATTCCAGAAAATCCATCCATGAAGGACAACATCAATGTCTCCGCAATGCTTGCCAACCAACATATCAATGCGCTGAGGGAAATTCATCCTAGACTGCTTTGCTTAGATCATTTAAATGCTACATTAAATTTAACTTTGTCATTCCTTGGGAACAAGGACACATAGCTAGCTATTCAAGATATTTCAACAGATCAGAAGTAACACTGCTGCTTATGAATCTCCTTCCTTAACTCCGCAAACTCGACGAGGGTGTAGTCCTCAATTTCGCGCTCAACTAGCCTAGCAATGGGTAGAATGTAAGGTGTGATGTTGCACCGTAAGAGTTAATCTCGACATGTCCTCATATGACCATGCAAATACATCCAAGTATGACCTGAGCAAGTCAATCAATCTACTCCTCTCATCAAGAGATAGGGAAGAGCCAATCCTAATCTCATCATCGAGCATGGTGTCCCAAATCTATCAACTCGTGCTACCAAGAATGGTGTACTTTCTCAGTTCTTTGTATCGATCACACTTAACTGCTACTCTAGTGGGGTCATCTTATGTCTCCCCACATCATCAACATCATATATATGTGTCAAGGTGTCAGCGGTGTAATCAAATGGTGATGTGACACTGCAACACTGCAAATACTCATGTCACATACCACCTAAATATCATCAAAGCTTGTATGACAAACCCAAACATACTGTCGTTGTTATGTGGGTCCATAAAGTCTGATCGCCTCCTCACAGAAATATATTGCTGAATACATTTTAAGAGAAAAGTCCATCATCATTCATCTCTAGCATAGAAATCCTAAACATATAAAAGTTATTTATGTCTATGTGGGTCAGATTTAGATAATGACGAGTGCTAATTATGTCTATTTATATTATAGAATTATAAGTGTTACATCTAAAAATCCCCCACAGTGTAAGCTCCAAACATGCTTCGTGCGCAGGCTCTGTGGCTGCATGCAGTACCCACCTGCAGCCTCTGACTCAGTCCATCTCATCTCATGGGCACGTAGTGTCACCCATTAGCATCATCCGCCTAAACCAGGTAGGTCATAGTCATGACCTCCTGAAACACATAGAGAACACACTAGCCTCGCTAGCATGTAAGTGCAACTATCACGGCACACCAGTGCCTCAGTCTCTACACCAAACACATCCGTCCCAAGGCCTGCTAGATGCCTTGGATCCCATTTATCTCTAAAGCATGATCGTACTCCTCAGGCAGGCAGAGCCATCTCTAATAAAGTACTAACCAAATGAAAGGTATACTGGCCGAGGGATAATCGAATGAACACTAGATGCGAGCCCTCACTCCTGTCCGGAGCGTGCCCGCCCATGATGCCTCGTCATCTCAGGAGTGCAACCCCAACCCATAGGGTAAGGTCATGACTTAACCTGTAAAGTAAACTCAAGACGACTCCTTGCACGGCGGCCCAACCCTGCCTACATATAGAACATGCCTCTTATCATACTAAGTACCAAAGTTCTGTTGTACTGATCGAAAGACATAGGCATCAAGTCTCTGCTGTCATCCTCTAAACTTCGACAATCTCAATTTCATCAGTAACTAGTTGTAATGTAGGTTATCCCAGATTGAGATGCACAGAGGCTTAGAAGCAGAAGCAACAACATCTCAAGGTCAGACGTGATACGCACCCTCGTGCATAAATCTCACCTTTGATGAAGGAAGATGGTGATGAAGATCACCCCATGAATCCAAGGCGGCAAGAAGGTGTTAAAGGATGACTGAATCCTCAAAACCTGAAATAACATGGAGTATCTGACTGGCCCAATCATGACATGTGTACTGAGTGTGTCCATAACTGTCCTCTGAGTCCCATCATAAACTCCGATGGTCTGTGAAGAAGGCCCAAAATCAATCGACGAAAATCCGCAACGGGCAAGAACTAACTGATAAACGTCAGGTGGAGCCGCGGTTCAGTAGGACAGACGACACGCCACTCAAACAAGCAACATCAATGAACAAGGATCGAACATGATCCGACCCTGCAAATCATCATCATAAAACATAATGCATGTAGCTCATTTACCGTCGAAGTGAATAAGCCCTCAAGCGGTAAAGGCGGTCAACTCGATCTAACTGGCGCGCTTTCATCAATGCATCTCTATGAGTAATGGATGAGGCCAATAGGCTCCAAATGGATATACGAGCCTGTGTAGTACACAATTGGCATAGAATCTCATCATCCTCTCTAGCTGTTGTGCCAGCAAATGGCCTATCAATTGGTAGATCGACTGAGCTACCCTCCCACTTCGTGTAATAATATGAACATCCCTATGAATAGGCTCATACTCCTTTGGGAACAGAATGAAGGGTGTCATGGGCGGAACATGCTGCAAGTATATGGGTGAAACTGAAGTCTGTTTGGGAACCTCATCTAGGATAAGTTTGAATGCCCTAGGATCACGGCCGTATAAGTGCATCCATCGAAATATGAGTCTGCATAAATTGATCGATCAGAAGCTCTTCATCCCATCCTATCATGAATATCTCGTCTCCTGAAAACTCAATCGAATGTACACCACTCGTGGGTGGAGGTACAACTCTAGTGTCATGAGTGGGGAGTGGGAATGTAATCACTGCAGGGCATCTCAAATCAACCAAACCTTGATCAATCAAGTCCCGAACGACGGTTCAAAGATCATCCACCAGATTGCACCGCTTCCTGATGGAAAATACAATGAAGATATGTCTAGAGTCCTAGTGGGTAGGATGTGGTGGTGGTCTAGGTGGTAGTGGAGTAATCAAATCCCCTTCAACCAATCTCTAAATGCTCCCGCTCCAACTGCCAACTCCCAGCCGTAAAACCACCGCCCATCCTGCGATACATGCCCACACCGCACACCCACGCATAACTCTTTATGTACTGCTAGCATTGATATGGTAGGTGTAGATAGTAGGCCTTATTTCCATATAGGGAGCAAAGGGTCTATACTGATCTTGTTGTACCTTCGGTAAGGGAATACGGAGACCGCTCTATGAAATCAGGGTAGACGGAAAACATATGGCTCGCATGTACCACAGCACTCAATATTCAACATTTTGGCTTCACTTGCTTCCTTTGAATCTGAGGATAAGTCCGCTTATAATCCTTCAGCGGTGCTTCCTACCCATGTAGGCCTGGAACCAATGATCCAAAGTTTGTCTCGTGAAAGCTCATGAAATGCTTAATAACTGGCCGAAGATCGCACATAATCATGCCGATCCGACGTGCACTCCGAGTCTATCTAATTCATGTTTCTATCTTCCTCCAATGAGATAAATGAAGTGATTGAATCATCCCGCCTACCCTAGGCTTCAACTCCCTCCTCCGGATATCCACCATAAAGATTAAAACAACACCTGCCTAATAAACTCCCCGTCCCAACCACCCCCATGTCCTACGTCTCGGCGGTCTAATGAGGCAAACCAATCACGAGCTAAGACAACTCACGACCGAGGAATAGCATAATCATTTATGTCTCATCCGCCTATGCCTATGCATAACAATAGATAATTGCAAGTGAATACGAGGGCACTTATCTCCTGGGTTTTCTTTATTGTTCAGAGTATAGAATTTAATTAGGTATATTTAGAGAGCACAGAGAGTTCGAATTTAGACTTATTATAAATATGGGGATACATTTATCTTTTCTTAATTCGACAGATGGTTCAGGGCATCACACCAGTGGAGGCCACTACAGATGTGGTATGTTCTCAGTCTGATCGTGTAGTACAAATGCTCCAACCCGTGGTCAACAACAGCGGTGGTGGGGCGTGGAGGTGCAGAGTCACGCGGAGCGTCCAAATCGAAAAATGGTCACTTGATGCCCACCAACTTTTCAAGGTCTCTAGTCTTACCATGGCATCTCGTACGCATTGTATCGCAATCTCACTAACCGGGTCAATAAGAGCGTATCGAGGTCCCTATCTCTATGATTTGATATCTTTAACCGGGTCAGGTAAATTTGATCCTTCTAACAGTCTACCGGCCCCGATCCAAGCTCGGAACCTGGGGGCCTGCCTCAATCAATAATCCTTCAAAAGGAAAGGGGTATGTCACCTCATGACTATCAACCTGAACTGCAACCAGAATGTATGACTAAAACTCTCCAAGAGAATGTGAATTCATATGTGATGTCACAAATTTAAACCGATATATGACTTCACGTAGGAAGGGATTCGACACGGTGATACCTCTGGGGTAATGTGGCTCAAAAGTTGACAACAGGAAAAGGCAAGTCCTAAAAGCTAGATGACTGTACCTAGACGGGATACGTAACCTAAGATCCTAACCATCAATCAAAATGACACACTGGCCACGCATGTGTCCATGAAATCCAACTAAGGGCTAAACAAGTCTTCATTGTTCGGATATCCGTCATCTTCATAGTGCTCCCAAACATTGATATAGCCCCTACGCTAGACCCTACTCCAAACTCCTAGCTTGGTTGAATGCAAACAATTGGGATGACTCCCAAGAAACTTAAGCAATTAATGAGGAATAATCGACCAAGACTAGTGGATCTCTAAAACAAGGGATACAAGCAGCCCCACAAACAAAACAAATCAAGTACTCATGCAAGAGAGGGTAGCCATGCAAAGAAATCGGTCATGCAAAGAGCAAGCCTACCACATAATCTACACACAAACTAACCATCTATGCCAATCAGAAACATATAGCGAGGTACCAATCAACTATGAGCAAGCATGCTAGAATCCAACAGGTGAACACACAAGCACAAACAAACTACAAGTGTATGCCAATACTAACCAGGTAAGTGATCATCATCATTCGGGGTAGCCTAAAGAGTTCAATTGTTATTGAATGAGGGAGCTGAAGAGATGACTGAAAGTTTAAGTCAATTCTTTATGAAACCGTAGATTATGGGTTCGATCCAATAGAGTCGCTTAATTCAGACCCAATCGATCCATGTGCCCACTCGCTATTAATAGAAAAAAGCCAGTTGATTTTCGAGCTTGGAAAACTGGCCCCAGCGAGGAACATTTATTCGAGTCGCCACTTACTTTTTATTTATTTATTTATTTTAAAATGTGGAAAATGAAGTAAGAACAAAAACCCCTCATTGACTCCAATTAGGAAAAAGCGGTCCACGAAAACTAGATTTTTAGGTTCGGGGATCAAGTTACCTATTGGGGAAGGTAAATTCATGCGAGGTAAAGACTCTATAGGCCCGAATCCTGTCTCTACTAATGAATTAAGCCCATGAGAGCATATGGCCACATATCCGCTTAACTATGTGATTTCATTCCTGGGTCCTAACTACCCACAACTCGTGAATACTGCGGGATATCTGCAACCCATCCACATTCACGGTAAATCTGACGCAGTCTCCTTCAGACGAGAGCCTACCCGCATACATCACCTATAATATAACATGTCCCAATCAATCACATGATACAATATGGATAAAAACGGCCCTCAAATTCATACAACAAATATCCATCATCATACATCAACATATATCATGTTTCAAAGAGTCACGATTTCATACAACATATATTAAAATACTGAATTCTAATACATGTGAACATCATAAAGGAACCTTCAGCCACACTCTGGGGCCTTTCTTTCAATCTCGGCCTCAGATCGAGCCATCTCTTCGTGCGTCCCGTACCGAAAAATATGTTCCTCGACAGATGAGCTAATGCTCAATAGTGGAATCACCCTAAGTGGGCTACTCACCCAAGTGCATATGCAATGCCTAAATAAACACACATTCAAGCAAATGCATGATCCTACTAATGTCTAAATGTCAACTCATCCCGAGTCCTCACTAATTTCCTCACACCGCCTAAGCCATGTATGAGAAACTAGTTTCAACAAAGTTATTTGTTTATGTTTCAGGTCTACCGATCTAAGTAATGGACTATTCGGCGTTATATTTAGCGGACTAATCCGAGATATATCAATCGGGTCATTTCCAACGATTGATATTTTATATGTGGACTACCCTCCGATGTATATCAATTGGGCCGTCTCCGACGATTGATATTTTTAGTATGGACTACTCTCCGATTATTATTATTATTTTTAGCCAACCCTCCGAGATATATTACATTTACTAGTCTACCCTCCGAAACAGTTCTCTTAAGAAACTACCTCATGCACTCACTTCTATCTCTAGGGTGCCCCAAGGCATATGGAATGCATGTATGCCAATTCCAATACAGTTTAATTCATGTAAATATATAAACATGCATATATTTACAAAACATCTAATTCACAATCATGTCATGTAAATTCATTTCATACATCAAAATTAGCTCACTCTGGCTAATAATCATACACGAAAGCAATTCAATTTAAATCACTCGACCAACCATATTTCTCACAAAAAATTATTTTGTGATTATCGCTTCAGGGGAACAAAGAAAAACCCTAGGTTACCTGTCTTTCAAAGACACGATCTGGCTCACTCGCGAACCCGTGGTTTCACTACTATCGTACTAAACAAACCAATACATGATTTATTGAACACCATCATCCATTTAACCCAAACAACTGTGATCGGGCCACTACACGCTCCATTCGTGTTCCAAAATTTTGATTGACCCGGCCCTGCCTGGGACCCATCAAACTACTGCTCCAAGGCCCCAACCAACCAAACATTAACATAGTAATTTAAACGAAGAATAAAACCCAAGTAGGAGAAACCCTACCTCTGAAAGGCCTGGCTTCTGGAAACTCCCAACCGGCATCACCGAAAACCCTCTCCGCAGAGCGCCCCTTCTTGTCCTCAAGACCGCCGACGGCCGTATCGCTTATTTCTGCAGAGAAGGATCTACTTCACTAAACAAAAGAAAATCGGCTACTGGATGTGTTTTTCTCCTTTCCCACGTTTTTTCCTCTTGGCTTAATGAAGGAGAAGACACTATACCAAGTTTTGTCCTTTAGTGACTTAAATCAAATCCCATAATGTCAATTTTGTCCATCTTTTCCCAGTTTTGATATTCGGCACTATCTCGGCTGTCAATTTTCATCATTTCGCTACTCATACAACTTATGGCACATGAGTACTTGTTATACGCGGATCTTCGTCGCGATCGGGGCTCGCTTTACTTCAAGATCTCTAACCGACGTCGAAAAACAGAATTCGACTATCTCGAATTCAATAAATTTTATGCTAGCTAGATTGGCGACGATTCCAACGGTGTAATCCATTTTTTCATCCAAGATCTAGAGAATAAATTTAGAATTTTTAACCGAAATTACAATTTTGTAACCGAAATTACGATTTTGCCATTTTTCCATAAATCAATTTTCTGTTCATGATTCTCCTCTGTAAGAACTTTACCCAAATTCGTGACACCGAAAATAATACTCACATGCATATGCAACGTGCACTCTACCATGCATGTAAACAGTTATATAAATCTCAAACGACTAAACTACGCACCTTCATCCCTAGACAAGAAGGGATAGGTGGCCCGCATCGTGTCCTCGCTGCCTCCCACGCTGACTCTCCAATCATAGCGCCTACAAGACTTCATCAAATTTCACGGCCCTGTTGCCGCAAACCCGACCACGGCCATCCAAAATACACACGTCTCCTCCTCGGGGTCCCATCGTCAACCTCGACCGTCCCCAATCCACTACATGAACTCGACCGAGCATACCGCTACGGAGACGGAAATACCGTGGAATGGGTCGTGAACATTCGCCGGGCCGTGATAAGCCCACCTTCGAGGTGTCTTCAATCAAACTGACAAGCCGACAGCCTCTCCCACCTCACCCAACATACCGCGGACTCCATGGCCTCCCATACAATGCCTCATACGGCACATCCGTGATAATTACCGTAACCGCCGTTGTACACAATTCCACTAAGGCAATGCTCCTCCTAGCCGGCCCTTATGATCCAGATCGCATGCTCGTACGTCCTCCAATACCATAGTCCTCTCGTGACCACTTCATCCCGTCGGCGGAACGCTGTACTCATCGCTACCGCATGCCCACAACCTCCGCTGAAACCTTCCGTGCGTGCCTACAAACCCTGGATCCTCATCCCACTATGGGATACTCGAGATCTATGCATTTTAATTCATCTCCTAATGTATAACTCACCCTCCATGGTTGTCATCTCAAGACTTATTTTAGAAATAAATGTACTTCTGAGTTTGTCATTACACTATATATCATACTATAAGCTTGCAGGTTTCTGTGGTAAGGGGGTCATGGAAGTCCATCGGATCGTGTCCCACCTCCACTCACCCACCTCCACGGTCACAGCCCTCATATTTCCCGGTGCCTCACTCTAACTCGCCGACACGTGAGACACCGTCGAACAAAGTCCCTACGTGTCTCTTCCATCCCACTCCATCAAAGATCGCGACTAAGATCCCGATACATCTTCGTGCCACCGACGCACTAGCAACTCCGAGAGTAGTGAAAATCCCCGAGAATCTCCTCGTCCACTAATCGGGAACCACCACCGTCCCCTCATATCATGACCACCATCCGCGTGAACTGTCTCAGCTCGTCACCCGTACCCGACTCGTACCTTGCCTCGATGGACACTATCTCTGCCTCGCCACTGGGACTCAATCACTCATTCAATGCAGACGATGTAGCTCACTCAAACTCCCAGGTACCCCGAGTCCGCTCGCCTGCATCGCAGCCCAAACCATCCCACGCCTCCTATGCCACTCGCCTCACCCCAGCCATACTCAGCCAACGCTCCTGACTTCCGACCGAGTGCATCGCCCACCACATTTGCCTCTACTATTGCAATGCAGCGAAATCATAACTCTTAGAACTCCATCCATCTCATGCTGTTTTTATATCGAGGTCCCCATGCTGAGAGTAATACATTTCACTTTTGTGTATGAGTACACTCTCACTTTAGTCAGATATAGTGGTACCAAATTCATATGGAGACTACTTATCACACCTATGTTTGCGTGTACTCCCGGCTCGTGGATTCTTCAACTCGACGAGAACCATAAGCTACTACCCTCCGGACCGCAACAAACACATCCCAATCCGCCCTCGAGGCATCACAATACACCAAACCCCCGTCCTGTCCCGGACTCATCAAGATGGGAGCCAAGCAGTCTCCTTTCAACTCCCTCGGAATGCCTCCTCCTCGCACGGCCATCCCAATCAACCTCGACCTCCTTCCTGATCAACCTAGTCATAGGTGTTGTTATCCCGAGAAATCCTCACGAATCTCCAGAATACCACCAATCCCAAGAAACTACGTATCTCAAAGACTCCACTCTGCCTCCTCCTGAACCCATCACGCCTCGACCTTCTTCCTGCCGATCGACACTCCCGATGCGACACCACGTGTCCTAAATCTCACCCTCGCAGTTTCTGTAATCCCCACTCTACTCGAACTCGCGCACAGCCGATGGTCTCTCAACAACCGTAAAACGATCCCTCAAGTGATGCCTCATGTCCCACTCGACCGGGAGTAGATCAAGATGTCATCCTTAAGACTAGACAAACCCATCTAAATGGGCTGAAATATCCTATGATGAGATCCATGAGTCATGATTCACAATCCCACATGATCACCCCGCAAACTCAAGTGCTCATAACGCCGTCCCAAACGCCGCCTTGAGAGATATATGTATGCCTGTCCTCAAATGATGGTAACCAGTTATGGTGTTCATTCGAGTAGACTCACGCTTCTCTCAACTGAAATAAATCGCCAATCTCTGTGAATGGGTACCGATTCCCCGATCGTGAACCCCGTTTAATCAGTTCAGTCACGTACACCAAGGGTTTCTGTCCTTCTTCTTTGCAAACAACTCTGAGCGCCCCATGGCTAAGTACTCCTGCCTAATGAACCCTTGTCCAATAGCTCCTGTAATCGACTCGAAGTTCTCGTAACTCAACCCTGCCATCCTGCATGAGCCATGAGATGGCAAGCACTGTGGTAAATACTCATACCAAAGTCTACTACCAGGGAGGTAGTCTGTAGTCATCTGAAAACATCTACATACTTCGTATAATACTTCGAGGTAGATCTGTGTCTGTCTTCTCATTCCTTCAGGTGTTCGAAGCACCTCCGTTTAATCGTCTCCCCGACACTCTGACTCATATACCGCTCCTGGCAGCCCAGCCATGTTTGCCTCCCCCGAAACACCACACGAGTACCGGTCCTACTCTGCAGCTGCAACCTCCTACGCTCACAATCGATAGCGACCCCGTAAGCCGCCAACCAACTAACTCAGATGACATCGAACCCGACATGTCCATGATCCCCAGTCCAATCAGAAGTGTGAGTCCCAGATCCTCCACCAAGAATCCTCGACATATCATCCCTATCCTCGCCCCTAATCCCTGCGAGAACTCACATACAGTGTCCTCTAAGGTCTCAACCTCTAAGCCTAACTCATCACGACTCCGATGCAAAGAATGAATGAATGGCACCGTAATCACCAACACTCTAGCCCATAGCGATAAAGAAAACGCACCCTCAGAGGAACCGCCGATCCACGACTCACTGCGGCAGATCACAGACACGCCCTGCACTCGATGTCCTGGCCTCGTGGGCCCCGGGTCCTCCGCTCTACCCACACTCCTCGTCCTCCTGGCCCGCCCATGGCACAAGGTCTGTAGCCCCCTGAACCGAGACCGGCCCTCCGGGCCTCGTACCGTGCCGTGGAGGAACGCATTTGCATCCTCTCCCTATCTCATCGACGGATCGTGCTGGGCCCTAAACCCTGATCTCATGTTTGGGTAATCTCACTTATGTCCAGCTTCGCTGACAATGGTAGCACACCATCCGGTCCCCGCCCGACCGACAGCGCCTCCTATCCTGTCCTCGCCCGATGGTCGCGACTCAAACCCCTGCGAACCAAGCTCTCTCGCCTTCCCGACCGAAGAAAGACCGACCGTCCTTCCTCTTACTACTAACACTCGCATCCCGAGTGCTCCGAGCATCCTCTATCTCTCCTATGGTCGTGGTCGGTCCCAACTATGAATCCATATCTCCGTAGGCGGTTCTACATTCCCGCTCCGCATTGACAATCTTACCCCATTTTCGATCTTCACTGCTAAGTTTGTGGCTACTGTGAATCACGCAAATTCTGGTAACTCAGGAATCTAGCCACGAGTCCATCACGCCATCGCTCCCCGCTTCACTCTAGGAACTCGAGCCTCGCATGTCCCGCGCAGCCTCTGAAAGTACTCACCATGAACAGCCTTCCCAAATCCCTCGCCCATGTCATAACCTAAGTCTCTAGAGTCCCAGCCCATCTCCACCACATACTCCGGCCTCGCCCTAGCCGGGAACAAATTAACCCGATCCTCGGCTCGCACCTGAGGTGATCTCCATAGCCTCCAAGACGCCCGACCGCATAAACCAATGGTCTCGCCACCATTCGGTCTCCTCCCCTGTGAATGCAGGTGGAGGGTGTGCATCTAAATCTCCTGAGGTTACTAGACTCCTCTCGATTACTCATGAGGTTACTGTGGTGATAAGAATATTGCACTTAATCTCAAGAAGTCATGACAAATAAGCTGATTTATTGTCAATAATATGGTGTTTCGATTAGTTGTCTCAGGACGTTCTTCTACGCCTCTGCTCTCTACGTTTCGTTCTTTACTAGCTATCTACACTAATATGGTATGAATTCCATTATAATATTCGAGCACAAAACACAACCCCCTCAGACACCAATCATACACACACAAATCAATGTATATACACTTCATTCTCGCATTTACAGCAATATAAGGCAAATCAATTTTGCATTTAAATATTATTTCAACAAAATTTTATTTTGGGAAATTTTCATTTTTGAAAATTTTGCCAAGATTATTTAATTTTAGTTTATTTTATTTTATTTATTTATTTATTTATTATTATTTTTTAATAATTATTTTTCGAAAATTTTAGATGAATAAAGTTCATGAACCGGTTCACAACAATGTCCGTACGATCATGAACAAGCATCGAAGTCAACCGCTAAAATAAAGAGGCACCGCGTACAACTCCATCGCCTGCAGCACGCCGGCCGCACGCCGCGCTTCGCACTCGCAGTTACCCGTGCCGCACGCCGTGTTTTGCCGCTCTCGCCGCCGCGGCATTGCTCGCTGCCTGCTTCCTGCCCGGCGCCTAGCCAGCCATACCAGACGTCGTCGCCTCATACTTCAAGACTCCACGCCAATACCATACTACAATGACTGCCCACACTATTTCACACAGAATACACACACCGGTCATTTGCGACACAGTAGCCCTTGCTTCGCACATCAGTTGTATTATGACAACCTGTTTATAGAATTCTTCCAAATGACACACAAGAAAAAATGACAGAATACACTGGTCTCGCACACCCCCTCTATTGCAATACAAAATTTTCTCGCAATACAATTTCCAAACCCTTTCATACAAACCAAAGGTATTGCAATACACTCCAGTCCATCCTAGGTGCCTCACTGCAATACAATTTCCTTGAACCAAATCACCCAAAGGTAAATACAAACCCTGGTCTCAACACAAAAATTTTTCTTTCTCACAATACACTCAAGAGCCCAAAACTAGCTCTACATAATTTTTTTTTCATTATTATTATTATTAATTTCATTTATTTCCAAATACTGGAAAATCATAAAAAAAAATATACACCTATTTTTTTTTTCATTTTCCATAATACTGGTAATAGGATGAGTGATGATGCGATGGAGTGATGAATGAGGCTTATTTTTATTTAATTGGGCATCTGAGGGAAATTTATTTTTCTTTATTTATTTTTTTCTATTTAATTCCTGAAAACTTACCTAGAATTTCCCAATTCCTTATACAACACTAACCCTAGTGTTCAACTCAAATTTATTAGACTTGAATTCATTATCCAATAAACCAAATGAAATTTTAAAATTTTATTTCTTTGATCCTCCAGCTACACCTGTAAACTCCAACATTTGTTTTCCAACACCTATGTGCTATTTGCCTAAGCACACAAACATTCAAATACATCATATACAATATGGTATACACACCACCATACAATAATTCATCAAATCACACAAAACATGTCAAGCACATGCATGTAGTGTCCTAGTTTTGTTCCATGATTTGTGGTAATTTTGCCTATACTTCAACATCGAATCACTCTGTGGTATGTTTCTACTGATCATGACCTAAGTCTCAACCTCAATCTCAGGCTTCCACCCATACTCCACATCAAACCACACCTAGTGGTGATGGATACCTAATCCGAGCTCCCTAGGCATTCGTATACCCAGCTTTGATACCTTGTCGTGACTTCCATTCTCCCCTGGGTCCGATGATCACCCGTCAACCGATCTAACTGTGGATGCCTGCACCATGTAATTCCAAGTAGTCTCCTTTATACTGAGAGCTTTACCTGTATACATCACTCATTATAACCCATTCCAAATCAATCACACACAATATGACAAAACAAAATTTCAGCCCACACAATATCCATCATCATACATCAACATATATCATGTTTCCAAGAGTTAAATGTTTACTCTATACAACATATATTAAAATACTGTCCTAATGGCGTGAACATCAAGAACCTCAAAGCCACACTGACTTTCTTCTAAATCTCGGCCAGATTGAGCTATCTCACGCACTCCCTGTACCTGAAAATATGTTCCCTCGACAGGGTGAGCTAATGCTCAATAGTGGAATCACCCTAAGTGGGCTACTCTCCACCTAAGTGCATATGCAATGCTCCAAAAATAAACACACATTCAAGCAAATGCATGATCCTACTTGAATGTCTAAATGCTCAACTCATATCCCGAGTCCTCACCGACTCTCTCATACCTGCCTAAGCCATGTATGAGAAAACTAGTTTATAACAAAGTTATTTGTTTATGTTTGTGGTCTACCCTCCGATCTAAGTAATGACTGTCTCCGATGTTATATTTAGTGACTACCTCCGAGATATATCAATCGGGGCCGTCTCCGACGATTGATATTTCTTATATGTGGACTACCTCCGATGTATATCAATTGCCGCTCCGACGATTGATAATTTTAGTATGACTACTTCCGAATATTATTATTTTTAGCCAACCTCCGAGATATATTGCATTTACTAGTCTACCTCCAAATGTTTTTAAGAAACTACCTCATGCACTCACTTCTATCTCTATAGGGTGCCTAGTGCATATGGAATGCATGTATGCCAATTCCAATATAGTCTAATTCACATGTAAATATATAAACATGCATATATTTACAAAACATTCAATTCACACAATCATGTCATGTAAATTCTCATTTCATACATCAAAATTAGCTCACTACACAATCACACAAGCAATTCACTTAAATCATCACCAAACTCATATTTTCAAAAAATTATTTTGTGATCATCGCTTAAAGAAAAACCCCTAGGTTACTGCCTTTCAAAGACAATTTATCTACCACTTGCGAACCCGGTTTCACTACCATTTCCTACTCAACAAAACCAATACGATTTATTGAACAATTCATCATCCATAATTGAAGGTTTAGATGCTTATTTGATAGCCATTTGGTGTTCCAAAATTATATCACCCGGTCCTGCTCGGGATCGACCAAACGCATTGCTCAAGGCCTCAACCAACCGAAATGATTAACATAAGACTTAAACGAAGAATAAAAAACCCAAGTAGGGAGAAACCCTACCTCTCGGGAGTTCGAGGAAACTCCCTAAACCGGCACTCCACGCAAACCCTCTCCGCGCAGAGCAAATTTCCTTCTTGTCCCAAGACCGCCGAACACGATCACGCGTATTTCTATAAGGACCTAATTTCTCTCACTAAACAAAAGAAAATCGGCTACTGGATGTGTTTTTCTCCTTTCCCAATGTTTTTTCCTGCTTTAACGGTAATGAGAAGACACTATGCCAAGTTTTGTCCTTTAGCATTAAATCAAATCTCATAATGTCAATTTTGTCCATCTTTTCCGCTGACACTCACTATCTCTAGCTGTCAATTTTCATCATTTCGCTACTCATACCAATTTACACATGAGTACTTGTTATACGCGACTTTCGTAACATCGAATTCGTTTACTTCAAGACCGAACCGCGATGCTCGAAACGTGTAAATTCATCATTCTAATTTCACAATTTTATGTGCTAGCTAGATTTCGCGAGACGATTCCAACGGTGTAATCCATTTTTTCATCCAAGATCTAGAGAATAAATTTAGGATTTTTAACCGAAATTACAATTTTGTAACCGAAATTACGATTTTGCCATTTTTCCATAAATTGGAATTTCTCGGGTCTTACAAACCACCTAGGCTAGATAGACGACATGAATTACATAAACCTAGGCGACATCTAGCATACATTCAATCTCAACAAATTATAACCAAAGGCACATACTTGTAGTCCTTTAGCCTCACACAGTAGGAAGGTTGTGAAGACATTGGGCATACAACAATCTCTCAAAATTAAAGACAAAAGCAAAGGAAGCCAGAGAACCATACAACGCATCTCAGTCACTACGGATGTTAGCAACACTTGTGCAAACTATATAAACATGTCTATCACATCTCCAAAGAATCTGCTCGACAAAACACGCACTACCAGTGCTTAACTAACCACCATTCAGACCCGCAACTTAATTTTATAGAATCCAAAATAACCACATTAACTCTAACTAACCTATCAGACCCTAAACATAGCTCTACACTGATCTGGAGTGAATGGGCTTGACTCACAAAGGTTATGGGCTCCAATTAAACTAAAATCATACTATCGCTAAAAAAAAAACCCTGATGAACTGGATGATTCAGTTTCCCAACTAGTCAAGCCAATTGAGAAAAAATATAAAATTCTGTTAGAACATTCCTCACAAAGTAAGGAACCCAAAAAAGCAACGATGTATGATTCCAACTCCGGATGAGTGAGAACTGAGCTAAACAATGCAAAGTACCCTAACTGTTGTTCTTGAAAACAGAACCTAATGAACCGGCTGATCTAGTTCCCCAACTGGTTGAACCGATTAAGAATAGTTCTAAATTTTTTTTTAGAACATTTAGTAAGGAATCCAAAAAAACAAACAATACACAATTCCGACTCCGAATGAGTGAGAACTGACCCAAATAATGCCTAGTGCCCTACTCATCTGTTCCCAAAAAGAACCTAATGAACCAAATTGACCGCCTCAATTGTTTGAGCCTAAGCAGGTCCAAGCCAAATTTGTTAGAACATTCCTCACAGAGTAAGGAATCCAAAAAAACAAATGGTCCACAATTCTGACTCCTAATGAGTGAGAACTGACCCAAACAATGCCCAGTGCCCTAACTGCTATTCCTAAATGTAACCTAATGAATCACTGACCGTTACCTAATCCCAGAGATCCAAGAACGCTTCTCTAAAATTTTCAACATTCCTATAGATAAGTAATCTAAAAAAATAAAGGTGTACAATTTGACTCCAAATGAGTGAGAATCAACCAACAATCCCAAGCCTTAACTCACGCTCTTGAAAATAACCTAATGAACTCGGGTTTATCCTGACTCCCCAACTAGTTGACCTGGTCGAGAACAAGCAAAAAATTTTCAAAACATTTCTTATAGATTAAGGAATCCAAAACAAACGTGTGTACACCACTCCAAATGAGGAGAATCGACCAAACACAAGGCGCCCTAATTGCTATTCCTAAAAACATAACCTAATAAACCGACTGATCCGGTTCACCAACTGGTCGATCAGAATGAGAACAGTTCTCAAAATTTTTCAGAACATTTTTTACATATTAAGGAATCCAAAAAAACAAACGGTGTACAATTTTGACTCCGAATGAGTGAGAACTGACCCAAACAATGCTTAGTGCCCTAACTGCTATTTATGAAAACAGAACCTAATGAACCGGTTGATTCGGTTCCCCAATTGGTTGATACGGTTGAGAACAGTTCTAAAAAATTTTAAGAACATTTCTCACAGATTAAGGAATCCAACAAAACAAACAGTGCATAATTCCAACTCCGAATGAGTGAGAAATGACCCAAACAATGCCTAGTGCCCTAAAACGAGGCTGCAAACATCAAAGGCAAAGACAATCACAAAATGGCCCATAATTGGACCCAAACCATGCCTAGGAATGATATGGAGCTTATGGGCCCAAACCAAGTAGGATTTGGGCTTAAAAATCACCAAAATCAGTGCTCCATACAAGCTAGTACAATGAACCGGTTGAAACGGATTCCAACTGGTCGATCCAGCTGAGAAAATTTTTGAAAATTTGACAGAATGTTTCTTGAATAATAAGTAAACCAAAAAAAAAAACAGAGTGCTATTCTGAGTTCAGATAAGGGAGATATGACCAAAACAAGCTCAGGTGCTCCGAATTTGAACCTGCTCCAACAATGAACTTTAATTGAAATCCATCGATTCGGTTGATAAAAAATTCTCAAATTTTGTCACAAAATTCTTCAATGAGTAGGGAATCCAACAAAAGTAACGGTGCATAATTTCGAGTTCGAATGAGGGAGATATAATCAAAACAAGCCCAAGTGCTCCAAATTTATACATTCTTCAATGAATTCTTCCTAAACTGAAACTTTGAGGACCGGTTGAGTCGGTTGGGAAAAATATTGAAATTTTGATAGAATATTTCTTGGAGAACAAGGAGTCCATAAAAAAAAATGGTGCACGATTCCGAGTTTGGATGAGGGAGATATGATCAAAACAAGCACAAGTGCTCCTCATTCGACATACTCCAATTGAGTTAAAACCTCGGGAGGCCCCACTTGCTTCCTATGGCACGATGCCAATAACTACATACGCACTCAATGTACCACATACAAGCCCACCCAAGGCTCAGAGATCGACTAAGCCTAAAAGGACCCTAACGGTGCCGTATGAGAACGATAGGTGAGTGTGACACCCATAGGATAAATGCAAGTGTTGAGGGACAAAATTGAGGGTCCACAAACATATAATGTTTATTGAATGTGAATAAACGGATCCCGATAAATGGGATTGGGCAATGTGGTGTCGAGACACACGATAGCCACAGGTAATTCTGACCCTTGTTTCACAGCTTAGTGTCAGGGTATAGGTATGTGATTGCCTAGGTTTCGATGAATGGACCCCAATTAATGGGATTAGACAACTGGGTATCGAGATATACGATATACGATATCCATGGGTATTTCTACGGGTTGATGGTGTAGGGGTCGGAATTCCCCGTGAACATAGTGATAGTGCGTATAGATTACAAAAAAAAAAAAAAAAAAACCAATCCAAATAAGGCTACAAGGATACAGTTCGAATCCATACCTAGAGATCTGTCTGGATTGATCTCATTAAAAAATAATTCACAGCAGATTGCTCGACCCTCCAAGTCTTCTACCGTATTCCCCAATGCTAGAATGAGAAGAGGGAGTGGCTCTCTTCGTACTCTCCTTTGGACAGCTGCCTCTAGGATTTTTCTCCTTCACTTAGAGAATGCCCAACATGGCATATAAATAGGCTGCGGTAGGGACCTAAAGGCAAATAAGATTTCGGGATCCCAATGTAAATATATGAACTTATTTACATTAATTATAATTCACTCCACTAAAGAATCATAATTGCACTCCCTCACTTATTCGAAAGTATAATTCGAGTCCTTTGTTATTAAATACTTATTAATCTCCCCACGTTAAGATTATAGATACCCGTTGATTAAATTAAATTACTGACAGTTTTATTTAATCAACATCTGATAATCACCGGAGACCTTCCACTAACTTATTTGATAGTCAGATTAAAATCCTCCCGCAGGGCTCTGGACATAATCAAATTAAAATCTCAAGGTATCACAATCAATTTAATAGCACGTGGATTTCGTTAATACCAATACCACTATACAATTAATGCGCTTATCCAACTCACCGAGATTATTGATCTATAAAAAGATCTCACTTTATGAATCAAAATAACCAAATAATAAATGCAGTGTCTATTAATTATCTTGAGATTAAGAGTAATAGTATTCAAATAACTGATGAGGTGATAATTATTTATGTCAAAGATAAAATAATTACCCCAAGTCGGGTCCCGCTCAATACATCGAATGTACCAGCAACAAGAAGTTAGAACTAAGCCGTTCCCGTAGTCAAGATTGCATCTACTAAAGTCTTAGCTACAATCTTACTCAACAGGTCAAATTCATTTAGACTGTGGAACCAATAGCTTATATCCACAAGAACCGATGATTTGATCTGCATGCAAGCCAAGCTCTACACACTAAATCATCTACTATGTAGAATAAAAAGACACACATGCATGATATTTAAATGCAAACATAGCTCAAGTGTAGACTTTCATTGAAATGAAATAAAAGAATTTCATTAAAAATAAAAATAAAACATCCATAAATAAAATGACTTTTGGCATATACAAATCGAATAGAGGAGTTGGTAATTACTTTTGAAAGTGAGGGTAGGTTATGGCTTAAGATGATTTAATAGGGCTTATGTTTGAACATTTTATTGAATCAAAAAAATAAAATTGAGATACTAAAATAGAACAAATAAAGTTTTTCTAGACATTTGATCAAATAAAACAAACTTAAAACACCAAAATAAAATAAAGTATTTATATTACTTCACTGAACAAAATAAAGCTGAGATACCAAAAAATATAAAATAAGAAAGTTTTTGCATTACGATTGAACGTATCAAAGTTGGTGAATAAGTTTAGATTATCTCACATAAAATATAGTTGAGATACTAAAATAGAAAATATTAAAAGTTTAGATACTATTTTTTGTACTTACTATTTTATTTATTGTTCATCGCGCTTAATCTACATATTTTTAAATTATTGTGGATATATATATATATATATATATATATATATATAGTATATATATATATGAGATATATATATATATATATATATATATATATATATATATCATGGTAGAGTTCAATGATTAAAAGGACATATATATATATATATATATATATATATATATATATATATATATAATTTTATTTATTTAATATACTTTTATATTTATTTTTAAATAAAATAAAAGTATTTCATATATCATATCATAAAAATATTCTACTTATATTTTGAAAAATGAATAATATTTAAATGTTAAATGAGACATAGAGTAGCTCATAGACACATTATTTCTAATATGGTATTATACTTTGAATAAATGAGACTTGTTATAGTACAGGTAGTAATTCAACATTTATTTAGAGTTTTTACATAGTATATAATATAGTCTAATATTAAAAGAAGAAGAGATACTAGGTCTGTTTATATTTAGATATATATGGCAAAACTAAAACACCCTTTTCATTAAACTGAATTTGACTCAGATATTAGTTCGATTAACTACCTTGATTCTGCATAGATCTGGCATCGTATCTGGTTTGACTCCTACGATTTGATACCACAAATGTTCACTCTCATACATCATTTCACATTCATTATTATATTTCCAATCGCACCATCTGCATTTTAACCCTTTTAAATAAATTAAAATAAAATATATGATCAAATATATATGTTAGAGAGCCAGACTCCTCGATACACTTGGTCAAAGTGCTATATGATCTGCACTCAGCTCATCAAGTCTTTGCAAATAAACTTCAGTTCCCTTAAATTTGGAATGAACCGCTTAGATTGGCAGAACCTCCTCGTATCACCATCATCATTAAGACGACATAGTGTAGATCAACAATCGTTGCACTAATTCATGAACCTCATAAGATAAAAATAGAGATCTAACTAATGTGATAGCACAGAGACTGAGGTGGATTCAAGTTGGATCAAGTCAGATGAGACCAAATATTCATACATCTCTTGCACGAAAAATGGAGGTCCCCTAAGGACTTGTAGGCGATAATAAAAAGAATGAAGGATGCTTTACAAGGCTTGATCTTACAAGTGTAAGACAAAGAAGAAGTATGTAGTTTAGACACTGCACCTGGAAGGTTCCACAACTCACCTAACCGCGATCACCCATCCTGCTGCAACGCACAGATCCCAACACACTGCACCATGCACGGGTCACCACAACCCACTCCACAGCTCCAAGGTCCTCCGGACTCACCTCAACCACGCCCATCCAACCGTCCCCAGGTCCCCACATCCACTCTGCACTCACATCCATCCCAATCCACTCAAACTCCGTCTCCTCATCTCTCACACCTCCTCCATCGTCTCTGAACTCATCTCTCCTTCCACCCATCCCACTCCTCACCCTCATTTTGCTCAACTGCTTCATCCCACTTCCATTCATTCCTATTCTTTACTTGAAATCATTTGAACCAATTTATTATTGGAATGATCAACCTCAAGGCGTCTCAAGATTAGGTTTATGATCTAGCTTCCTTGGTTCTAATTAGATCTCCAAAATATGTTATTGGCATTGTGAGCGATTATCTTCCATTGAATTCAAGGGTTCCTAGGGTTTGTCGTCTAGAGAGTCCGTATCAATTGGTATTAGAGATTTTGGTGCTGAAAATAGGTTTTGTTTCTATCTCCTTTTGTTTCTTTAGTTTTTTTCATTTACAAAAATGTACTTGTGGCTTATATAATGCTATCTAAAAAATAGCTTTAAATCTTTTATTCATAATAAACAATTAGCATACAACAAGTTTTTTTTACTTTCTATACTGAGAGGTGATGGTTATTACTACATATAATATATGTAATAATTTATTAATAATTCTCTCAAATTGTTCTTGAGGATACCCATCTCAAACAACCTGTAACTTCTTGGATCCGTACGAATGACTCTATTTAGCTACACAACTAGCTCTCTCAACTCCACGAATCTGAATAGTGTGCAGGTCATCCACCACACAATCTCACATGCACTCCCACCTCTTTCACTACACCTACAGTTTTCTCTCACTCTTCCTATTCTCCTTAACTCCTGATTCGTGTTCCCTTTACTCATTAACATACCTTGTTATTACAAACCATCGTTTCATTGTTTTTTATTTGTTTTCAAAAACATATTGAATTATATTATTTATTGAATACAAATGTCAGGTAAATTATACAGTGTTTCCTTACTATATGTGCTTTTAATGCTAAGATCAACCGAACCACTCCATTCATGTGTCTCTTCATACGGTCACCTGGCTCCTATCTCCAGCCTGCCTGTCTCGCGGCTATAATCCTCTGATCCCTGTCCATCCCAACACTCTGCCGCGCCAACCGCTCCTGTCCCCATCTCTGAGATCTCACCATCCAACCTGTCATTCCTGCACTACGCTCTGATCCCCTCATTCCTACACAAACTCTTTACTTGAACCCATTCGACCCCATATTTTGCTTTTTTCTGCGCACACATATTCAATCCAACTTATTCGTTCCTCCCCTATTTTGTTCACTTATTTTGAACCGTCCACTCTGACTCCAGCTCTGTTTTCTTTTACCATTCTAGCAAACATGAACCAACTGAATCCTCTGCTTATTTATGCCTCTAATGAATGAGATGAAGAGGATGACAAAAGTGACAAATTCGGGATCTGCATTCATGAAACTATTTAGATCTACTGGAGTTCAACCAAGTGACTTCCAGCTCATGAAAACACCACAATGCAAGCACATTGGTATAATGAAAGTTCATGTTAAAAACTATATTATACTTTCATTTTATATAAGCTACCTTAAAAATTTTATTATTTGATACTTTGTTTTAATTATTTATACATTCCATTTTTTTCTACACAAAGAACCATTATCTTTTATGTATATGTGTATAGTATTTAATAATAATTTGTTTAATAATAAGAAAAAATTTGTGTTATTAAATAATATGTTATTATTTACTATTGTTAAATATATAGTATATATAGGTCAATCAGGCACAGTAGAGTATATATAACTACAGATATAAATGTTTGTTCTTAGCATTAGTACCATGATTGTACAGTTACAAAGTCTCACAATGCTGCAACCGTAGTGTGGAAGACTACTACAAGGAGCTGATATCCGGTATTGATCCCAGCTACTGCAGCTATATTATATAGAGATCATTATGGCAGATTTGCAGCTGCCTCAACCTATGTTCACACATTGTGAGCTGCAGCACATGTGAGCTTAAAAGATATGAAGCATATGGCTGTGTGCACCAAATCTCAAGAGGAGGCAACACGTACCAGCAAACCCCTTACTTATCCATATGAGTACTCTGGTTTATTTTGTGGCAGCATATAGTTAGTCTTACCCAGCCTGTACCCTAGAACAGCTACTCATTCATGGAAGCAGGAAGTACTCAGACTCTTGAAATCGTGATATTAAATAGTTTTAATGCTAAGGCAGGCTACATAGCTACTAATGTTCGAATAATAGAGTATGATTAGAGAGACGATGGTGAGATTAATTGTAGGACACACCAACCACGCCACCACTGATGATGCTTTGACTTCTCAAGTAAGAACCTATGCATGGTGATTTACTTGTCACAAGAAGAGCCTTGAGTATACAACTTAAGGATGATGGAGATGAGGAGCAACGTGATCATATTTTCACACAAGATGCCACATGAAGTGTAAGGTATGTACACTGATCATTGATAGTGAGAGTTGTACTAATGTTGTTAGTTCTTTGATGGTGGAGAAATTGAATCTGCATACCATGAAGCATCCTAAACCATATAAGTTACAATGGCTGAATGAATGTGGAAAAGTGAAGGTAAACAAACAAGTTCGAATTCCTTTTTCTATTGGCAAGTATGAAGATGAGGTCCTTTGTGATGTGACACCAATGCATGCTGGTCATTTTTTGCTTGGTCGACCATATCGGTTTGATAGGAGGGTCATGCATGATGGTGACAAAATAGTTATTTTTTTGTAGTGAGCAATCGAAAATTTGTATTAGCCCCTCTCAAACCATAGCAAGCTTATGAATATCAGATGCTAATTGCAAGAGAGTGTAAAATGAGAGAGAAACAAAAGAGTGAGAAAGAGAAAAGTGAGGAAAAAGCAGAGGATGGAGGGAAAAAATGAGAGAAGAATGGAAAAATAAGAGAAAACAATGTGATAAAATGAGAGATTAGTGGGAAAAAGAAAAGAGAGAATAATGGGAAAAATGAGAGAAAAATAAAAGATTTAGTGCATTTGCTAAAAAACATGAGGTTAAGAGTGTGATGATGATAAGACAATAACTACTTGTACTTCTGTACAAGGATATTTATTTCTTTACTAACGACCTTCACTCATCTTTGCCTAGTGGTGTTGTGTCTTTATTGCAGGACTTTTGATGATTTATTTTTTGAAGAAATTCCTTATGGATTACCTCCTTTAAGAGGAATTGAGCACCAAATAGACTTCATATCGGGTCTTCCATACCAAATCGACCTACTTATAGAGCCAATCCCGAGGAAACAAAGGAGATTCAAAGGCAAGTGGACGAGTTGTTGTAAAATGAATTTGTAAAGGAAAGCCTAAGCCCATGTTCAGTTCCTGTCCTTTTAGTCCCGAAGAAAGATGGAACTTGCCCATGTGTGGACTGCTGAGCCACAGAAAGACAACGGCAAAGCATAAGACATCCCATCCCTGTGACCAGATGTGACATGCTCTGATGAAATCGCACGGGTCCTCAAATTTGTTCTAAATAATGGCCACTAATGTGACCGCATGGAAAAAAAGAATGAGATGAATGAAAATCGTATTTAAACCAAAATTTTATGAGTACTAAGATTGAGTGAGTCTTAAATTTATCTGATGGAAAGTCTAGTTATATATAGTGAGGTCACTTTACTGATACTATGGAATATTTCACTAGATGGTGTTTTTATAAGGTTTTACGTAAAGAAATAAAATCAAGTAAGAAAAGTGTAGTGCAGCAGGTGTGAAATATAGTTATAGCAATATACTATAATTCTGCGGCGCATAAAGTCTCTAAGGTAACTTTTACAGGAGCTTGTCTCGAACTGCTGTAACAAAAGACAAAGCAGAAAGTAAGATGACAAATAAATATTGTCACGACATTTCACAACTCTATCGCGAAATAATATGAGAAGAAGTACAAGAAAAATGTTGCAACACATAAATGAATGTCACAACACAATAGAATTTTGAAGGCAGAAGTATTGTCGCGATATATGATAACTCTGTCGTGACAAAGAACAAGGCAAATGGAAGAAAAACTTTGTCAAGACATTCTAATCTTTGTTGCGACAAAAGAAGAGAGGAATCTCTTAATACTCAATGGAACAATGTCGCGACATAGAAATTGAATGTTGCGACATGAAGAGTTGCAGAAGGAAGAAATTCTGTTACAACATAAGCAAACTTAATCGCGATAGAAGTTGGTAGATCAAGAAGGCAAGTCATGTTGAGTTAGTCACAATAAAGATTTTGATGTTGTGACATACAGTTAACACTGCAAGGCATGGAAATTATGTCACGACAACAACAAATTGTGTCGCGACAATCACAACATGAAGTTAGATGAACTCTATCACGACAAGAATGCTTATGTCGTAACAAATTATTCTGGGAATAACATTGTAAGGTAAGAAGAATTTGTCGTGACATGGCAAACTTTGTCGCGACAATGACTCAAGAGGAATACAAGGCAGAAATGTTGCGACAAACTCACAACAAGGATGAAGACCTGAGAAACTGCATTTATGTCTCGACATTCATAAACTTTGTCACGAAAAACTTGATAAAAGGCAGACATTGAAGACATGGGAAAAATGTTGTGACAAAGCTAGAAGCCAAAGAAGGAGACCAAACAATGTCGCAAACCATCAATTGTGCTTGCATGGAAATCCACAAATTTAGCCTTGAATTCCAGCCCAACATTTCAAGGCCTATAAATAGGAAGCGCCTAGGGTAATGTGCGCATCTTTTTGCTCAACTTTCAGGAATTTTTGAGCTCTTGAGGAGGACTGAAGTTTCCTGTATATATTTTTCTTTTCTTTTATTTGTTTCTTTTATTTTATTCTTTAAATTAGAGTAATCGATTTGAGCAGAACTTGGAGCTGGGATCATTCTATATGATATTTCATTTATGTTTGAATCTAAATGGAATCTTGAATTATTTATGGAATGTATTTTATTCAATCGATTATAATAGCAATGAATTTGTTTGATCAACTAGTCATTTTTTACTATGATCGAGTTATGGAAAAAATAAGCTCCCTCTAAGAAAGAGTTTAGTGTTTGAGTATTGCTTGTAGTAATAGATGATTTTGTGGGTATGAAATTTGAGTTGCTCTAATTGGTATTGTTGTTTTATTGAGCTATTCTGAATATCATTAATCTATACCCAGAAAGGAACTGTATCAATACTTTGATTTCCAAGATCCTTCTGAGTGACACAAAGATGGACTACTTGAGAGTAAAGAGCAAATACCTAGTGGGGTATATCAGACATATTCAAATTTAATCCAATGTACTTTAAGAGTAATTTTGATGGCTTCACAAATGAAGTTCTAATCTCTTATTTCTAGGTTCCCTTTTGAGTGATAGCAGAGGTGTGTTCTTGAGGAATAGGAACCATTTGTTGATACATCACCTTTCCCTTTAGAGGTTTCACCAAAATTTGGTAGAATGGTCTTGATCCTATGTTAGCTGAGATTCTAATAAAGGAGAGAGAACTTTTTATTTAAATTGATTTGGACGAGATTCAATCGCATTGGAAAAGGCTCGTATTACCCTCGTCTATGGGACAAACAGCTTTCATCCTAAGAAATAGTTATAGCACCGGGAGGGAAAAACAACCAGATCCAAGAGGGTCAACTCTTAAAGTAGCTATTTTACTGGACCCATCGACCGGGTTTAGAATATGGTGCTCTAAATAATGAAATGTATAGTGTCTGAAGGTTTTCCAAGGCTATGCTATTTTACTCTTGGACAAATTCAAGATTCATATCCTCATTTAGAACTTTTTCTGGAAACTACTACAAATTGATAATCATAACACTGATTTCATTCTAGTGTTATTTCTACTCAAAAACATCTATGACTTTATTAGATTAGATTTCTTTTACTTTTAAGAGAATTTGATATACATTCTTTCATTAAATTCATCTTAGATATTCAAATCTTCAAATTGTGGTTCAAATAGCTATGATCTTTGAAAGTACAGGTAGCTGAGTTTCTTTAGATTTTCTAATCAATCATCGTGGGAATGATATTTGGACTTTAAATCCACTTTATTATCGGTTCGAGACTTCAGGCACATGCAAAGGATTTGCACTAAAACCAATTTTATTCAATTATTATTTTATACAACAGTTATACAAGTTTTTGGCATGTTTGTTGGGGACTGAATAAGTTCTTGGTAGCAGTGACAGAAATTTGGCACACACACACTAAACATATTTTGCTCTTTTCTTCTTATACATTAGCAAGGCCTTTCGACTTAACTAATGCACCTAGTACATTCATGAGGTTAATGAATCATGTGTTATTTTCTTTCATTAGAAAATTTGTGGTAGTTTACTTTGATGATATTTTAGTTTATAGAAAAAACTTGGATGAACATGTGAAACACTTGCATGATGTTCTTAGTGTGTTGAGACTTGAGAGAGCACCAACTTTCTACTAATCTTAAGAAGTGCATGTTTTGTATGGAATCTGTTGTGTTTCTTTGGTTTGTTGTAGGTTTACAAGGTATTAGTGTTGATGAAGAAAAGGTAAGGGCAATAAGGGACTAGCCTATACCAAAAAATGAGAATGAGGTGAGAAGTTTTTATTGAAGGTTTGTTAAGGGTTTTAGTTCTATCATAAAATCTTTCGAATAATTTGTTAAAAGAATGTTGTTTTAAGTGAGATGATGTAATGACTGACATTCAAAACTTTGAAAGATATGTTAACTACACGCACCATTGTTCAGCTTTTCTTCTAACTTTGATAAAATTTACATAGGTTTTATTTGCATCCGAACTTACTAAGAGCAGTTTTGATGCAGGATTTTAAACAAATCGCTTATTTTAGTGAAAAGCTAAGTGGGGCAACATTGAATTATCCTACGTACAACCAAGGATGAAAATGTATAATTTGATGGATATATCGGTATTTGAATTTTGACATATATCGAGATATACCTAAAAGATTTATACCATTCAAAATTTTAAAGACATATTCCACCCTATATATCAAAATTATTTTGAAAGTATAAGAAATGATAATATCAATTATATTTGAAAAAACTTTAAAATTCATTTCCTATTATTTATAAAAATAATTGGTTAAACATTAATATATTATGTCTAACTTTTTTATATTTTTATTTATATTTTAAAATATTCTAAAAATTACTATAAATAATTTTAAAAGATTTCATTAAATTTTTTTTAAAATTGTTTGGTATTAAAAAAAGATTTGCACAATCGTTTTTTTAATTTAAACATTTTTTAATCTAAACTTTAATATTAATTATTAAAAATTAATATCAATTAATAAGGAGGTGTTTCATTTTCTCTCTTCCAACCGTTTTGGTCTTCTTCCATTTTCTACAAATAACAATGATAAGAATTATTGGGGCTTGGGCGAATACAATAAACGATATTGGCGAAGGCGAAGACATATGAATTCATTCTCTCTTCCAACCATCTCTTGATCTTCTCATCTCTTGATCTTCTCTCACTTTCTCCAAACAATTAATGATAGTAATTATTAAAGAAGGCATACAATTAATGATATTAATTATTAAGGAAAACTTTCCATTTTCTCTCCTAGATCTCATGAGACACCCACATATTGGTTTTTTTTTTTTTTTTTGAAAATTTTCAATGAAAATTGGAATTGTCAGTGATATATTACCTCTAACCGATATATCACCGATATTTTCGATTTTTGCCTGATTTTTTTGTCAACCGATTATTGATGCTATATATTGTATCGATCTTAATCGATACACGATATATCGACGATATATCATCAATATATCACGATATTTTAAACTGTGCATACAACAAGGAGCTTTATGCAATTGTGAGAACTCTTCAAACCTGGCAGCATTATCTATGGCCAAGGGAATTCATCATTCATTTTGACCATGAGAGCTTGAAGTTCTTGAAGACCCAAGGAAAGCTTAATAAAAGACATGCTAAGTGGTTAGAGTTCATAGATACGTTTCCTTATGTAATCAAATACAAGCAAGGAAAGGAAAATGTAGTAGCTAATGCATTGTCTAGAAGGTACGCATTACGTTCTTCAATGCTTACTAAATTACTTGAGTTTGAATTACTTAAGGATTTGTATGCCAATGATTCCGATTTTTGCAAAGTGTGGAATTGATGAGTCTAAAACTCATCTAATTTTAAGCCCATTTTTCATAATTATTTTAAGGCTTAAAGTCCAATTTTAATGTCAAATAATGGAGTATTTACCCAAATTTGGGTTTTTCAGGATTTTAAAGAAAAGAAGCTAAAAAGCAAGAAAAAGCAGCAAATGGGGCCAAAAATGAGAGCAGTAGTAGAAACGACTAAGTCAGGCAGTACAGATTGTCGCAATAGTGTCGTGACAATACCTAGTGGGCAAAGTGGTAGAAAGAATGTCGCGACAAAGTTAAATAATGTCGCAACATAAAACCGAGAAGAGCCCCTATAAGATAACTACAGAATTTCATGACATTTTCGAAGTTTGTCGTGACACAGTTAGAGCAGAAGAGTGAAAAGTATGTCGCGACACTTGAAATTTATGTTGTGACATAAAACCAAGCTGAAGGCTTCGAAGTATGTCGCGACAAACCAAACTTATGTCGCGACATAAGACAACGTTGAAGGCTGAGAACTATGTCGTGACATAGAAATTGATTGTCGTGACATAAAAGATTGCCGAAGGAAGAAATTGTGTCACGACACAAGCAAACTTTGTCGCAACAAAGCTGGCAGATCAAGAAGACAAGCTTTGTAGAGTTTGTCACAACAAGGATTTTTATGTTGCGACAAACATTTCAAAGGTTAACAGTGCATGCATGGAAACTATGTCGTGACATAATGCAAGGCATAAGGCAGAACCTATGTCGCTACAAATATGAACTGGGTTAACTCAATTTTATCGCGACAAACTTGACAAAAGATAAATATGGAAGAAATGTCGCGACAAATTCAATACAAAGCTGAATGTAGTGACCTTTTTCGCAACATAGTTTTTGAATGTCATGACAAAGTCTTAGGAGACCAGTCGGCAAAGCAAGGAAATTATGTTGCGACATTTCCAAAGTATGTCGTGACATAATTCAATAAAAAGAAAAAATATATATATCTTGACATTCCCTTCACTATCGCAACAATTAAGAAAGTAAAGGGCATGAGAAATTTACTGAAGCCATGTCGCGACATAAGAAATTTATGTCACGACAAAGACTCTTAAGGAATTCCAAAATGCTATATTTCGACACTGCCAAGACAGAGCCTACGACAAAAGAAGAAGATTTCTATGTCGCGACATAGACTAACAATGTCGCGACAAAGACTACTATGTCGCGACATAGAATAGTAATGTCGCGACAAAAACAATAAATGGGCCTGCACTGAAACCCACGTAAATTGCCTTGATTTTCGGCCCAGCAACATTTATTGCGGCTATAAATAACAAGCCCTAGAGAAGAGAGGAGAAAAGGGGTTGACGAGGCGAAAAACAAGGAGCCGCTAGTTTAGGAACAGTAGCAGTAGAGTAGAAATTGGATTTTTTGTTATTTCGTTTCCCTTTCTTTTCTTCTTGTAATTTATTTTATTTTCCTTTCAGTAGAACTGGAATAAAGGATCTAAGTTGTAATCTTGAGTTGAGATCAATCAATATTTAGTTCTATTTATGTCTGAACTTTAAGGTTTTTTAGAAATTTTCTGGAATTCTCTTTTTCTTCAATTTGATTGCGGTTTCAGTGAATTTGCTTGATCAACTAGTCATTGATAGTTGTAGTCCAGTTATGGAAGGCTAAGCTCTTGCTGGGAAGGGGCTAGGTGTTTTGGTCATGATTTGTAACATTTAAATGATTGTTTTGGGTTTTGAGAACTGGATTAATTTAATCAATATTGTTCATTTAGTGAGTTGTTCTTAATATTAGTAGCTTGTACCCAGAAAAGGGTTGTATCTTGCTCTGATTTCCAGGAGGCCCTTTGAGTGACACAGAGATGGAGATTCCTGAGAGTATGGACAAGGTACTTGGGGGTATGTTAGACTAATATTATGGAACTAATGAACTCTAAATGATTACTTTGATAGATCACTAATTTACTCATGGTGTGAGGATTAGTTGGATGATGTATCAGTTTAAATTTTAGAGGTGTCATCTCAGTTCGGCAGAAGAATCCCAATCCCGTGTTAGCTAAGATTCTAATCAAGGAGAGGGAGAATTCTACTCAACTTGTAGATTATGGTATCGATTACTTTGAAGGAGGCTTTTGTTATCCTGTCTATGGGTGCAAGCAGACTTTAGTTCTAAGCAATGGTTGTGAAGCATTGGAAAAGAAAAACAACCAAATCTTAAAGAGAGTCAAATTTTACAAGTAGCTACTTAAACCCATTTGTCTTGAAAAGGAATATGATGTGTTAGATAGTGAAACGAACAGATTGTTAACCAAGCTATACTACCTTGCTCTTGAACAAGTTCAGGATTCAAACCCATAACAAATATTTGTTTTAAAGAACATGCTGCAGATTTTGACTAGAACACTGATCCCATTTCCAGTGTTAGGATTACATCTCAGCAATTCTGTTATTTCAGTTTATTTTTACTATTTTTAGATTTAGATTTTGTTATTTCGGTTTCTGCATTTCAGTTTTAGTTTTAATTTCCATCTTTAGATATTGAAGTTCAAAGAGTGAGGACCTTGAGTATGGGTAATTGATCTATAGATTTTCTTATCGATCTTTGTGGGAACGATAACTCGGACTTAATTGTCCACTTTATTACTTGTACGATCTGTGCACTTGTAGCGATTTATCTTTTTAGACCAATCTGCATTTTTATTTGTATTTTAAATAGAAAAAAAACCAATAGCATAAATTTTAGTCCCAAACAGTGATAGATTCTGGGAAGCACTGTTGATGGACATTCTATGGAAAAACGAAACAAAAAGTAGAGAATTTTGGTCTATAAGAAAATTTTGGTTAACAAGTTTTTGACGTTGCTGCTGGAGACTTTAGTTAGTCTTTGGTAGCCGTGTCGAAAATTTGGTAAATAGGAATGAATGTGATAAACATGCATTTGGTGACTTTTATAGGTGTTACACCCCTAAAACCCGGGGGTTCGTTGATCCACCATCAACCTGCATAAATATTCGTGGATGTCGCATAACCCCGACACCACACCATTGAGTTTCATGATAAGGACCCATGATTTAACATACAAGGTTATTATACAATAATCCATTAGAGTTTAATTACAACTTTATTACATTATTTACATGCTTGAACTAGTTTGTTCCAAACATTTAATTTACAAAAAAAAAAAAAAAAAGCTTCTAGAAGCCACACATGTCTAAGCTACATACTTCATGGCCCCGATGTGAGCCGCCCACCAAAGATCGCCTCTACACCGAAATGTTTTTCCCATATATGGTGAGCCACGCCTAGTAGAGAAAAATTCCTACAAAGGCTACTTCTTACCTAAGTGTATATGCAATGCTTACACTTAATAATTCACGATACCAAGCTATGACGCTGGTATCAGACATACAAGCCCTAGGTAATCGTGTACCTATGCGTTGATACCAAGTTGTGCTGTGGAATAAGGTGAGACTCATCCATGCACCATACACCAAGCCTTTACCAACTCTCACCACACAATGTAACGTCAATGTTTTCATTATCGACAACAATTCCAAGTAGAATATGCAATTCTAGATTAGAATCCTACATGCCAGGCTATGGAATGAGGCGAGACTCATCCATGCACCATACCCCGAGTCTTTACCGACTCCCACCACCCAGTGCAATGCCAATGTGTGATCTAAATCCATGCCATGAAATGAAATGAAGACTCACTCATGTTCCATGCCCCGAGTCCTTACCAACTCCCTCCACACAATACAATCCTAATGTGTGAAAAACCCATCATTGATGGTTTACATCCAATGATCATTTTCAAAACAAAAATCTTTTGTTTATAAACCAAAACTCGTTGGATGTTACACCCCAAACGACACTTCATATACAAAACCATGTGTCTTTTGTGGTAACGAATTTTCGGGGTCCCACCGTAGGCTTCGCATGCCTTCCAACACTTTTTGGACTTTCATTGTAGGAGTGTCTAAACCAGTTTGGGTCTTTCACCCAAGGGAGTATCTAGCCCTTCTTGCTTTTACTCGACACAAATTTTCTTTCCTTTTTATTCAATCGTGTGATTCTATTGGACTTCGTCCAACTATATTGAGCCCACCCATCAAACACCAAGTGAGGTGTTTGATTGCAACCATGCACTCACACCCATGATATGCAATGTCCCCGTGCATAATGCAATGCGATGCGCCACTACATGTCAATGCCATGCCTCAAATGTGATGAATGCCATATGGACACTTAACTCATACATTAAATCATGTATCATGAATAACTATATTACACACATATAATTTCCATCAAACAATCATTTCAATGTCAATACATAACACACATATCAGCATTCAATCAAGCAACAATAACCAAGCATGCTATTACAAAGGCAAGTAATAACATCCTTCACCTTAAAGACCCATTGTGGCATGTGTAATGCCCATAAAACAATCCACACAATAGCCTGTAATCAATCCATATACGACCCCGAAACAGGCCCCAAACCCGGCCACAAATAGGCCATGACAAGCCTTAACCTTTGCCTAGGCGAGGCAGAACACAGCTTGAAAGTTGGCCTCGGGTTTGCCTAGGCGAAGCCCACCTTCACCTAGGTGAAGCCTCCCTTCACCTAGGCGAAGAACGTCAGATTTTGGGCTTTTTTTTGCCCAAACAAACCCTTAATATGTTCCACTATTTTAACCCAAAAATCAGTAAAAATATGAAGACTAAAACCAGAGTAGGAAGGATCCCTACCTCTTGAAACGTAGTAGAACTGGTAGGAGGTCCCGAGAATCCCTCCTAAACCCGAGAACTTTGATTTCTCCCGAATCTCTTCTTTTGGATATTCATCGAAATCCTTCCTTTTTGGTACCCACATGTAGCCCTCGTCGAGTAGATGAACTTTCACTTTTGGCTCGACGAATTCCGACTTACGGAATCCTGTAGATCTTAGAGAGAAGTCTTGGTCTCTTTCTTCCTCTCTTTCTCTCTCTCTTGGACAAGAACCAGGAAAATGGGATCCTTTTCCCTCTTTGCCCCTCAAGCCCTCACTTAAGGCTTAAGTGAGTGGCCCACGTCGTGCCACGTGTCCCCGACCCATCCAATTATGTTTCTGCCCCGCAATGATTTATTTCGTCCCAGTTCAAGTTCAAATTATTTTAAATGAACTTTACTTAAATTATTTCCCAAAATCTTGTTTTTGGGTTTTACAAGACACCCGTCGCCCCAAAATTCGTGAAAAAATCCAACTGTCTCAGAATTCAACAAAATTCATCTAAGTAACTATATTTTGCGAGACGAATCCAACAGTGAGGTCCGTTTCATCATCCGAGATCTAGAAATTTTTAGACCCACAACCTGTACTGTATTAGCAATTTACCGTGCCCATTTTCGGAAAAATTCAAATTTACCTTGGTTTTACATTCTTCCCCCTTTAATAGAATTTCGTCCTCGAAATTCACACACGCATACACATTCACATCACATGGATATGCAACAGTCATTTAATCACCAAATGACTAAAAAACATACTTTCATCCTTAAACAAGAAAGGATAATTGGCACACATAGTGTCTTCGCGTTCCCATGTTGCCTCCTCCACTCCTCGGTGCTGCCATAACAACATCACTTGCCTCACAGTCTTACCTCTTAAAACTTGATCCCGGCTATCCATGATACGTACCTATCCCTCCTCGAAGGTTCCATTCACATCAACAATAAGCTCGCCCTAATCCACAACATGAGTTGGATCTGGAGTGTACTTTCGGAGCATGGAGACATGGAATACTGTTAGTGATGTGCCCTAGGGCAGTAGTGTAATTGTTATTACTTTCATATTTCAATAATAAAGAGGCATTTTCATTATCATCTTACATTTCTAATTTGGTGATTTACTCTATGAATAGTTGATTCCACTTATGGTCATCAACCGTGTGACTTGGATAGTGTAACCTTGACTTCAAATGAAATACTATTCTACATTGTCCTTGGTCGTTCATTATTGGTGGAGCAATAGTGAATTAAGACTAGTATGGAGTTTGACCGATGATCATGTTCTACTGATCATGCATATATGATATTAAGTCAGCTCATAAGTACGTGTTGGTGAACATTGTACTGGATCGACCCATCATGAGAATACTACATGGACTATAAGTCACAAGTACTTCTCATCATAACAATGTCTTCTTTTTGTCCTTCGACCTAACATCACCATAGGTCCCTACATGAGAAGCTTTATGTTTTGACATAATTCAACATCATCTGTAATAGGGTAGTAATATAGACTGTAGTTAGACATAGAATAAATCATGTAGAGGATCGAGCTACAAAGATGAACCTCATTTGTAGAGATATTCGTGGGCCCCTTGACATGTGAGACTGAAAATTGCATGGTCATGCTCAAATGAATTAATAAGGGTTATTAATGTCATTTGTATTATCAGTTTACATGGAGGTCGAGAAAACTTCATGATTGAACTTTACAAGGGAGACATAGTCCATGACTTGTGTTCAGTTAGGATATCGTGAGACAAAGGGACTATGACACTTATTATGGATTAGGTTATGTTAGGCTAATGAAATCCACATAATTTGGGTGGTCATAATGCCTTGCTAGAGGCCGCTTATGATCCGTGGGCTCAAAATGGGCTTTTGAGCCCACTGCCAATATTATGTGGACCTATAGGATCACACACATAGAATGGGTCGGAAACCAACCATTGGGCCTAAAATTGGTATTTAAACCCAAGGGATCCCTATTCGAATTGATTCATTCATTTTTCACAATTGAGAAAGACGGCTAGGGGTTTTCGTGAGACTCAACTTAGTGCTAGCACACTCGTTTCTCTCGGTTTCCAAAGAAGGCTTGTTCATGTGAATAGCTATTGAGGGTGGAGCAATCTACTATGCCTTTCAGTTTGACAAGGAGGGTTCATCTGATCGAATCACATGGATCCCTGGTCGAGGTTAGAAAAAGGCTAAATTTTTAATTTTTCCATTGTGTATGTATGCTTAATCACCAGTAGGAACCCAACAGTGGTATCAGAGCCACTTGTGACCCCGATCAGTAAGGTTTTTTTTTTTTAATGCATATGATGTATATGAATTCGTCTAATATGTTATTAGAAATCGTATCTTTATGCATAGATGATGCATAGGATAGGTATAGTTCATTAAAGATTGTATCTTTATGCATAGATGATGCATAGGATTTGTGTAGTTCATTAAGGATCGTGTCTTTATGCATGGTTGATGCATACATACATATATGGTTTTGTAAAAGGCGTTATTAATTCCAGAATCATGAAGGGTAATGGTACTAGGAGAAAGAATGTTAATCTGATTAACAAGATCTTGGGTTATGTATGTTTTTACAACGGGACCACTGCAAACCCCTGGGGCAACCATCTTTTTGAAAAAATGTAGGGGTTTATTTTGAATTCAAATTCTAACCAAAGAAGTTTGTATTTAATTGTAACGCTTCGACCACTCTTACAATTAAGTTTGCATTAATTCGTAACGTTTCAAATTAATTCTCACAATTAAGTTTGAATTAATTCATAACTTTTTGAATTAATTCTTACGAATTAATTCTTACAATTAAGTTTGAATTAATTCAAAACGTTTCAAATTAATTCTTACAATTAAGTTTGAATTAATTCATAACGTTTCAAATTAATTCTTACGAATTAATTCAAACCAAATTTTGCCTATAAATACAACCGAGTCCTGATGTTACAAAAAATACCTACCTTACACATAAATTGAGATATTATAATTATTGTGGCTGTTTTGTGAAAATATGTATGGTGCATAGCATGACCCTTAGACCAATGTGAATGTGGATGTTTTAATTTAAATATTTGTTTATTTTGGGATATGTAATTTAAATACGGCTTGCATGTCGTTTTAAATTTTTAAGCATTCTTAGGATATGTAATTTAAATGCAACATGCGTTTCGTGTTTATTTCTTGTAATTTATTTATAAGTTGTAAAATACAAGTTGTACAGAATAATAGCTGCCCAAGGATGGAGATCACTCAAAATCACAAAAGGCGGCAGAGGATGCATTCTTCTCAAACTTTTATTCGATGGTGGAGACCATTCAGCACATTCCAGGCAAATCCATGGAGTTGAGTTTTTACCTAGGATCAACACCTTGATCTTCATATTGGTTTATGAAGATCAATCTAGTTTTCAGCCATGCTATGACACGTTTAATTTATACACATTATATGCATGTGATGATATGAATGGTATGATGGATGGATTATAGTTCAAATGGCAGGATCAAAATATAAATCAAACCTCTCTAAGTTAAGTCATAAAATGCCCGCCTATACCTCATACTTGTCAAGACTCCCCGATTGACTACATACGGGTCATGCCAAAGGTGGTGCATGTAATCCATCTTAGGTAAGACATGATGGATACTATGATATCCATATGTACGAGTTTTCAAGGACTTAACAAGGTTATCAAAACAAATTGACTTAGGGGCATTAATGGATTTTACTTATGACATGTGATTGTCAAGTCCCATTGAATCTAAGAATTGTATTGGGATACAATCGTAATCGGGTTACCTACCTAAACAACTGCATTTTGGGTGATAAGCCAAAGCTTACTTAGAGTTTGGTGAAATATGGGTCTTAGACCACTAAAGTATCAAATATTGAGATTATCTAATTAAAATAAGAGGGTTAAATATTTGGTAATATTTAGTGGGAGTATTTTATGTCTCACATATTTAATTATTGAAATTCTAAAATACTTTGCATATGACTCAGAGATACGCAACAAACAACACACCACCTTTGTCACGCGACGCCTTTGAGAAGGAAAACTCACTGACCAACTTCCTTGATCGCACAAAACTTGAGAATCGCTCTCATGCAAGAAAGGAAGCTATATGTCCTAGGATGAACCTATCCCCTAAGAACCCACAAGAATGCCCTGTGTGGCTCAAAGGATACTTGCAAGCATCAAAAATGATTCAGTTGATGTTAAATGCCTCATGCTTGCCACCATGGAATCTGAGCTTTAGAAGCAGATGGTTGATATGGAGGCATTTACCATGATAACCTGTCTCAAGGAAATGTTCCAAGAGCAGGCCCGCATTGAGAGGTTTGCCACCATAAAGGCATTACTTTCCTGCAAAATGGTTGCAGGCAGCTCAGTCAGCCCTCATGAGAAGCTTAGTCTATCGATTAGCCAAGAATTGGCCACTGATATCATTCTCCAAACTCTACCTAATGCTTAGGATGGTTTTGTTATGAACTACGATATGCATAACATGGAGAAAACGATTTTTGAGTTGCACGGGATGCTTAAGAATGCTGAACAGAACATTAAGACTACTAGTAATGTTCTGATGGTTCAAAAGGGTAAGGCTAAGGACACGAAGAGGAAATGGGTAACAAAGGGCAAGGCCAAGGATAACAAGAAGCCCAAGCCTAATCCTGATACTAAAGGGAAAAAGCCTAAAACTAAGCAGCCTAAGGCTAAGGAACCAAAGGAAGGGCATTTCTTTTTTAGCAATGAGCCAAGTCATTGGAAAAGGAATTGCTAGCTCTACTTGGAAGATTTGAAGAAGAAGAAGGGTAGTGAGACTAAGTACCGTATATATGGCTAGAAGTCAATTTTTATCTACCTGCTTCATGGTATCGATATCAGTCATATCCCCTTACATTCTGGTAAATGTGCAGGTCTCAAAAATGTAGATATCATTAGCTAAAGGCGAGGTGGACCTACGAGTAGGCAATGGAGCAAGTGTTGCTGCTTTAGCTGTAGGAACTTATTATTTATCGTTGCCTTTGGGACTAGTTTTGGAATTAGATAATTGTTATTATGTTCTCAAGAATGTGGAGTGGTGAATATCATTAAGCAATTTCTTTTTTATTCTTTTCGGGACATGGTCAGATTCTCTATTATTAAGAATAATACTTGCTCCATTTATTACGGTGATATCTTTTATGGTCTCTATATCCTAAACCATGACAATCCAAATGCAAAGTCCATCTATAACATTAATACCAAAAGGTTTAGATTTAATGATTTAAACACAACATATTCGCTAAGACATCGTTAGCCATATAACCATAAACGTATTTCCAAGCTCCATAAACGATATCTTTACATCATTCTGATTTCGAATCTGCCATGAAGCATGCGGAATCTCGCTGCCAGGTACAACAAAGCACCCTTTTTGAACGTCAACAAGGTCGACACCCGTATTAGCCTGCGTGCACATCTAAAAACAATACAAATTCCCATTGCCGAGAGGCGTTTCTCAATACTTCATTACCTTTATGTATGATTTATGTGATATGGTTATCTCCTATCTCGATGAAACATAATGATGAGTCTCTTTAAAAAGTTCAAAACATTCAAGAATGAGGTACAAAACCAACTTGGTAAAAGTATAAAGCTCTTCGAACGTATCGATAATGTGAATTACCTGCCAAGATTTTGATGATCTATCTTAAAGATCGCTGAATAGTTTCGACCACCCACTACCGAACACCCCAATGGAATGGTGTTTCGAATGGAGCAGCCAGAACCCGGTCAGGGATTCGGGTTCAACTAATGATGAGTCAATCGCATCTTCCAATACTTGTGGCAGCCCCTGTGAAACCGCTACTTTCTACTTAACCGCATTCCATCTAAGCTCTGGCTCAAAGACACCACACAGATACGGATCTAGAAGCCTCTAGTTTGTCTTTTCTTAAAATTGGGGTCAGAACCTTATGTGAAGTGTCGTATCTTTGACAAACAAGACCCAAACCGGGATAAATGCCTTTGTGGGTATCCTAAAGAAACAAAAGGATACTACTTCTATAATAGTTCAGAGAAAAAAGTGTTTGTTACTCGAAATGCTATATTTTTGGAAAGAGAGCACATATCGAAAGGAACTAGTGGGAGTAAAATCCAGCTTGACAAAATTCGAGTACCATAAAGAAGCATTGAACCGGGCTATGGAAACCTCAAATGTGCTCTGTAAGATGTCATTGGAACCTACAGCAAGTACCATGCACTTAAGAAGGCTTGGTAGGATACGTCAGAATCCCGAGAGATATGGATTTCTTGTAATTGACAATCATGATGTCATTCTCATGGATCATGATAAGCTCACATCTTACTAAGAGGCCATATCTAGTCAAGACTCTGATAGATGGCTATAAGCCATGAAATTTGAGATGCAATCCATATATGATAATCAAGTTTGGACCTTGATTCATCCACCCAATGGTCTAAAGACTATAGGGTGCAAGTGGGTCTTCAAAAACAAGACTGACATGGATGGCAATGTGCATACCTTTAAGGCACGATTAGTTGCAAAGGTTTCCAAGCAAACACAAGGTGTTGACTCGGGATGAAACTTTTCTCACCAAGCATATGCTTAAGTCAATTAGAATCCTATTAGCCATAGATGCATACTATAATTACAAGATATGGAAAATGGATGTCAAAACATCATTTCTTAATGGAAAATTGCTCGAGGATGTGTACATGACACAACCAGAGGGTTTTGTTAATCCTGAGAATGTTGGAAAGGTATGCAAGCTTCAGAGATCCATTTATGGATTGAAGCTAGTATCTCGCCGAATCTTCTTGCTTAATAAGCAATTAAAGTATTTGGTTTTATAAAAAATGAAGATAAACCTTGTGTTTACAATAAGGTTAGGGGAAGCGCGATAGTTTTTCTAGTGCTTTACGTTGATGACATTCTACCATCGAAATGACATCCCAGCCTTCGGGCAGAACGTCCAAAGCCTCGCTAGGTAGTCAAGCTTTCAACGAACGACTCCAGTGAGGCCCGCTCTATATGCCTCTAGGCACAAGATTCATAGAGACGCATCTAAAAGAATGATTGGCCTAAGTCGAGTATATATATAGACAAAGTAATCGAATAGGTTCTCGCATGCAAACCTGTAAGAGGGGATTTTTGCTCTATGTGTCATATGGCATTAGTCTAAGCAAGACTCGAGTGTCCAACGATGTAAGAATCGTGACGCATGAGTAGATTTATATGCTTATGCTGTGGTTCTATCATGTATGCTATGTTGTGTACTCGATGGGATGTGTCCATATGCCTTAAGTATGGTAGCGGTCTGATCGGATCGGTGAAAGTCAACGGACAACATTTAAGAAATATCCTTAAGTACATCGAGGAAGATCTAGGATACGTTCTTAATTTGTGGAGATGAGGAAGATGAGCTAGTTGTAAATGGTGCAACGATGCTAGCTTCTAGTCTATGAGGATGATTTTAAGATTCTGATTAGGTTTGTTTGAATGGAGGTGCTATTGGGTTGGGAAAAGTTCAAAGCGAGACAAGTAATCCCGATTATACTATAGAGATTGAGTTTATAGTTTGCATGAAGCAACTAAGAATTTGTTGGATCGAAGTTCATCTTTGGACTTGGAGTGGGTCCTAGTATCTCGGAACGATTGGACTATTTTATGATAATAATGGGGCTATAGCCTGAAGCTAAGGAACCTAGATCACACCGGATATCGAGAGCAAATACTTAGACGTTTTTCATCTCATCCGAGAGATTGTTGACAGAGGAGATGTTAAGATATGCAAAGTATCTACTAATGACAACGTTGCAGATCCACTAACTAAGCCACTCCCACAAGCGAAGCATGAGAGTCATATTAGGTCAATGGGTATTAGATACATGTCAGATTATTAGTGCGAGTGGGGTGTTGATCTGATGTACCTAGAGGGCAATAGTGTAATTGTTATTACTTTCATATTTCAATAATAAAGAGGCATTTTCATTATCATCTTACATTTCTAATTTTGTGATTTACTCCATGAATAGTTGATTCCACTTATGGTCATCAAGTGTGTGACTTGATAGTAGAACCCTGGACTTCAAATGAAATACTATTCTAAATTGTCCTTGGTTGTTTATTATTGGTGGAGAAATAATGAATTAAGACTAGTATGGAGTTTGGTAAGTGATCATGCTCTTTTGATCATTATATATGATATTAGGTCGGCTCATGTAAGTCTCGGTGTTGGTGAACATTGTGGGATCCACCCATCATGAGAATACTACATGGATTATAAGTCTGAAGTACTTCTCATCATAATAATGTCTTCTTTTTGTCCTTACATTCTTTCACCACCATAGGTCCCTACATATTAAGAAGTATATGTTTTGACATAGTTCAAACATGTTATAATAGGGTGAGAGTATCTGGTGTAGTTAGACATAGAATAAATCATGTAGAGGGACGTCCCTCATTTTAGAGAGATATATGTGGGCCCCTCAACATGTGAGACTGGAAATTGCATGGCCATTCTCAAATGAATTAATAAGGGTTATTAATGTCATTTGTATTATGATGGTTCACATGGAGAATTCTAGAGAATTTCATGGTTGAACTTTACAAGGGAGACATAGTCCATGACTTGTGTTCAATTAGGATATCGTGAGACAAAGGGACTACGACATTTATTATGGATTAGGTTATGTCGGGCTAATGACAGCCACATAATTTGGGTGGTCATAATGCCTTGCTAGAGGCCTTTTATGATCCGTGGGCTCGATAGACTTGATTACCCCATGACATTATGTGGACTGTAAAGTCACACATAGAATGGGTCGGAAACCAACCCTTAGGCCTAAAATTGGTATTTAAACCTAATGGATCCCTATGCGGATTGATTCATTTGTTTTTTCACAATTGAGAGAGGCGGCTAGGGGTGGTTGGGTTAGAAAAGGGGAAATTTTTATTTTTCTACTGTGTATGTATGCTTAATCTCTAGTAGGAACCCAACAAATATCGCATGAACACTCGATAAACTTGGTGGTAGTGCGAGCCGGTAAGCAACTATACCTACCCTCTCTAGTACCTCAAAGACTGATATATCTTGGTGATGGCCTCTCGCAGCGTGAGCTTATGACCGACCTCTCTGACATACCTTTCAAGAGACATGATCACCCACCTCAAACTCTAAAGGTCATCGCCGTGCATCGGCCTGCTCTTTTGTCGACTACGAGCCACATGAAGGCGGCTTCCATATCAAATTCACCTTCTCATAGGGTGTCTCACAACCGTCTGGACCCACGGTGATTCTCTCCCGCACTCCAGGTCCTAGCAGGCAGGAGATCGACACGACCTCCCATATAGTGCCTCATTAGGTGCCATTTGTATGCTTGCCTGATAACTATTATTGTAGGCAAACTCTACTAAGGGTAAATGCTCTTTCCAGCTACCCTTAAGATTAAGGACGCATGCCCGTAGCATGTCCTCTAACGTCTGGATGGTCCTCTTTGACTGACCGTCCGTCTAGGGATGAAAAGTTGTGCTCATCATCAATTGTGTCCCAGGCTAAGCCGAAACTATTCGAAATGGGTCGTAAACTTGGGATCTACGTCCAGATACTATAGATCTTGGCCTCCATGTAATCGGACAATCTCTGCATTATAACTGTAGAATTCCTCGGCGTGAGTTATACGCATAAATTTAGAAAGTGTCTGAACTTTTATAAAATGGGTTCCACTTATCCACCCTTGCCGCGTCGTACCCTCGCGATGTCACATTACACCCCTTCCCCTGACCGCGTCAAGTGAGGGGATGTCACACAAAACATAGAACTATTAACTTGTCATTAGTGGGCCCATTTCAAGCATATATTCATGAAGACATAAACTTGTAAAACTACCACCATAGTGGTGTTTAAATTATCTTGTGCATATATGCTTAAGTCCAACTACTTGTATTTACACAAATTGTACTATCTCCAAAATATTACGTTTACATTTTATTACAACAAAAACCAATTCGGGGACCTACATCAGAAGGACTCCTAATGCTGTGTTAGCCCTGGTGAGTGCGAGATGTCCTTGGCGACCTCTTCAGTACGTACACGGATGAAATACCCATGCTAAGCTTCAAGCTTAGTGGGAAAACATATAACATATAACATATATGAGCACTTGTAGTGGTCCTCAATTACAATATACATGTAAAATAATTCGCATATCAGAATGTTCATTCTCCCGTAGGAGTACATAATAGAAATTTTATATCATAAGGTACTTGTAGGTACACTACAGGACATAACTGAGATATGCCTTAGCATCAGGGCTGATTGCTTTTGTTTTCTAATGGTTCATTATTCATATACTTATCATATAAATGTTTGTCTACATAGACCAGTAATAATGAATGAGAGGGACGTAACACAATAAATACCCAAAGGTACAGTATAGTATTGAATAGAAGTGCCGAAGCACTAAACAGATGTGTTTGCAACACGAAACAGGAGTGCCATAGCACTATCTTGAATTGTGCGTGACATTGGACCGAGATGTGCTGTCTCACACGAGAAAGCGAAGAAATGATAGATAACAGACAAAGTCTTAGAAAAGCACTATTCCCTATTATTCACTATTCGGTTTTAAGCAGACATACAATTATATGTGTTTTAGAGCATTTTATTCCAGTCTTAATAACATTAATGCAATTGTGTAACCCAAAATGAAAGAATTCATATCCATTTCCTAACGGTTACCGTGATCCCCCATTTGCTTAGGTTTTGTAGGAATAGTAATCAAATAAGCAATGTATAGAACAAGAAACAAACCATGTCGAGGCGGTTCATTGGTAAACATCCGCCGCCTAGGTGGAAGCGAGACATGGTTCGAAGCTTGATCTTAGGTTCCACTGGCGAGCACTCATTGCCTAGCGGAGGCGTGTTTGGAATAGAAATGAGCCATTTTTGCCCTATTTCACCGAACACATCCAATCCAAGACAAAACAAATTCAAACGAATCACAAAACCCAACTCAAGCAAACCAAAAACACATTTATGGAAGAGTTAGGGTTTTCCTAAGACACACATAAACAAAGAGGGAGTTCGGATAGTTTCCTAACCTTGATTCTCTTGAATGACTTCAACCTAGCCTTCATTTTCTTCTTTTCCTTTTCTTCTTTCTTTCCTTCCTTTACTTGATCAAGTATAACCCCAAAAGATAGAGAAATAGGAACCCCAAGAATGGCTTCTTCTCTCCTCCACTGAAATTCCCTAGACCCCTTAAGCCAAAACAAACGGGAATTCTTATGATTTAAAGAACAAGTTGTTCTCTTAATGCCATTTGGCTAAATTTTTCTCCTTTTGCTTTTTAGTCCTTTTTCTTCATTCAATTTTCAAATCAACTTATTAATATTCTACTTTAACATATAACCTTTTTATCTTATGTCCTTTGAGTTTTTAATTGGCTAATTACCAGTTTACCCTTTTCACACTTAGTAGTTAAATTTTCGAAAAATACAAATTTGACTTTTATTGTACCATAAACATATCATAAAACTACTAGGGTATAATTTAGGGTGTTACAATGTCTGTGGTAAGTGAGTCACAAAATCCATTATGATATGCTCTCATTTCCACTCAGCTACCTCCAAGGACTGAAGTAACCCCGCTGGCCTCTGGTGCTCAGCCTTTACTTGCTGACACGTGAGACACCGACGAACAAAATCTCCAACGTGTTTCTTCATTCCGCTCTAGTAGTATTGGCGATGAAGATCATGGTCCATCTTCATATCACCTGGGTGCATAACAAAACAAAAGCAATGGAACTCCTTGAAGATCTCCTCTCTCAAATCTACCGACTGGGGAACCACAACCCTTCCCCTATATCGAAGACTACCATTTGTGTGAATGGCCTAACCTTTATCACACATGTCAGATAGTAGTTAGTCCACGATGGAATGATATCTGTGTCACGTCCTTGGGATTTCGATCACTCACCTTCCCGGGAGGGATGGCGTAGCCACTAAAATCCCCAAAGTACCTTGACCTTGTCCCCTATAGTATAGCTCGAATTGTCCTACAGCCTCGAGCATCTGCCACACTAGCTAATATTCCCCGTGACTTCCGACTGAGCGCATTAGCCACCACATTTGTCTTATCGGGATGGTAATGCAAAGCGAAATCATAGTCCTCTAGATACTGTCCCCTGTAGTTGCCTAATGTTGGGGTGCTTGTTGTGTAAAATGTGTGAACTCTTGTGGTCTAAAAAGCACCTCAGTACGTTTCAGTATGGTAGTGGCGCCAAACCTTTAAGGTAAAGACAATGGCCGCCAACTCTATGTCATGTGTAAGATAACTCTACTCGTGGTTCTTTAACTGTTGAGAACTTTATGCCACTACCCTCCCGGATTGCATTAAAACACACCCAAGTCCATCCTTAAAGGCATCACAACACACTATGTACCTTTGTCCCCTTTTTGGAACTATCAAAATAGAAGCTGAAGTAAGCCTTCTCTTTAATTCCTGGAATGCCCTCTCACACAAGTTATTCCACTCAAACTTGATCTCCTTCCGGGCCAATCTTGTCATAGGTGCAGCTAATCGGGAGAAGTCATTAATGAACCTCCTGTAATACCCTGCTAATCCTAAGAAACTACGTATCTCGAAGACTGACTTCGGTATCTCCCAACTTATAAGCGCCTGACCTTCTCAGGACCACTACTGAATTTCACCTCGGTAAGCGGAAATTCCACACTTCTTGAGATTTGGCATACAGCGTGGTGCTCTCGAAACCTGGAGCACAATCTCAATGACCCTCATGCTCCTCCTCGGACTTGGAGTAGATCAGTATAGGTAAATGAAGACCACGAAGAACTGATCCTAAATAGGGTTGAGATGCCCTATGCATGAGATCCATGAATCTTTGTAGGACGTCGTCAATCAAGGCATTACTATGAACTCGAAATGCCCATCTAGCGTCTAAACATCGTCTTAGGATATACGCCTCCCTAACCCTCAGGCGATGGTGCCGTGCGGATATTTATCTTGGAATGCTTCGTGCCTCATGATTAAACAAATCATCAATCCGTGGCAAAGGGTACATGTTTTTAATAGCAACCCTATTCAACTTCCGGTAGTCAATACATAGCCAAGACACGTCGCTGCTTCTTAGCAAAGCGACAGGAGCGCGAGGTGGTACTCACTCTAATAAAAGCCCTGTCTAGCAATTCCTACAATTGGACCTTGAGTTCCTGCAACTCAGCAGGCGACATTCTATGCGGAGTCATAGAGATGGGCGATGTACCAAGGTGCAACTCAATAGTGAAGTCCATATCCACTTGTGGAGGTAATCACGATAGTTCGTCCAAAGAAACGTCCTCATACTCTAAAAGCATGAGGTAGATCCGACTCGAACTCACCTCGTCCTCGAGGTAAGGCATGCTTACTTGACCCATCAGTGCGTGCCATCTAGAGGTTGGCTGCACGGCAGGGTAAAACATCATGTTTATCCCCACGAAGCGTAACAAACATCATCTCGTGTGGCGGTGGCCCTCTCGATCCGCGATCAACGACGGGCTTGGTGTGTCATCAACAAGTACATCCCAAGGATGAAATCAAACTCCGATATGTCCATAACCTAAGGTCTACAGTGAGTAGAATCTTTGAGATCTTTAACTCATAATCCCATCATATCTAATCAACACTCACCCTAGTTCCTAGGGGAGAACTCACATGCAACGGCTCTTCCAAGGTTTTAACCTCTATGCCCAAATCTTTCATGCATGATGCAATAATGAATGAATGAGATGTACCATAATCAAATAACACTTTTGCCTATAAGCGAGAGAGTAGAAATGTACCTTGAATAACCGACTGATCTGCTAGTTCAGCCTAAGGTGTAATGGCGTAGACACGCCCTTGGGTCTCGGCTGATGAGCCCTGACCTTGACCTCGACCCATGCCCTGGCCCATCTAACCTAATCGTAAATTAGAAAGGGCTTGTGCAGCACCCTGAAATATGTACTGGTTCCCTTGGCCCATGGTGGGGTGAGGAGGAACAAACTGAGTATGTACATGTCCCATTGATGATTGGGACTACGGTGTCCCATAACTCTGGGATCCTTGCCTCTGAGGACAATCCCGTCTGATTCGCGTCAGTTTGAGGTGTCCTGAATCAACAAAATTTATACCTAATACCTCCTACCGCCGTAGCATTGCTACTGCAGTATAGTGGCTCAAGGATCGTCCACAGGGATGGGTTTTCTTCGCATAAATGACTTATAGTGAAGCTCAAATTGGTGAATTCATTTTGGATTTTTGGGGTTTAATAAAAACAGTGGGTTTAGATGGTGAAACTAAAAGTAAAATAAGTTAAAATGTAAAAGAGAATTCCTTGAAGTGTTAGGTCACTAGGCTTAGGTTCCTAGAGCAATTGAGGGTTTCTTGGGGTCATTTCCTCGCGTTGGGAAGATGACCTATAGTCATCTCCCAAACCGGATCTTGATTTAGCTATAAAAACTACCCCTCATTAAATATCTTTGAAAATAGCATTCACTGGCCATTAATGCTCTCGGTAGTTAAAACACAAGTCTATTTGACTCACCTTCCAATGGCTCATAGATGGTAACTAATGAATCTCAGTGGATCTAGCAATAAGCATCCACTAAACCCAAAAAGCTTACCAAATAATAACTATTCAAGGTGACTCGAAGGGATCAAAACCTACAGTTAGAAACGGAGAACAGTAATAACAGTGAATACCTACGTGAAAACCATGAAACCCCTCGACTTGCCTTATATCCCTTTGCTTGATGACATCTCCTTGAGGAGGAGGGTTTTACAGTAGCTCATCCTGAGGTTGTCATCCTCAAAGGGTGTTTGACTAGTGAGAAAATGAAAGAAAGTGAGGGAAAATGAGAGAATTTGAGAAAAAGCGGGAACTGCTACAATCTTCCCTCCAAAAAATCAATAAAATGAAAAGTCTCCCTTACAATGTCTTGTCTCGGGGCTTTTATAGCCAAACCCCATTACAAAATACCAAAATAACCAAAACAATAACTATTAGAGGGGGACAATTCGGGAAGAAATTAAAAAAGAGACAAAAAAAGTCAAAAAGTCAAAAGCAACAGGAATAGTGGCAGGAAGGCAATTTTGCAAGGCAAGGCAATTTCGCAGCCATTGCGAAATTTCGCAGGGGGAAAATTCGCAGGGGTTGCGAAATTGCAAGGACTGTTGCATCTCTCTGTTGTGCTTCTAATTCTTCCTTTTTCTACTCTGATTCCAAATGATTCTTCATGCTTGAGTTGAATCCCTATCTATGGTCTAAATAGCTTGCAAAAACAACAAAACTTGCTATAACATTTTATTAGTAGCATTGCAAGGTCCTTAACATGCCAACTGGGTTAATTAGGCTGATTACTAAAGTGCTTTCCAAGCTGGTATTAATAAAGGGTTAAAATAACACTATTTGGGTAATAATCACTCCCCCCAACCAACACATTGCTAGTCCCTTAGCAATGGAAAAAGAAGAAAGCAAATAAAGGCAAGATGGGATATAAATATATCTACAAAAAAATGGTTTTCAAAATCAATGAAGTAATAAAACCCAACCTGCAGCGCAAGTTATCAAAACCCTGTCCAATGACCATCTCAGGAAGAGTGTGTGCTATGGAAAATCAAGTATCAAAATAGTGTCAACTCCAAGAGAACTAACCTAACACCTTCCACAAAAACCTAAGTGTTAACTTGATTAGTTTTCAAAATAAAAATGTATTGTCTCTACACATTAGCTCATGTCTATACCTAGTAGCCTAACCAACCTCAATAAATAAGGACTGGCTTTATTCTATAGCTTCCTCTTTTTTTTTTTGTGTTGTAGGGGTGTAATCTTTGAGGGTATCAGACTCACAAGTGTCCATGTAACGGGGGTCCACCGATGACTCCCAACCAATTAAGGTTTAGGGCATCAAGTCATAAGGATCTTGCGACCACTAACTCTTTAAGTTTCACCTCGGACTTTTAATGAGTTTGAAACTCTAGCACTTACAACTTGTTAAACTCCACCTATTCACCCATGTAACGAGCACAAAGTCGGTGACTCTCAACCAGTTGGTTTAGGACCGGGCTTTAAAGACTTTCGCCATATACCTCTTGGACTGTGCTCGGGTTTCAAGGCAGAGTGTCACAATTTTATTTTTTTTCATTTATTTTTCTTTTTCTTTTTTTTTTCTTTTTTTTTTCTTTTCTTTCCTTTATTTTTTATTTTTTGAAAGACTCATTGGTCTTTTATTCAGGGGTCCTGACCTATTAAAGGTGGTCAAAGGTATTAGAAATGGGACTTTTTGTAGGGCTTAGAAGGCGAAGCGGTTTTTCGGCTTATAAATAATCCCGAATGTGTGCACGGTCATTGGTTAGTTCAAAGTGGAAGAAAAAAGGTTGAAAACAATAAGAATTTCAACGGGTTATCAACTCAACTAAGCATACACCATTCTAACATCAACAACATTGGAACAAAATTTCAATTTCTTATACTGTAAGCTAGGCATTACAAAAAAGGTTTTACGAAATGAGCGAAAGCATGAACTAGAAACTAAAAACATGAATTATATTGTAAAAAAACAAACTAACTAGCAAACCGTTCAACTAATAAGCAGACTTGCTCAAAACATAAATTAACACTTCTTTCCTGTAACTCCCAGCTGCGCCCTCCTTCCATTTGGCCAGATTCTACACATTGTTCTCCCGATGGTTATGGAATGGAAATTTAAGGGAGGAAGTGATACCTCCTAGGAGAAATGTAGTCGGTTGCGGAGAGGAGGAACCACCTAAAACAAGAAACAAAAGAGAGGAAAAGTGTTAAACCAAAATATCAATAGTGCAAAATATGATCATGTTACAAGAATGGAAATCAAAAATATAAAAATATGCTTCCCAAAGAGGCCTTATTCACCCCATTTGGGCTTCAAATGATCAAGTTGGAAGAAGAAAAAAGAGGTTAAAAGAGACAAATTAGAGCATTTTGAAAATTATGCCTTCATCATAATTTCAAAAGTATTCTTTCTGGCTATATTTAGATTCTACACTCTCTAATATTTCCAACGATACCAAGATCACCCAAAAAAGGAGTTCGGATGAAAAAGTTATGACTAAAAGAAAATAGGAGTGCAGAATTTCGCAGCTACAAAATTTCATAGAACTTTCTGAAATTAACAAGGCACAACGAAATTTTTTTTTTTAAATAATTTTTAATATATATATATATATATATATATATATATATATCAAAAGAAAATAAGTTATATATATATATATATATAAAAGAAAAGTTTTTTTTTTTACTTCTTGCTCACCTTTCTGAGTCTTTGCCCTAAATTTGTCTTTTCCTTACAGCGGGGTACAGACTCACGAGACGGTCTGGCTTGCTCACAGTGTCCCTCTGAAATTTATGCGAAAAAATTGTCAGCTGCAATTTTGCGGGGTCTGCGAGAAATTACAGTTTTGCATGTACCTTTTCTTTGTAGAAATTAAGCACAAACCTGCAAAATTAAGCCAAAAAAACTAAAGAAAGATGCAGGAAAATGAAAATTGGGCTAAAAACAAAGATTAAATTAAAATTAGAGAATATCTAAAGAGAAAAAAAATGAGTAAAGCATATGTAAAATAAAATAAAATAATAAAATAAAAGTGGACTTTCACGAGTCTCGGGAGGTGGAGTCCGCTTGGCCCACGTCTTACAAGCCTTGTCTAGTGAATTGTTAGTGGAATTAGTGGTCTTCGGAGGAGTAATTTGGGGCAAATATTTTTCATCAGAAACTCCCACATGTCTCTCCATCAGCTCCTCTTGCAGTTTCTGAGCATAGTGTTCTCCCTCACCTGTGCCAATCAAGCAAACTTCTTCTGATTCTTGTTCCTCTAATGGTTCATGCTTGCTGCTTAAGTGAAAAACATTGAGCTCCAGTGTCATGTTACCAAATGTAAGTTGCATGACTCCATTCTGGCAGTTGATAATGGCATTTAATGTGGCCAAAAATGGTCTCCTAAGTATAATGGGCACATAATTAGCCCCCATGACCAGCTCGATATAAGAACAAGTCTATCGGATGAGTAGAACTTATCACGCTACCAAAACATCTTCAACTATGCCTTTAGGAATTTTCAGATCTATTTGCGAATAAGGTGATGGTCTTGGCTTTAATCCTCGACCACTAGCTGTTTCTATCTTGAATAGAATTACTGAGGTTTACACTAGCTCCCAAATCCAACAGTGCTTTTTCTACGCAAGTTCCCCCAATGTTTACTAAAATGGTAGGGGACCCTGGATCCTTGTATTTCACTAGGGTCTTACATTGGATGATGGAGCTCACCTGTTTAGTCAAGAAAGCTGTCTTATCCACATTCAGCCCTCTCTCTATAGTGCACAAGTCTTTTAGAAATTTGGCATATGTTGGGACCTGTTTGATCATGTCTAGAAGAGGGATATTGACTTTCACCTGCCTCAGCACCTCAAAAATTTCAGTTGGGTTGTTCACCATCTTTTTACCTCTTAGTGCTTGAGGAAATGGTGGAGGCATGTTCTTCTTCATCACGTCTTCCTTGATCACTATCTGTTCCGGCTCCTCATCTTGTTGTTTATTGGTTGCATCCAGTGGCTTAGGTATTGGTTGATCAACTTCTTTACCACTTCTAAGAGTGATAATGGATTTCACCTCATCCATCTTGGGAGCAGCTCCACTGGCACTAGCTACCTGGTGGATTCTTTTGGGATTTTACTGGGTTTGTGAAGGGAATTTGCCTTGTTCCTGCACTTGCTGTTGATTGGTGAGTCTTGAAATGGATTACTACAGGTTGTCTAATTTCTGAGCAATATCATTTTGGAGCCCATCTATTCTGTTGTTCAGGTTGCTCTCCACATTATCAATTCTCTGAGTCAACTGCACATTGATTGCCTTCTGCTCTTCCACAAAGTTACCTACCATCTTGCTCAAATTAGAATGGCCTGCTCAACTGGAGATGTTGATTGTGGTGGTTGTGCTTGAGATGAAGAACCATATTGTGGTTGTGCAGTAGGGGGTGCATACTGTGGAGGCTTTGGTTTCCAGGAGAGATTTGGGTAGTTCCTCCAATTAGGGTTATAGGTATTTCCATAAGGTGTATTAGTTGGAGGCTTGTATTGACCAACAAAATTAGCTTGATCAGCAAACATCTCTTTTACGGTTGGAATGGTGGGGCATTGCTTTCGCACATGCTCAGTTGACTGAAAAATGAAGCATAGATTGGCTTGTACTGGGACCTTAGTCACTGCTTGCACCTCATGTAATCTTCACCCTTCCAATTCTTCCAACCTTCTAGCTAAGGTTGAAACTTTAGCCTTCATGTCCATATCCTCCGGAAGGGAATACATGCCACCCCTTATGCTGTTTTGAGGTCGCATTCTTTCCATTTCCCTAGGGTTAGGCTCATCCCAACCTTTTGAAGCTTCAGCTACATACCTCAAAAAATCCAAAGCTTCCTCTAGATTTTTACTTAAGAAGTCTCCTCCACACATAGTCTTCAGCAATTGCTTCATGGAAGGAGAAATCCCATCATAAAAGTAGGTGACTAAGCGACCGTGGCCAGTCAAAAGCCATGGTGAGGAATGACATTGATACTTCCACATATACCTTTCGGCATGCATAAAATTTTTCATTTTCATTGGCTGAGAAGGTGGAGATCTGCCTCTTCAGACTGTTTGTTCTGTGGGTGGAGAAGAATTTCTTTAAGAACTTAGCCTGCATCTCTGTCCAGTTTCGCATGCTCCTTAGTCTCAGGGAGTTGAGCCAAATCTTGGCTTTATCCTTCAATGTAAAGGGAAAAAGTTTGAGCGTCATTAGGTCCAGAGTGGTGGCATCCTTCTTAAAAGTGTTGCAAACCTCCTCAAATTCCTTGATGTGTGTATAAGGATTTTCACTCTCTAAACCATGGAAAGTGGGGAGAAGTGGCACCAGGTGAGGCCTAACAACCATGTTGTCAATTGGGGGTACAATGCAAGAGGGTGCACTCATTCGTGGAGGGTGTATGTGGTCCCTCATAGACCTATAAGCATTGAGGTTACTCTCCACTCCTTATTGACTTTGCTGCTCTTCATGTGGGGGTTCCATTGATCAGAAATCAAGCCCACTCCTGGCCCGGCTCTGTGGAATCTTTTGGTTCTCCCTAATACGCTGCTTTATATTCTATCCTTTGGAACATAAATTTGCAGCATAAATGCGGGACAACACCCAGGCAGAGAAAATTCTACCAAAAAGGGGTTAAGGTTAGCTTCTAAAAAAATGAAATGAAACTAAGTAAACTATCGGTAAATTACTAAAAAAAGATATTAAAAGAAAATTCATCGGTGCTTGTGATGAAGATCCATGAAGTCTTTCCCGTGCTTATCATTTGCACTAAGGCACCATCCCCGGCAACGACGCCATTTGATTCGCATCAGTTTGAGGTGTCCTGAATCAACAAAATTTATACCTAATTCCTCTTACTGCCGTAGCATTTCTATTGCAGTATAGTGGCTCTAAGATCGTCCATAGGGATGGGTTTTCTTCGCATAAATGACTTATAATGAAGCTCAAATTGGTGAATTCATTTTGGATTTTTGGGGTTTAATAAAAACAATGGGTTTAGATGGTGAAACTAAAAGTAAAATAAGTTAAAATGTAAAAGAGAATTCCTTGAAGTGTTAGGTCACTAGGCTTAGGTTCCTAGGGCAACTGAGGGTTTCTTGGGGTCATTTCCTCGCGTTGGGGAGGATGACCTATAGTCATCTCCCAAACCGGATCTTCATTTAGCTATAAAACTACCCCTCATTAAATATCTTTGAAAATGGCATTCACTGGCCATTAATGCTCTGATCGTTAAAACACAATTCTCCTTGACTCACCTTCCATTAGGTGATAGATGGTAGCTAATGAATCTCGGTGGATCTAGCGTAAGCATCTCTTGCGAACCATAAAAGCTTACCAAATAATAACCATTCAAGGTGACTCGAAGGGATCAAAACCTAAAGTTAGAAAGGGAGAACAGTAATAACAGTGAACACTTGCGTGAAAACCATGAAACCCCTCAGCTTGCCTTAGATCCTTTGCCCAGTGACCTTCTCCTTCAAGGAGAAAGGGTTTCTAGCCACTCATCCTCTGAGTTGTCATCCTCGGAGGGTGTTTGGCTAGTGAGAAAATGAGAGAAAGTGAGGGAAAATGAGAAAAAGCGGGAATTGCTACAAGCTTCCCTCCAAAAAATCAATAAAATGAAAGTCCCCTTACAATGTCTTGTCTTAGGGCTTTTATAGCCAAACCCCATTACAAAATACCAAAATAACTAAAACAATAACTATTACAGGAGGACAATTCGGGAAGAAATTCAGAAAGTGACAAAAAAGTCAAAAAGTCAAAAGCAGCAGGAACAGTGGCAGGAAGGCAGTTACGAAAAAATTCGCAGGGGTTGCGAAATTTCACGACCCTTGTGAAATTGCAAGGACTACTGCATCTCTCTGTTATGCTTCTAGTTCTTCCTTTTTCTACTATGATTCCAAATGATTTCTTCATGCTTGAGTTGAATCCCTATCTATGGTCTAAATAGCCTACAAAAACAACATAACTTGTCATAACATTTGATTAGTAGCATTGCAAGGTCCTTAACATGCCAACTGGGTTAATTAGGCTGATTGCTACGCAAAAAGTGCTTAAAACCGGTATTAATAAGGGTGTAAAATAGCACTATTTGGGTAATAATCACCGTCTCATGTGTCCAGGTTAGTGGCAATGGAAACATGTCCTTTGCCCTATAGGGCTAGTAGTCTTGAAATGTCTTCCATCTTAGGATGATTGACCCTAGCCTTGGCCCTGATAGTCGTGGCTCTATCCCTGAAACCCTTGTGGAGTAGAAGTCTTCTACTTCTTCCCTGAGCTGGAAGAAGAAGGTGGACTCTCCCTTCTCTTATCTTTAACACCCGCATCTCGGATGCTCTATGTGTCATCCATCTCTCTCTCAATGGTCATAGTTGTCTTGACCATCAAGTCCATGTCTTGTAGGAGAAGTCCCACAATTTTACCTCGAATGGTCAATTTCAAACCATCCTCAAACTTTCTCACGTTGGCCATGTCTGTGGCCACATAGTCATCGGCGAAACGGGCTAACTCAATGAACTTAGCAACGCATTCAAGCACTGTCATCGTTCCTTGTATCAGTTATAGGAACTCTCGAGCCTTTGCATGTCGAGATCTCCATAGCCTCCAAGATCTTGCTAACTTGTCGGGACCCTCCTCCCTTGAAGGTTGGAGGATGATGTGTTTTGAACCTTTGAAGGTTACTGGCCCGCTCCCAGCCTGATTGCATTAGCATGTCTGATAGTGCGAGTCGCAACACCAAATAGCCTCTATAAGGAAGCGTTTGGTCAAAAGTCGGTGGTAGTGGGTTGTTGTTCTACCCACCGCCTCAGCGTCCTCTTCCTCGACTAGCCATCTACATATGTCAGATAGCAATTTAGTCTTACACAATTTCCCAAAGAAATAGGGATCAAGCATAAACTTTGAGATTTGTCTCCTTGTCTGACTAGTAGTGCATGTGCTGACCATTAATTGACTTTTACATCTAGAACTACCCCGTTCCTTCTTTTTCCCAAACCCCTAAGGTTATGTTTTCCAACCCTAGTGTTCCTTTTTTTTCCATATACATTTACCACGTATATTATTCACACAACACACAGCACACAATCATGCAGCATATTATGCATCAAGCATGAAATGCACAATGAATGCAATGGTCTAGATCCATGCCATGCCCTAAGTAATCGCATACCTTTGCTTTGATACCAAGCTGTGGTGCCCCTAAAACCGGGGGGTCCGTTGATCCACCATCAACCCGCAGAAGTATCCGTGGATGTCGCATAACCTGACACTACAACGTTGAGTCACATGATAAGGACCAATGATTTAACATACAAGGTTATCATATAATAATCCATAAGAGTTTAATTACAACTATATTACATTATTTACATACTTGAACTAGTTTGTTCCAAACACTTAATTTACAAACAAAAAAAAAAAAAATTCCACAAGCCACATGTTTTCGTCATACTTGCGGTCTCGGATGAGAGCCGACCATCGGCACTTGCCCCGCACCTAAAATGTTTTTCCCATATAGGGTGAGCCACGCCTAGTAGAGTAAAATTCCTACAGAGGTTACTCCCCACCTAAGTGCATATGCAATGCTTACACTTAACAAATCACGAGCTATGACACTGGTATCAGACATACAAGCCTAGGTAATCGTGTACTTATGCTCTGATACCAAGCTGTGACGCCCCTAAAACCCGGGGGTCCATTGATCCACCATCAACCCGTTGAAATATCCATGGATGTCACATAACTCGACACCACACCATTGAGTCTCATGATAAGGACCCATGATTTAACATACAAGGTTATTATACAATAATCCATAAGAGTTTAATTACAACTCTATTATATTATTTACATGGTTGAACTAGTTTGTTCCAAACATTTAATTTACAATAAAAAAGCTTCCAGAAGCCACATGTCGGCTTTCGTCATACTTGAGGTCCCGGGTGAGAGCTGCCCACCAGTGCTTACCCTGCACCTGAAATGTTTTTCCCATATAGGGTGAGCCACGCCCAATAGAGTAAAATTCCTACAAAGGCTACTCCCCACCTAAGTGCACATGCAATCTTACATTTAACAATTCATGATACCAAGTTATGACATTTGTATCAAACATACAAGCCCTAGGTAATCGTGTACTTATGCTTTGATACCAAGATGTGTTGTGGAATGAGGTGAGACTCATCCATACACCATACACCGGGCCTTTCCCGACTCTCACCACACAATTTAACGCTAATGTTCACCTTTGGCAATTTACATTATCGACAACAATTCCAAGTAGAATGTGCAATTCTAGATTGGAATCCTATATGCCATGCTATGGAATGAGGTGAGACTCATCCATGCACCATACACCGAGTCTTTACCGACTCCCACCACACAGTGCAATGTCAATGTGTGATCTAAATCCATGCCATGAAATGAAATGAAGACTTACTCATGTGCCATGTCCCGAGTTCTTATCGACTCTCTCCACACAATACAATCCCAATGTGTGAAAAACCCCTCCATTGATGGATTACATCCAATGATCATTTTCAAAACAAAAATATTTTGTTTATAAACCAAAACTCGTTGGATGTTACACCCCAAATGACATTTAATATACAAAACCATGTGTCTTTTATGGGCAATGCATTTTCGGGGTCCCACCGCAGGCTCCGCACGCCTTCCAACACTTTTTGGACTTTCACAGTAGGAGTGTCTGAACCAGTTCAGGTCTTTCACCCAAGGGAGTATCTAGCATTTCTTGCTATTACCCGACACAAGTTTTCTTTCTTTTTCATGCAACCATGTGACTTTTTTAAACTTCGTCCAATTGTACCGAGCCCACCCATCAAACACCAAATGAGGTGTTTGATTGCAACCATGCACTCACACCTATGATATGCAATGTCATCGTGCATAATGCAATGCGATGTGCCATTACATGTCAATGTCATGCCTCATATGTGATGAATGTCATATGGACACTTAACTCATACATTAAACCATGTATCATGAATAACTATATTACACGCATATAATTTTCATTAAACAATCATTTCAATGTCAATACATAACACACATATCAACATTTAATCAAGCATCAATAATCAAGCATGCTATTACGAAGGCAAGTAATAACATCCTTCACCTTCAAGACCCATTGTGGTATATGTAATGCCCACAAAACAATCCACACAATAGCTCGTAATCAAGCCATATACGACCCTAAAATAGGCCCCAAACCCGGCCCTAAACAAGCCATGACAGGCCTCAACCTTCACCTAGGCGAAGCTTTTCTTCGCTTAGGCGAGGCAGAACACAGCTTGAAAGCTGGCCTTGGGTTCGCCTAAGCGAAGCCTCCCTTTGCCTAGGCGAAGAACGCCGGGTTTTGGGCATTTTTTCTACCCAAACAGACCCATAACACGTTCCACCATTTTAACCCAAAAATCAGCAAAAATATGGAGACTAAAACCATAGTAGAAAGGATCCCTACCTCTTGAAGTGTAGTAGAACCAATAGGAGGTCTCGAGAACCCCTCCTAAACCCAAGAACTTCGATTTCCCCCAAATCTCCTCTTTTGGATCTTCGTCGAAATCCTTTCTTTTTGGTACCCCACGTGTAGCCCTCGTCAAGTAGTTCACTATTGGCTCGATAAATTTTGACCGACAAAATATTGTAGATCGTAGAGAGAAGTCTTTGTCTCTTTCTCCCTCTCTTTCTCTCTCTCTTGGACAAGAACTAGGAAAATGAGATCATTTTCCCTTTTTGCCCCTCAAGCCCTCACTTAAAGCTTAAATGAGTGGCCCACATCACGCCACGTGTTCCCAACCCGTCCAAGTCCGTTTATGTCCCGAAACTATTTATTTCGTCTCGGTTCAAGTTCAAATTATTTTAAATGAACTTTACTTAAATTATTTCCCAAAATCTCGTTTTTGGGTTTTATCGAACACTCATCACCCTGAAATTCGTGAAAAATCCTACTGTCTTAGAATTCAACGAAATTCGTCTGGCTAACTAGATTTTGCGAGACAAATCCAATGGTGGGTACGTTTTGTCATCCGAGATCTAAAAATTTTTAGGTATGTAGCCTATACTGTATCGGCAATTTACCCTTTTGCCCATTTTTTGAAAAATTCAAGTTTACCCAGGTTTTACAATAGGCATGAGGGATTTCTATTCAAGAGAGATAAACTATATGGGCCTCTTTGTTCTATTCGTGAGTTTCTGGTTAGGGAAAGTCATGGAGGTGGTTTGATGGGGTACTTTGGTGTTCATAAAACTTTAGGCATATTAAATCAACATTTTTATTAGCCTAACACGAAACATGATATGCAGTCTGTGTGTGCTAAGTGCATTGCATGTAGGCAAGCAAAGTATAGAGTTAAACCTCATGGCTTGTATACTCCTTTAGCTATGCTTGAACCACCTTGGACTGATATATCTATGGACTTTTTTTTAGGACTACCGATGTCTCAGAATGGTAAGGACAACATCTTTATTATTGTTGATAGGTTTAGCAAAATGTCTCATTTCATTGCATGTTCTAAAACTGATGACGCAACACATAATAATGATTTATTCTTTAAATAAGTTTGTTTGCATGGATTACCTAGAACAATTGTTAGTGATAGAGATGTTAAGTTTCTAAAAAAAATTTAGCGCACTTTATGGAATAAATTAGGAACAAAATTGTTGTTTTCTACTGTTGCACATCCTCAAACGAATGGTCAAATTGAAGTAATTAATAGAACACTCAATACCTTATTGCATGCTTTTATTAAAAAAAAATTAAGGTAGTGAGAGAAGTGTTTGCCACATATTGAGTTTGCATATAATAGGATTGTTCATACTACTTCTTTATTTTCTCATTTTGAAGTTGTATATGACTTTAATCCACTAACACCTATGGAAATTTTACCTTTGCCTACTAATGAGCATGCTAATCTTGATGGTAAGAAAAAGGAAGATTTCGTTGAGTTACACGCTATAGTTCAGGCCAACATTGAAAAGAAAAATGAATAATATGCTAAGCAGGCCAACAAGGGGCATTTGAAGGTTGTCTTCCAACCTAGAGATTGGGTATGGATGCACATACAAAAGGAAAGGTTCTCTCCATAAAGGAAATCAAAACTACAACTTAGAGAAGATGGACCTTTCCAAGTCTTGGAGCGAATAAGTGATAACGCTTTCAAGCTAGATTTGCCAAGCAAATATGGTAAAGTTAGTGCAACTTTAAATGTTGTTGATTCATCTTTGTTTGATGTAGGTGATTCGAGGAAAAATCCTTTCAAGGATGGAGGGAATAATAGAGATCAAGGTGTGGACCAAGCTGATCAAGTTGATGATGTGACGCCCCCAACTCGGCACACGGTGTCAAGCGAGGGTTTCATTTTTTTTTTCTTTTCCTATTTACTATAAACTTATAAACTTTAAGCTTGTTAAACATTTAACTTGTAATATATTTTGTAATAACAGATTACAAAATATATATAAGCTCCATATATGGAAGTGTTTAACATTTACAATATTTACCTTGCTTACAAAAGAAACAAAAATACATATACATTAGACCAAATGGTCTTTCAAGTGGGGTAAATTTCCAGTGAGGTTCACTTTAATTGCTGATGCAGATTGTCCTATCCTCCGGTTTCCTCTTCGTACCTACTCGGATGAAACACCCGTACTAAGCTTATAGCTTAGTGGGAATAATACTCGTGGACGACCCCTAATAAGGATCATCTCACTTTAGATACATGCATATACTTATGAAAAATATAACATTTACATATACTTATCCATTTCTCATATCTACCTTTTCATAACATGTTTCATTTGTTATCATATTTCCTATACTTTTGTGTCATCTTAGACTTTATATATTGTTCTTGTAACCATATACTATCATCACATAGCAATGCTATGCTTCTCATATCATGTCATATATCATATCCATCTCATTTGCGTATACTTGTCATTTGCTTTTATGTTTCATGCCTGCATAAATCTTAGAAGTGGATACGGAAAAGAACTGTATGTACCCGAAGGTACTATCACTGTACGAGACATTAATCTCTATCTGTATGACCCAAACGGGGCCTGCTATAATGATCCAAACGGGATCTATGTCATCGAATCTAAATCCGGGCCTCGATATCTCGTAAACCTGTGATGTTGCAAAAGAATCGTATCCCTATATATGCATGTCTATCTATCCAACCACCCTACTATAAGTGTGCTAAATTATTTTATTATGTTTTTCTTAACAATCTTCAAGTACTAGAAAAAGATATCTCATATACATGAATAACTATCGATATCACGATACTTAATAGATATCTATTATCAACAATCTCTTATAAGCATTTAACTGTAATTTTTTTTTCCTATAACAAAATTATACTTGTATTCTCTTTAACTTTCATAACACATGTTATCATGATTATATTATTATGATGCATTATTTCATATAATAATACAATTATATAACCTTTATACAATTTCAGTTTCCATAACCAATTCTGCCTGAAAAGTTCTAGGTAGCTCCTAAGTCCATGTTTTATTATAATTATTGACCCTGTAAACGGGATTGTGAGAGAAAGTGATATTCTAACTCAATATACCCTTATGTATTAAGTTTCTTATGGTTCAAACATCACGTCATTTGGACTTTTAATTTGGGAGATATGGTCTAAACATTCCGAACTACTTCCGGACAATTTCCAGGAACATAATCTAGAATTGTATCTTATATTTGAAAATTTTATGGGAATATTAAAGACATAATTTGACCATACTTTCTTTATGAAAGTTATTTTCCCAGATGTCTAGTTTATATAGAAATTTGAATCGCCTCATTTGGACCAGTATAACTCAAGTTATGATTTAAACAACCGGAATTACTCAAGTTCAAGGGACTGTTTTGAGATAGATTTCAGGGACCGAATTGTTCCCTTACTTTGACGAATTTTCTAAGTCTAATGAGGTCCAAATTTGGATATACTTATTTCAGGAATATTTGTTCTCCTAGAAGTCTAATTTATCCTTAAATTTAAATCACTCAATTTGGATGAGTGAAACTCAACTTATGGCCTAAATACCAAAACTGCTCCAAAATCCAAAATTGTATTAGAATTGAACTGTAATTGACCAAAATGTAGAGCTTCACTTTTGTGAATTTTCTCGGTACCTCGTCCAAATTTTCACACCCGTTTGTGGAGATTTGTTCTCCCCTTATAAGTCTAGTTTAATGAGTAATTTTGAATCACTCAATTTGGATGAGTGATGGTCAAGTTATGACCAAAACAAAAACACGAGTTTAAAAAAAAACGGACAACATCTCCCCTAAAACCCAACATTTTCTCTATACAAAATTTTCCTCCATTGATGACCATAACCAAACCAAATAACCATTCCAAACAAAGATCTCACACAAAAGAGGTAATTCCAAACCTAAACAAGTATCCATTACAAAAATTCATACAAAAGTTCCTAACAAGTTCCATACAAAATCATAGCAATCCATACATTTGCTCTTCTTTTCTCCTTCCTTCTTCCTTCTCTTCTCTCCTCTTCTTCTTCTTCTCCTTCTCTTCTCTTCTTCTTCTTCTCCTTCTCTTCTCTTCTCCCTTATCCCTTTTTGCCCAATCCCCAAAGACCAAAATATTTTTGGCTTTAAGATAAGGCCATGTTTAGACTTATCTCATTTTTGAATTCTTTTCCCATTTTTGCATGTAGGTCCTTCATCTTCATTTTATTTGCAATTCCACTTATTCAAATTCTACTTCTCGTAAGATAATCTTTATTCTTATGTCATTTGAGTCCTTAATTAGCAATTTACCCATTTACCCTTGACTTTTGAATTAATTCCGAATTTTGCTTTTTTTATTTTTAGCATTATTTTATTCCGGAAAATATACATTTACTTGTATTATACCCTAAACATGTTATAAAATTGTCATGGTATAATTTGAGGTATTACAGATGAGACCAGATATTCACAAGATCCTTTGCACGGTATTGAAGGTCTAATGACTCGAGCTAAGACAAAAAGAATGAAGGGCGCTTTACAAGGCTAGATTTTATAAGTATAAAACAAATAGGCTGCATTAGAAGATTCTATGACAAAATTTGAAAGTTTCATAGCTTCACGAAACATGATTACCTATCTTGTTGCTAAAGGGATAGATTCGAAAGACCCTAATGAGAGCATGAGTTAATTAAGAATTTTATTTTATTAGTTTTGAGGCATTTTCAGGATGTTATTTAATTATGGACCTTTTATTTAATTATGGTATCCTTTTTAGTTGTTCTTTTAATGATTTATTTTAGGCCATATTCATTCTAATTGTACAAAATTTGCTTTAAGGGCTTTTTTTTTGGGTTGTTTTAACTATAAAAAGCAACCTCCATTTGAAAAAAATGACAGTTTATGTTTAATGAAAGTTTATTCGGAAAGTTTTTGCTTTGTTTCCTTTTGTTCTTGATTGAATGCATGGAAATCCGTTTCAAGATTAGAGTTTTAAGAACTTAGTTTCCTTTCAGTTCTAATGAGATCTCCAAAATCTGTTCTTAACGTTGAGAGAGATTCTCTTCCACTGAATTCAATTGTTCCTAGGACTGGTCGTTCAGAGATAGGCATCAAAGTAACCTCCGCTTCATTCTTTTATTTAAAGGATGATGCACTTGAAATAATCTTTAGACGACATCAACAAAAGATTAAAATGCATGACAATTCCAGATCTTGAATTGAAGTTAGGGATACAAACTCTTGGCGGGTGTGCAGAGATGGAATCGACCGCAAAGGATATTCATTATGCACAAAAATGGTTTATTAGCCCTTCTCATCTATCATTCTAGACAGGGTGTAAGAAGCAATAATTTAAGTACCAAACCTTCTATAGTTCTATTAGATCAATTGTCAATATAAGAGTATCAAACCATATACTGAGATTAACTAACTGTTCCCCCCATTAGTAGCTGTTTTGTTTTCTTCTCAAGAGCTAAAACAAGCGGTCTTTTTGCTGTCAGCAGAAATGAATGCTATTCATCCCCCGCTTCTTAAGATTGAACTGTCCCGTTTAACCTCTCTTGTCCACAGCTTGCATAACAAGAGTCCCTTTTTGTGAAGCGCTAGCAAAGAGGTCATGCAAAGTTGGACATTAATTACGGCGTTCATTCAAAAATCAATGGAGGAGCTCAACCTCGACATAGCGCATAAGATCATCAGAGAGTTTCATATAATTCAGAATGTAATCACAGCCGCCAAGACATGGAAAATCATCAAAACTGGATCAAACATGGCAGCTTCAGTAAGATAGAAATTATTTTTGGAATAAAAATGGGCTCACAAACTGCAGAGGGATGAACTTGCTACCACATCAGATGTTTGGCCAAGGAAGATGGTGAAGCACTAGCAAAGAGGCCATGCCAAGTCGGACATTAACTGATGGCATTGATCCAAAAATCAATGCAGGAGCTCATCCTCAATATGGCGCATAAGATCATCAGAGAGTTTCATATATAATTCAGAATGTGGTCACAGCCACCAGACATGAAAATCATCAAAACTTAGATCAAACATGGCAGATTCAGTAAGATAGAAATCTTTTGGAATATACTTGCTCGTCTTACTTACCAAAAAGAGAAATCCTTTGGAATGAAAATGGGCTTACAATTGCAGAAGAATGAACTTGCTATCGTATCAGGGGATTGGCCAAGGAAGATGCGTTGGGGATTAAATCCATGTTGTCTATGAACCAATCTGAATGCCGCTCAGCTTCACAGCTTGAGCCGACGAGGAAGACGGCCACATCTGCTCTGCAATCTCAGAATTTCTTTTGCAAAATCTTGATTGCCAGTCAGAAAAAGCCCATCTAGAACCCGATTGAAAGTAAATTTCCGAGGCAGGAACCCTCTCTCAACCATCTCAATCAATAACTTCCCTGCTACCAACATATCATCTGATTTCTTCCTCACAAACATTGCACTGATCAAAATATTGTAAGTATCCAAATTAGGCAAGCAATTCACATCCCTCATTTTCCCAAAAACATTCAAACTCTTCTCAATTTCTTCTGCATCACATAAATAACGAATGACAACATTATACGTCTGAACATTTGGCTCACACTCATCATCCTTCATTCTTTCCATAAACTCCATTGCCTTCTCCATTCTCCCCACATGACACAACCCTCTAATCAATACATTGTAAGTGGTTGAATTAGGCATGTAACCCTTCCTCAACATCTCCTCAAAAGCCGATATTGCATTATCCACATTATCTTTCTTACACAACACTTGAATAAAAGCATTATAAGTTGCAACCGATGGGAGAACCCCCTCCCCAATCATCTCATCAAAAACCCTCCGAGCTTTTCGAACCTCACCGGCAACGCCAAATCCATGAACCACAGTAGTATAAGTAACAACATCAATTTCACATTTTCTCTTCTTCATCTGCAAGAAAAATTCCCAAGCTTCCTTGATCTGACCAGCCCTAAAGAACCCTTTAAGCAATATATTATACGTAGTCATGGTGGGATTCAACCCCCTTTTCGCCATTTCCTTCAAAACCTCTAATGCCTTGGGGGTTCGCTTAATCAAACACCACCCATTCACCATTATGTTATAGCTAACAGTATCAGCCCTAAACCTACCCCTGAAAACCTTAAACAGTTTATTGTCAGCCATTTCCACCCGCTTTGATTTGCACAACTACATCGAGAATCGTATTGAACGAATTCAATTCTTGAACACAACCGTGTTCATGCATCGAGAAGAATATCTTAATAGCCCTATCCGGTTTACCGGCGGCGACGTACCTTTCAGTGATTATTGAGAAGGTCTTAGGGTTGGGGCCTAGCCGGTCGAGTTCGCATACGAGCAACGAGGGTCCAGAGAGTCTTGTAATCGCGCAAACGGCCGGCGATGTCGACGGCGTGGTCGAAGGAGGAGGCGGCGTGGGAATAGGTAAGATGGTGATCGAGGGACTTGAAGAATTGGAGGGCTTTGGGGCCGTGGTTCCAGAGGATCTTGAGGACTCTGTCGACGAGGTCTGGGGTCCATTCAACTGGGTATTTTTCTAGGGTTCGCGTGAGGGTCTGTGAGTCGGTTTTAAGCACGAGGTCGGCGATGGCGGCGTCCGGCGGCGGTTGTGGTGGTGATGCGGTGGTTGTGAGGTTGCAGGATATGGGTTTTAGAAGGGGTTTTGTTGAGCGTGGTGACCAAAGTCTGTTTGCCAGGATCAACATTCCCGGTCACATTGCGCCTCATGTGCTTGGCTGAGAGCCAGGGATATCATAAAAATGCATTATACTCTTCAAATACTTATGGCACCGATTTTTTTTTTTTTTTAAATATTTAATTAAAAGGGTGGAGACAATTCCTACATTTAAAAGAAAAAAATAGTTCTAAAAATTACTGTAAAACACTTCTCTATTTTTCAAAACAATGGATTAGGGAAACATTTAGACAAATACATGCTGTTTTTATGTGTTTTGTTAATAGGAAAAATATATTTTTTTTTAAATAGCTTTAACTTTTTAATCATTTGTGGTTATTTTCACTTATGCTAACATAAAAGAATATTTTTTTTTTAAATTTAATTTCTTTATAATTTCCCTTTTTATTTTATTCCCCATAAATCTTTTGAGGTAACCTTAACGATTCGGATGTTGTTTGTCTATTATTGTTCAGTTAAAATAAACATGACATAGAAAGTGGTCTTAAATTCTGAATTTAGAATTTAATTGGGGATAATTATATATTTATATATATATATATATATATATATATATATATATATATATATATATATAATAATTTTTTTTTTGAAAATAACGAAGATATTTCATTCATTCATTCAAATCATTCAAGTAGATGGTCATAATAAAAGAGGGTGGAACACCTCTTCACACTCTAGAGCAATCTCCTTGACGAGATCGTGAACGGTAAATTATAAGTTAATAGATTACGAACTAAAAAGTAAAAACCCTTATTCTTGGAGTGCACGTTGCTTGGGAAATGGCATAAATGCAGTTCTCTCCTAGAGTGAGTGAATCATGGGAAGAGTAGCGAATGGAGCTCCTTCCTTGAGAAGAGACGGGAAGATAGCTTCTTCCTCTTATATGGGGCCTGGGGGATCAAGGGGGTCGGGTCCGAAGAAGACGCAGCCTTGGCTGGTGCATCTGCCACCAAATTTGTTGTACGTTTCATATTGATTATCATGATACCTCCTTGCACTTCCCTTAATAGCTCTTACCAATCTAGAACGCAAAAAACCTACAACCTGTGAAGAATAAGATGAAGTTTCCTTCAAAGCAAAAAGTCATGTTTTGGCAGTCCGTTTCCAAAATGACCCCTGTGTTTAAGCCATTCAAAAGCAAATCTTTATCCCAGCATCTCTGGCCGGCCGTGAAGGCATCTGTCAACCCCTCCACATTCCACAACCTCAACAAACCTACCATTTTAATCCCTCAAAAGTCAAAATGAAGCCTAACCCGATCATGCATGAGACCTTCCCCATTGAGAGCTGCGTCAACTGGAGGTAGCTTCTGCCATAGCTGAACTTGCCTAGACACCCAGTCCGCAGGCCTCAACCAAGAAACTTACCCTCTTCACTTTGGCCTTTGGGACGGACCCGTAGAGCCCATATCCCACACCAAATTTCTGCGATATATGTTGAATTCCGTTAGGGGCGTAAGTAATGGTCCTGTTAGGCAGAATTGCGTCCACTTCGATCGCTTGCTCACGCTGCATCGTATCTATCCAGATCAACATTCGTCAACCTAAACCCGACACGAATAATAAACGTGTCAACATTCGCTAACTCAAACACAACTTATTTATTATTCATATTAGGCAAGTCAACAAGAATATGACGAATTTAATTGGATTATCTAAAATAATAAGAATTATAATTAATCATCTATGTTTAACACAAATAATTTATTAAATTTAATATGTTTATTACTTATTATTTAAAAATAATATGAATTATAAATAATAATCTATATTTCACACAAATAACCCATTAAATAAAGCACTCACCAACATAACACCGAACACGCCAACCAAGTCAAATTCACGCTGGGACAAAGCTAACACGACACGACAAATTCGCATTAAACGCTGCAAAGTGATCACCTAATACGACCAAACCCGCGAAAAAATAATGTGCCAGTTCATGTCAATGCCTCACCTATCGTGTCAAATTTTAAGCCAAACCCTAGGTCCAGACTCGCTTAATAAAGGTAATTTCCCTTTAGCTCCTCGACCATTGCCAACATCTCTCTTCTTCTATTGCTCAATCGGTTGGACACTCAAGATTTGCCTTACTTCAACGTTGTAAGTACCATGGTTTTTTAATCCGCTACTCGATGGGCCTAAGGCCGGGATCATTTGGCCCCAGGTCCACCTGGCTCGCGATATGAAGTGTCCCAAGCCTACCTTCCATATTAAAACTGGTAAACACTACTTAGACGAGAAATCCGGAGGCCCATCTATGAAAGCTGAGATATCCTCCCAGAGGCCAGCCTCAAGGCAGCCTATCTAAAGTTTCAAGTCTCCTAACCGGTCGTCCTTCTGCTTATGACAAGTTTGCTATAGACGAATGGATAGAGGCGAAAAATACACAAAAGGTATTTATCCACGAATTTCTAGTTTCCAAATCCCTTACTTTTCAAAAGATTAATCCTTGATAAGGAAGAATTAGTCTTTGATAGGGAAATAGAGGTTTTGTTCCTAAGAAAAGGAGATTCTGTCCAGGAAAAAAAAAATGAGGGATTCGTGAAACCAATTTCATATAAATCCCAGAGAATCCCTTACGATGAGAAGGTGTGGCAACCCTAACTCGTGCAAACTTTCTTCTTCCTCTCCATATTTTTGCTAACTTAATCGTCTGAGAGGCGCCGACCTTACGTTGTCGACCGCTCTTTTGGTGTTTACATTACGCCTCGCCGGGTGCCTCAAAGGTTAGGCGATCAAGGTTTCAACAATTAGCGCTGTCTGTGGGAACCAAACAGAAAGTCTCATCTACAGGCTACAAAGGCTTGGCTTCAATGGTTATCTAGCAGCCCTTCGTCACTAGTAGCTCTGTCAATTCCCCCTCCCACATCTGATTCGTTTGAGGCAGTCGCGATGTCAAACAACCCGATGATCCAATCGCCAGAAGATCAATTCCTCCATTAACGCCAGGACATGGAGAAGAAAAATGAGGAACAAGCAAAGCAGATGAAAGAATTACAGGATCATGTTGAACACTTACAGCATGAGAACGACCGGTTACGGGTCTAGGTAGAAAAAAGACGAGATCTTGGTGGAAGAGATGTTCAAGATAGCGGTCAAGCTTTGCATCCAATCCCTCACAATAGAAGGAAGGAGCCCATTATCCCGGATAAGTCCGATGTCCCAACAGATGACGAGTTGTCCTCAGGTAGTCCCCTACCTTTGGGCTTCTCACCAGTAAATAACATAAGGGCCAAATCGCGTAAGAGGGCATCGCATCGCCCTGCCTTCAGCGATGCCATTAGTGGCGCGTCCCATAGGGCATGGAGAGAAGTAGGTAGGGGGAAGTACTAGCCAGTTCGAGCCCTCGGCTACATCGGTATTGCCTGCAAGCGCGATGTCGTCAATGCCATTTGCACAGCCCACCTTCGATAAGGGGCCGACATTTTACATGCCGCCAGTAGTTCCAATTCGGGGACCCGACGACATGCTCTCCACGCCCCTAGGGCAACACATTCTTGATTACGAGCCACCTCGCGAGTTCGTCATACCCGCTTTTGCCATGTTTGACTGCTCTACTGACCCTTATGATCACGTTGTAACGCCCCAAAAATACCCTAGAATTTTTATAATAAAAATTATTATATATTCCGGATATAATTGAACCAACTTTGGTATTTTTCTGAGAATTGTTAGATGAATATTGATTAAATGATTATATGCTAAAATGAGAAATTTATTGAATTCAGATATAAACCCAAGTGAAAAAGAGAAAATATGGAAATTGTGTGTCAGGACCTAAGGTCAATTGTAAATAAGTTTAGATGTCTAAGTGAAATTCGGGAGAAATAAATGACAAGGGAAAATATCAGGAGACTTAAATGAAGAATAATAGAAACTTATGACCTAAATACAAAAAGAAATAAAGAAAAAAGAAGAAAAAAAATCAAGGAAAGGGCATGTGGCATGTAGGAAAGTGGGAGGAAGTTTCCTCCTTTTAAAATACGATTAAGGGTGATCCTTAAGAAAAGGAAAAGGGAAAAGAAGAGAGAAGAGAAGGGAAGAAGAAGAAGAGAAGAAAAGAAAGAAGGAAAGGAAAAAGAAGACTGGGCTGTGTATGTAACTATGTGTGTATGGAACTTGTTAAGTTCCATATGGAAAAGTATCATTTTTGTACAATAGGTATGGATTTGTCTAGTTTTGGCATGTAAATTATAGATACATGGTCAAACCCTTTATCTTCAGGACGGTTTTTGGGCTTGGAAACTCTCAAACTCATTTCTTGTTGTGGTCGAGCTGAGAAGAGCTCTAAGGCTCCTATATATGTGTTTTGGGAAGGTCCGCTTGCATTTTGAACCAAGAAAATTTCCTATTTTTTGATCATAAGCATTAGCCTAGACCTAGAACTCGATTGTCGGGTAAGAAATGGGGGAATTCGGGAAGTGAGTCCTCGTAAATCAGAGCCACATCTGAAATTCGATGTTAGGCTTTGAATTTCTCAATTCGAACCCGTGTAACCTGCCATGGCCCTTTTCCTGATAATGCAGCCGACCAGATGCCCTGGCCAAGCACCTGGCAAGTGCACCCCTACAGTCGTCGCCGCCAAGTCGTGTCAACTCTACTGGTTTGACCACGTGTGACCCTAACTCTGTAAGGTCATAACTCTTCTGGCCCCACCTCCGCGAGGCCGCCTTGGACCCCAAATGAAAGCCCATTAAGTCAAAATTCCATTCATATGCTAGGGAGGACAATAGTGTCGTCGAAGCTCGCAGTCAGCTCACCATGCATTTGACTAATGTATGACCTCCAACTTCTAAGGTCATAACTCTTTCGGGTCCGAACTCCTGCTTTTCTGCATTCTCGACTCTATGGAAAGCCCATTGAGTCAAGAAGACATTCATGTTCCTGTGGAGGGTAGTAGGCAAGCTCAACCAGGTCAGCTCAGCTCGTCCAGTTCAGGTCAGCTCGGCCAAGTCAGTTAGCTCTGCTGGGTTTGACTACATGTGACCTCAAACTTTGGAAGGTCATAACTCTTTCGTCCGAACTCCGTTTTAGGTGTTCTTGGACTCTATGGAAAGCCCATTGAGTCAAGATGCCATTTGTATTCCTATGGAGGATAGTGGGTGTTAGGCCAAGCTCGGATAGGTCAGGACACCTCGGCTAAGTCAGGTCAGCTTGGCTGGGTTTGATTACGTGTGACCTCCAACTTCGGAAGGTCATAACTTCTTCGTCCGAACTCCGTTTTAGGTGTTCTTGGACTCTATGGAAAGACCATTGAGTCAAGAATCCATCTATATATAGCTTGTTGAAATTGGAACTCAAATTAAACTCAAAAAAATCAATCCTAACCAAAACCACTAGCACGCATGAATAATTTTGTTTTTTAATGGTTTTGGAATAGGGGCTGACGAGGAGGAAAAGCCAAACTGAGATTGAGATTCCGATGATTGGAATCAAAGTGAAAATCTTTTTGGGTTTGTTCTACCGGGTTCTATTCCTCGTTTCAAGTTTTTGCATGTTTGTTCTATATTTTCCTATTCTCGTTTCAATATTTGAAATGCTTGTTCTAAATGCATAAGAAAAGCATATTGAATTGTTTTAAATGATTTGAAGAAATTGATTGTAAAATGTTTGCATATGAAAATTGCATGACTATTGAAAGTGAACTATTTATACAAATGTACATATTGTACTGTACTTTGCTATAAAGGAATTGAACGCCCTTAATAGAATGTTTCACCGTTTAATTCGTATAGATTGGTATACCAATAGGGGTCAAAATAACAATACTGCGAATGATTGTATTGATGTGTCACCCGACGCAGCCCACAGACTATATCTGGTAGTGTTCACATCAATTTTTTATAACAGTCACAGCCTAAATGGGACCGTATCGTGTTATAAAATCAAAGTTTTTTTATATACCGGCCTACAAATTTCAATGGACTGCGTTTAAGGATTTGATATCCTATATATCGAAGACATAGTGTTAAATTAAGGGCATAACCGAATTGAATTTGTGAGCATAATTGAATTGATTAGAGATTGTGAAATATTGAATATGAAAGTGTATTTTTTGGATGATCAATGAACTATAACCGATCAGATATAAAACAAGATATGTATTGTATTTACATCGATCATCCATAAAGATTTGAAAGTTTTCAATTGTTAAATTGCATGATTCTTGATTTAAACTCGAAACCTAAGAATGGATTTATATAGAACCACTAAGCATGAAAAATGCTTAGCGCATTGCTTTACCAATGCGTTGTGTACCGGAAGGATGATAAGATCGAAGCTTTGACCCAAGATCAAGGAGCGCCGAAGTCATAAAGAATAAATTCGAGTATACTCCGACATATGATTCATTCCATGTTTTCTTTTGAACTTTGATATTTTGCAAAAACATTTTGAACTCTAAATATCTATTTTGTAAATTAATTTGAAAAGGCATAGAATGTTTTCACTGTAAATGCATATTGTTAAATGTAAATGTTTATGGGCTAGCCCTAAATTGAAATCGCTTCCGCAAAGATTTGATTTTGAGTGATTGAGTGATAACAGGGCATCCCGGACTTGGTTCGGATCCGCTAAAACAGATCGAGCCGGGAAAGGGGTCCCACACACGTGCTCCACTAAAATCAAGCAATGATACTAAATGCGGGCAATGACCATCCTATGTAGTGTTCCTGGCCATTCATGCGGGTCCAAGGCTAAGTAGTGTCGCGCCCTCCTCCCGACCCGACACTGGACCCGCACTTGGGACGCTGACACTACTAAATCCATTTATGTGTAAAACACATTTCATATACTCATTTTCGATAGGATATTTAATATTCATTTAATCGTATTTATATATGTGAATATGATATCACAACTTATTCACATTCATTAATATAAAAAGTATGCAGCATATCTTTTCTAGAGGGTCCATAACTACACTTTAGTACAATATTTATACAGAACGACATTTCCATGCCCTTTCCAAATCATTTGCAAAATATTTATCAGAGTTCACCTCTTATCTTTGAAAATCCACAATGTAAAGTACATTCCATGATAAAAATAAAAATAAAAATATAATCTTCTTTTGAAGATCTTTACATCTTTTGATTTCAATACAAAGTAGTTACATGATATCATGGAATGAAGCACGCATTTGCATCTTCCAGCATTTACTTATACTCCACACTTCATTTGACGATGACTATGGGTCTCTACTTCGCCTTCGCTCCACCACCATTCATCACTCCTAAGTAATCTTGTGTGTGGAAAGCCAACGTGCTAAGCATTTTCATGCTTAGTGGTTCTTTGCATTTCTATTTTCATTCCAAACAATTATACCACATCTATAGGCATAACAATTAACTTTTTCTATATGCATCACTTAATCATCTCAAAAAGATTCAACATATTTTCCAAACAACCTTTCAACATACTACTCATGTGATCCATGCAATATTTATAAATATACTATTTTATAGTAGTTTAACATACTTTCATTTTGTCTCAAATATATAAATACAATAATTCTCATCTCTCATGCTCCCATGTTTTATTATTCTTGTCACAACTCAATTCACACAATCCACACAATTATTAATCATTTTGCCCTTAAACGAATCTAACCGAAACTTTCGATGCGTAGGATAATGGAATCACCAACACTGTCTTGCTGGGTTGTAGGCCAATATAAAACATTTAATAACTCATTATTATCCTGCTAAGCTACGGACTGGTTATTTTACATTTGCATTTTGTGTACACTATCGATATTGTCCCACTGGGCTATGGATTGTTATACCACTATAAATCATTTCGTCGCTAGCATCGCTACATCGACCCTTATCGGGTATACAATCTATCCCTAACCTCGAATATGACCTGCTAACATTCTTAAGGGCATTAATAATTAGTCATTTACAATACCATTTTCACATTTCCATAATACAATTAACATTCTCGATGGATTCGCTTGTACATAGGTGAATCCCATCATGTTTGCCACTACATAGTTCATTTATAAATCAATTAACCTGTAACGCCTCAAAAATACCCTAGAATTTTTATAATAAGAATTATTATATATTCCGGGTATAATTGGGCCAACTTGGGTATTTTTCTGGGAATTGTTAGATGAATATTGATTAAATGATTATTGAATCCGGAAATAAACCCAAGTGAAAAAAAGAGAAAATATGGAAATTGTAAAACGGGACCTAAGGGTCAATTGTAAGTAAGTTTATATGTCTAAGTTAAATTAGGAGAAATAAATGAGAAAGGGGAAAATAATAGGAGACTTAAATGAAGAATAATAGAGAAATGGAGGGACCTAAATATAAAAAGAAATAAAAAAAAAAAAAAAAACAAATCAAGGAATGGGCATGTGGCATGTAGGAAAGAGGGAGGAAGTTTCCTCATTTTTAAAGTACGATTAAGGGTGATCCATAAAAAAAAAAAAAAAAAAAAAAAAAACAGAGAAAAGATGAGATATTTTAGAGTGAGAAGCTCTCACTTCTTTCTAGATTCTCAAAGATCGGACCATAGGTCTCCGGCGAAGCAAGAGGGAAAATCCTTCCTCGTGACAAGACCTACAAGTAGAGACCGAATCGCAGTTTCGACAAACTCTAGAGGTAGGTCTTCTCCTCTTAGTTATTTTCTTCTACCCTAAGGATTGTGTGTGGTGGTTATCTTGCCTTAGGAATGTTTATCAGATTTAAACCACATGGTAAGCTGCCACATTGTGGTAGTCGCTAACCTAATCTTTTTTTAGAGCTGATTTTTGCATGAATCGGGCGTAATTTGGTAGTAAGTCCTTCTTAGTAAAATTGTAGCCACATCAATGAACTTTATGTTATGATTTTGAATTCTTCGATTTGGACCTCTGCAGACCAAGTTATGGTCCTTACTGAGGCTGGCTCAGCTAGATCTGGTTGGGGCTCGGCCTTCGCCTGGGCCGGTCAACTAGCCGGATCTTAGAACGAGTTTTTGGGTCATAAATAAAGAGAATTTGGCAGTAAGTCCTTCTGGTAAATTGTATCCATATCAATGAACTTGATGTTAGGCTTTTGAATTTCTCGATTTGGACCTCTGTAGACCAAGTTATGGTCCTTTTACCGAGGTCAGCTCAGCTAGATCTGGTCGGGTCAACTAGCCGGATCTTAGAACGGGTTTTTGGGTCATAAATAAAGAGAATTTGGCAGTAAGTCCTTCTGGTAAATTGTAGCCACATCAATGAACTTGATGTTAGGCTTTTTAATTTCTCGATTTGGACCTCTGTAGACCAAGGCGGTCTTTTTACTCAACAAATAAATGGGCGAGGTCAGCCCATAGAGGTCGGCCAGACCCAATGTAGATCGGCCAGACCCTCACGCAAAGACAGTCAGCGCGCACCCCTCATGCGCAAAGGTCAGCATACCCTCATGCAGTAGAGGTCGGCCAGACCCTCATCCCGTAGAGCTCACCGCCCGGGGCCTGTGTCGTACCGCCTAGGTTGATCACGTATGACCTCCAACTCTAAGGTCATAACTCCTTCTCTCGTCCGACCCTGCTGGTGTTCTCGACTCTATGGAAATCCCATTGAGTCAAGAATACATTGATATGCCTGAGGAGGATATTAGGTGTCAGACCGAGGTGTCAGACCGAGTTTACCGAGGTCAGGTCAGCTCGCCGCCTACCACTGGTAGATTACGATGACCCTCCAACTATAACTTCTTCGGTCCGAACTCCGATTCGGTGTTCTGACTCATGGAAAGCCCATCAGTCAAGAATACATTGATATACCTGAGGGAGGATAGGTATCAGACCGAGGTGTCAAACCGAGTTTAACAGGTCGGGTCAGCCTCGCCGGCCAAATTTCTACCGGTGTGACTATGTATGACCTCCAACTTCGGAAGGTCATAACTCCTTCGTCCGAACTCCGTTTCGGGTTTTCTTAGACTCTATGGAAAGCCCATTGAGTCAAGAATCCATCTATATATATCTTGTTGGAATTGGAACTCATATTAAACTCCGAAAATCAATCCTAACCAAAACTACTAGTACAAGGTACTTTAATAAATATTATTCTATAGAATGGCCGAATAGTGGACTCCACGAGGGAGGAAAAAGCCAACCGAGATCGAGATTCCAAGGATTGAATCAAAGTGCAAAGATTTTTTTTGGCTCGTTTCTAACTGCATTCTCATTCCTGCTTTCATGTTTTTGCATGTTTGTTCTCTGACTCTATTCTTATTTCAAGTATTTTGGTAGTTTACCAAGTAAATATGAAATAAGTACATGAATGAGTATATGAAATGAGTACATAGATTGAGTATATCTTTGAAAAGACGATACGAAAGTGAATATGGAATTGAAATGTGGTATTTGAAACCAACGAACCAGCCTGAGAACATATAGTCGGTCCCAGTCCAGAGGCGCCCACCCGCATCCTCCGCCACGGCACCTCAAATTGTCCAATGTGTCCCACTCTCAAGTGATGCACTAATCGGGCATCCGTCATGACGGCGTATGGCATTGGGAAGCAAATGTCCCACTTGGCGGGATGCACCAATCGGCATCCGTCTTGATGGCGTATGGCATTTAATTGATACCACATGTCAGGGTGCACCAAACGGCATTCGTCATGATGGGAGACCGAATTGTTAAAATGTGTAAGCACATTACCGAATGATAATAAGGGCGGGATTCATCAAACGGAATCCGTCAGAAATGTGAATTGAAATTACCGAATGATAATAAGGGTGGGATTCATTAAACGGAATCCGTCATAAACGTGAATTAAATAGTCAAGGTGAAATAACCAACATTAACGAGTATAAATGGGATTTCTATGTATATGCTTAAATCTCATAAATTGAATTGTGAAATGAATAGTTGCATTGAAATTATATGATGTGATTTGGTAAATGATTTAGAAATTGAAAGCATGCGAAAATAAATAGCATGAGTATAGGTTGAATTAATAGGCATGGTTTAATGCAGCAAATGCATGTTAAGCTACATTGAATATTGAAATAGAATCAGATAGAACCACTAAGCATGAAAATGCTTAGCTTATAGTTTTATCTATGCGTGTGTTTCGAGTAGACACAAGAAGGGAGACAAGATCGTGCAAATAAGCAGAACATAGAGAGAGTACCATGTATAAGTATATATCTGGCCATTCGTGATATCATCTCTTTTGAACAAGTGGTATTTTGTAAACAAAAAGGGTTAAACCCTGAACCTTGATTTTTGTATATCATTTTGAAAGGGCATAGAATGTCTTTCTTTGTAAATGTATTTTGTTAATGTTTATGGGCCTACCGAATTGCTTTGAAATTTGTAAATGATTGTGGGCTTGCCCAAAACTGAAACCGCTTCCGCAACTAAACAAATTAATTAAACGTTTTAATAAGATAAATAAAAACGTCGGAGTAAACCGGGCTCCGGTTCGGATCCGCCATTCGGGTCGGGCCGGGGATTCGGGTCGCGACATTTTTGAAAAAGAAAATTTAATAAAATGTAAAATAAAAAGAATTAAATGAGCGTCCCCGGAGCCTGCCCGACCGCCAATCGGTCGGGTCGTCCTGGGGTCGCTACATAACCAACACTCAAACAAATTCATTTATTGTTCAAATAGAAGCACATGTGCAGATATTTGTCAAACATTTCAGATTTAACTAGTTCAAACAAAAAACGCAGGTTTCATAACAAACATTTCAGATTTGTTTCACAAACAAACACAAAACTTGAAACAAGAAGAGAAGTATGAAGAACAAACCAAAAAGATTATCGATTCTTGACTCATATTTCTTGTATCCCGATCTTAGCTTAGGTTTTATCATCACCAACCCCTAATCCATTACAAATACATCACAATCAGAGAACAAACAAAGAAAAATCAGTCATGCATGCTAGTGTTTCTGGTTAGGGTTGATTTCTACCCAATACACCTTCACTTGTAAAATTTTCCTCAGAACAACGAGCTTCATATTTTTCCAAACTTCCTTTAATAAAATGATAGTTTTATGAGTCTATTTTCATTAGAAATTGGAATCATCCAATTCGGAGCATCGAAACTCAAGATATGTCCTAAACAACCGATACTACTATATTTTCAAAAAATAACTAGAAATCTCCTACAAATAGAGCTCCCCTTAGACGAATTTATGGGTACAATGGGGTTCAAATTTGAATACACTTTTTTCAAGAAATTTTGTTCTCATAGAAGTCTAGTTTGCCCAAAAATTTAAATAACTCAATTTGGAAGAGTGAAATTCAACTTATGGCCTAAACAACAAAACTATACCAAAACAGAACTAGGATTTGCCCAAAACAGAGCTTCACTTTGACGAATTTCTGGGTCCAATGGGGTCCAAATTTGAATACACTTATTTCAAGAAAATTTGTTCCCCTAAAAGTTTAGTTTACCCAAAAATTCTAATCACTTAATTTGACGCAGTGAATGACCAAAACAGAAAAACACGCTTTAAAAATTTCTGCAGCATCTCCCTTAAAACCCCAACATTTCCTTTATACAAAAATTCCTCAAAACCAATCCTAATCAAAGCAAAAGGTTGTTTCTTGAACTCTAACTCAAACATATATATACTGAATTATGGTTTTACCAATCCAAACACAATCAAAGAGAGAGTTAGGAGGGTTCCTAACAAGTAAATGGGTGAATCCATACCCAAACTTAGACAAGTATCCATACTTTAATCTTTTTGAACACTCTTCTAACTTTCCTTCTTTATTCCTATTCAAGAACAAGTACAGTCCAAAGATGGCTTCTCCCCCTCTCTCAACCGTAGCCTTAACTTAGACTTCTTGAACTTTCATTTCACCTTTTCTTCTCTTCTTCTTTGCAAGCACAAGTAGATCCAAGAAAAATGAGTGAAAATCAAACCAAATTTGATGAAATCTCCCTCAAGAACGTGCCCTAGCTCCCATGTTTTCCCCAAAATGAGAATTAATCTCATTTCACTAGACCAAATTTGGTCTTATCCTTATCTTGTGCAAGGCCTTGTTGGCCTTCCCCTTTTTGGCTTTCTTTTTTTTATTTTTGCATTAAAGCCCTTCATTTCTATTTTATTTGCATAACAACTTATCACATTTCTACTTTGGCATATACTCTTCTTCATTTATGACATTTGGGTCCTCATTTTGATATTTTGCTAACTTAACCTTGACTCTTGTATTAATTCCGGTTTTATTTTTTTATTATTATTTTTCACTTTAAAAATCTTTATTTCTATCACTTAAAACTGATAAAATAACAAATAAATAAATAAAAAATTATAATAGCATATAATACTATAAGGTAAAATAATAAGACAAGAAGGTTATTTTTTTGGGATGCTACAGTTAGTCTAGTTTCATAAGCTCCCACACAACTCAATAAACTCATTCAATGACTTGTAGGTGGCATTTCTCGCAGTACCTTTGTTCGGTGCGCAAAAGATGAACATCAGCTCCTACAGTTATTCTCGCAGATGCTGAATCTATTCGAGACGGTCACATGAGATTCAGTGCTTTCATTCAAAGAGAATCTTACAGCATGGATGCGGTCCTCTAGAACTTTAGGAGAAGCTTTGGGCCATCCGCGCAGTTCTTCCAGTCGCTATCTTTAGACCCACTAGAGACAATGGAAGAATTATACAGGCGAGCAGATAAGTACTCAATGTTGGAGGACAACATCCGTGCATTAACCAAAACTGTCATGATTATAAGTCAGTCAGCCGAGGGACATAAGTCATCTAGGAAGAAGCCGTCCGAGTCTAAAGAATGGCGTGCAGCGCAGACCAAAAAGCAATCTCGTGACGCCAAAAGAAAAGAGAGCCCCGTGAATTCACCTCTCCGAACGCTGCTCCTTATGAAAGGTTGTTGTCCATCATTCGCGACCTACCAGAGTTTAAATGGCTAACACTGATCCGGACGGATCCCTCCCAAAAGAAACAAATCCTTACGATGCGATTATCACAGAGATCATGGGCATGAGATCGATAGATGCCAAAGCCTAAAGTTTATGGTGGAAAAGCTTATCAAAGCGGGTCACCTCAGGAGGTATATCAAATCAATTGACCACAGGGTGGAATCGTGGCAGCCGCGGTACCCCACAGCACGGTGCCGTTGCATGGCTTAACAAATCTCTCTTAACGACTTTGAGAAAGCGCCTATATTTGGCTAAGGGAAAGTGGGTAGAAGAGCTACCCGGAGTTCTTTGGGCCTATAGAACAACCAACCGGAAGCCAACTGGCGTGTCACCATTCACCCTCACCTCAAGCCTTGGAGGCCATAATTCCTACATAAATTAGAATGCACACGCTTCGAATGGAAATCCCTAAAGAGACTAATACTGAAGCCCTTGCCAGATACCTAAATATGACAGACGAGCTCCGTGAAGCAACAGTTGTGCGTATGGCATCATATCAACAAAGAATAACAAACTTATATCGATGCTGCAAGACAACGCGGCATACCAAGCTCTGGGACCTCAGTCTTAAGAAGGGTATTTGGAAAACACCATGCACTCAAAGAACTCCAGAAGTTCCAACCAAGTTGGGAAGTTCCAACCAAGTTGGGAAGTTCCAACCAGCCGCGACATACGCATTAAATAAACTAGACGGGACGTCGGTGCCCCGAATGTGGAATGCTCTACACCTTAATAGATATTATCAATAAAGTTTTTTTTAGAATATTTTCTCTCAATTTTTGCAATTGCCTTCATTCAATACACTAGACTTGTGGCTCTAAGTCTGCTGGCACTTTCAAAAGCCCAGACTTGTGGCTCTAAGCCTGCTAGCACTTTTAAAAGCCCAGACTTGTGGCTCTAAGCCTGCTGACACTTTCAAAAGATTAGACTTGTGGCTCTAAGTCTTTTGGCACTTTCAAAAGCCTAGATGTGGCTCCAAGCCTACTGGCACTTTCAAAGACCAAACTTGGTGGTTCAAGCCCGTCGACACCTTTTAAAAGACCGTGACTTTGTGGCTCTAAGTCCGCCGGCACCTCAAAGACCCGTACTTGTGGCTTTGCCCCGTCGCACTCTTCAAAAGACCATACTTGTGACTCTAAGCCTGCTAACACTCTCAAAAGGCCAGACTTATGACTCTAAGCCTGCTAACACTCTCAAAAGACCAGAATTATGGCTTTAAGCCTGCTAACACTCTCAAAAGACCAGACTTATGGTTCTAAGCCTGCTGGCACTTTCAAAAGACCATACTTGTGGCACTCTCAAAAGACCATACTTGTGGCTCTAAGTCTGCTAACACTTTCAAAAGACCAGACTTATGGCTCTAAGCCTGTTGGTACTTTTAAAAGACCAGACTTGTGGCTCTAAGCTTGTTGGCACTTTAAAAAAACCAGACTTTTGGCTATAAGCTTGATGGCACTTTCAGAGAGCCAACCTCGTGGCTCTCTGAAAGAATCAACAATCCTAGCCGATATTTGTAAAAAGGATGAGAAATAATTACAAAAAATATGTCTTGGTGGCCAGATGGGTCCTCTTACAGAAATTTCAAAAATAAAAAGAAAAGGAAAAATGAGGGATCGAATTAGCTCGATCCTCAAGGGAAGCATTCTCAGTCTTTGTCCACCTCGCCGAAAGTGCGCCGATCGTTATGTTCTCTGCAGCCGTTGGGATCGGGGGCACCCTGGGGCTCACAAAGAACTCAAAGGCAATGGGCCTGAGGAGCCTGGGCATACCCATTCGAACCTCCGTCGGTCTTTCACATATGTCAGGTTTCAAAACACAACACCTGTAGCCGTAGGAAAAAATGACCTCCAAGGCCTTCTGGTAATCCTCCTTCATAGCCTCCTTGTCTTTGCCGGCTTGGGAGTGGAGAGAGGATACCTCGTCCTTGGCAGCCCCAATCTTCAGTAGGAGAGAAGTCTGTTCAACCTCCAGGCGGGTGGCCTAAGCCTCAACCTCAACCTTACGCCCTGCCTCCTCTCATTGCCGCTCGCTTCCTCCACGGCCGCTGCAAAGCATCATCCCGCCGACCCTGTAGCCAGTCACCCTCCGCTTGCCTTTAAGGCCGCTAGCTACGACGGCAAAGAAGCCGGCAAATTCGAGCCTCTCCTTAGCCTCGTCTCTCTTTCTCTCGCACCCGTGGTCCCTCTCTCGCCTTCGGGCCTTCGCCCCACTGCTCCGGGACCAGACTCGCCCAAGGGATTCTTCTAAGGCCCAGTGCTTAGAAATGGCAAACCCACCATAGAGCCGCAGCTTCTTGGTGTCCTCCAACCTAACTTGAAGCACCCTATGCTGGCGAGCGATGTTTCGAACGGTGGTGACGACCTACTACAAAAGAGGCATTACAAGGAAATAACAATACAAAACCCATGCTCAAACATTAGAAGTCGGGTCATACTAACTAGGCCGTCTCATTGAAGTCGTGATTAAGGATATACATCCCGTCTTCCACCACACACTAATAGGACCTCTTATCCATGTAGTTGGGAAAGAGGATGGAGTATTCCTCAGAATGAGCCGCCATTGAGACGCGGAGGCTATGGAGGTAGAGATTGTGCATGTGTGCGATCATTAATCCTCTGTCAAAGGGTTGCATTTCTCGACAAGCACTGCAGCCTTCATGATCGTGGGTCTAATTTTACCGCTCCACTCCAAAGATCTCGACATACGAGTCGAGTATCATCTTGTCAGGTGGCCTTATCCTCCAGGCTCCAGAAAGTGCGAAACTAGGCAATTTGGGCCTGGGCGCTGCGCCACTGCTTCTTCGTAGGGAAGAGCCTCGCTTGTAACCTGTCGCCAAGTGCTTTCCCCACCGGGGAGCTCCATCTCCACGACAATAATAAGCCTCCAAGGGAGCAAGACTCCTGTGCGCCACCCTCCAAACCTACAGGCAACTGTGAGCTCAAGGCTTTGGAGAGTCCACCTGAAATCACCATTCCGGGCTTATCCGAACCTCCCCAACATAACTAGACCGTTTAAAGCGCTTCCATCTAGACCATCAGCCGGTGGGCGCTCTCCCCCTCGAGCGCTAGCTAGCCATCGGGAAAGCATCCGCGCAAAGAACTAACGGCTGAGGCTAGATGATCTCAACCTCCATTTCTTCGCCGACTGGCAACCGTCATATCCGCCCAATCCACAAACCCCTAATCCTAAGGCCGTGCAACCTTAATATGTTCTGGCCTTCTTTTTTCTTCTTTCGTCGCCCGAGGGACAAAGCTGTAAATCTTGCTCGCCAAAGGCACTGTGGCAAGCTTCGATATCGCACGATATGGGTAAGCAATCCGATCGAATAAGGGGTTCTAGAGCACTCAAGCCATGTACATTCCCTCGTATTAGCTTCAAAAGATCCCGAAGGAGGGACAAAGCGTCGCCTTCACAAGCTCAATGCAAGCAAGTGGCTGTAAAAGAATAGGCACTATGTATGGGAAAGGACTAGAGCCTACCTCCTGTAGATTCTTCATAGACAAAAGGAGCTCATGGTTACACTCCCCTCTCTATGATCTCTCAGAAGCCGCCAACCGATGTGGTCCACCTTGCCTCTTCCACCCGGGCCAGACGCCTCACCACCGTCATGGGCCGCCACAAATCATCAAGAAAACAGAGGCATGTCAATAGAGAAGACTGCCTAGACAAATATGAACTACATCAAAACTAAAATAAACCTGAGAACAAGAGAGACTGATTCATATCAAAAGGAAGCCCTAGAGAGCCAGGCGTCATGTGCCACGGGCCCCTAACCAAGATAACCTCTTTCGCCTCCGTTTTAGGGGAGTCAAAGAGCATGGTTACAAATTACAGTCGGGGATTATGGGCCTACATAAACAAGTGGCCCCCGATCCTAAGCGTCAAAATGTAAATGAAACAAATCTCCACCAGCAAGATGTCCAACTGATATAAAGAGTTCAGCACACTGTAGCCCGTTAGAATCTGAAAAACATTCAAGTGTACGAGTGTAGGAGATGCCCTAGTAAAGTGCAAAAACCGCTTCACCAACGATGGGATGGGGAAGCGAAGCCCTATAGCAAATTGCTCTCGGGTGAAGTAGATGGTGTTATTTGCCTCCCTTACAATTGAGGTATCCGGGCCATATGACATCTCTAGACTGATTCTGTAGGAACCTGGCTGTACAACCTCAGTTCCTCTACAAACATAGCAACAACTAGACTGCTTGCAGTAGGTGTTTCCCAAGGAGTCCCCCTCCGACGCCCAGCTTGACTGTTGAAAACCTCTTCGTAACCTCTTGCCATTCTATAGGCAAATAAACAAAAAAAAAAAAAAAAAAATGACAAGATGGGGTTAGCTTGAGGCCTATTAAGCGAAGATGGAAACAAAACCCTCATAAGATAAAAGAAATCCCTGCAGGTTTTACATCCCACCAATGACAAAACCTAAGAAACACGAACCAAAAACCTTCGTTGAACCTAATAGGACGCCCCCAAAAACACCCAAACCAACCAACAATAAAAAGAATATTTGAGACGCGAACACTCACTAGAAAACTGAAAGTCGTTGAAAAGTCAAGAGTCTCTGATGGCTCCTTTGAAAGGAAATTTCACAGAAGCACATAAAAGGAAAAATTGCAGGAGTAAAAAAAAACTTTGAGAAAACGTAAAAGAAACTGCTATTGCAACCCTTACCCCTATTTGTAGGGGTAAGGCGCCAACAGGCGCATTAAATGTGTCATCAAAGCAAAATGTGTCGTATATATATTGGGGAGCGTACGTTTCCCACACGCTTTAAACTCATGAGAGCATCACCTCGGCGCATTCAACTCTCCACATTCTACATTTAATACTACAATATTTTCCCCAACTAGAAAATAACAAAATTCCAGTCGGGGAAAAAGAGGGCATTGTAAGTACCATGGTTTTTGAACCCGCTACTCGATAAGCCTAAGGCCCGGCCCGCTTGGCTCCAGGTCCACCTGGTCTGTGATATGAAGCGGCCCAAGCCCACCTTCCATATTAAAACTGGTACGCACTACCTAGACGAGAAATCTGAAGGCTTGTTTATGAAAGTTGGGGTATCCTCCTAGAGGCCAGCCTCAAGGCTACCCATCTAGAGTTCCAAGTCCCCTAGTTGGTCGTCCTCCTGCTTATGGTAAGTTCTCTATGGACGAATGGATAAAGGCGGGAAATACGCAAAAGGTATTTATCCATGAATTTCCTAATTTCCAAATCCCTTACTTCTCGGAAGATTAATCCTTGATAAGGAATAATTAGTCTTTGATAAAGAAATAGAGATTTTGTTCCTAAGAAAAGATATTATTTCTGAAGAAAAAATGGGAGAGATTCGTGAACCACTCTATATAAATCAAGAGGATCCCCACGATGAGAAGGTATGCAATCCCAATTGTGCAAACTTCCTTCTTCTTCTTCTCCATGTTTTTGTTGACTTAATCGTCGAGAGGCGACCGACCCACCGTCGTCGGATCGCCCTTTTTACAGGTTTATATTGCACTGTTGATGCCTCGGAGGTTAGGAGATCTAGCTTTTAGGCTACAACTCTATACCCACTTTGTGAGTTTGAGCCAATTCCTTTATGGTCTTAAGAAATTGGAAATTCAAATACAAAGAAGTTTTGTCTAAGGAGTTTGGTTTTTAAGCGGGTTTCTACCCCACCAGTCTTTCCTAGGACTACTTTGTTATTTGTTATTTTCAATTATTCTGAGAATTGGTTTTTCTTTTTTTGGGAATAGAAAAAAAAATTGACACACTGTCTACAATTTTGCAGATAAATGGACTCTGGTTCAGACACTATCGTTCCCACTACATCTTCCTAAGTGGCAACCCCTACTGTGGCACAAGCACCAATGATCCCTACTACTGTATCTATCTCTGTCTCACTTGAAGAAAAACAAGAAAAATTCAGTGGACCTAATTTTAAAAGGTGGCAGCAAAAGATGTTGTTCTACCTGATAACCTTGAATCTTGCAAGATTCTTGACGGAAGAAGCTCCAAAGCTCAAAGAAGATGAGCGTGATATCCAAGTCATCAACGTTGTGGATGCTTGGAAACATTCTAACTTTCTGTGCAGGAACAACGTCATGAATGCGTTGACTGATTCTCTATACAATGTGTATACAGATAAGAAAACAGCTAAGGAGCTATGGGAATCACTAGACTGGAAATATAAAACTGAGGATGTCGGGGCCAAAAAGTTTGTCGTGGACTTAGTCCTTGATTATAAAATGGTAGATTCCAAGACCGTGGTAAGTCAAGTCCAAGAAGAACTTGCACCCTCCATGAGATCTATGCTAAGGGGAATGCATGCCAAGTGAAACCAAGGGCGCTTATTATTCGGGGAACCGCCCCGCTTGAAAGACTTCAAGAACTACCTCAAGCATAAGAGAAAGGAGATGAGCATCGAAGATCTAGTTATTAGACTTCGCATCGAAAAAGACAATAGAGGATGTGAGAAAAAAATGGCACATAATCCCAATGAGGCTAAGGCTAACTTTGTGGAACATAGCCAAAGTTCCAAGTTCAAGAAAGGCAACAACAAAGGGAAATGCACTAAGTTGGGACCTAAAGGGGAGTCTCCAAGAAGCAAAAGTTCCTAGGGAAATGCTTCAACTATGAGAAGCAAGGTCACAGATCTTCGGATTGTAGACTGCCAAAGAGGAACAAACCCAAGGAAGCCAATGTGATTGATAACGTCTCCATGGATGTGTCTGACATTGACCTCACAGCTGTAATCTCTGAGGTGAACTTAGTGGGATCCAATCCCGAGGAATAGTGGATTGACACTGGTGCTACCCGCCATGTGTGCTCTAACAAGAAGATGTTCTCCACCTTTGAACCAATTAAGACTGGGGAAAGGGTGTTCATGGGGAACTCTGCTACTTTAGAAATCAAAGGCCAAGGAAAAGTGGTGTTGAAGATGACGTCTGGGAAGGAGCTGACTCTGACCAATGTTCTGTATGTCCCTAAAATCTGAAAGAACCTAGTGTATGGTTCTTTACTTAACAGTCATGGATTTCGGATGGTTTTTTAGTCAGACAAATTTGTATTATCCAAAAGTGGAATGTATGTCGGGAAAGGTTTCATGAGCAATGGTATGTGGAAGCTCATTGTAATGACTCTTGTTAGGTCATAAATGAATAAAGATAGTTCTTTTGCTTATATTCTTGAGTCCTCTAAACTATGGCGTGGTAGATTAGGACATGTTAATTATGATACATTGCGCGGATTAATTAACTTAAATCATATACCGACATTCCAAATTGATGTAAAACATAAGTGTGAAACTTATGTTGAGGCAAAACTGACTAGATCCTCTTTTCAAAGTGTTGAAAGACACACTGAATCTCTTGACTTAATCCATAGTGATGTATGTGATTTGAAGCTCATACAAACAAGAGGTGGTAATAAATATTGTATTACCTTTGTGGATGATAGCACAAAGTACTGTTATGTGTACTTACTCAAAAGTAAGGATGAGGCGATAGAGAAATTTGTTCTCTACAAAAACGAAGTTGAGAATCAACACAACAAGAAAAATTAAAGTGCTGAGAAGTGATCGAGGTGGTGAGTATGAATCTCCATTTGTTGACTTTTGTGCTCAACATAGGATTATACATGAAACAACAGCACCTTATTCGCAGAGTGACTACGAAGGACATTCATTCCCAAAAGGAGTCGTAGATGAATGCAATGTCGGAGGTTTCTGCCTACCACAAAAAACATGGGGAGAAGCCATTTTATATGTTAATTACCTATCAATAAAGTACCATAAAGAAAAGCTCCCGAATATTCTTTAAACATATTCTTCTCCTTCCTAAGTGTCAAGAAAAACATGGCTTCACCTCCCTGCAGATAAATGGCATACGAAAGACCTCACCACCTTGATATATACTAATTCCGATGAACTAGACTTCTACCTGCTGCAGGTCACCCAACCCAAATATCTCCGACCGTACCTAATCGAACTTATTTTTCTCCTTTCCTCTTTTCTTTTTTTTTCACACAAAGAACCTCAAAAGGAAAAAAAAATTATATCCCGGGTTTCTCCTTTAAAGGGATAAAAGGTGAGACCCTTAGCCTTCGCAAGCCAAATGTTCTCCTAGTCTACCGAGTGGCGAGCATTCATTCACCCCAATGAATTATTCACTGATTTACCAACAAATCCCCTTCCCCTCCCCTTGATTTCTCCCCCACCAATAGTCATTCATTATTGTTTTATCTCCTCAAAAAAATTATCAAGCATCAAAAAGACAATCATAACATACATGGGAATCGCTTGAGCCACGGTTTTAAGGAGAATTTTTTACCTGCTCTTGACAATAATTTTTTATTCCAACCACTAATTCTCTTCCTTATCCTTTCTTTGACATACGCAATAATTGAGGATTTATTCCGCCTAGTAATGGTTGGAAGGCCCATGTACTACTTTTCCAAATTCGGAAAGAGTATATCTTTGCCCTCCTCCTGGCTTGGCTACCGTGGTGTTTGGGCTGAACATTATTGCAAATTTTTCAAAGTTCACCCTTTGTCCTAATGCTTCCTCATAGATTTGGAGTCTTGTCCTGACTTAGGCGCACTCCTTCATGTTTGCTCTAAAAAATAAATAGTTGTCATCAACAAATAAAAGGTGAGAAATTACCGAAGCAGTTCTTGCTATTTTACATCCATGGATGACACATTGTCTTTCTAAATCGTTTAGATAGGTCATGAGGCCTTCAACACACAAAATAAACAAGTAGAGTGAGAGAGGGTCTCCTTGTCTAAGACCTCTCTTTGGCTTGATCGGACTTGTCTCTTCTCCATTGTGTGCCACCTTATATGAGACCGTACTAACGCATTTCATCACCATCTCTATCCACCTACCATGGAAACCCAAACTCGACCATCATATCTCTGATGAACTTCCATTCCAATTTGTCATAGGGCTTCGACATATCAAGCTTCAAGGTTGCTACCCCATGACAAAGGCACTTTATGTAACGCCCCAAAAATACGCTAGAATTTTTATAATAATTTTATTATATATTCTGGGTATGAATTGAGCCAAACTTGGGTTTTTTTTCCTCGAAAATTGATAAATTACAAATAAGAGGAATGCCAATTAAAGTATAATCCCAGAAATTTAAAGTATCAGAACAAGCAGAAAAAATTGAAATTGCCATCATAAGGGATATAAAAATCATAAAGGAGTAAAGATGGGCCATAATAGAAATAAACAAGTTGGATTTTAAAAATTTAAAGTGGTGAAGGACTTTAATTGCAAATATAGAGAATTATGAGTATAAAAGGAAAAGAGATAAACCAAATCATATTTTTGCCTCAAATTGCCCTGTGGAAAACTGCAGGAGAAGAAGAGAGCAAAAGAAAAGGAGAGAAGGAAAGAGGGAAGAAGAAGGAATATGAGAAGAGTTAAGATCAAATTCAGGTATGTTTTTGCCTTGGAATCATGGGTATTTGGATTCTTAAGGTTTGGTTTGGAGAATTGTTCCTCCTTTATCTAGGGCTTTGTGGAAAGATCACACAAACCCTTAAATTGTTGAGGTTATGTGGGTAAAACCCCAAATGGTAGAAAATAAACATGGAATCATCAAAATTATATGATGTTTAGAAGAATTGATGGACCTGTAGATAATTCCCATAGGATTTACCTAGGGTCTTAGAGCAGAGATCTCCAAACCATCACAAGTATTTTTTGAAGTTATTTTGGATGATTTCCATGATGATTTTTGAAGAAATAATATAGAAATAGGAAGTTATATAAGGAGAATTGGTATCAAAAGTGGTGTGGCTGCATCCGATGTCATCTTCGAACATGTACTTCTGCATGCAAATCCATGCACGGATGTGAGCCCAAATGCCCACGTGCCGTGGTTTTCGCACCGTTAAGTCCCGTATTCGTATCCCGATTGTTTAGGGACCCTAGAAATGATTAATGGGGGTTCAAATAAGAATAAGACAAAGTGAAAAATCAATAGATACCTGCCGCCGATTTAAGCTTCGCTTCGCTCGCGATATTCGGGTTAGCACGATTATTTGCATAACCACTCATATATGAAAAATTTGTATTTGACTAGGTGCGGTAGGTGGCTATCAATGCAATCCCCAGATCTAGATCGATATTATCTAAAAGGAAAAAGGAACTCGATAGCTGGTTTTGTTCATACTTGTTCTTTATTCTAGTTTATGCTCCCTTCATTAACGTTCTTTAATTCCTCATATTGCTCTTACTCAAGTAAAACATGCCATAGGACACATTCAATTTATTATGATTTTTGAAAAACTGTTTTATAAAATATCCGCATGTATGTATTTAGCCACAAAGCCAAGACTTATTGCATGCTACAAAAAGTAAATTGATTTGAAACTTATTATTGGACAAACTGGGTCATGACGTGATTCACCAAATCTAATTGCCGCCGCAGGGTAACCGTGAATTTCAGCAAATGGAAAAACCACATTTGCATTGAATGACAAACAAGATGGATCTCGTCGCAATCGACCGTCAGTGGAATGTTTAATTCTATAGCCATATGTGAAACCGTAATTAAAGAATGGAAAACCACATTGCTAATTTCTCCATGATTGGGAACAGACAGATTCATCAGAACTTAACTGCCTTGAATGTCGAATTTATAAGCCATATGTGAAATGGAAAATATTGAGCGTGAAACCACATTGCTAAACAACACAATGCGACAGATCTTACCACCCACTTGTCGTGGATGCCTAATTCCTATAGCCATGTGAAATCACAAACCGAAAAGCGAAACAACGATATTGAAAAATGTATTTGTATAAGTATTCTTTTTACATTATACGCTTATTGTATAAAAGGCATTATTTCTTGATAAATGCATGATTTATATGGAACGAAAAATGGAATACGTAATCGGGGATAGAACCGCTGCACTGAAAAACAAGCAATGTGACATATTTTTATCAATGAGCTGCACGAGTAATAGACATTGAAGCAAGACTAAGATCGAAGAGCTCGTGAGTCATGTAGAGTGAATTACAGTATGCTCCTCCATTATATATTACTTCTATTTTTCGAACACGACATTTTCAGAAAAACGCTTTGAATCTAATCCAATATTTTTGTAAAATGCATTTAAGTTTAAATACATGTTATGAGTCTTTTTGAATGTGTAAATGATTACGGGTTTGCCCAAATGAAATGCCTCCGCGAAATTATGCGGCACCCGAAAATAATAAAAACCAAATAAATGTTTTGATAAGATGCCAATTGAAAATGCCTCTGAGTAAACCGCCCGGCTTTGATCCGTCAACTGCCACAAGTCGGGTGATTCAGTCGCACACTTTGAAAACTCAAAATTTAATAAAACTGATAACTTCAAAGGGATTTGATTAATGGATTAAACGAACGTCCCGAGGCTTGTCGATCCGCCAAACTGTATGTCGTGCCGGCGCGGTCGCTACACTTGGGCTTCTTGAGATGATGCATAATTTCATCCTATTAAGCTGCTGCCTTTGCGACACACTTCAGACTACACAAAAGAGCTAGGCTGGCGTTAGAGAATAGACTATGATAATTGTTATTTGAAAAAATAAAACATGTTACTAAGATAATAAGTATAATTAATAAACAAAGGACTGTTTTCAAATATCATAACATTTGAAGTTAAGAAAAAAAAATCATTACATTTGAGTAATTGTTGGAATAGAAATAGAATAAATTTATACACTTCTTTGTAATACCACTAAAAGATACATGGTAGGTATTATAGCCATTAAAACAATGATTTAGGTAGTTTACATACTTATTCAATATTTTTCTTATTTTGAATTATAAATCATTCCATTGCTAAGTTCAATAGAAAAGTTTTTTTTTTTTTTTTTTGATAGGTAAAAACCTTTCAAAAGCATATATTAGAGAAAAATGGACGAGCCTGAAAGTATACAAAGGCTCCAAAAAAGAGAAAGAGCCAGAGAAAAGAAAGAACAAACAAGCCCAACCCCTATATAGTGACCAAAAGATCCAAAACATCTAAAAAATCTATTACATTTATGACCTGCACATTTGGATTGGTTGTTGCCCAAGACCATAGAGCGAACATCAAAGACTTCTTCATCCTTTTTAGGTCAAGCACCATATCCCTCTCAAAAAACAACCCCATTTCTTTCTCCATATTGTCCGCAGTGTCACGACCTGTGCGCCTATCCAAACTTTCCTTTATGGGGATTTTTCGATATATCACCTTTCCATCATGCTAGAGTATCCTTTGTGGATATTGGGAGGACCCAGTAAACCCCAAATATCATAAAAATGAAAGCCCAAAGATTGTAAACCTTAGGGTAGTGCAACAACAGATGGTCCAAACCCTCCTCATCCTTACGACACAGAGGGAATCTACTAGTAAGGTGCCTTCTCCTTTTCTTGAGTTGCTCCATAGTCAAGATCTTACCCTACCAAACTTCCCAAGTAAAGAAACTAATCTTTGTGAGGATACAATTGTTCCAAATCAATTTTATGGGGAAGTTCTCCACATTTCCTCCCATGAGCTTGTCATAACAGGACTTAACAGTAAAAAAAGCCATTCTTGGATAAGCTCCAAACCAAGTTGTCTTTCCTATCAAGATTTAGCCTTACACCGTGGATGGTGGCCAAGAGGTTAAGGACATCATTAATCTCCCAATCATTAAAAGACCGTAGAAAAGTTTGATTTCATCCCCCCTATTCCCTAGACTAGTCCCAAAGATCTTCAAGATAAGCATCCTTTGTAGCAATCATTGTATAAATGTTGTGAAAAGTCTCACTTAAAGTTTCCATTCCACACCAAATGTCTTTCCAAAAGTGAAAATGCTTCCTATCCCCAACAACAAAATTACTAAACTGGTTTAGCACTGCTTCGTTCTTATTCGTATGCTGAATTTTATTCCCAAGCGTAGGAATTAAGGTTGTCTAGCATTGTAATACTGTGGGAGTCCACAGGTCATCTCCACAGGGAGTGGTCTAAATTGTTGATCCTTAGAGCTATTCTCCTAAAAAAGTGTGTAACTTAAAAGGAAATGGTTGCTGTGTTTGGTCGACAGTGATTGATTAAATCGACTATTTTAAAATGTAGCATTTATCGCCGGGATTTTAGTTTCACTCACCAATACTCAATTCCCACATTTTATTTTATAGTCTCATCTAAGAGCCATTGATGAATGGTCTTCGTTTTGAGGATTTTGCTTTAAACGCCTTTAGAAATTAGTAAGATCGAGGAATGTTAAAACACTTGTTCAACAATTAATTCGTAATTCGCTTTAGATTTGCATTTATATCAAGTACAACGTGCACCGAGGATTTCGCTCACACGCTGTCGTATGATTTTCTCCAACTAAGGTTTTATAAAGTTTCTCAGCTGAAGTGATTAACATCACACAATCCCATTGAAGTATAAAAGAGGGATCGAGGGTATTTACTTTCGATCAAGGTGAGTTTCCACCGTGGAATCCCCAAAGATAGAAGCTTAGAACCCAGCGAAAATTAGAAAGCAAATCATAATTGAAGTGAGAATTTATTCATAAAGGAACTTTGAGAAAATCGTGAATTCAATCGCAAACCGAAGAATTGAAAATACAAATACCGAAAGAGAAAAGAGAGTAAGATGAATTAACCCGAAAGGTTACATGCGCAAATCCAGTTCCGTGGAAAACTCAAGTCTTCAACCTTAATCTATAAACCCCTAAATTAAAACTATGAGAAAGAATACCCTATGAAAACCAAACCTGGGAATCAAAAGTTGCCTTCTCCTCGTATCCTAGGCTTTATACCCTTTTCATTGTGATCCGCATCACATAGTTGAATGACTCCGGACGCGGCCTCATTGTTAGAATCACCCTCGCTCAATCTCAGCCTCACACTATCGTGTACCAAGACAGTTAGTGGTGAAACGTACAGTTGTCGCACACTTTATGCATAAAAACTCAGCATTGTTAAAGTGTGTAGAGCTCGCACAAAGTTGGCCACTGGGTGCTTTTTCCAAAGATTGTCAGACTTCCCAAAACTTCACCAAGCGGTTGCCAACATCCTCAATGATCCATATTCGCTTTCCGGACATAAATCCTTGTACAATTATGCATTAACCCTGAAAAACCTGTACAAGTCCATAAACACAAAAACAATTAAACATACCTATTCTCATGCAAAATGTGCACAAAAGTGTGATTTTAAGGAGCAAGTTCCGATGTGTAATTATTAATTGTAATTGTGTATCTCAAACACACCCCCAACCTGCATCTTGCTAGTCCCTAACAAGATTTAAACTTGAGACACCTACTGGTTATGAATTCCAACAAGTGCGCTAGGTGCAGTTAAGCTTTGCAAGTTTCTCGAAATGGCAAATATTAAACATAATATTTCAACCTGACATAGTATCCATCCATGTGACTCAATTAAAACTAAAACCACGCCAAGCAATGAACATAACAACAAGCTAACACAAAAATCGCCTATTCACATAAAAGGACCATGGAATTGCAAATGTAATAGCCGCCATGCACGCATCTAAAATGAAATGAACTATATTATGAGGCAACGCTTTAACATAACCATACAAATCACTATGTAATAAAGTCCGCAGGAAACACCAACACAATTGAAATCAGTGTCTTTAAAGTTCAGGAATGCACCATAAAGCTACACAATAAGGCAATATGATCAAAATAAAGCCGTAGCTTATTGGTAATGAGGCGTCTTTATCTTTACCCGTTACCACTACCCTCACTAGTCATTGTTATTGTGATGCACACGATGTCCCTCCTATCGTCTGTCGAAGAAAACGATCCCTATCAGATGATTAGGCCATCCAGCCTCCCGACCTCTCCCTAAGCTCTGAGGAGGGCAGATTTACCAAAAGCAGCTCTCTCTGGGAAAATATGACTCTCGAGCCTGAGAACCCAAGCCTCAGGCTTCTCAAGCTTCCCTAAATGACGGAACCAATTCTTGATCACTACTCACCCTCTTCAACCAGGATGTGCCTAGTCAAAGGTGTGTCAGAGATGAAGAGGCCTCAGAACTGAAATCCTCCACCGAGAGGAAGGCCAGTGTCCTCAGATGCTCGCCGGCCTCTGCTTGGTCCTGGGTAGTCAGGCCCCAAATTGTGAAGGAACCCTTCTTTAACTCGATTCCCCATCCTCAGGCCTACTGGAATGTTTGAGCCACTCAGGATGGAACGGAATGATACCTTACTCTTCTCACTGAGACCTGCAAAGCCCCTGATATTTTGCCCATACATCACATACCGATGCTTTCCCAAATGATAATCTCATATAAAAACTGAATTTCTTTTTCTTTGTCGGATATTTTCATGTCTTGGTCCCATTCTATCATGAATAATCTTGGTCTCATCAACTGCAAATTCTAGCTTAAGCTCTCATGACATAACCATGACAAAACCACTCATGGCCACGTGGATTAGTGCACATAACTTAGCTAACAAATGGCTGCCGAATCGAATGGTCTAAGGGATAAGGGTCAATCCCAAGCGCCTGCGAACATATCAAGAATGAGCTTATCAAATCGTGGCAGATCTAACTGCAATCATCACAGTTGGTCTCAGAGTAAGTATCAATTCACTGATTTTCCTCTCAAATTAGTAAAAACCCCGAAATCAGCGGTGGGATCATTTGCCCACACCACACCCTATCATGTCGGTCACACCCAAAGGTGATTTGAGTGTCAATGTCATCGACACTCGAATTAACTCAACTGACGGAGCATTTCTGCCCAGCTCGGTCAGGCAAACATACACCCCACCCACCCAGCACCCCCACCCAGCACATCTTTCTCCCTGCCCTTAATTGCAGGAGGCCCACCTCAGCCGCTCCACGCAAGAGGCAGGGTGCCACTTCCAATATTCTTATACGCCGGCAAGGCGGAAAGAATATAAAACACGGCACAGATGGCCCAAACGATATAGAATACGTCCCCAAAAACCCCCAGCCTGTGGTACCTCAAGCCGGCCCTGCGTGAGCCTGGCAAAAAATTTCCTCCCCTACATACATCAAGCCTAAGCCCCAAATCACTAAAAGCAAAGAAAAACCACTAACTCAAAACCAACCAGCAAACTACGTGATATTAATGAGTTATCACAAAAAAGTTTCCAAGGAATTGCAGAGGGCTACCACGTCTCAGATCGGCGAATGCGAAGAATCCTCCGGCTTTGAGCATGGAACACGGAAAGAGCTGCACAAACCCTGCCTCGTTACAGAGAGGGAAAAAGGTCATGGTTTAGTATATATAGGGAGTGAGAGTGGGATGTGGAATGAACAAAAAGTAAAACCCTCAACCGCTTCAAAAACGTTTACTGTACTCCTGTGATGTTAAAGCCGCATCAGTATAGTTAGTTTCGCTACTTTTAGATGAACTTCGTACACCAGAGAGCATAAAGCACCTGGGTATCTGGCATAATTTTTGTTTTCAATTTTTTTCTACTCATTTTTGTTTTTTTTTATATGTTCGGTCTTCATACTTTATGCAAATTGGGAAACGTGAGTGCCAATGTAAAATTTATCCTGCCGACGCCTTCCATCCCGTTTTCTATTGCATGCTTCCTTGTCGCTTACAGCCTCTCGTTTAAACTCCACGTGGCGCACGAGTTGATTAATCAGATTTCCTTCTTTTAGACACTTTCAAACTTTCCTCAAATTACTGTATTCAGATCGATTCCGAAGTTCCAAACAAACTTTATGTAAATTTTAAGGCTCAAAATAGGTGCAAGTGTGTAAGCACGAAAAACCATTCCACCACAAAGTGTAACACAACAATGGCCTTAAATCACTTCCCAATTGGCGGCAGTGTTCTCTGCAGACTGCGATGCATGTAGTTACATGACATGCCAGTTTCACGCATTTGGAGTTGTTAAAACAAGACAAGAGTATGGATGTGTATGTCTCGTGGTTTCCGTAAGGAATTCAGAGCGACTGGTGATAAGATCCGCATTTATGAACAAAGAGATTTTGTGCATGCTTGTCAGCGTACATGCATTGAGATTTGATGTGGGAGTGTATAAAATCATGCCAAGACACATTGCAAACATAATTACACCTAAAAGAGCCATTAATTCGAAAAATTTTGCCATACACTCACATGTAACAAGCGCATAGAGAATTCAACCGAAGCAGAGTGTCATACCCCCACAATTAAACAAGCATTGTCCTCGGGACGTGATAAAACCAAGTGGGTACTCCCACAAATGCATCGGGAGGCGACATAGAAACAAACTGTTTTTTTTTTTTTTTTTTATGTTTGAAACAATGAAATAAAGAAAGCAAAAATAAAGTGCAAGAAAAAGAAAATAAATAGTAAAATTAAAAACTATATACAACAAGGTGAGAACGAATTTGCCTCAAGGGAGTGTCCCGCAAGAGCTGACCCCACCAAGTCCTCACTATTCTCCTGAAGGTCAAAAGGCTCGAGGAATGGCTTCAAGCGTTGACCATTGACTTTAAAAGACTTTCCAGTATCCGGATTTTCAATCTCCACAGCCGCATGGATAGGACTCATTCCTTAACAATGAACTTCGCGCTCCACGAGAAATGAGTTTTCCCGGGAATATGCAAATCAGAGCCGTGTGACAAATAGCATCTTCTTTAGTTTTGGGTTCTGAATCTTTCCGAGCAATAGTCTTGTCATGGAACAACTTGAGTTTCCTCAGCTTCTTTAAATCCGGAACTTTCATACGCACTCTCGCCGCAATTCATCAAGCTTCATTTAGTTTAATGCTTCTTACTCCTCGCTTGAAAGAATCGAATTAAAAGTTCTAATAAATCTTCAATAAGCCCTAAGTGTTCACACTCGACCTAAGAGATGACAAGCCTTTCCATAAACAAAGCCTCTGTATAGGGAGACATACCAAGAATAGTTTTAAAAGCAAAGACTAGGCCCAAAGAGCATTAGTAAAGCCGACCAATCTGCGATTCGTGGTAAAACTGTTTTTCCAAAATGTGTTTCCTCGATCTCCCTATTAGCTAATCTCGCCTTTTGACCATTGGTTTGTGAGTGGTATGTCGTTGAAACTTTACGCTGGCAGATCCATACTTTTTAAACAGATTTTCAAAAGATCTATTACAAAAATAGTAAGTCCACCATCACTTAGTTAATTGCACGAGGTGGTCCAAAACGAGAAAAACAGTTCTTTATAAATTTCTGAAAACAACCTTGTTGTTTATTAGTTCTCGCCGAATAGCCTCAACTCCACTTCGACACATGATCAACAGATAACGTAATGTAAAGGTGTCCACAAGAAGTGAAATGCCTCCATAAAAAGTCTATACCCCAACGTCAAAGATTTAATAATTAAAAATCTGTGGTAAGAGGCATCATGTTCCTTTGTGATTCCTGTACTAATTGTCAAGACCAGCACAAGTTTTTCAAAATTCAAAACAATCCTTAAACAATGTAGGCCAGTAAAAACCAGCTTGCAAAATCTTATCTGCTATTTTTCTTGCAGAGAAATGCCCTCCACAAGCTTCGCTGGAATGGCAAGGTAGATCCCCGACCGCTTCATCATCACCGGGCACACATCTTCTCACACTTCCATCCTGACGTATATTTAAAACGCATATGGATCATCAAAGTAATATTCTTAAATGTCCCAAATCTTCTTTTTCCTCGCGAGAAGTCCATTGGGGTGGACTTGACCAGCCATTCGCAGCTTTCATTAGCGTTCAAGGCATTCATGGGCAATGAACAAGAGCAAAAAAGTCGCTTCATCGTGAAAACTCGTCGCTACGGGTATGCCATAAAGAGAGTTTGATTCTCGAACTAATCGAGATAAATGGTCGCCTACCACATTCTAATTTCCTTTATCTTTAATGGTCGATTGAATTCTCGGGCATAGTAGAATCCACCTAGTTAACCCAGGCTGCATCCCCGCTAGAGAGCAGTGCTCAATACGCATGATTTGTAAAAATGAAGTCATAAAGAGACCCCACAATGTACGACCACCTTTTCTAAAGCAAAGACAACTAAGCCAAAAAACCCTTTTCGCTGGTCAGAATTGGCTTTGAGCTTTAATTCGTAGCTTCACGCATAGTAGACTCACAAAGGCCTTTTTATCTTCCCTTTGTCCTTAAAAACGCCTCTCATAGCATAATCACTAGCGCCACACATTATCTCAAACGGAAGGGTCCAATTGGGGAGATCTATGATAAGAGGCCACATGTACTGAATTTAGTTTTCAGTTTATCAGCTGCACTTCACAAGTCATGACCATGTGAAAGGGTATATCTTTAGCAAAAGCAAATTGCATAAGGGACAAGCTTATAAGACTAAATCTTTTACGAATCTCCTATAGGAATCCAAAGATGTCCTTAAGAATGACCTTATGTCTCTAACACACTTAGGAGTAGGTAGGTTGGAGATCAACTCGACTTTGTCCTTATCCACCTCAATTCCATTTTTCGATACTATGTGGCCTAAGACAATCCCTTGTGTCACCATAAAATGACACTTTTCCCAATTTAACACGAGGTTCTTCTCTTGACATCTCTCCAAAACCTTACGTATTCTCCAAAACATCCTCGTATGAGTAATCAAAACCGAAACTATCCATGAAGGCTTCCAAAATGATTTCTCATCATGTCACTGAAAATTCCCATCATGCAATCGCTGGAAGGTTCCGAAGTAGCATAATCCAAAGTGGCATTTTCCTAAAGGCAAAAGCGCCAAAAGGACAGTGAATGTAGTTTTCTCGATCTTCCAAAGCTATCTCAATTTGATTGCATTCTCGAAAATTCATCGAAAAACAAAAAATTCATGCCCCGCAACTCTCTCTTCAAAGATTATCAACAAACGGAAGAGGAAAGTGGCTCCACCCAGACAGCCTCTATACCCATGTGCACACCCTTTCAACCTAGGTGATACATGAGCGGAATCGCCATTATTTTCATTACTTGCGACCACGCGACTCCGCATTTAGGATCTTATCTGGTCGGGCCGACCCATTCGCTATCTACAATGGTAAATAACATCTACGCCCAAGAGTTTTAACATCTCTCTTTCTTAACTACTTCTTTCATTATTGATTCGCCGTTTTGCGGGTTGTTCGTAGGGTTTAACATCCTCTTCCAAGTGAATCCTATGTGTGCGCATCAAGGGACCACCCTCTGCAATATCCTGCAGAATTGTCCATCCCAGTAAGGGGCCTGGCTGGTTTTCAATATCTCCTAAAGTTTATTTTCTTGGTCCAAATCTATGAGGAAGATAAGGATTTCTAGAAATCCAAGCTTTTCTACCCCTAAGAATGCATATTTAAGGTAAAAGGAAAAGTGTTTCAACCTGCTTAGGTGGTCTCTCTTCTCGTATGTAACCGTCCTCAATTGCGTGTAATGGTTCAAATTTAAAGTGCCCATCCACAACTTCCAATACCTCATCAGGTTCAATTATATAGAACCCGATTTTGATGTGGTCACTTCCTCATCCTAACTGGGGCTTCTACCAAACAGATAAGAGAGGGGTCATCATGTGGAGACATTATCTAAGTATTTCTACCCTCACGTAATCAACCATGTTTACTCACACAAACATCTTCCTCATCTCCCATTCCTCTATAAATATTAAAGATATTCGACAACAAAATACAGCTACAGAAATTGATAGTGTCATTAGCTCTCTACAAAGCAAAGATGGCATTAGTAGCTGCCAGCATCATTCACTAAGAACTCACCTGGAACCCCAGTTCTTGGTTCACCACAAAAGCTGAGTGTTGAGCACCACTGAAAATCTGCTTCCTGAAAATAGAACTATCCACTTGTAGCACTAACACATCCTTCACTATCCTCTAGGAATTTTTACACTAGCCAGCCGCCTTAATCGAGGGTGATATTGGTGGGCCTCACCCTCCTAACCCTTAGGCCGATTACATACCCAGTAAGTAACAAATTTAACACTTGCCCCTAAATCCACTAGAGCATGTCCCGACACCCTTGAATTCCCTACTACCATAGAAAGTATAGGCTTCCCGGGTCTTTGTATTTGGGGGCAAATTGTTTTGAATCGCTGAGGTAGATTGCTCCGCCCATGAATGCCCTCGTTGACACTTAGTTTCCTTTTTACCGTGCACAAATCCTTTAGAAACTTGGGCACAGTGATGGAATTTCCGCAACACATTCAGTAAAGGAATGTTCAATTTCACTTGTCAGTTGTCCATGGGACTGAATGGTTATTCACTTTCGTGGGCTCTCAACCCGCGAGGTATGGAGCCGAGGGATATGGTAGCCTCTGGCTTCTCTCCTCCGACTCACCATCAATAACATCTGTCCTAAGGACATAAGGCTTCTGGTTTGCACCTCATCATCTCCAGAACTAGTTCATCTGACAGACCTTCTGCTGCACATCTCTCGTTCAATGGTTTCAATTACCTTACCACTTCAAGAGTAGTGACACTTAAAATGTTCAAAAGTACCTCACTTGAATCCGAAACTCTACCATCTATTTTGGCCTTGTGGGTTTTTGATGGGTTGAGATGGGAGTTTCCCTTTTCTTGTTGAAAATTGCCCATATAAGAGGGTGTTAGCTTAGTTATTCGGGGATCTCACATCATTCAGTGGCATCAAATTCTCGTGCTCGTGATTGTTGTTTGTACGAACTGGTGGTGCTACTATATCCTCCAAACTTCTTGTGTATAGCATAAGGCCGGTTTGGATTTCGATTTACGGATGGAAACCTTGATTGGTGGTTCACAGAAATCCTGTGACCTTGGATTCTCGAAATGGATGAGGCCGGATTTGAAAACCTTGGTTCGATAATGGGGCCTTGGTCGTTAAAAAGTGGGCCTCTCATTTCCTAACTAAAATTAGTGCTTACTCCCATCCCGATTATATGTTTCGTAATATGGAGAATCGGAAGGTTTTTGGTGCTTATGGCATTAGTCAGCTTCTATTCGAATTGCTCCCTTAACTCGGCGCGTTCCTGCAAGACCGCTGAGTGTGTGGTCATCGATATGATGCATGGCTCCTCCACTCTAGGTCCAATAGGTACCGAGGGTACTTGAGGCACACTAGTTACCTCGTTCACCTTTTTCAACTCTATAGCCTCCAACTTTCCTTGTTAAATTGGCGATTTCTTGTTTCGCAAACTATCATTCTCTCAAATGATGGATTCCTCCCCTATAGGTGTACTATGCACTTTAGTTTGGGTGTCTACAAAGGTATTAGTCTCCCATGCTCTGAGCATTTTCCATTTATGGTGTTGAAAGAGCTGAATTGCTCCCAGCACTTTTCTCATAAAACCTCCTCGCACACATCATTTGGATGTATTGTTTATTATTCAAGGATAGTCCTTGATGAGTACAGACGCACATATTTGTCCCACATCCAAACCATGATGAGGATAGCATGGAGAGATCCTTGCATCTCCATACCGGCAAATATGTGCTGCTCACTCGGCTTCGTAGTACTCCTGAATTGCTCGCATGAGAGCATTGAGAGCCGCAAGTGGAGGGAAGAATTTGTTAAGGAATTCATTCTCGCATATCTTCCCATGTAAAATTACTTAGGTGCAAGAGAATGAAACCGTGATTGGGCCTTCTCCTTGGGGAGCAAAAAGGAAATATAACCAAATGATATGTGGAGGGGTGAGCCAGTAGAGAGAAATGCACTGCAAACATCCTCAAAGTCTCTCATGAATGAGTGCGGCCCTCAGCTTATTCAAATCCCTGATACATGTAAAAGACTGATCATTCGACTTCACGAGGAATTGATTAAATTTTTAGTAAAGTATCACATGAGTTGGTCAGAGTTCTCGAGGTTGTAAGCATTTCGAGAGTTCTTTCCACATTAGGTAAAGGGGCAGGGGGAGAACCCGATATTGATTTCACTGAAAGTTAACATTTCTCCTAATTGTTTCAAAAAGCTTACCTGAAGGTGTAACACCATCTCCATGTCATGAGGTTCACGGAGTCCTTGCGGGGTTAACAGAATCCCTTGAGCATTTTAATATTAAACAGAGTGTTGTTTTATTCCTGATGGGCCCATTCGAGGTAGGGTTATCTTGAAACAATTGACTTATTATGGACTCTTCAGAATTTCTAGAGGAAAAGGGAATCCTTACAAGCTCCAAGTGTTTGCCATGGTGTCCAAACTGACATGCACTAAACCTACTCCTTCCAAGAAAACACCAACCTAAATTTCTCATAAAAACAAATTAAAAAGAAAAGTAGAGAACGTACTGGATTTGCAATGCAATTGCAAATTACCCTAGCCTCTATACCAACCCATGTCCTGCAAGAACTGGGCGCCTAAAATGCTTCATTCTTATTCAGATGCTGAATTTTATTCCCAAGTCGTAGGAATTAAGGTCAGTTTCAAGATTGTAATACTGCGGTATCCACAGTCATCTCCACAGTGAGTGGTCTAAATTCATTGATCCCAGGAGCCATTCTCCAAAAAAGTGTGTAACTTAAAAGGAATTATGGGGTTGTGTTTGGTCGATTGAGTGATTTCCTGATTAATCCACTTATTTTAAAACAGAGATATATTTATTTGATTCTGGGGTTTCCACTCACCAATACCACGCATTCCCACCTCTTATTTTATAATCTCATTTAAGAGCCATTACTGAAATTTGGTCTTCGATGAGGATTTTTCTTAAACGCTCTTTAGGAATGAAAACGATCGAGGAATGTTAAACACTTGTTCAACAATTAATTCAGACTCCTGGGCTTTGCATTTGAGTATCAAGTACAACGTGTACCGAGGATTTCGCTCACACGCTGTCGCAGAGGATGCCCAACTAAGGTTTTATAAAAGCTTATCTACAAGTGATTACCATCACACAATCCCATTGAAGCGATAGTGAGGATTAAGGGTATTTACTCCTGATCAAGGTGAGTTTCACCGTGAATCCCAAAGATAGAAGTTTAACCCATGGAAAATTTCATAGAAGCAAATCATAATCAAGAGAATTTATTCATAAAAGTGAACTTTAGAAAATCGAATTCAATTGCAAAACCGACACTTGAAAATACAAATACCAAAGAGTAGTGCTTAGCAAGTATGAATTAATCGAAAGGTTACATGCGCCTGAATCCCCAAATCTCTATATAAAACTAAGTCTCAACCTTAATCTATAAACCCTAGCCAAAACTATGAGAAAGAATACTCTCCCTATGAAAACCAAACCCTAGGAATCAAAAAGTTGCCTTCTCCTTGTATCCTATGGCTTTTATACCCCTTTTCATTGTGATCCCGCATTGATAGTTGAATGACGGACGTGCCCTTGCATTAGAATCGAATTCCTCGCCACTCCCGCAGCACTTCCACACAAAAACGGCATGTGTTAGTGGTGTGTAGTTCTGGCATGTGTCGCTTCTCCGCCACTTTTATGCGTGACAAAATTCCACGACAGTTGAAGGTGTACAGTACATGTCGTCATCGGGTGCTTTTCCAAAGCATTGTTGCTATCGGGAAATAAACACAATATCGAATATTTTCCCGTTGATTTAACCTTCGTTAGGGACAATAAAAATGCAAACCTAAGAAAATAATATAAGGAGATAATCACAAAAATAACAGAGAGAATTTTAACGTGAAAACCTCCCCAAAGTAAAGAGTGAAAACCACTGACCTTTGTCTGAGTCCACCCAAATATCCACTATAATAATTTAGGCATGAAAAACCTAATTTTAAACTATTAGGTTCAACACCTAGCTTCAACACAATCGAAGATGCACTTCAAGATCCAAAAAACAATGAAATCATCTAAATATAGTGAATAAATTAATAGGCAATCTAGCCTCAACCAAAAAACGATTGATTTAAGATCCCAACCCGCCCGTGATACAACCGGCCTGCTCATCAATGCCAAAATTGCCGCCGCAGATTTTTCCTGCCCGTAAAACGCCCGCAGACCAACTTCCGGGCCGCACCACGCCAGCCCCTCACACCTCTTTTCTTTGCTGAAAAAAAAACTGCTCTGGAAAAAACTGCTCCAAAAGAAAAACCCCACGCACTCCGCTCCCATTAGATTTTATAATATAATCTATAGGCCGTAGCCCCACGGCTTAAGTATAAAAACGGGCTCAAAAATCGGGTTGGACCCACATTACACCTCCCCTCCAAATCCCAACATAAAGTGGAGATTACACTCAACATCTCAATTAGAGTCCACGCCACGACCCAAGACAAAGCTTCGCCTTCTCTCTCGCAGCCAACTTTTTGGTCATCATATCGTAAGGATTAAAATCTGTGTGAATCTTCTAAGCTTCATAAGCTCTTTCCACGAGATGATCTCTCAGAACCAATGATATCTCACATCAATGTGCGCTTTGTACTGAATGCCAAATACGAAGTATTCTTGCTCAAGTCCGCAGCACTCGACTATCACAAAACAAAACATACTATCTTGCATCAAACCCAGCTCTCTTGACAAATCTCTTTCATCCATAACATCTCTTTGGCCGCTTCGGGCCACGCTATATATTCGCTCAAGAGTAGACAAAGCCGACACACTTCCTCGTAGAACTTAGGGACTTCCACAGAAACAGCCTCCCCAAAGAAAAGTCAATAAAAACCCGTGTTTAATTTTCACCATCATGTCACCTCGCCACACTCATCCGTAAACCTTCTAACATCCGGTTTTGAACCCCAAAACTCAAATTAGCTTGGCCTTGAAGCACCCCTCTAAATATTTGAAGATCCATTTCCCCAATCGCTTCCCACGCCCTTTCCCCGATTTGAGAGAAATCTACTCACCCGTACTAACAAAGATGTGCAATATCTCAGACAAACCATACAATACATAAGACTCCCCACTCCGAGGTGCAAGGAATAGAGGCCATCTTTTCCTTTCTTTCATCTGTTGTAGTAGGCATAAGCTTCTCGCTAAGCTTAAAGTGATTGGCTAGAGGTGCTAACCGACTTAGCATCTTTCATATCAACCTTCAAGCACACGCTCTCGCATATGCTCTTCCCCCGTGACAACCACAACTTCTTTCTGTTTTTCTATCTCGAGTAATTCTGTGATACCCAACATTAGTTTTGTGTAGCCCAAGTCTCGTGTCAAAGGACTTGAACAACCTCTCTTCAACTTGCCAATCAATTTTGAATCATTCCCCGCTATTAACATATCATCAACATAAAGTAAAAGAATAATGAAGCTATGTCATCCAGAACTTCCCGGGAATAAACACAATGACCCATCTGCCTTATAGATTCCTGGCTCACCATAAAGGAACAACCTTCGTACTCACTCCGCGCTTGTTTCTTCATAAAGACTTTTCTTTAATTTGCAAACCATGTGCTTCCTACCTTTACTTCAAACCCTCAAAGTAGACATGTAAATTTCTTCTTTGGTCCAAATCAACATGAAAGTAAAAGCAATTCACATCTAACTGCTCAAGCTCGGAAAATTCGAAACTAGCGCCAAACTCAAAACAACTCGATAGAAGACATTTTCTGTTAAATCGAGAGATTATCTCATCAAAGTCAATACCTTTTCGCCTTGTAAAACCTTTAATACTACCAAACGAAATATACTTCAAGAATTTTTCATCACTATCTTTTCTTCAACTTGAACAATCTTATTTGTTCCTTAATGCCTTTCTCGCCTTTCAGTTCCACCAACTATAAGAAAGTGTCATTTCTTAAAAGAATTGGCTTCTTCCCCGGCATAGCTTTCTGTCATCCAGCTTTTTACCTTATCTCGTGAGAGATGAGTCTCAGACTCTTGAAAATTCTCCGGCTCCCTCACGTAAGAATCAACACATACTCAAGAAGGATTACTGGGATGACGGATCTACTCTCCCCATGTTAGTCCTTCGACTCAGGTTCGGGAATGACTTGCTCGAGGAGGCCTTTTCCCCCCGCCACCAGCCATGACTCTCCGGCATCCCATCATCACCACTGCCTCCGGGTGCTTCATCACCGCCATCCCTCGCTTCCCCCCATCTATAGTACGCCGTAAAGGAAAATGAATAACCTGGTAGGATCACACCACCATCACCGATACTTTAACCTTTCGCCTTCACAATCAAATACAGTCTCGATCTTCATAAAATATCACATCTCTACTCAAAATCTTTCTTTCACCGGGATCCCATAACTGCACTCAAACTTCATTTCCATAGCCAACAAGGATACATGGAAAAGCTTTGTCATCAAGCTTTTACTCCCCGCTTTTAGGTACATGTGCAAAAGCCTTTGCACCCAAGTCCTTAAGATGATTGTAAACAACATCTTTTCCTATCCATACCTCTTCCGAATGTCAAACTCCAAAGGAACCGAGGGAGAACCCACTTCTGACGTAACAGCTGCAGCACGACAGCTTCACCCCAAAACACTTTGGGTAGCTTTGCCATTTTTAACATGCATCCGACCTTCTCAACAATAGTGCGGTTCATCCCTCTCCGCAACACCATTGTGATGTGAGCACTGTGGAACTGCCTCTCATGTCTAATACCATGTGCCCAGCAAAGAGTTTCTAAACCCTTTGATGTATACTCACCTCCACAAGATCGAAGACACTTCAAAACTTTCCTGTCTTCTTCAACTAAGGCATGAAATTTCGGGCAACCGATATAGCACTAATCTCGCCTTCAACAGATAAACTCCATCCTCTGATGCATCAATGAATGTGACAAAATATCTATTTCCACCTGTTGACTCACCTCAAAGCTTATCATTGAAACACATAAAACCATTCCAAATATTAGATTTCCTTGAAGATTTCTAGAAAAAAGAAACCCTATGATGTTTTCCAATAAACAATAATCACAAGGGTTAAGATTGTTTCCTTTAGTAAAAGGAATGAGAGCCTTTTTGGCTAGTATATGTAACTCTTTCACTCATGTGACCCAATCTGCGCTACAATTGGGAGATGAACCATCTTCGCTGCATTCACCCATCTCCACATATTTTCATAAACTGCCCTGTAGTGTGCTTCTTAACCCGGTTTAGCAGCCAGTCAAAGAACCTTTGGTAAGCTTCCATTTACCGTTACCGGCATTCACATATCCTTCCCGATCCAAGGCAACTCCGTAAATAAGATTAAGACGTAAGCTTCAGTGAAACATGCCGCACATCTCTCGTGAAATAATGAACAACCTAACGTGCCTGTTCAGCAAAAACATCACCAATTCCCACACCAGTGGCCGGGTGTTACCCATCTTCACACAAACACTAAAGTCTCCCCGGCCCGTATTTTGATGTGAAGAACTCCTTATTAGGAGTAATATGAGCAGAGAGGTCGCTTCGAGCTTCCGCCAACCACTCAACCTCATTATCCTCGTGAATAGCAAACATTCTTCATCTCCAAAATGTAACCCACATCTTCGTCGATAAAGCAAGCCAGAGTATTTTATTTTCATCTTTTCCTCCGATTTTTGCCTTCTTTGTCTCCCCGCTTCCAAGCATAACAATTTTCTTTCTATATGTCCTCTCCTACCACAATGATGTAATACTTTCTTCTTTTCAATTGGGACTTCTCCGATTTGCGACTTCATTTTCGATTTACCACGACCCTTAGATTCTCTAATTTTACCTCTACTCCCGTTCGTGACAAGAGCCTCTGGCTCGTAAGATATTCCTTGTTCCTTCCTTCCGGGGCTTTTCCATTAAACAACCGTTTTACCATATCCATGGTTAAATCGCTATTGGGAGCCGGGAGTTACTAAGTGAGATAACTGCAGCATCCCAACTATCTCGCAGAGAACTCCCTAAAAGTACAATGCCGTAAATCCTCATCTTCTCAATCTTCATCTTCATAGCATTTTAACCGGTTCACCAACCCTGAAAGTCACTAAGGTGCTCTCGCCAGTCACGTGCCGATTTTTATACTGTGATTTACTAGCCTTCAATCATGGCTTTATTCTCGCGCGCCTGCTCATACATGGATTCTAATTTTTCCAAAGCCCGCAGCACGCCCCTCCCGTGACACGTGATGGAAACACACCCCAGTCTACCCACCGGTCCGATTAGAGAGAGCTACCCGAAAGCCCATGCATGATCTTCCATTTTCCCGTTTCGACATTCGGGTTTACTTTTTATCCCCATCACAGCATATAAATCCTCGCAATAAAAGAATATCTTTCCATTTTCGCTTCAGATAGAATAATTAGACGAGGTTAGTCTAATCATACGGCCTCCCGAAGATTCCTCCATTTTTAAACCAACACCAACCATAATACCTGCATAATGTAATCCGCCCGATACCACTTATCGAGAAATAAACACACACTCCACATTTCCTTGCTGATTTAACCTGTTAGGAGTCAATAAAATGCAGCCAAGAAAATAATCTGGCAAGGAGATAATCACAAAAATAACAGAGAGAATTTTAACGTGGAAAACCTCCCCCAAAGTGAGAAGAGGAAAACCACTGACTCATTAGTTTAGTCCACCCAAATATCCACTATAATAATTTAGGGGTAATAAAACCTAATTCCTAACCAGGTTCAACACCTAGCTTTCAACACAATCAAGATGCACTTCAAGATCCCAAAACAACGAAATCATCTAAATATGTTGAATAAATCACAAAGTAACCCAGCCTCAAATCAAAAACAATATTGATGAAGATCTCACCCGGGCTTCTCAAGGCGGCCCGTACAGCCACAGAACAAAAATTGCCGGGCGCAGATTTTCTGCCTTAAAAACGCCCAAGACCAACTTCCCTCCGCCAAGACCACGTAAAGATCCTCACACTCCTTTCTTAGCTTCGAAAAACCAAGCCTGAAAACCAAGCTCCAAAAAGAAAACTCCCACTCGCACGGCCTCCTCAAATTAGATTTTATAATATAATCTGAGGTGCCGTAGCCCCTTAATGGCTTAAAGTATAAAAATGGGCTGCTAAAAAATTGGGCTGGACCCACATTACAGTTGCACTTCCCGAAACTTCACCAAGCGGTTTCCAACATCCTCAATGATCCATACTCGCTTTCCGGACATAAATCCTTGTACAATTATGCATTAACCCTGAAAAACCTATACAAGTCCATAAACACGAAAACAATTAAACGTACCTATTCTCATGCAAAATGTGCACAAAGTGTGACTTTAAGGAGCTAAGTTCCGATGTAATTATTGCTCAATTGTGTATTCAACAAGCACTACTGCTTTCTTATTATTATCTTTCCACAAACCCACCCCAAAAGCACCGTTACCATTTTTGGTGAACCAGCCCCCCTTGTCCACACCATATTTAAGGCTAATGATGTTCTTCCACAGTGGGATGTCCTCACTTGTGAACCTCCAAGCCCATTTGGTAACAAGGGCTTTATTTTGAGTACCAAGGCATTTAACACCCAGGCCTCCGTTATCCTTGTTGGAACAAACAGTCTCCCACTTCACAAGGTGAATTTTCCTCTCTATACCCCCTCCTCCCCATAAGAACTCCCTCTGAATTTTCGCAAGTCTCATTTTTACCTTTCGATCCGCCAGAGAGACAAAAATAAATAGCATGTTTGCAAGATAATGTAAATACTCTTGGTATGGTTAGCTCCGCTCAGAATGTACCGACAAGTTTCCATAGCTAACTTTCCGCACTTCCTCAACACCAATCCTGAACTGAGCTCCCACCTTGTGATTGGCACCCAATGGTAAACCCAGATAGGTCGTGAAGAGCTCACCAACCTTGCATCCCACTTCCCTCGCCAGGCTCTCAACATTTTCTACTCTTTCCATTGGAATGATGAAACTCTTTTCCATATTGATTCTTAAGCCAGAGGCTGCTTCAAACCACATCAACGTCCAACTCAAGTAAGCCATTTCCTCTCCATTATCCTTACAAAAGATAAGTGTGTCATTAACAAACAACAGGTGCGAAACACAAACTTCATGTCCCCTTCTTAACTTGAATCTAAAACCAAACATAAACCCCCCCTCGATAGCCCTATCAATGAGTATAGACAAAAGTCCCATTCCTAATATTAGAAACAAATAGACGTAGGGTCCTCGCTTCACTCGAGCTTTGGAGTGTTTCTATTGACTCCATTTCATAAGCATTGGTAGCAGTTTCATAACACACTATTTGATCAAGTCAACTCCCATTTTTCCCAAAGCCCATCTCACGTCCATGACCAGTGTTAGAAACATCCGTTTAATGCAGATCATACGCTTTCTTATATCCAAATTTTTGTAATAACACACCCCTTTCCCTTACCTTTCAAGGTTGAGTCAAGTACTTCATTTGCAATAAGAGAGGCATCTAAAATTTGTCTTCCCTCCTCATAAGCATTTTGAGTAAGGGAGATCACTTTGCTTATCACCTTCTTTAATATTTTGCTGGGTCACCTTATAGATACAGCAAATTTGTACAAATCCTCTTAATTAAGATATAGCTCAAAATCCAGTTAGTCCTTGCACCCCCTTTCTTTGGGATGAGAACCAAGAAAGTGGAGTTGATGTTGCTAACAGTACTTCCTCTGCAGCTGGGAAGTCTCTAAACATCCCCATGATTTCACCTCTACCAATGTCCTGCATATCAGGAAGGCGCTGAACCCATGAGGCAGCCCGCCTTATCCTCATTCATATCCCTTCCAGATTGCATTCCTCCCTCTTCGCGAAGATAATATTTCCAATTGCGTACCTTTAACCTTCTGAATAGCAAACTATATCCCCAAGATGGAACATTCCATGCGATCTTTTAGTCCGTGGAACCGGAACTGGTGCTTAGCAATACCCCTTATCCCAAGCCTATCAACCATTCACTACCTACCTTAATTTTCTACATAAATTTTTTTTTCTTGCAGGCGTTGGACATTCTATGAAAGAACCTTGCATTACGATCCCCTTCCTTTAGCCAAATTTGCCTTGACTTTTGTCTCCAAGAAATTTCCTCTATCAGGGCCCATTTTTAAAGTCCTCTTTAGCACTGTGCTTCTCCCCATTTATCAGACAGACTCAAAGGCCTTAGGCATTCCTAATCATCCCAAAATTTTACCCTATTGAAAGTTGAGGCCTTACTTGTATCCACTCTCTTAAAGACCTCCTCGTTCCAAACTTTAATATTTGTTTTTAAAGCCTTCAGATTTTATGCCAAGATAAAACTATAAGACCCTCTGAAAGACGGACCTTGCCACCACTCTTTGATCAGCGTCTTGAAACCTTCCTCTTTTAGCCACATGTTCTTAAAACGGAATAGGGATGAGCCCCTAACTATACCACGACCCCCTTCTAGTGCGATTGGGAAATGGTCAAAGATAGGTCTTGGAAGCATAGTTTATATTACATTGCTAAAAATATTCTCCCACTCGTCATTTATCAAGAAACGATCAAACCTTGCCCTTCATTGACCATTTAACCCTCCACCCCAAGTGAAACGACCACACTTGGTGGGAAGGTCTTTTAGGTGCAGATCATCTATCACTAGGGAGAATCTTCTCATATACGGAAACCTTAAGACATTGAAATCCCCTCCAACATACCACGGTCTACCCCATGACCCCTTTAAAGCCCCTAGCTCTTCCCATAATCTCTCTCTGGAACTGCCCAAACGCCATAAACCCCCGTGAATGACCATTGCACCCCATTCTCCATGTGCTTGAAGAGACAGGAAATTGTAAATGTGCCCTCTTCCATTTCTAATAATTGGAGCACTCTAGTATCCCACAGAACAACTATACCCCCAAAGGCTCCCAAAGCATTGACTGCTCCCCAGCCCAAGTATCTTCCAACTCCTAAGGCACTTCCTGATTTGTCTTTTTAATCTTAGTCTCCTAAACACAGCCTACACTTCCTCCGGGATCTTGGCAGCTTTGATGATTTTTCTTTTTTTCCTTATTGTGCTACCTCTCGATCTAAGCTTTCAGTGAAATAATTTTCACAATCATTTCAATACCGCCTCACATCTCACCCCTTCTCGCCCATACACACGTGCCTATTAACCTTTGCCTCGATAAACCAACCAACTTCTTCACTTTATCAAAACAGCTGTCTAAACATCCTCAGACGCCACGAACTCTCTTTTTTTTTTTTCATACCGCTGGCTGAACCAAAAATCCCCATTCCCAGTAACCCGATCGAGAAGCCCAAATTCTGAATATGACTGGTAGGGAATGTCCTCCCGTCCCTCTTCCCATCTCCTTCTGCTGGGCTTCGAGGTTGACTACTTGGGGGACTTTGTTTCTCCAGAAAACATTTCTGCCATCCCCTTCCTCGGGCATCCCCAAAAACTCAAGGGGGTTCTCCTCCCAACCATCTTCTAAAGCCACAATAGTTTGTAGAGGTTTCTGCATCTCCCTATCCTCCTAATCTAGACCCTCCATGGATTCAACCCCAATCGACCTCCCCCCCTCCCTAATCAAAAAGCCCATATGTGTGAAGGCCTTGGCTAAGAGAAGATAATAAGAAGAGGAAGCAGAAGAAGAGAGGTCCTCTGGCACATACCTTTACTCGAGGGTATTTCTTTCCTTGTTCTCTAACTCCTTCTCTCTATCTTGTTTGGCTATGAAAACCCCCTCCTCTATAGTCGGCTTCTCTTCAAGAGCCCTAACTTTCTCATTGGAAAAATTGACATGGGTATACCTACTAATGCCCTTGTGGGTTTTAATAGTTAGACCAGTCCTCCTTGGGTACCCGTAATCCTTGGCCTATTAACTCCATGCCCAAGGATTGGGCCATCAATTCCCTCAAGATCTAGAGTAGATAGCCCACATACAACCTTTGGATTGCCAAAATTCGATGCGGATTTTGATTTAAGGGCTCCAAACTTCTTTGAGCCCCCTTTCTCATAACCTTAGCCCGCTTCATTTATAGGAAAATATACATGGCTTTTAGGCCTCTTAGAGCATCTCCAACAAGGCTATCTAAAATAGTTACTCAAAATATATTAAAATATTGTATTATCTATTTTAACTAACCACTTTTTCAAAATCACTCCAACAACGCTATCTATTTTAGCTATCCATTTCAACTAACTTTAACTAACTTTCAATAATCAAATTTAAAATACTATTTAGTATGTCGTCGATCATCATATTTGATATAATTGTTGATGTTACTTGTCACAAATTCCTTTACCTTTACCTTTTAATAACCACCAGCATTTTTACATGATCACAAATTCAAAATTTTTAAATTTAAATTCTTTTCAAACAAAATATCATTCAACATCAAATTACCAAAGTGGGCACTACTTAAGCAAATGTTATTACAAAGACTTGTACCATGATTATTATTTCATTCAACTGTTTTTTGTCTATCAATAAAAAAGAATTACATCTTCTTTCCCAATATTTCCATTTGGCGGCGTTAATAATATTCAGCTTGCAATTGAGGCATGCAACTCATACTCAAAATACATTATTCGATCTTCCTTTTTCATTTGCTTCATTTTTATTTTCTCTTTCTTCGTCAGAAGCGCCCTCGATGCACGCTGTTAGATTATTAATATTGAGAAAAATAAAAATATACATAACATATTATTATATATTATAACAATTAAATTTGTGTTTTAACTGTTTACAATTCATAATTTGTTTTTTTATTTTTTCGTTAATTTCTTCAGATTTCTTTTCCCTCGTTTTTTGCACATTAATTTTCGAAATTTTCCTATTTTTTTTCTAAAGTTGTTTGAAATTTTTTGTTTTTAATTGTTTCATAATTTGCTTTATATTTTAGGTGAGAGAAACAATAGGGTCATGGTTAAATGTGGTCAAGGAAATAGATACCAAATACCACATGGAAAATGATACCAAACGGTGAAGATGTGAAACAGATAGCCAAATGCAAATACCCTCGAAATGATTTTTGCGAAAGAGGTGCCTAGCTTAAAAATACCTGGGTGGTGTTCAGCTTAGCCTCTTGAGATGTTCCCTAGAGAGGTTTAATGAATCTCTTGGGCTTTGATCCAACGTATACCATCCCTTCGACCTGAATATTCGTCAGTTTAGAAGACCAAAGAATCGGAAGCTTGTGCAACCTATCGTATGCTAGGATTGGGATTCTGAGCCTACTCTACCCTCCTCGAACACCTGCCGCAGCTGGGACCGACCCCTATTGTACCTTTCATCCTACTCATTCGTATTTTCTACTTGTCCTTCATCATTTCTTTTCTCTGCTAAACTCCACTCGCAGTTGCCATCGCGTGTTGGAGACTCACCTTCTTCCTCCCACTCTCTTGTCTCTGTGCTGCCTGTGCCAAACAGATATTCTCTGCCATCCACCAAGAACAACTCCCCACCCACTTGTAGTTCGAAGCTCCTCAACCCTTCCAAAATGTTGACCATTGTTGGCCTCCTTTTTCCTTCGGCCTTCACCAACAATCTAACCAACAAGACCTTTGTTCTCAAGGTTGTCTCCTTGTTTAAAGCAAAAAAACCTCCACAGTTATCTCCAATCATCTTCAGAACATCATGTCTCTAAAGATGCAAAGGTAGGCCCACCACCATGATCCACATCTCCTCTACTGTCTCTAAACTCTTCACGCATCCTGCTTTTGGACTCCGCCACTCTAATTTCAATGATCCTCCCCTAAACCATCTCCTCCCTGATTCCATAACTCACTTAGCTTCCTCCAGAATTGTAAACTCCAGAAAAAAAAAATTGAACATCGTTCATGTGGCCCACCATTAGATTCCCTTTCAGCCTTCAAGCTGTTTTAGGCCAAGCTTCCAGCTTCATTGGTGATGGGAAAGAGTTAGGGGAGTTCTCCTAATTCCCAACCAAATCGAATTTCAAAGAACCCATTTCATCCCTTGACCCTTGACATTCTCTCCTCGACATCCATCCAGATCATGTTAGGATGTTGTAATCTCTCATGCTTCGTGATTTACGCGAAGGATTTTTTCTGGGTGGGAATCCCCTTCTTTCCCATTTCGTCTAACTTAACCTCCTTTGCATCATCCACCTTGGCCTTGTTACCATCCCTCTTCTCATTTGTCTTCTCCTGTACCCCCAACTCTCTAAACTTTGCAGTTAGTAGATCCCAACCCTGTATCAGCCCCCTACCTTCTAGGATGAAAATCTTATGTCTCTTTCCTTCTCCGTCTATTACTGTGCACAATAGATATTTTCATGAATTATTTCTGAGACTTTCCACTTTATAGTACCTCCCATTTTCCTTCCCTATAGCAGAAATCAATGCCCTTCAAGAAGTTTTGAATCCCTCCTTCAACAAATCTAATCCATGATACTGCTCCTTTTCCTTTTCTTCTCTTTGTGATAAAACCCCTCAAAGCTTTCCCTTTTCCTTCCACTGAGATCTCAAAGGACTTTTGAGTCCACGAAAAACCACTTCCTCGCTATCACGATGAGGCCTTTGTTGACCACAAAAGGAAGTCCAAGGCCATATATTTTCTTCTTCGATAAGTTAGATGTAGCCACCGTTTTATTCTTCAATAACTAAATACTTAATCTTATTATGCACTGATGAAATAAATAAGCCAAGCTTTTCCAAAACATCCTTCTTCACCGATGAAGAAAATGAGAAATCTTAGGATGCTTAAGGCTAACAAGACAACGTTGAATCCTGATTGTAATGTTATAAAATCATAAAATTAGAATTTGAGATCGGCGATGAGTAAAGCTCACTCAGTGACCGTGCTTTAAAACCGCATTCCGACGGACCGACCGATCCGACTAAATACAACCGTCATCTGGGCCACAAACCCAAGAGCGCCAGAATCAAAGTAAAAAACGCTTGACGAACCGAAAGAAGAATCTGGATTTAATCGACGATCGAATCCTGGGATGAATGTGTCGATTCTCGCCGAACCTAACAATTCGCCTTATAATTTTTTTTTTTTTTTCGTTAAAAGACATCGTTTTCTTCTCACAGTTTTTACATCGAAACGACGTCATTTTCATACCAGAAAACGCTTTATGCGCTATGCTTCAGAACTAAAAAAAAATCAATTAAATACCGCAGTTCCTTACGAATTCAATAATTTTTGTGAAAAAGAATACAAATCGAACCACTCTATCACTACGCTACCATTACGATTATTTCTTAGATATTAACAAAATATATATTACTACTAATTAAATATATATATTTATATAAATAAGTTTCTTCCATTTTTAATATATTTCTAAACATTACACATATTTTTTAATTAAATTTTAAAATACTTTTTATTTATATAAAAAGTGGCAAATAATATCTTAAATATTATTAATTATATATTTTAAAATTTAAATAAAATATAAATAATATATTTATTACATCACCGATTCAACCATGGTTCGACTACCGATCCGACCAATAAACCGTTAACTGGTAATTTTTCCGATTCAATCACCGATCCGATTTTTAAAACATTGATTGCAAGGACTTAGGGTTAGCTTAGTTGGTCTAAGCCTTCAGATTTACCCATTGAGTCCCCTCGAGGGGAACTAAAGGCTTACCCAACCATTAATTTTAGGGTCTTATCAGATTAATCAAAATGCACACTAAATAAATAAAGTTCAGTAGCAAGGAAATCATGACAATCACATGGTCTTGGATTTGCTCTTATCTGATTCTTTGATGCTGAGTAAAGAACATTTATCAAACCATTACATTTATGATTTAACAAAAAGAAATTAATTTTTCTTATAGGGTAACAACGATAGTAAATGAATATCATCCAACAAACATATTGGAGAGAGCACACTACTAATATGAAACATATGTGCAAAAACATCACCCATAAATAAACTGATTGAAGCTATGAAAAGGAAAATTGATGCCCTAGTCCTGCCAACCCTTCAAACTGCTTCTCCAAAAGAAGGGTTACATTATGATCATTTGTCTCTGTTGAAGCAATTAGATGAGTAGCCTGAACAGGGTATCACTATTTGGTTTGGTGGAAAATGATGATTGTGTCATCTCATAATATGATTGGATTCCAGTAAACATTATTACCCACTCAACAGCTTATTTTTGAGTCAATTCAATTCAACCACAGCCCTTAATGCAAAACCATTCCAACCTGCAGTCAGTCGTCACAAACACCGCGAGAGTAGAAAATCACAAAAGAAGTTTGTATTTCAATATTCAGAAAGACAAGATTTTAATTCTTCTCTGGTTCTGAGAAGAAGTTGTTGATGGTTGGCATGATTTCCGGGGACTTGTTGCGAAGGTACTTTCTAAGAGAATGCTCCGCATACTTTTCTCCCTCAGCATGGTTCTCCAATATTCCTGCAGCCCTGTTTTCTTTGTTCACCCTGTTTTAACAAACAAAAAATGGAAGTGAACTAGGGTACAATATTGAAAGGGCTATCACACATTCAATGAAAATGAATTAACGTATGAAAAACCAGTCGAAATGGATTGCTTTTGCTTTACCAGAAATATGGAAAGAACTATTTCATTACATGCAAAGGATAATAACTAGGATGCATGAAGCGATACTTTAATGATGGTAGTTTCAATCTAGCATACATATTTGAGCCTTAAAATGCAAGGGAAGGGTGGATAATATGATGATTCTAACATTAAAAATATCCATCAAAAGAACTATAGATCTTTCCAACTATAATGATTCCCTTTACTTCATTTTAAACATGTGGAAACTAAAACCTATTTTGGATTGAGAAAATTCATAGGAATTACCCATAAGTTTTCATGGGAAGTACAATTTATAGAAGATAAAAAAGGGAAATAAAAAAGAGTAAGGAAGCCACTCAGAAAGCAAAATAAAGATCAGCCACATAAGAACTTACCACAATAGTTACAACTGCAAGCAAAACAAAAAACACTTAAGCCATTGATAACCAAAATAAGTTAAAACAGTAAAAGCAATGGGGCCGAGAAAAAAGGTGATCAATAAAAAAAGCAATATAAATATCACCTAATGAAGAACTTATCTCAACAATTACAGGCACACAAAAGGAGAAAATGAAAACCCCACTTCAAAAATCAACTCATGGTATAAAATACACCCACTCCCAAAGTGCTTATAATTGAGCAAGTCCTATAGTCCAACTAAAGATGAATTACACTTAATAAAGCCTCACCCCATTTAGAAGTGTGGCATTTATGAATATAGCTTACAGCTCTTAATCTATTTCCAAACACATCACTTAAAGTACATATTCCATGGGCTTGTTTGGTTCCTGTTTTTGAAAACTGTTATTGAAAATAGTTTTTGAAAACACATAGAACACAATTTTGGTGTTCTCTAAAAACTGTTCTTGTTATCCAAAATTTAGTGTTTCCTGTGTTCTCCATGTTTTTCATAAAAAAAAAAAAAAACTTTGGGAATCATGCACAAAAAAACATTGGGAATCATGCGTGTTCTCATTGTTTTTCTTGTTTCCCTAGTTTCTCAGAAAAACAGTTTTCAAAAACTGTAACAAACAGGCCCCATTTTTTTCTTTTGCACAATATTAACCACATCCCCACACGCCCTTTCACCAGACAGAAAATGCTTATCTTGTTGGTGCCACAATTTTGGTTTAATTTCAATTAAACCAATCTCATCCTACTTCTCATCTTGTCTAGGCGTCTATAGCATCCTACACTTCAAATTTCTAATATTAATTCTTAATCAAAGGATACTAAAATGATTATGAAAATTCGCAACATACAAAACCAAAAATTTATCAACACACAAAAAAGAAAAGAAAAAAAACAGGGAAGACTTAACCAGATCATAAATGATTAACATATAACCAAATCCAATCAGTCCACAACCAAACAAGCCAAGAAAAACCCGACGATGAATACAATCTAAGGATATAAATCTGATAACCCAATGATCAACACCATTCCCTGCTTCAAAAAAGTTCGAACAGTGGTTCCAAACACAAATCAATCCAAGTCCAACCAAAAATAAGGTCTCACATCTACATTCTCAATATTCGTAGAGCCACCTAAAACCGTAAACCTCTGTTTCCATACACAAAATACCCATAAACCATCACAACAATCAAATTGGAAAAACGGAAAAAAAAATCTGAGAGAGAGACACACACCTGACATCAGGATTGATGCAGATGTTGCGAACTAACTGGTATCCGCAGATCCCCACAGCAAAACCCATGGCCGCGAAGAGCGGATACACCTGCACACACAAATCCATAAGAGATCAAAGCAAACACAAAATTCAAACAAGTCAAGGGATACGGAAGATCGGATCGGGATCATCAACTGAAACGAGCAAATCAAGGGTGGATCTGAACGGACCTCAGGCCTTATCCATCGACTCGCAGATGAGGAAGCCATTCGAGATTTGCTTTGTCTGTAAGAGAGAAAGAAGTCCAAAAGCAGAGTACGGATGAACGCGCAAAAAACACCACTTTATCCTTTATTCTTGACTAGGGTTACTTACATTTTACGCAATATTACTGACTCTTTTATTTTTGTAGTAACAAAGTACTGATTCACTTGGTAATTTCTAATTTGCTTTATTTATTTACTAATAATAACTAATTAATTATAACTTTTAGTAAATGATATTTTAAAAATAATAACTAATTAATTATAACTTTTAGTAAATGATATTTTAAACTAGAAAATCATAACCTTAAAGCAAATTAGAAATTACCAAGTGAATCAGTACTTTGGGCAAGGAAAAGTAATTTTTTAGCCATTTTCGAATTGAAATCATTCGTCTATACCTCTTTCCACCACGTGCTTTTATTTGCGTATGCAGTGTGTTTTTTTTACTAATATTCACGCACTCGTTATTATCGTAATCTTATTATATTTTTAGTTATTATTGCCATAGACAACGTTTATTCATATTATGATTCGAAAAACAAAATATAAAGATCCTATCAAGAATAAAGAAACTCAAAATTCAATTATCGTAAAGAGATATATTAACTCCGAATCATAAGTATTCTTCGTCCACAGAGAAAATATAAATAACAGTTTAACTACTAAATGTATTTACTTTAATTTGATTCATTATTGCGTACCATATATAGCTCTAATTATGTTATTCACAATTAAATTTCCAATTGAATAGACTTTCGAATTTATATTTTTCAAAATTTAAGAAGTTTTTTTTATAAAAGTATAATAATTTTTAAAAATTTACATTTTTTACATCTAAAAATTTACATTGAAACACATCCTATTATTTATAATTTAAAAGATTTTAAAATAGGTTCTGAGTGTATGTAAAGTTAAGTTATTTAGTAAAACATAATCTTATTAAAGTTGAATTTAAATTAAATTATTAATTTAAAATTTATTATTTTTATTACAATTTTGATGGTTAAAGTTGAACATTTTAATTATAATATAGTAAATTATCTACACTAAGACTCAAATCCAAGACTCTTCCCTTTTCTATGCCTTGTCTTTTTTAAATATTAAACGTTCTACCACATTAACTATTACAATAGATTTTAAGTAATAAACTTAGAGTGAAATAATTACAAACGTATTTATTATAAAAGATTAGTTATAAATTTGTCATTATAGTAAGATATAAGAGTAAAAGAGATTCTTAAAAAAAAATAAGTAAAAGATATTTTCTTCTTCTTAAAAAAAAAGAGTGAAAAGGATTTAAAATTAATAACGAGTCATTATTTAACTTAATAATTAAAGCAGATTTTTTTACTTCAAGTGATTTTACAAAAGAAAAATTAATTTATTTAAAGTAATCTAATAACTTAATTTAAGTTATGAAATAAATTAAATATATTGGATAAAATAATTCAATGATATAAATTTGAGAGAAAAACTCTTGTAAATAATAAAAAAATAATAATTCCAAAATCCACATTTTTATTCTGCCCTTTTGCTCATTCCCTTGTTGGTTTTAATAATGTCTACGATCTCTCTCTCTTTTGCTACCTTAAATTTAATTGTGTTAACATGATGATTTAGAATAAACAATGAACTAAAATCAATAACTTAGAATCATCTAGCTTAAAATCAACTGAAATAATTTAATGATAAATTTTATCAAACACCCACATTTTAATAACTTAATATGACTTAAAGTTAGTAACAAATAAAACAATCCACTTATATTCATGTCGCACTAAATTTTCTTTGCTGAAGTTATAATACATGAGCATAAATGTATCAATTTGATACTTTAAAATAAAATTTAAATTACATTTATCAATTAAATAATAAATCTTGAACTATCAACTTAAAATCAACTCTAAGTTATTAAACAATATCACTCCTAAATCATTAACTGACAATTTGAGTGCCTGTAAGAACAAAGAACAGAGTACTACAACATTATAATGCAAATGCAAATGCAAAGTGAATAGAGGTAAGAGAGGGGAGGGGAGAGAGCCAAAATGGATGCAACAAAATTTCCTACTAAAAATCCTGATGATCAAATATAAAATCACCTCGCTTGCAACCCACACAAAGAAATTAACATCACTTCACCAAGATGGCTGATTACAATCTGGACTTTCACTAGTTGACATCTGCCAAATGCTTCCATTTCAACAGCAATTGCCCTGGAATTTCTTGGTTCGCAGGGAGATCAAAGCATCTCTATTCGGCTCCCACACTGAATCCTTGTTTACTCGGAACAGAATTTCCCTCTGAAGCATTTGTCGCTTTGTAGTTATGGATGATTGATTCCTTTGAGGATTACCAGTTCTTCATATCCGCATTCTGACCTTGATCCTACGCTTTACGGGCACGATCACGCCAAGAGCCCTGTTGCTTGGCAAGTACCTACAACGGCGATTGCTTATTAAGTACACGCAATAATGCTACCAGTGTGATGTGATTAAAGTCCTCTCTCTCTATGATTACTTACCTTTTCATTTATAAGACTTGATACAAGGCCACTTCCATTGCTCTCCTTTGTGTCATTCTCCAACTCTAGTTCATCGTCTGTGACAATGGATGGTGGGATTGTGGACCCTCCAAATATGGCCTCATCGTGGGCAGCCTTTATTTGTTCCTCCCTTCTTGTCTGAACAGCCACACAACTTAAAATCAGAAACTAATTTTCTGTCTTCCCAAGATAAGTTGGCCTGTTTTTTTTATCAGATCCAACTACCATGTTCATCACATAAGACAGCGGAGATAACAAAGATTAAGTGCAATACACCTCCACTGCAGAGAACCGGAAACTTTGACCCACATGTTTAACTAACATTGCATCGTCTTCCGCAGCTGCAGATTGGATCAACATACATTATCAGGTGCATGTGAGCAAGGTTAATTGCTTTACACTTAATAAATAAAAAAAAGAGGTTATGTTAGCCTCACACTTAAACGTAACACGGATTGAATATCTATCAATAAGTTAGAAAACTCAGAATGCACTAAAGTTACTTATCAAAGTCCAAAATCAAGAGTAGTTGACATCTTCAACCCGACCTATGATCATGTGAAAGGTTCCTACAATAATCTTCCATCCACCTAAGTTTCTTTTCCATCAGATTTTTCATGAACATCACAAGTGCCACAAGTCACATGGAATTTGGGTGGGATGGGCAGGGCAAAGCAAAATGGTGATAATAAATAAATAAATAGTACTACTAATTAAAAAATAATAATAATAATAATCCACATCAGCTTCTTTTTTCATCACATGTCATGAAAATAACAAGTACATAGAAGTTCGGTGGAGGGGGGAAACCAAAATGATGATGATGATCATAGTAAGTAAATAAATAAATAATAGTAAACATGGCATTTGAGTGGGATGGGAAAAGGCAAAATGATGATGACATGTCATGAAACGAGAGATACTAGAAGTTATATGGAATTTGGTGGAGCAGGAGAAGCAAAATGATGATGATGATAATGATAACGATAATAAAATAAAATTAGTAGCAATTAGTAAATATGGAATCTGGGTGGGATGTGGAAAGCAAAATGATGATGATGATAATGAGGACAACGATGATGGTAAACAAATAGATAAATAAAAATACTAATGCTAATAGCGACAACCAGTGAAAAAAAATGAGGATTATGAGTATCAAAACCTTTATTTGGAGTATAAAATCATTTTGATTCATGTGTGGCAAGACAAAACATACAATTAATGAAATTATATAATGGATCTTTCATGCATTTGGAAAATTAAGAATTTCATTTATTGGAAACATTAGCAAAATTCAGTTACAAAGAAGACCAGAGAAGCTCCCCAAAACCTAGGTTTTTTACTTCAAACTTGACCCTGTAGCATTAACTACAATAAATGTTTAGCATCACTATGATAATTTTTCAGACCCTAACGAAGCACTAGAGTGGCAACTAGTTTCATATCATTTCATACAGTTAGAAGTTGTGACAGCCCTTTTTTTTTAGATCACAAACAAAACATGTATCAATATCAAAAAAGTGAAAGGATAAGAAATCCTTCTCTAGTAAAAACCTGATCAAGTCAAAGGATACTCACAATTTACAAGGTTACGGTCAGAGAAAGCAGGTTAAGCTCTTTACACAAGCTTTATTTTGCAAGTTTCATAAACTTGATCACATTCTTTTAAATCCAAGTTTGTTTTTTTTTTTAGATTTGTTTGATATAGAGTTAGTTTACAGGAGATTTTTTTCTTTTTCTTGAACTTAAATTGCTCTTTCCAGATAATCTATATTCCAATACAAACCAAAAAACAAAGAAGGTTACACTCAAGTTCAGGCACTTGTATAAACCATTAGAAGATTTCAGGAAAGTTTCCTTTACTGCCTACCACAAGAAAGAAAGAAAGAAAGAAGAGAACAACAAAAAGATACAAAGTTTTCCAAAGACAACACAAAATCAGCATTTTATTTCAAATGCACAGCAAGAATACCAGAATCCAAAGATTATACTGTGAGGAAATTCCAGTTACCATATGCTCAGACTATATCAAGAATTGGTAATAAGAGCAATTAATTTCACTTCAAAACTTTTGAAAGAGAAACCCAAAAAGGAAAAAAAAATGCAGAAATCCACTTGCCAGCCATTAGCAGAGAAAGGAAAAAACAAACCTACTACTTGCATAACCAACATGTTACTCTCTTGAAAAATTTTAGAAAAAGCCATGTGGATGAAAGGTTTAACCTTCAATTTCTTCATCATCAAGTGGAGCATCCTTGTTGAACTCAAACCGCTCCCATCCTGATCCTAAGCCCTTTGTTGCATCCTTTTCAGCTGCAAATAAAAAATCATTTTACATGCTATGAAAAACTCCTTGTTACATTGCTAATTAGACAAATCACTCTCAAACTTTTATTTTTTTGATAAGTAAAATAAAGCTCTCATTAGGAGAAGGGAAAGCCCAAAAAGCATCCCAAAGCATACAGGGAATATACTAAAGGTGCCACTAGGCCTATATAAAAAGAACAATATAATAAAAAAAGGCACACCAGCCCAACAACCCACTAAGAAAAACTCAAGGCAGTTCTAACTGATGATTACACAGACTAGACCAAGACAGTAAAAGAAAAAATCAAAAGATTTTCTGAACCCAGTGCAAAACCCTGCTGTCCTAAGTTCAGATTCAGTCTTCTCCCTTCATGTACCGACCAAAAGAGACAAAGAGGAGCAGCAATTGCAACTTTTCTGGTCCTTTCTCTCCAGACAGCCCCTTTCCACCCCAGAAGAAAGTCTCTCAGTGAGTGAGGGAGAACCCAGTTAACTCTCAAAAGAGCATAGATAATGGTCCACAGCTCCCTTACCATAGGACGTATGCAAGTTGATGTGTTTACGTTTTCTCCTCCTCTTCAATCTCAAACTGTTTGTTATTAAGACTGCGATATCAGAATACATCAACCTAATTTTCTTGGCATACTTTTATGTGAGAGTGTTAAAATCACACCCGTTAGATATTGTTCTTTTCCTTATTGTCTTATCAGACAGGGAGTCCTATATATATAAGTCCAATATGTAATGTGTAGATAGAGCCCATTATTCAGGAAATAATAAAATTAGACTTGAAACTACATATCAACAAATAAGTCCATTTCAACAGGTATCAGTTGAGTCACTCACATGACTTCAACACCTCAGAAACACTATGTTTTCACTGTTTCATCTTTCTTCAAATATCCATAGAGCTCCTCCTAAGTCCCACTCATGTAACATATAAGCTCCACCTTCAAAAACGCCGTTTAAAACCCATGTCTGAGTCCACATATCGTCACGCACACATGTCCTCCCAGCCCTCTTCAGGTTTCAAGTTCGTGTCGCCCTTCCTCCGCAAAGACGTCTGAACCCCTCCCGCTTCAGTCCCGTCGCCTTCAGGTGTCGAACCCTATGGTCCATTCAGCACTTTTTCTCCACCGCTGTTCTTTGCCGGCCGTCGCCAAGCATTCTTTGCGCCGCCGCTGCCGCTTCGCTTTTTCTTCGCCGCTTCAGCTCATCTTCTGCTGGCTTCGCTCATCTTCGCCGTGATTCTTCACGAAAAGTCTGGGTCCCTTTTTTCTCTTCAAGCTCCATTGTACCGTGATTCGCCCCTCTTATTAGGCTCTCTTCAATCCAAACGTGCTGTTCAATTCCAGCCTGATAGGCAAACTAAAAATCCTATTTTTACATCTGTTATCTCTGGATCTCCTACTATCACCACATCAGAAAATTGATTGGTAGAGGCAATTATCTCTCCTCGGGTCACTGTGGAACTCAGTTCTATGCATGTTATGAGGATCATCTTATTTAGCACCGAGGATGAGTGAGCACTGTGTTGACAAGGTGCACTGAAGAAAATAGATGCACAACTATGTAGCGATATGGCGCTTCTGCTGATCCAAAATTTTGCTTCATTCCTCGCCATGCATATGTTCTAAGTTTTGAATCAAAGTGGTAAAGCTCTGATACACTGAATATATCCGCCGTCTTTATAAGGTGGCTTCTGCTATTGTTAATATCCGCCTGCCGGTACATGGATCTATTCTAAATTATACATTGGCCGATTGCTCCTCTTAAGGAGGAGTTCCCGACATCGATGCTCTTACTAGTGACGCCAGCTCAACAAACGCAGTGCTGACAAGTTCTTTATGGTCCTTACCTCATCGCTCCATCCCGATCTCTCGAGACCGAGACGGATTGGCAAAATCCACTGCATCCCGTCCGTGGATGATAGTCGTCGCTCCTCCAGATTCTCCCCCCTCCACATGTGACTTCTGCCATCCGGATACCTCATTCTTCTCGTGCTGGGCTTTCATACTAACCTTCTGGAGGACGCAAGGGTATCCGAGGTCGAGGACACGCGCCCTCATTGCTCCTATTGCAATAAGCGCTTCGCCACACCCGCGGATCGCGCTGTTATCGCATGGACGCCCCTCCCGCGACCGCACGCGGGCTCCTAGCTTTTTTCTCGATTCTAATTCTCGGGTCAGCCCCTGCATTCAGAGCTCCCGCGACATCCGTGTTCTCCCATCGACAAGGAGTATGATGCCTATCGCCGCTATCAATGCCAGCCTAAGTCGTGACTCAAGGTTCTCGCTTGTCTGTGACCAGAATGCTCTCCTCGGGTCGTCAGCATTTCCATACATCTTGGACCCCGGATTCTGTAGACTCCTGTGCTTCCGATCACATTTCCCCCGGTAATAAATCTTTTCTCTTCTCTTACTACTGCTCCCTACTTTACCTACCGTTACCTTAGCTAATGGTTCTCAAACTGTGGCTAAAGGTATTATTTGGCTCATCCCTCTCCCCTTCCCTTCCTCTCACCTCTCGTCTCTTTATACCCCGAGTGTCCCTTAATCTTATTTCTATCAAGAAATCACTGCATTTCTGAATCGTTCATTATTTTTCTCGATAAATTGCGGACTCGCAGCCCGAGTACAGCGAAAGATCAGGTCGGACGGGACGTGAGTCACAAGGCCTCTATCACCTCACCTCGCAATCATCTCCTGCAGTTTGCGTTTCCACTGATGCTCCACTCCTCATCCACGTCTGGCCACCCTAAAGTCTTTGTAAGTTCCGTAAGATGGTCCCTGCTTTTCCACTTCGCACGCCACTTCGCGCAGAGTCCCGGGCCACCGGGAAACATACTGTCTCGCCTCCCGCTACCGCTTGCATTAATCTGGCAACATCTCCTTTCGACCTTGTCCACACCGATGTCTTGGGTCCTCAGCTGACCGTCTACTCTAGTAGCTTCAATATACTGATATTAGTTCACTCTCTAATGACACTATTCTCGATGTACTTGGTTATTTTTTAATGAAAAACTCGAAATGAAGTTATTTTCTATTTTCCGTAAATTTTATGTCAAATTCTTACTCCAGCTCAATATTTCTATTCGTGTGTTACGTGAGGATAATGCCCGAGAATATTTTTTCGCACTCCCTTTATTTCATTTATGTCCCAACACGGATCCTTCACGCTTCCTCAGTCACATACCCCCACAAACTGCAGAATAATCGTAGTTAATCGTCATCTTGTTTGAGACAAATGTGATTTCTCCTTCCCACTATCATGTTCTTCGCTTGTGGGGACGTCAAATCCCACAAATAAGCATTTGGTCAATCCGATGCCTCATCCGTATTACATGCTCGCATTCCTCATTCAATTTCTTTCCCCGACCAACCCTTTTATTTCCTTCCTCCTCTGTGGTGTTTTTTGGGTTGTACTACACTCTATATTCTCACCCAGACAAGACAAGCTTCACCCAAGCGCCACGAACGCATCTTCCTAGCTACCCCGACTCCCGTAAGGGCGACGCAAGGCTCCCCCGACTCATCGATACTTTCTCTCCGCGATGTCACCTTCTTCGAGGACCCCCTTCTTCTCTTCTCCTCCTCCGAGTCTCTTCCCTAATGAAGTCTTACCCCCTTCCTATCATCTCCTCGCCTCAGGATTTGATGATCTATCTTCTTCTGCCCCTTCAGTTCATCATCATCGCCGTCCCGCAGCCTGCCAGTCTTTCCCTTCTCGCCGAGGCCCGCTGACAATCCTATCACCCCTCTCCCTTCTTCACTTTTCTCCTCACCCCTGCTTCTTCGCTTCTTCGTTATCGATGATTGGCCTATCGCTTCTGAAATGAATCGCCCACTGTACAACTTTCATCCGATATAATTTTTTAAGAGCTACACGATTATCTTCCAATCACTCAGATTTACTTTTACTTATTTCCGTTCTTCCTAAGAACACCCACAGGTGTGCCCCATCCGGTCGGCGACAGTAATGGTAGATGAAATGCAGCTTCACCACCCGCACTGCATCGCTGTTTGCCGCCAAAGTCACCGGTCACGTTGGCCCGCGCCGCTAAGGTCGCGTCCCGATGGTCGCCGGATCGCGCCTTAAGGCCCGCTGCCGTTGTATGATATACCCAAGCCGGTGTTCACGGTGGTGACACCTTCTCCCTGCCAAGCAAGAATGTTTCGCCCAGCTCTGCTTTCCATGGGTCGCTCTATGGGCAAGGCACCTCCACTCGCTTCGCCGACATTAAAAACAAGCTCCCTCCACACATCCTGAGGAAGATATGGGGAGCAACCATCCCGCCTGCTGCCATGGGAGTCCCACTTTAGCAGTGTGTTACGCCCAGCCTCATATGGCTTCAGCTAACTCCTGGTACGGCTCAGCTCAAGCCAGTTCCTATTGTTCAAGACCCCATGTGAAGGCTTCAAAGATTTGTAACATTCACATCACTATAACCTGCCAAATATTTGTCCTCGGAAGGAGTCATGCTGACACTGGGCTCACATTGTATTTAGCAAGTGATCGTGATGGTGTATTCAAACTAAAGTAAACATCTTTTCACTCACTTTCAAACTAAAGGATCGTGGAAACTCATACTTTGCAGTGGAATTCAGACAACAACCTTCAGCTTCAAATGTGGCCCCTTCTCCTGGTAACTAAGTATTGTGAATATCAAGAAATCCCATGTTAGACTCCAGGAAACTAAAAGACACTCATTGATCCTAACGCCGTTTCATATTACTCGTGATTGTGGAAAGCCCTTTCTCCTGAGACCTCAGATACTCACTACCCAGGTAAATCAGAATATCTTCCTACCTCATTATTTCATTTTATACATTTCTTTCCTGGTGAAATAATGCTGGTACACTTCACTCCCATGGCCATCATGTGATGGGTTTAATCCGTGATTCTTCCATATATTAAAGTACACCAGTCATGTCATACGAACAAAGGTCACACCTTGAAGTTATTGTTTACAGATGATCGGGTCGCTCACCATGATAGATCGCCCGCACCTCCCCGCAATCAGCTCTCAATGTGGTAACTAATATCCAAAGATAAGAAAACAACGAGGTAGCAATGATCCAGCATCAAAGCTTCCAGCATCAGCGCGGCCCCGCAACATGTGAACCTGAGCATGGTCGACAACCTCTCCCCGGCAGCCGAGATTTGGAAAAGGGTGAATTATGATGAAGTCACTGTGGATAATCACAAAGCCTGCTGTATTAACAGATCCAACCAATTTCCAAAGAAAGGACCAAAACATTGAAGTTTGGGATCGCTTGTACTCATTAGAAAGAGCAAGAAGATTCAGACATGATTTTGTATACACTGGGCTGTTGTCAACTAAAATGATCGTAATCCAAATATGACATTTTTACTAAATCTCCTGTATGTCCAGAATTAAACACATTATTTGTAATGCAAGTCAAAGAATATAGAAGATGTTATGTTCAAACAGGAGAAAAGAGATATTGCGCTTACATTTTCCTTTATTTATTCTAACAGATGTGAGTCCTATATATATATAAGTCCTCAATATGTAATGCAGAGATAGAGATTCATTGGCCTGAGTAGAAATAATAAAATTAGGTAAATTCCTCTTATATTTTCTTCATTACGACCTTATGTTGAAAAGAAAAATGACAACTAATCCATTGATGAAAAGAAAGAAAGGAAAAACTACGGGAAACATTTTAAAGCTAGGAGGAACATCAGCAGAAATTGTAGTGCAGCATCAAACAAGTTACCAGTTTCAGAAAGCTGAAGCTTCATCTTGGCTTTGACTTTTCGTGGTGTCTGTTAAAAAGGAAAACCACCTTATCTTATTCAAATCATTATCAAGAAGATACAAAAGTAAAAGAAAAAGACAAAAAGAAAAAACTAACACGACCCAGAAGTCCATGATAAATTCTTACAAGTATGGAGTCAAACACCCACTCTGATGGGCACTTGTCACTATATCAAAGAGGCAAGAATCAGTTAGAAAAGTGGTATTAAAAAATGAGTTATAACTTGCAGAAGATGTGTAGAGTGCTTGTTAAAATCAGGTAAGACAAGAGCCGAGAGTTTAATTAGAAACAAATGAAAGCAGTAGATGCCAGCCAAAGCTGTATGAAACTTACTTTCTGAGCATGCACACTTTTGAAGGTCATGTTCATAAAATCTGTAATAAAAAGATTCTGCTTATTTATTTGAAAATGTTTTCCAATGTGATCCTTGAATTGGAATTGCTCTTATACACACTGCACTGATAATTTCTTGAGATAGAACCCATACACTGTAATATCTAGCTTTGAAACACTAGATATAATTTACCATATATTCAGACCCCATTTACTTAATAAACAATCTTAGTTTCAGAAGTCATTGAAATGATTAAGTCCATGAAAATCAAAATGTAACTGATAAATAGCAGATGCTACGGTTCTCTCGTTTTTTGTAATAAGTTTAGAGTGGGTATCTTTTCTTCTTCTTTGTACTAGTGCAATTTCTCAGCTTTTCTACAAACAGCCTGCTCATCAAAAGCTGATTAAAGTCACTTATATGGGCAAAATTTTCGAAAAAAACTTGAGTTCATGATTTGCTAAAAAGGAAACACAATGTGAGTTAACACTGATTAGCCTCTCAAGTCTGATCAGCTTCCTAAAGTCTTTCCCAGTATTCAACTATACTCTCCGCAAGTCATGAAGTACTTTCACCAAAATACTGAATCTCAAGTCGGGAAGTTGTTTAAGTTCAGAATGTTTCTTGTTTATTCAAAAGAACCACCTGAATCCAGCCCTGTTATAGCTGGCCATAAAACAAATTAAGCGATAGTTAGAAAGGCTTGTTTGGCTCTGCCAGTTGAGACTCAGTTACTTCTCAAAGATATTATCGATAATTAGTTTTCAGACCAACGATCCCCCAACACTTTTGCCTACTAGGAGTGCAGAAGATGTTTGGAAAACTATTCAAGAACATGAATCACAAATTCCTCAGTTGAATCGAAGATTCAACATTGTAGAAAACTCAAATGTAATGTACAAGAACATATCATTTATCGATATCCGTTTCACCACCTCTGGCAATGTACACTGTTTATTCTCCTTTTTCCTAACCTTTCACCGATTCCTATCCTGGAGATGAACCTTGGCGCCTCCCTGGTCTTCTCCGGCAGCCCCAACCTCATCCGACCCACTCCTCCTCCTGCTTTTCTGTCCATCTCCACGCATCCCTACCTGCATAAGAGAGCTCCTCTTTCTATCCCGGCTGGCTAGACATAACAGCCACTGTTCTACTGACTCGCCTGTCTCGGCCTCACCCGCCCAACCCCAGCCGATCTGCCGGTCTCTGCCGCAGACCGCCTCAGTCCCTGCTGGCTTCTCCCATGCCCACGGTCCGCTTCTCCAAGAACATCCCTGCTCCTGAAACTACCATTCCCGCTCAGCAAGTCCCCAGAATCCCGTCACTCCTCTGGTCTGGTAACATATGATTCTCCTTCCAAATAACATTCTGGGGCCTTCTTTAGCTCTTCCAGAGAATGACTTGTTTGATTTGTCAAGCCGTGGCCTGGTGAGATCTCAGGTCCCTGACTCAGCCGAGAACAGGCTGCCTCTGACGCATGCTTGTGATCAGATCCTGAACCAAACCAAGCCTCCTGTTTTGTGACTGATAAAGCCTCAGCTCCTAGTTAAACAATGGCGAGTAGCTATGCTTTCTCCTCCTCCCACAGTCCAAACCCGCCATATCTGAATAATCCCATTGAATATTTAAACTGGTGTTTGATAGACTCCCTGGCTCCTGGAATACACTGAAGTCAAATTATTTGAACTTGTTTTGGTGAGCCCTAGTCGATTTGCAGGCCCTGCATAATACCTCTGAACAAAGTCAAGCCAAAAAACTTATTTAGCTCAAGATTAGTTCAGTCCATGTTTAGGCTCCATTGACTTAATTTAATTATTAAGTAGATTACTATTATAAGTATAATAATTCAACATCATAGCTTAAATTTAAAAACAAATTTAGGCATTAAATTAAAAAACAAAAACTTATTTTCTTTCTCTACTAAATCAAACATTTTGTTATATCAGAAGAACCGTCTCACTCGAATACGAGACCTTTTCCTACCTAACGTCTCTACTTTTTAAATTTTAAACACTACTTAAATCACAGAGTAAACCCAAAACTTATTCTTAGATATATATCTTTTTGGTCGTCTTTTCATGCTTTTAGGAAAGTTATTTATAATTATGATTTGACATTCACAACTTATTTTTATCATAAATATTTTTGTAATTATCTTGTATAACTACTATTAACACAGGTAATTAATTTGTTGGAATAGATCATTAATTTTTATATATTTATTTATTTATTATAATAATGGATGTCCGAAACTAACTCGTAATGATCTCGACTAATTTCACTTATTTGGTTAACTGATAAAGATAAATCCTATGATATCTTTAAAAGGACTCGAATTGATTATTATTGGAAAATAAATAATTTTTGTAAATTACATATAGTTTTAGTTATAATATTATGTGGGATCTTGTTCTTATAGGAGATTGGCATACTTTTCCTAGTTTACATCTTTATATATATATATATATATATATATATATATATATATATATATATATATATGCCAGGAATATATATACTAGAATGATATGTTACTTTCATAAAATCCTTTAAATCTTCACAGTAATATTAATTTTTAAATTCTGATCAAGTGATAAAGGGGTAAATAAGCATACTCAGAATCAGGTTCAAATACTTATAAGAACGGAATGCCTACCATATGATATGAAAAAGTTAATAAAATTAAAAAAAAAAAAAAAACTACATGATATTAGAGCCACTCAGAGCACTTGGTTTAGAGACGACCTTTATTATTTGCAAGATATTTCACAACCTTCATTGTTTTTATCATTTTCCATTTATTTTCTTAGTTCACAATTGTCCTTATTATTATTTGTTAAGACTTTCTAATAAGAGAATCTTATTCTCATTTAGTTCCAACTATCATATTCTCCTCAAACTATATTTAAAACACCTACTCACTAACTTTGCTTCAATAATAGCTTCTTTTAATGCCAAAACATTTATACTCTGATAATGCTACCATTCGAATTGCCATATCAAAACTGAATCAAAGGAATTCTATGAAATGGTCATACCATGCAAAAAAATTTCTATGAAGCAAAGGAAAATTCAAAAATATATATATAGGAGGTATATATATATAGCAGGCAGGTATATATATATATATATATATATATATATTATTAGGGCAATAAGACAACAATTTGTAAGTGAACTTAATTACAGGACCTTTAAGAGGAAAAAAACTCAATTATATTGTCTTAATTACTATACTTAATGCAATGTGATATCAATAATACATATTAAAGACATTTGGAAGGTTGTTGTTTTTCTTTTCCTTTTTAAAAATCTGTTCAATTTCTCTCTCAGACACAGAGTCATATAAGAAGAGTGTTCTTTTCTGATTTGTTCTCTTGTTGTGACAGAATCATGGACCTCTTCATTCATATGTTGAAAGTTAATAACCGATCAAAACCCTTAAGATCAACAAATGCTCAATTTGCCAGTAATTAAAACATTTAGAACTTCAGCATACCCGAATCCATTCTGAGATGAGTGAACCTAACACCCGAATCGAATGAATCCGCTCCTCTCCCAAATCACAACGTAGCTCCACAGAGTGCCTCGCTTCTCGTTCTTCCTCAATTAACGAAGGATTGCAAGGGCAGTTAACCAATGTTTAATTCCTGGGGGGGACCAAGACCCCTTTTATGTTAGGAAGTATTTTTCCTCACTGCGTCACTTCTGTTATTGTTTTCTGTTTAGTCTTATCACCAAAACATAAAACAAAATGTCTCTACACATTATTTGAGGACCACATCTTAACCTCACGCACAAAGCCATTTAAAGGTAAAAAATTGATAGGATCACTTAAAATAAAGCTTTAATTATTGATGCATAACATATAATATTACATATAAGCCTCACTAACGTGGTTGGGGCTAATCCAACAATCTCCCACTGGGCAAGATATGTGCCAACTTTTATGTCATGATCTGCAATGAATAAAACATATGAGCTCAAACCTTATTACCCAAAAAACATGCATCAAGAAACCAATCCGGGGCCCATCAATTGTGGCTCACGTAATCATTGCAGTGCCTTTGTCACACTTCAGGAAAATCTCGGGTGACAATGGTCACATGTATTGATATGATTGAATTACAAAGATCACAATGGATGTGTAGCATGGAAATTACATGTAATGTGATCTTAACATGCCTATTTTTAACCCGTCCATAACCTTATTCTTAGTAGATCAAACCCAAAATTAGTTCGGTAGTATCAATAAAACAAGAAACCTAAATTCTCGTTAACATAAAACCTCAAAAATTTACACAACCCTGAAGACCTGGAATATATCTATAACATAAGTATCTCAAATACAAAACTCCCACTAAAACCGACATCCTCGTACAATATGACACCCATACTACATAGTATGCCATTGAAAAACCTCAGGGTAACTTTAGTAAGAGAATCAAGAATCTATGAGTTTGCATCAATGTGCTCTATGCACAACCGCTATTCTGGCCCTCTTCTTTAACAACAAGAAACTTGATGTCAATGTGCTTCCCGATTTTGAAGAGCTTTTGTTGTTGTTAGAATACAACACCCAGTTATCAGTCAATATAACTTTAATGGTCTTTCAATCCCTTTCACTACACGCAGCCCAATGACAAAGTTTCGCAGCCATATCCCATGGTCGAGGCCCTATAGCAAGCCATGTAACCCCGCCGCCATAGTTGAGGAAGCTAAGGCGTCTCTGCTTGGCACCCCTCCAAAGATATAACTCCTCCAGCCTAGCATGAAAAACATAACCGATGTGGATCGCTTGCTACGTCTTGATATCCAAAGAACCTAATCGACACCCAAAGATCTCTAAATTATCCGACTCCGATACGCGAAAGCATAAAAATCTTTTGTTCTCTTGGGTGATCGTTCATGATCCGTTTGGTCAGCTTCCAATGGTCAACTCCAGGTTACCATATATCCGCCCCAACATGCCAACTATGAATGCAATATCCTGACGCGCACATACTGGAGCCATTACATAAGACTCCCCACTAAATATGCATGAACCTTTGCATTTCCTCTACCTTCAAGATATTTGTTTTAGTGGCACCGAGGAGATTTAAACTCACCTTTCTTAATACGCGTATCTCCCGATGAACAATCCTTCATGCCAAATCTATTCAACACCTTTTCGATATAGCTCTTTTGTGATAACCGAAGAATACCTTGAGAGCGATCTCGTAGTATTTGTATACCTAATACAAAAGAGGCATTCTAAGATCTTTCATCTCAAAATTCTTTGAGAGAAATTTCTTAGTTTCATGCACTAAACCTATATCGCTACTAGCAAGTAGAATAATACTCTGACATATAAAATCGTGAAGATAAATCTTATTCCCACTGAACTTAGTGATATACACAATCTTCAACCAAATTTACCTCAAAACCATTGAGGTAATAAAATCTCCTGACAACAAACCCAAAGAGAGATGCCCATTCACTGAAGCCCGTTTCAGACCATGTGATGGATTTCTTTAATTCTTACAAACCATCGACTTTGATTCCGAGATACAAAAAGCTTTTTCGTCGTAATTATAATAGTTTCGCTAATGTTACCATCAGAAATGCTGTCTTTACATCCATCCGAAGGTGATTTAAATCAAAATGAGCCACAAGTGCCATTAAGTAGTTCTAAAAGAATCTTTCAAGAAACCGGAGAGAAAGTTTCCTTATAGTCTATGCCTTCCTTCTTTGAAAGTGAAAAACCCTTTCATGACTAAGCGAGCTTTATATTTATATTGCTTATTTTAACCTTCCTTGAGGTGCCTTAAATTATCCATTTACAACCAATGGGTTTTGATCCTTTAGGCAATTCAATAAGATCCCAACCGTTGTCTTCCACGGATTTCATATCTCATCCTTCACCCGCATCAACCACTTGTGAGAATTAGAACTTTGTAAAACTCTCACGAAGATCGATTGATCATCGCTAAGTTTACATCAACCTCATGTTTCAAGAAATACGATATAAATCATCGGGAATCTGATTCTCCTTTCTCTCAGGATCTCCTTAATGGCACTCTCGAGGTTGTCAGCTTGTACTATAGGTTCGAGGAAGAACTTCATTGTTGTCTTGTATGAATATCATCTTGAAACAATATCTGTAAAATATTCGATCAATGTTGTTTGTGCCTAAGAACTCCATTGTTGCCTGTAAAATTACATAATAACATCTTGAACAATGTTAGTAAAAAGGTAGCTTTGAGAATTGTCAAGAGCTAAAGGAGTTAGGATAAAAAACAACACCGTGTATGAGAACCATCCCGATTGCTTCTCTGTTTCTTCTTCAAAACAACACTTACGCTTATGTTATTTCCCTCCAAACTCAACATCCTCAAAGAATCTTGCATTTCCAAATTTCGAAAATGATCTAAAAGTGGATTATAAATTTTAAAACCCCGAGCGTCAAGCGATAAACCAACAAAGTAGCAACAACCCTTTCGCCCTCACTTCTTTTCATTTGGCCTATAAGGCCGTGCCCCTCCTCTCCCCTACTGACAACTCACACCCAGAATTTGATCTATTTAAATTATTTCCATAATTGTTTAATATGTATTTTGATTTGTTAAAATATTAATTTAAAATGTGACTGAGAAAGGGTAATGGAAAAGGGGGCAAACCAATAAACACAAAAGACCCCCTCTCTCCCGACACCTCACTGCCTGCACCCTGCCGGCCGACATCGGCCGTCTCCGCCACCGATCCCGCCATCCGACGGAAAGGCAGCTCCCATCTCTGGCCCCGCTTTTGCCTCGATCTCCGGAATTTGTCGTTTCCGCGGAATCACGCCGGTCCTCTCCTTCTTCTTCTCCGGCGCCGGCTCCGCCACTACCCGAGCCACCGTCGCGCCGCCGGCCCACCACCTTTCTCACGCCGGCAAGCCTCTCGACACGCACCGCGCTCTTCCTCTCACGCATGGCATGTCACTCCCCGCGCTTGTGGTCGCCGCCTAACAAATTTCTTTGGCGTGTTTTTCGCCAAACAAAGGCCATTTCTTGGAGTCAGATCCCCTAAAAACCTTAGGGGAGGTATGATTCGCCATTCCAAGCTTTAATCGTAGTGATTTCCTAGAGAGATAAACTTAAGAAGAAAATTTCGCTTTTATGCTGAGGCTTGGTTTTAAGCCGCCTAAAATTATGCAAAAATTGTTTTTGGACTCCCCTAATCGATCGGCTTAGGTACCCTCGGATTTAATTCCGAAGCGAAGTTGAATTTTTAGGCCGTCGAACCTCGAGGCGTGCCGGGACGGAGATGTTAAATCTGGATTAATGATTCCCGACCAGTTTTGTCCACGGTTTTACATTCGAGCTTGTTAAAAGATCTATACCACCAAGCGCGTCGCGACTCTAATTGTATAAATTGTTCGATATTATTATTTTAATTGTTCGTAAAAGGTTATTTAATATTGAAAATGCCTTATTTATCGTTTAATTTACTCATGTTTGTGTTTTGAAAGGATGTAACTTAAAATATATACGCATTTGATGTTGTGTTTAATCTTATCTATGTAATTAGAACATCGATTCTTGATTAAGCGATATTTAATTATATGGGAGTTGTCCATTGTATAAATATAATGAATTATCAGGAAGCTATAAATTGTATCAATTAGTATTTATCGCGAATTGTTGACCTTTGTTGGATTAGTGAGCAGTGGAATTATCTGTAGTTGTGGCCCGGCTCGGCATTGGATAAATTGTGGATATTAGAAATGTATTTCTATCAGATTCTGGACCTATTTTACAGGGAGTTAAGTCCAGTTTTTAGGGAGATTCTGTAGAATTTGGTGGGAACATAAGTCTGATTCTATGTCGGTTTAGTGCGCAGGTTTCTGGTCGAGTCTAGAGTATATTTAAATCTTAATCTTATTTATCAACAACGTCTTTTCCATTTTAGATTGTCCGGCGACTCGCGAGAACGGCTGAAGCGCGAGAAGCGGTCACGAATCCGACATACTGCGTAGTTGATATTATATAGTTTACGACACATCATCACGTGTAGCACCGCATTTATGGCATTAGGCTACGCATCATCACGACATGATTAATATCATTGGAATTGTATTTACTTTGGTAACTAAATTATTTAGTTCGTTATGAAATATATCTGCGTATGAAGGCTTGTTATGATGATGGATGTGAGTCTATGTTATTGTTAGGTGCGATATTGCTGTGCATTGTATGTGAAAATGTTTGTAATCGGGAACTATAGTAGGACATACCACCTAATGAGTTATCGGGACGCGTGCGTACCGGTATGTCGAGACTATGATCTTTTGATTTATGTTTATGTATATGAGTTCCACTGGTTGAGGCGTTTCTCTCGGGGATCTTGGGAGGTAAGGTCCACTGGTTGAGAGAGGTACTCTCGGTAGCCGGCTATGGATTATGGTAGGATAGTTGCTGGAGTTAAGGGACCCTGGTTGAGCATTTCTCTCGCAGGCGCCACGGCTATGGTTGGATTGGTTTAAGTGTCAAGGCCCGGAGTTAAGGACCACAATTAGAGCATTTCTCTCGGGCCAGGTCATTGGATTTGAAGCTAGTATGGCTTGGTAAATGGAAGTGTAGGGTCAGGCTAGAGTTCTCGATCATTGTATGATGATAATGTGATGATATGAAACTTGATGTGTGTGCATGCATACACATGAGTGTCATTTATATAGTCTCAATGTGATATACATATATATATATACATATATATATATATACTTATATATATATATATACTATACCTCATATATATATAGTACATTATATTAAATTCTATATGTATGTATATCACATTTGGTTGTAGATGGGAGCCGTTGATATTAACTCACTCTGAGAATGACGGAGTCAATTTATTTTTCGGTCTTTGCGTGAGTCCTCCTTCTTGAGATCCTTGAGGGCACTTGAATTCTTTCGCTACGGCGGTTACATCTTCACTACTGATAGTATTAATCTTTGTCTGGCCCCAATCACAGGTGTCCTTTGCGATTGCTGGAATATTATTATGTTTGTAATTGAGATAGTCACATTCATTTTGTGTATGTTGACGGTGTATGTGGGATCGGGACTTTATTCTCCCTAATGATGTTTGACATCGAGCATATTATAAATATGCATGTGGATATATATGTATAGACGGTGATCATTATGATAAGTACGTATGAATATTTCAATAAGACTTTCTACGGGTTTCGGTGGCCTTATGCCTTCCCATTCCTAGATCTGCAGGTCCACGGCCCAGTTAGTCGTGTGAAGTTGGTATCGGAGGCCCGTAGGTTCATTTCCTATGGCTTTAGAGTCCTGAGTTTCGATGCTGCGGAATTAGGATTGAGTTCGATCTTTATGCATCACCATTGCATTTAGTTTACGCCGTCGGATTGGTGTCTGTTTATGTCGATAGTCTTGTGTTTACTCTTACGTATGAGACGGAATCGAGGTGAATACGTAGCGGCAAGCTAGAAGCGGCACGATCTATGATGAGACCCGGGAGGCCAAGATGAGGTATCTCTTGGCCGTTTGATTTCTGGAGAGGCGAAGGGCGGGGTAGGCCCGTCTGGCGGCTGAAACGATGGTGATGAGCCACGAGGCCGAGGAGCCACAGGTGTATACTCGGTGGTTGGTAGCGGCGGTCACATGTCGGCGCCACTATGGAGAAGCATTTTTAGCGGGTATGGCCCGAAGTGCGGTGGCTCTCCAGCCAACTTATAGAGCATCAGTGACGGCGGCTGTATGTAGTTCTTAGCGGGTGGACGAGTTTGACCAGGATCATTCATTGTTCGATTACACGGGCTTAATGAGGTTGTATGTTGATGGGGTATCGGTGACCCGATGGACTTTACGGACGAAGTGGAGAAGAAGGCATTTGATCGAGCATCGATAAACGGACTAATGAGATAGCGAGGTTTCTCCCTCAAAGGGCTTAACGTGCGATGGTACAAGGATTACATGGCCGTTTCTTGAGGGTATGACATAAGGCTCGATTCGGGGAGAAATTTGAGATAACTACATTTCATTTATCGCAGAGACCAATCTAGAAGAGCGGTTGAAGCGGTGAGAAGAGAGATGATATGCAGTAGTGGAGTACCGCGAGGTTCATGTATCTTAAGTAAATTTGCTCCGGAATTAGTGACGTGAGCAAGAACAAGTAAGGCCATCCAGGAGCTCGGACCACATTTTATATCCTTGGTACAGTCGAGGAAGTGTAGCTTCTTGGAGGTCAGCGATTTGCGAGGAACAGGATAAGAGAAGCCGACGCCGCCCCTTCATAGCATCTTAAGTAGATAGTGCTAGACCCGCCTGAAGGAGCAAACTAGCCTGCACTGCCGGCGCCGATATTATAGTGATACGAAGTACCGGTAAATGCGATCGGCCAATTTGAAGCGCGGATGAACCAAGAAGTCCACAAGAAGGGTAGGCGGCGAAGGGTTATAGAGGCTTAGTTAAGACGAGGGTTTAGGCCCGATGGGGCTATAGTTCAGGGCGAGTTGAGGCTCGAGAATGCCGGCACTAGTTACGGCAGCTAGGTATGTGCCCACGGTGTGAAGCGGATGCATCGAGGGTATGGCGGATTTAGTGGAGCTTGTTTTAGGTGTGGAGAGTTGGGCCATATGGCGAATCATATCTAGATTTCCTAGCGACCTTTCACGCCGGGGTTACTGCGGCTAGTGGTACCCTCGGTTCATTGGACGGCCGCTGGTCTTCTCGGTAGTCGCGCGATATAGTGGCGGCGAGGCGTGGATATGGAAGGTGATGAGCTCAGGAAGCCGATTTAGTGGCGGTGGGGCGAGTCGGGTTCGAGCTCTGGTGCGGGCGATGGTCGGGCCGAGTTTTACGGCTCACTCCCTCGGGGCCTTGAGCGTCAAATGCTATCGATATCAGGTACTATTTCGATCTACGTCATGTACTAAGGCTAGGGTGTTATTGAATCGGGTTGCCACACTCCTTTGTGTCTCCCCAGTTTGCATTGGAAGCGGTGTTGTGACCCGGACTTGAGACAAGGTTATCGAGTCCTGCCCCTCTTAGTAGTACCTTAGGCGAGATATTTACTTTCCATCGTGTCAGGTTACGCCCAGTAGAGACCTCTGGCGGATCTGCGTTTTGCTGGATCTGTTGGGTTTGAGGTTATTTTAGGTATGGATTGGTTGGCCCGGGCACTGCATGCCTGGATTCTTGGAGAAACAAGTGATTTTCCGGTTCCGGGGTTCGAGGAGTTTGGGTTCGTGGTGACGGATACCGACCCCTTCTAATTTAATTTCAGCCATTACGGCTAGGCGGGATCTTCGCCCGAGTGCCCAGGGTTATACGGCTCTTGCGGAACAAGCGGTAGATAGAGGTAGGTTGATGATGTCCACATCGCTTGAATTTCTGATGTTTTCCAGGAGTTGCCGGGGTTGCCACGGCGGGAGATAGAATTTTGCATTGATGTTGTACGGGCACGACACATCTCCTTGCCACCCTTCTGAGGATGGCACTGCGAGTTGAAGGAGTTGAAGGAGGCGATTCTGAGGTTGTTAGACAAAGGTTTCGTCGGGCTCTAATTACTTCTCCACAGGTCGCTCTGTCTTGACTGTAAAGAAGAAGATGGTTCCTTGCGGCTATGTATAGACTACAGACCGGAATTGAACAAGGCTGACAATACGTAATAAATATCAGCTCCAGAATAGATGACTTGTTTGATCGGCTTAGGGTGCATAGTAATTTTCCAAGATTGATCTCTGGTCGGGATATCATCGGTGAAAATAAGACGTAGGGGATGTTCGGCGACATTCGGAATGAAGTGCGGCCGTTATGAGTTCCCCAGTGATGTCTTTGGACTCACTAATGCCGGCGACCTTTATGGATTTGATGAGCGAGTGTTCAAACCTTCACCGGATAAACTTTACAGCCAATCGTGTTCATAGATGATATCTTAGTATATTCTCGGGTGAGGAGGAGCATGTAGAGCATTTAAGGATAGTATTGCGGACTTTGAGGGCGACAATTATATGCCAAATTCTCAAGTGTGAATTTTGGCTAGATAGTTGTGTTCTTGGGACATGTAGTATCAGGAAGATTTATTCAAGTGGATCCCGAAGATAGAGGGCGTGATAGTTAGCGAGACCCGCCCGCGGTGGCTGAGATTGAAGTTTCAGGTTTAGCGGTTATTATACGCGATTCGTCTGCGATTTTTCGAATCATTGCACCCGCGACCACGGTTAACCCGAAGAATGTAGGTTTCAATGGGCGAGAGATTTGTGGCGAGTTTTGAGTTAAAGATTGTTTGACCTACGCTCAGAGTATTGGCATTACAGCCGGATACGGGAGGTTATACGATGTGTTAACTTCAGTCGGATTAGGTGCGTATTGATGCGGCACGGAAGGTGATTGCGTCTTCTAGGCGGTGAAGAAACACGGCGGTATACCCGCTCCTTGACTTGGGAATGGCGGTATGATTTTTACGTGAATGCGGGGCGTATCGTATGGTGAGGCGTGTGAGATCTTCCACGAGATCCTGAGTTTAAAATATATTTTTCGGCGAGAGGAGCTAAATTTGAGGCAGAGAAGATGGGCTGAGTTGCTTAAGGACTATGATTATGCGATTCAATATCGCAGGCCCGAGGCTAATGTAGTAGCGGATGCTTTAGTAGGAAATCATCGAGCCAGTCATGTCGGTCTGAAGAAGCGACAATTGACTAAGGAGTTGTATGAATTGTATGATCGGGGGTTCTGTTTAGAGGTGTTGAAGTACGGAACACTTTAGCACATTTAGTCAAATCGGAGTCTGATGGGCGGAAATTAAAAGCATTCGATCTGAGGGTACAGTTGATGAAGATTGCAGGGATGAGGTTGGTCGGGCAAATGATTTTATGAGTTACAGGGATGATGCGTTGAGATTGGGTATTTGGTTGTCGTCCGATGTTGATGAACTTCGAGAAGCGAGATTATGAAAGAGGCCCATCATGCGATATTCACGAGTATTCATCGGATCCACTAAGATGTATCATGATCTTAAGGGTAACTATTGGTGAGTGGTATGAAGGATGTAGCGGAGTTGTATCCGATGCTTGACTTGCGTGAGGTCAAACTTGAGCATCCGAAGCCGTGCGGGTTGTTAGAAGCCACTCCACAAATTCGGTGGAAATGGAGAATATTACCGCGAGACTTTTGTGGCGGGTTACCTCGAACTTCGGTAGTGATTCCATTTGGGGTGATAGTCGTCGAATGACTAAGTCGGCACACTTCTTACACGTGAAACGACTTTTAGTAGCGAATATGCGGGGTGTATATTGATAGGATTGTTAGTCTTCATGGGATTCAGAATTTCTATTGTGTCGACCAGGAGGGGCCGGGTTCCTTCTAGGTTTTTGGCGGGGCTTCGCGAGGGCCCGGGTACTGGAGTTAGACTTTAGCACAGCTTTTCACCCTCAGACGGATGGGCCAGTCAGGAAGGGTAATCGGGCGTTGGAGGGCGTCTTTGAGGATGTGTGATGGATTTGGAGGCCAATGGGATTGGCATTTACCTTTGGTGGGTGGCGTACAATAACGGTTATCGTACTAGTATCGGTATGAAGCCTTACGAGGCATTGTATGGTAGGAAGTGTAGATCGCCCGATTCTTTGGGGAAAGAAGTTAATTGAGAGGATGGTCTGAATTGGTCAGATCGCCACGAAAGATTCTGTATTGAGGTCAGTTGAGGCCCGGCTATTGACGAAGAACTCTGTAGGCCCGAGAAAATGGAGTTTGGTGTAGGTGAGTAACCATGTATTCTGAAGGTTTCCCGATGCGGCGTGATGAGATTTAGTAAGAGGGAAATTAGCACCTCGCTACGTGGGACCCTTTGGTGTGGATAGAGTTGGGGATGCCAGCCCTCTGGCGGGGTTGCCACTAATTTGCCAATGTTCATCCGGTCTTTCATATATCTATGTTGAGAAGTGCGTGCGGATCAGCTTCATGTACTCTGAGGCCAAAGTAGAATCAGTGAGTTTATCGTATGAGGAAGCGACTGTAGCTATACGTGGATACTCGGGTTCGTGTTTCGAACAAAAATGATAATTGAGAATCTATGGCGGAATCAGTGTGAAGGTACACTTGGGAATCGAGCTGAGGAGATGCGACGTTAGTACCCATACTTGTTCGATAATGAGGTATGTTTCTTATTCTTAAATTCGGGCAATTTTCTTAGAGGAAAGATGTAATACCTTGTAAATTTGACCATTTAAATTATTTCCATAATTGTTTAATATGTATTTTGATTTGTTAAAAATATTAATTTAAAAATTGACTAAGGGTAAAATGGAAGGGACAAACAAAACACAGACCCTTCTCTCACAGACACCTCACGTAGCGTCCACATAGCGTCGATGCGGCCATCTCCGACCCGCCGATCCGGCCATCGGCCTTGGGAAAAGGCGGCTCCATCAAAGCCACCTTACTTTGCCTGATCTACTTTGAAATTTGCGCTCTCGCCGGAATCACGTCGTCCTCTTCCTCTTCTTCTCCGGCGCTGCTGCCCTCAGGTCAGTCACCCGAGCCGTCGGCGCCGCCACCACCACCGCTTCGGCCGTGAGCCTCCTCGACCTGTGACCGCCGTTCGCTTCCTCCTCACGCGGTGGCGCGCGTCCTCTCAGCGCCTTAGGTGGTACACTTACCGCTAGAACAGCCAGGCTGTTTAGAATAAAGGCCATTTATTTCGGAGACCCCCAAAAAACCTTGAGGAGAGTATGGTCATGTTCAAGCTAATCGTAGTGATTTCTAGAGAGATAAACTTAAGAAGAAAATTACATTTTATGCGTTTGAGTTGTTTTAAGCGTCTAAAAAATTATGCAAAATTTGTTTTGGACTCCCCTAATCGATCTACGCTTAGGTACACCTCGGTTCAATTTGACCAGTTGAATTTTTGACCCGCAGTCGGCGTGAACCACCGAGGAAGCGTACCCGAGGTGAGAATGTTCGATCTCAGTTAAAGTGATTCCGACCCGGTCTGTCGGTTTTGCATTCGAGCCGGTAAAGAATCTATACTAAGCAGCGTCTGACTTCTAATTGTATAAGTGTTCGATATTCGTATTTTAATTGTTCGTAAGGTTATTTAATATTAAGAAAATGCCTTATTTATCGTTTAATTGCTCATGTTTGTGTTTTGAAGGATGTAACAAAATATCTGCAGTAGGATACGATGTTGTGTTTAATCTTATCTATGTAATTAGACGCGTGGTCTTGATTAAGCGTGTTTAATTATATAGGAGTTGTCCATATAAATATAATGAATTATCAGGAAGCTTCTCAATTGTATCAATTGTATTTATCGCGGTGTTGACCTTTGTGTTGGATTAAATCGAGCCGTGGAATTATCGTAGTTGTGTACGGCTCGGCATTGAAATAAGTGTGGATATTAGAAATGTATTTCTATCGGGTCTGGACTATTTTCACAGGGGTTAAGTCCGAGTTTTTAGGGAGTTACGCGAGATTTTAGGTAGAACATAAGTCGGGTTCATATCGGTTTAGTATGTGAGTTTTCTGGTCGAGTCTAGAGTATATTTAAATCTTAATCTTATTTATCAATAACGTCTTCCATTTTAGATTGTGACGGCTCCGCCGGGCATTTGAGCGGAAGCGATTACGAGATCCAGAGCATACTACGTGAGTTGATATTATATAGTTCACGACACATCATGCGCATGCATGGCATAGCATTTATGGCATTAGGCTACACCACATCATCGAACATGATTATTATCGTGGAATTGTATTTGCTGGTAACTAAATTATTTAGTTCGATTTATGAAATATCTTGCATATGAGGCGTTATGATGATGGATGTGAGTGTGTATTTGTTAGGTGCGATATTCTTTGTGCATTGTATGTGAAATGTTTGTATTAGAACTATAGTAGGACATACCACCCTAATGAGTTACATCGGGACCGCGTGCATGCCGTGTAATCTGGACTATGATGCGGTTATGTTTGTATGAGTTCTGGTTGGCGTTTCTCGGGGATCTGGGAGGGTAAGGGTCTGGTTGAGCGTTACTCTCGGGCGCTAGGCTATGGATTATGGTGGGATAGTTCTTGGAGTTAAGGACCTGGTTGAGCTTCTCTCGGGCGCCCGGCTATGGTTAGTTAGTTTAAGTGTCTTTGGAGTTAAGGATTGCAGTGACATTTCTCTCGGGCGCGATCACGTGCGTTGAACGTATGGCTTGTAGTGATAAGTAAGTCATTGAGTTCTCGATCATTGTGATGATAATGTGATGATATGAAACTTGATGTGTGTGCATGCATACATATGTGAGTGTATTGTTATATAGTCTCAATGTGATATATATATATATATATATATATATAGTACATTATATTGAAATTCTATATGTATGTATATCCTGTTGGTTGTAGATGTGGAATAGATTATATGATATTAACTCACTCTCGAGGCGACGGTCTCGGTGCCCACAAAGATCTTGTCAGTCCTCCTTCTTGAGATCATGAGAACCCGCGAATTCTTTCCTTCAGGCGGTTACATACCATGATAGTATTAATCTTTGTCTATTAATCTAGGTGTCAACTGCGGTACTGGAATAGTATGTTTGTAATTAGGATAGATGTTCATTTTTGTGTATCTTGACCGGTGTATGTGGGATCGGGACTTTATTCTCCCTATTGATGTTTACGACATCAGACATATTATAAATATGCATGTGGATATATATATGTATAGACGAGGGTGATCGTATATGATGAGTCGGCATGAATATTTTTAATAGAGCACTCACGGGTTTCGGTGGCCTTATGCCTTCCGTTCCTAGTCTTGGAGTCACGGCCCAATTGGGTCGTGACAACAACCCCGAAACATGTAAGTGCCCTAATGCTGGAGGAGCTTCTTTCAGTCCACCTGACTCATAAGGGTTTAGCTCACACTTTACTTAAAGTACCACTAATTAAGGAATGTACACTGGGTCATGAGTGCTTCTCCCGAAAGCCGATTCGGGTAAGAAGAATGACTAATCATACTTCTCACCATGTCCTGAAGTGTTCGATTTCGTCTCTATGCAACACCATTCATGCTAGGTTTTACGGCATTGTGTGATAGCAGGACGATCCACATTCCTTTAGGAAGATAGCGAAAGGTCCCTAAACGTTGTTCTCTGAGCCATCCTTATCTACCATAGTACTCACCACCGATCAGATTTGGCTTGACTTTAATCTTCTTGCCAAGTTGGAGTTGACTTCGGCTTTAAAAGTCTTGAACACGTCAAGCTTGGAGACTTCTTCTCATGAATCAAATACAGGTACCCATACCTTGAATAGTCATCAATGAGCGTAATAAAATCTAGTTGACCATTCCAAGCTATGGGAATGGTCATATACTCTCGGTATAAATTAGTTCTAAGACATCTGTACATCTATTGGCACCTAATTTCTTTTTTTTCTATTTGTTTCCCTTTAATGCACTCAATGCAGACTTGAAAATCAGATCATCATGGTGAATGTCAAGAATGTCATCGACACAGCCTTTGAATTCTCTGTTTTGGAAGTATGGCCTAATCGACGTGCCATATTTATTCTGATCCTTATCAGTTAATTTACGTTTTGTCTGGCGTATACTTGTATCTGAGTTTCATTAAATGAAGGCAATAGTTTCCAACAAATAAAGGTTGTCATGCACGGATAAAGAACCCGGTACCAATTACATTTGAATTTAAAGAAAGACCCGAATTCGAATTTCCAAATGAACAATAATATCCTTGAATCATCCAATCTGAAATTGAAATCAAATTCGAGTCTAAAGGAATGGTCTGACATAAGTTCAAATCCAAATAAACACCGGAGTTTTAATAACAAGCAGAAATGTCCCTATTGCCTCTGCTTAGCTGGATTTTTGCCATCGCCCACATAGATGAATCTTTCAGTATCATTTGGCGGTCGGCTCCAAGAGACAACCACATGAGGAAATACTACGTGGTAGTAGCACGAGAATCTACCCACCAAGTATGACTAGATGCAGTTAAGTCTTGAGGAACAAACTAGAGTCGAGAAAATTACCTTTCTTAATACATGACAACATATTTAGGACACTCTTTCTTGAAGTGGCTGCTTTCTTCAAAATAGCAAGAGTGACTTCCCATATCTTGCGTCTTTCACTCTTACGCTTGGATATACCTTGCGATGTCATTCTTAGAGTCTTTAGCTCTCTTCTGCTATTAACCACGAGAAGTTAATGCTAAATGAGCACTTTGTCTTATCCTTCTTTATCGCATATTAACGATGAGAAATAAGCTCATTTAAAGTCCATTTATCATGAATTATTATAACTCACAATGAGCGGCGAATTGTGCAGGAAGAGATATAAGAACTAAATGCACAAGCAAGTCATCAGATAATTGTAACTTAAGTGCTTTTAGTTTTTCAGCAATGTTAGACATTTCCATTATGTACTCCCTTATGTTCTCCTTGTTTGTGTATTTCAGCCTTATGAGTTTTCTTAAGAGTACTTGTTTAAGCTTTTCATTTTTAAGCAGACTTGCTCTATATCAGAAAAATTTATTAGCATTAACGCTCTCATTGATAGAGCCCCGAAACGCTTCTGGAATTGAGCGTTTCATAAGCATTAGACTCAAGCGATTGGATCGTTCCCACTTCTCAATATTAGCCTCATTGAGGTTTTTCGGAGTAGAAGTAGGGCGTTCCATTCTTAATGCTAGGTCTAATTCCATACAATGAGGGGGTGAACAATTTCTACGTTCTCTTTTAAAATCTTGAAATTGCTCCCCGTGAGCATGGGAATACCATTAACTTGAGCGGATAGATTTGCGACGTGTAATTTGAGTAGAGAATAAGGAACAAATAAGCATGCTCACATAAGTTCAAAACCAAATCAACATATAAATTCAAATGCAAGTAAAAATTCCATTCCAAGATTTAGGCATTGCATTAATGTCTTGTCTTTGGACAGAACATTAACTTGTAATTGATGACATGTTGCTGTGATCTGCTTGATATGCTGCATCGAATAATGAATATTCCTTTAGGTATATTCATCATTCACATATAAAACCAAATGTTTCATCACATAAATCACCACAGTGTATATCTGGCTGGGGTCAAATAGTAATTTTCCTTTAGAAAACAATTAATATTCACATGATATACACTACCTCTCATACACATTTTGAATCAAAATCAGCTTTCACAAGAGAGATCACTTTGGTGACATGTTCTTTATAATTAATTCAATTCGAGAATGTATAAATATACCTGAAGATTTGAATTTAAGAATTACACCAAATGTTTATATTTGTGTATGTAATTTAGAGGAACAATTTCATACACCAAATGTTTATGACTACGTATATGAATTTAGGAACAACATAAAAATATTGAACACTTACATATTCCCCATTTGAAAAGTTCTCAAAATTCAAACAAATGGGCACATACAAAAAATTGTGGGTTAGTGTTTTGATCCAAACACACCCCAAGTAACATCTCAGTTTTATAAACTTCATAAAAAATTTTTTTCATATACCAGTTTTATACTCAGAAGTATTATATAATTAAAACTTCATGATTGGAATATTAAAAGTCTGACCCATTCTCAAACATGATAAATTAATTTTTCAGACCACTTTTTCTTGGTAATTTTTAGAAATCAAACACACCACCAATCAAGGCACGACTTTCTGCGAAATTTGAGCGCTCAATTCAGTTTCCAGACACCATTTTTTACGTTGCATCGAACGGCTAAAAAAAAAACAGAACTAAAAAAAAAAACATTTTCTCGGATCTGCAGCAAACACGGCTAAAAAAAAAACAGAACGAAAAATCATTTTCCCGGATCTGTATATATATATACCATTATCCCGAATCAAAAGCGGATCTGCGGCAAACACGTCTCATTAGCCAGTAGCGTATGCTCCAGAATGAAAACAACATGTATATATTACAGTATATAAATTCTGATTAAATAAGACTCCATAATCATGTATATTACGATTAAAAAGCCTATGTAAATTCTGTAACTTTTCTGTATATTAAGTTTTTATATACGATTTATTACAAACCGCTGGATCATGAAAATTCTGGATCATTGCAATACAAAATAAGACTATTTGTTTTTTTTTTTTTAAAAAACTTGATGATTTGCAAATATACAAATCAAACTGAAACTTTACCATGAATATCATCACTCTGTAAAACCTAGAATCTGAAGAGATACACAAAACCGAAACCTTACATAATTCCTAACCAAATAAAGACATTGGCCAGCTCTGATACCACTTGTTGAAAAGTTAATAAGTGATCAAACCTTAAGATCCTTGATACCTAATCATTAAATTATAAACATTTAGAAATTAAAAAGCATACCTGAATCCATTGGAGATGAGTGAACCTAAATAATGCGAATCGAGAATAGATACGGTCTTCCAAATCACAGCGTAGTTCAAAGAGAGGTTCTCGGTTTACTATACATTTTCTTTACGGATTGTGGGTGGTGCGGGAAGAGAGAACTGGCGTTTAATTTGGGGTAGGGCGCTATGTTAGGGAAGTGATCTTCCTTCGGCGTCATTTCTCTCTATTCTATCATTTAATTTTTGGCCCGTCAACCAAAACATAAAAAAAACAAAATGTCTCTACACATTATTTGAGACCACATCTTAACGCTTGATGCGCAAAAGCCTATGAAATATAAAAATTGATGATCACTTAAAATAAAGGCTTAAATTATTATTTGGATGCACAACACATAATAGTTACATATAAGCCCACTAACGGGTTAAATAATCCAACATCATATGCTCACCTAAGTTCTTAACCACTTGAGAGCTAAGTCGGATATGTTGGAAAGTTGTTAATACAACATATTATAAGATTAATTTCACCGTATTACATTTTTTCTTAATATCTGAATCTTGTTATTGTTTACAAAAGCTTCTTTCCATTGGGAACAGGATTTAGATAAAACCTAAGATTGATTTTATGTACGTACCTAACCCGATCTAGGTGTAGGGAATAAAGAGATATTGATTTTCTTACATAAACATCATTATTGATAGAAAGAATGGTGTAATTGCTACCAAAGGAAATTATGTAATGACGGAAATTATTGATAATAACGATGTGAAGAGGATAGTTATAAACCAAATCAAAGACATTATTTTCGAAACATTTCATACCATCAACCCACTTGTATTTCACCGCAAAAGCCTATTGAAAATCCTATTGACCTTCTCATAATCCTTCACAAATAAAGAAACCATGGTGGAGAGATATAAGTTATAAACTATTGAGTATTGCACCTTCTTGTAAAGGAATTTGGTTATTTAGGGAACCGATAAGCAACTTATAGAGTCGATAAAGCAATAATAAACATAGCACACTACCTAGTTCAACATAATTAGACCAAACAAATAAATGGATGAACATTTTATAAAGGAAAAAAATTGACTTTGGTTAAGTTTGTACTCTACATTCTCTATCCAATTCATAGAATGTGCTCAAAAAAGGATAATTAGTAAGCTTCATATTTAAATTATCTTTGTATTAGTTTATGGAGGTGACAGATATAAGTATGTATTATTGAACACAAATCTTGATGTTGGGACTATGTGCGATTTCGGATTTCAGTGAGGTGCGTCTGAACTCCCTATATGAAACCTTGTGTGTGTAGAGCAGATATAAAGTATATGCATAAAAACATAAGCACACACAATTTTTTACATGGTTTGACAACTACCTATGTCCACGGGGCTGACCCCAAATGCAAGGATTTCCACTAATTTGATTCAAGGTTACAATTAGTCTTATGTGGTACGAGACTCTCTCTTTGCCCACGACTCTTCTTGAAACATAATCACTCATAACGGAATTCAGAATGAACTCCATTCATTCCCATCTCAAAAGCATTGCACACCAATTACCCACATTACATAGAGAATATGAAGAAATTTAAAACATCATCTTTCATACAAGGTGAGGCTTTTAATGTGCAATACCTCAAGTGAGTATCTGCACTCCACACTACTTCAGCACGTCCAGACTTCACTTGTCTTCTTCAAGCTCTGCTCCTGAAATCCGTGATGAGTAACTTCCAAAGCCTTGGATTTATAGCACTTATAATTCAGTCTTGGAAATCTTGATAAGGTTGGATCATTATCCTAATATGACTCCAACTTTATCTTTTATTTTCTGAACCTGCCTTTAAGTTATCACAACGGAATAAGGAAACTTGCTGCTCAAGTATCCTTTTCAGAATAGAAACATGATTTGTTTCTAATTTTGGTTCGATAGCTTAGAAGATCGAATCTTCTTGATTTGATCCTTATCCACTTGCTAAAATCGATCTCAAACCCATCGACAAATTACTCCCCAAGTACCTTGGCCTCCAAGGTTCCCAAATTAACTGCATTCCACAACAGCTTCGACCATAGCTCGGACTTACCGAGGCTACGAAGTCCCTACATTGTGAGACTGCCTTAGTTCAAACCACTTCTTGGTTCTTCCAGGGACTTCAAGTTTAATCTATCAAATCTTCATCAAACTCAATATCTGAAGTAGCCATCTTCTTATAGAACATTAGAGATGAAGATATGGACAATCTCAAAACCAACATTCTCCCTCCAACAAAACCATTTGTTGCAAGAACGACTCAAGAAGATGCAAGTAGATGCATTGAAAAGGTAAGAGATCCATTCATTCTTTATTTTACTCCCCTTTGAAGGCTTAGAAGGAGGCCGCTGCTTGAAGCAATTGCAATTGTTAATACTAGTGCAAATGCAGGACTCCCCCTAAAGACGAGCTGCCTCATGCCATAGTTGATGCAACGATCTAGCAAGGCAACCCCCCACTTTTCATATGACACATAACCTTGGGGATGATTTGAGATATTCATACATGGAAGCATCAAATCCTTTGGTGAAGCTGTCGGTCTATTGTTTTGTAGTGGAGATATGTTGTAGATAAATGATCTTGTCTTCAATAATGTTTCTAATACAGTGGTGGCGGATGTCAATATGCTTGGTTCTTGAATGCTGAACATGATTCTTCAAGATGTTGATAGCACTAAGGTTGTCATAGTAGAGTGTTAGGACTTCCTCTGGAACATCATAGTCTTTAAGCATATTCTTCATCCAAATCAACTGCGTGCATCCATTTCTAGATGCTATGCACTCTACCTCGATTGTGGAAAGCGATATACAATTATATTTTCTGCTAAACCAAGTCACAAGGTTGTTTCCCAAGAAAAAGCAACCTCTAGAAGTACTCTTCTAGTCTTTTGAGTTTCCAGTCCAATCAGTATCACAGTATCCCACCAAGCTAACTGTGGTGTCTCGAGTATACCAAAGAGCATACTATGATGTTCCACTAACATACTTGATTATCTTCTTAACTTAACTGCTAGAAGATGACTCTCCTTGGGACTTGCTTAATATCTCCCACAAACTCCCACTAAAGCATAAGTCCCGACGAATAGCAATTAGATACAGTAGAATCCTAATCACGCTTCAACAAAGTTTTTTTATCAACACCATTACCTACCTCATTTCTCGTAATCTCCTCGTGGGTCCCTATTGAGGTCCTTCTATAGTTAGCTGAACTAAGCCTGAACTTGCTGACCAAGTTCTTAGGATATTTTGCCTATGAGATGAAGATTCCCGAGCTAGTTTGCCTGACTTGAAGACCAAGGGACTATGTAAGCTCTCTGACTAAGCTCATGTGTTCCATGAATTGTTTCACTAATTGTTAGGACATCATCCACGCAGGGAACCAAATTCTTTGTCATCCACATAGATTTGGATAATAATTACATCCCTTTGACTTCTTATGAAAAGAGTATGATATGCTCCTTCTTGAGTGTATTTCCTTTTCAAAAGGTACTCCATAAGCTTCTCATACTAAGCTCTTGGAGCTCGTTTTAGACCATAAAGAGCCTTCTTAAACCTACAAACATGATCAGGATGAATGCGATCTTCAAACCCTTTAGGTTGTGCTACATACACTTCTTCATTCAGGTATCTATTTAAGAAGGCACTCTTTAAATCCATTTGATAAAGCTTGAACCTAAGTGTGCACGCAAAAGCCATTAGCAGTCGAATGGACTCCAATCGAGCTATTGGTGCGAATGTCAACACAAATGTCTCATTCTTGTCCAAATGTTGACATTCCTAAAGATGAAAAGTTCACCCACTTGGAGGGTTTTAATAATATAAAATTTGGATATTTATCTTTAAAGGAGAGATGGTGAGGGAGAAATATAATACCTCAGAATGTCACATTTCATATTTCACACCTCACTAAAAAAATACTATAATTGGAGTAATATCATTTTATAATGGTACTTAACTTTAGGTGCTTTATTTAAGCACTTTCATTAATAGAAGGTGACACTCTTTCATCTACCTTTTATCATTCCCACTTCTATCACCTTTTCATGGAGGGTGTGTCACGTGTCTCTTCCAATGACATAATTGTCAATTTTGGTTACTATTGGGAGTAGTGTATCAACATTGCATCATCTCAATCTTGTAAAGAGAGATAAATGTAAAACATTGAGCTTTGTTTATCCTTATTATATTGGGTCCTTACAATGCTGTTGTAATTTTGATTTCAAGTTTAAGAATTTCATTTTTCATTAATTGTATATGCTTTTCACTTTCTTGCATTGATATTTTTCTTACTTTATGATTATGTTTGATTCCTAAAAAATGATAAGGAATGAAAAAAAATTCCCTAAAAATTTATTTTCTTAAGTTTGAATAGCATGAAAAACATAAAGGAAAAAAAATATAAAAGAAAATGTCAAGGAAATTATTATAATATTTTCTGGAAAATGTGTATATAAATGATATTTATGCAAAGAAATGAATGTTATGGCTGATTATTCTACAGTCGAACGAAATAAAGCGTTTGGCTTGTTGGAATAAAGTCTTTGTGTTTACTTATAAGGAGAGACTTTTCTCCTGTTGTGAGAGTATGGTTCTATGTTTGAAGTTTAGGTCGTAATTTAGAGTTGCTTTTGTTCATTCTCTCCAATTTGTCTTGTCTGGGTGTTGCTGGTTAGCCCTTTGTCTGAAAGCGCTAGGAAACATTTTGTCGATTCCACCTCAAGCCTTATTCAAGGTTTGAGAGTGTGACTTGACCTGTACTGCTTATACTTGGATTTTTGATAAAATTCTACTAACACATATTCGAATAAATGCACAACCTTCTAGATTCTTAAATTCTCCAAATTCAAAATTGCATCTCTGCGGACAAAGTACTTACAAATATCGAATCTCAACTTCCTTACCATGTCAAGAGTTACCAATTACAAGTATCTTGTTGGTATGGAATAAATCTAAAATCTCAATATTAAATTCCAAAACTAAAACATCCACTATCCGAAATCCATTGTCAGAAATATTTGTAAACTTAAACAATTCGGTACTAGAACAAATTTCAGAATCTTAAAACTCAACTTTGATCTAACACCTTAAATTTGAAGGATCAATATCAAGTAACTCTCCAATACGAGGAAGATCGAATAAATGCAACCACGATTAAACAAAATCCAATATAAAATCTAAGTCAAATTCTAATAGCGACCATTCCTCTACCTTACAAGCGTAACGCTCTCGCGGAAGCTAAAAGTACGAAAGATATCAGCAGATAGGTAGTACAAGCTCGATAAAATCTTAATAATCTGAGTTTAAATGGATGAAAAGTTTCAATCATATGCAAATAGGAGATGTTTTCATCAAAAATTTTGATTCAAAAATAAGTTGGAACATTAACAAATCATACTTCAAACATTCTCACATCCATATCAAATGGGTTGTTATCCAAATGTGATCAAAACAATTTCATATCAAATTTCGATTCAAACACTTTCATATCAAATCCAAAATCAAATACATTTCAAATATCTTTCTCGGTCATCAAATATCAAATGGTGCGATTGTGGGATTTTGAATGGGTAGGCTAATATGAATTGTTCATTTTAAGGTAAGGCAGACAAAGCGCTAGTATTATTAGTAACCTCTAGCAAACCATATTTATGGTTCCATCGATTCACATTCACTTAAGAAAACTAAAAAGTCAACTATTATGTCCGTTTTGACAATAATTCCGAATAATTATCAGCTATTATATCAGTTAATAGTACGATAGTGTGGCCATTATTCGTTATTGAAGGCTGAACTAACGAAATTAAAATATTTAATTCAAAGGTTAAATTCTAGAAACATCGCTATCCTCACATTTTCTTTGTAAACAAAACAAATCTCAAAAAAGTACAATCACACAAAGCACCACTTTTTTTGATCCATGGATAATCAAATAAATAAAAGTAAAACTTTTCATAAACCAAGATTATATATAATTCAATTTAAACAATTTTCATCCTCAAATGAAGTAAAAATAAACAATTTTCTTTTTTAAAAATCACAGGTAACAATATCCCTTTGCATTACGCATACATATAAAAATAATAATTTTCCCTTACATTACATATATATAAAATGATAATTTTAAAAGCTGTATTAGAATATACACATACATATATATAAAATGATAATTTTAAGAAAAGTATCATTAAGATATCTTACCTCAAAGAGTCTTTCAAAAAGCTGAAGGCTGTCGAAGAATTTCATCAATGGAAATATTTCTCGCAGAAATTTATTCTTGAACCACGAATCTAAAATGAAGTCGTCCTCTGAAATTCTTCGATGGAAGAGAAAGCTGAGAAAATAGAAAGATTTTTCTTCTCTTATTCCAATTTATACTAGAATTTATCTATTAGGAAAATTTTCTTTTACCCTCTTTCATTAAATTAATTAATTAATTACTGATGAATTACATTATTATTTCATAGCGATCTTTAATTCAAGTAATTAATTAATTTAACATTTGATTCTGTTATTATTCACCGCATTCCAGGTGAATTATCTATTTATAACGTCCCAATTCAATTATCATTATTATTTTCATAGCGTATTACTTTATGACATTCGCAAGACTGAATTTTAGTAAGCATATTTATCAGAATTCTGCCATTGTTATTTTACGTAGCTTTTATCACCTCTGGTGCGTTTAATTAATTATTTTCTTTTAACTTATCTTATCTGAGTCGCGGTATTACGGGTTGGTGATAGTTTCAAACGTAGTTTCAATTCATTGGGAGTGGCGTCAAGATAATGAGATGTTGCTTATATATTGTTTTAGTTTATGAAATAGACACCCACTTTAGGACCCATTTATTAAGGGAAGAAAAGTTCACACTTATATTGTATTAGAAACTTTCCCCTTGAGATGTGATAGAGACCTCACATGCATGCACAACATCCTTATTGTATCCATGGATGACCAAACAAACAAACACCTCACATGAGGCTAAACAGACATCCAATCCAAAGACAGCGTTTGAAATAGCCTATACCCAACCATGTAGCATTGTTCTTTTTGGCCCATGATGCTCACATATTTTCAAAAACAAGTCCTTATGTCAAAGAGCTGTTACTTAAATATCACAATAGAATTTTAACTAACTTTATTGGATGTGAATGCACTGACAAATACCTTTTGTTGCAAACATAACATTCTCATTGTATCTCATGAGATTGCACAGCTAAATGGGCAAACATCTCTAAGAAGTCAAACAAACCCACACATTGATGTGGATGATTGCTCTAATATAATTTATAACGATTCATACCTAACTATATAGATATTGCATATTTTAAGTCCAAGGGGCCTTGGCGATTTTTGAAACACGACTATTAGATCAAGAGTTTGCCCATAGTTATATAACGTGAAGAAATTCCCTCCTAATCCACTATGGAATGGAATTTGGTGCTATAATGATAATAATTGAATAAGAAATTAAAACATAGAATGTGTTTGACAACAATTTTATGAAGTATTTTAAACTTATTTTTTTATTTAAATTTTTTTTTTTAAAACACCTTATAAAATGACTGTTAAATATACTCTAAATCGATTGAACCGTCATATGCACCCCTCAAATTTTATATCTAACTATGCATGCTCCCCTAAAAGACCAGCTGAACCCTCGTTGAAAAAAAAAATCCTTCTCCTTACAACACGAGGACTACATGCCTTTGACGAAGCTATAAGAGCCAGGCCGTATTTGGTAAAAAAGCGGGAATAGGAGGGAGTTAGACTAATTTTGGACAAAATTGGTAGAAATCGTGTTTTGGTGAATCTTGGGAGCGACTAAGCTGGGGACAAAATTAGTGAAGATGAGTTATTTTTGTCTTGGTTTTTTAACCCTCTCAAATCGGTGGGTCTACTTGGGACTAAGCGGGACAAATATTTTTATAGTTTTTACAAAAAATAATTAATGTAACCTAAAAATTTATTAACTAATATATTATCAAAATAACTAATAATAAATACATGAAGAAAAAATAGCTTAATATATTATATATGATATAATATATTATAAAATAAATTTAAACAATATATAAATTAGAATATATATTATCCCAAAAATATAACTATAATTTTTATAAATTATTTATTAAAAAACATTATAATAGCATGTGTGTATATTAAGTATAAAAATAAAATAATAAAATTGTTTTAAAATATAATCGGGCGGAACACATTATTATTATTTTGGATCATGATTAAATGCCCACTTCATTCGGGCTCGTTTACACCAGCTATTCTGCTTTCGAGATTTTACTTGAAAATCTAGTCCTAGTCCTTGACAACTTATCATCAATCGGAAAAATTTATTTGTCTGTAGTCGATGAAACTTTTTAGTATTAAATTTAAACAGAGGCGAATTTAACGAATGATTTGTTTAAATGCAATCAGAGATCTGAAATTTTCTAAAACTTCTTTGAGCCTTATGGCAATTATTATTTTACATTAACATTTTGTCATTTTGAAAATTTCCCAATTTTTGGGTTTCTGAGAAGGAATGCAATCACTGTGAATAAAAAGTATCGGATTTTGAGAAAATAATATGGCTTGATAAAAACCCGATTAAAATTAAATTAAACCAGTCAATTAAATTAAATTTGGACGGAATCTAAATCATCATAAGATTCTTGATCCACTACTCGATTAACTTTAAAAAAAAAGTCTATTCGACATTAAGTAAAAGCAGAAACGTGGCGAAGTCTTAGTCCCAGGTATGTCTTTGACGTAGGATAAAAAGTCAGTAATTTTGTGCAGATTGTGTAAGCAGCATGGGACAATGATAGAACTGTCCTAGTCTGTCAGATTGGGGATTAGTCCACTCAGAATCTGAAATTAATCACTGTTTAATCATAAAGTGCCAAAGCAGCCTTGGCCTAAAGGCCTTATCCACCAAGTTCAGATTCTATGTTGTGAACTTAAACACAATTAAAAAAAAAATGTACTCATTGTGACTTAAAAATAAAACCCTAAAACAAAACCACAATTTATAGGCTTCTACCAATTCCTATCCGCCGACCCATTAAAGAAGGAAACCTAAAGTTTTATCAAATGGTGAAAGAGGAAGAAAAACAAAACTTAAAGTTGTATCAAATGGTGAAAAGGAAGAAAAAAAAAAGGAAAGAGGAGAAGATGAGGCAGTAGTGGAAAAATTTTCTTATTATTTATCTTTTAAATTTCCGTAGAAATATTATATGAATAAATTATAAATTTATATGTTATTCATTTTTAACTTATTATTATAATAATTGTTTATATTTAACATTAATTTATTATTGACAAACAAATTTTGATCATATTTGGTTCAGTTGATAGCTAACAGTATGGTATTGGTAATTGATTTGTAAGTGCACATTTGGCGTCCCAAGTAACCGATGGCGATTAAGATAGAGTTATCACATATCAAACACTAAATATAGAATGTAAAAGTAAAATGCCCACACACAAGCAAAATCTTGCAATTATATAAGAAAAATCTGAATGGATTACCGAATTTTGTTGAAAAAAAATAGCAACCTTCTGGCATATATAAGTCAAAGAATATTTTTGTTTTATCTGTTTTGAACTTTGTTCAAGTTTGTTTGATTTCAGTTCACTATATTTTAAATAATCTGAAATATTAATAAAAACTAAAATACAATAAAAACTCTAGCACCCAAATTGTTTTTTTAAAATAATCTAAGATCTATTATTATTAATTTTAATATGATGTTATAGACTAATAATCACGGCACAATTTATTAAATATATAATTTATGATAAATAAAATTAATTGTAATATTTAAGTTTTTCATATTCATTTTCTTATTTCTTTTTGTTTCTATCTTCAATATATTCTAAATCATATCATAAAATTTTATTTTAAGTAGATTTTATTTTGATTTATAAATTTATTATATTAAATAACTAAAAACAAATTAATATCAAATTAAAAATAAAATTTTTAATTTGTATAATTATCTAAATAAATTAAGAAAATTTTTATTTAAATATTTGTTATATATAAATAAAAATTTAAGGCAAAATTTTATTTAAAACATATTTCTATGAAATTTACAAATTTAAAAAAATGATAAACTACAGATAATTATTGAATAAAAATATTATCTCAAAAAATTATAAAATAAATTAAATAAAGTTTATAAATAAAAAGTTTATTTAGACTTTATAGGATAAAAATGGAAAATGTAAAATTTTATAAGAGCATTTACCAAGTATCCTACAAGAGCTGATTGGGGGTGAATAAGTTATCTATTCCTAAATAAATATCATATATTTTGTTATATAACGAATCATATATTTGTTGGATTGTATATATTGACTTTTATTTTTTATTTATACTGTTATCATATACTTAATTTTTATAATTTTTATATAATATAATGTATATAAAAATGATATATATAAAATTGTATTTGAAAATATTGTAGAAAGAATTTATTATGATTATTTGAATAATATATGAATCAGTTTTTATTTTTTTAGTATTGTTATTTTTAAGATTGACAATAATTAATAATATATAATCAAAATTTGAAATAAGTTGGAGAAATACTTTAAAAGAAAATCAGAATTTGAATTATCAATCTCATAAAATAAAAATAATAAAGATTTGAAGCAATGTCTACTAAAAATAAACTAAAATGATCCACTTGATATAAACATAGATATTTTTCCTGCAAACCTAGGAATTAAAGTTTTAGATAGCATCATAAAGTACTAGCTGGAGGCTAACCTTGTATTATACGTTATTTTAAGAATTTAATTCTTAAATGAGAAAAAGTTAACCCAATTTGTTTGTGTGATATATTGTTACAATATTTGATTATGATTTTCTTCTCAAATTTGGGTTGAAAAGTTTAAGCTTTAATTTGTTCTCCATATGTAATGTAGTTAGAATTATTATATATATATATATATATATATATTTACTATTATACTATGCCTATAAAGCAAATTCTTGGCTTCGTCACCGCAACTCATGATTGAAGTGCTAATGTTTCTGGTTCAATTATCGATCCTATTTTAAAAATATTGGGTGATGAGTAGCTAGGAAAGATCCAGGTATGATATTTTCATTAATTATGATGGGTTCATATATATATATATATATATATATATATATATATATATATATATTAAATATGTTGATGTTATCAATTTTAATTATATATAACTAAAGTAATCTAATTGGAATTAAGTAATTAACTTAAGGGTATAAATGTCATAAAATTAATATATGGATACATTAGAGATATTTCTAATTTGATGAGGGATTAAATTAGATATATCTAAACTAGTATGACTAGTATAAATATTAGGGTTATGATCCCCAATTCATACAACGAAAGAACCACCTTAGTTCTTTTTATTCTCTACATACCCATAACTAAAGGAGAGACAAACTCTTATAATTAAGGTCATATCGCATTTGAAAGATCTAACTCATAAATTCGATAACTTTCGATAATAGATACAAGTATGTTTTCACTAAACAGACTTTACATCTCTTGAATTAAACGGGTAAAATATATATATATATATATATATATATATTAATTTATTTATTTATTTATTTTACTTCTTGTATGCCCTAAGTCCGATCCCTCAGTGGAACTACCCCCTATGCGTAGATCGGAAAGACGACTGAGCCCAGAGGAAGTACGCATGATTGAGCAAGTGTAACGGAAGGCGGATGAATGATAAAAAGGCAAAATTCCAACCAAAAAAGTGGGAAAGAAAGGATAAACAACGACCACTAGGGACCCACGAACTCCAAAACAAGTAGTGTAAACAGGGAAGAAGCAAGAAAGACGCACTAAAATCAGGAGTGGCTTAAAAACAACTCCAAGCGAGACAGAACAATAGAAATCACCCCAAACAGTCCTACGCGATTATCCGAAAAGTTCGATAAAGCAAAAAATCCAAGGCCATAGAGAAAGAAGTTTGAAGAACAAGGAAAATTGAGAAAGAGGAAAACTGATAAGAAGGATTAAAGAATAAGGGGAATATGGTTCGAGTAACTGCGAGACGCTTCAAAAAACACTGGGAATGTCAACTGAAACGATCGCAAAAGTTGAGAGAAGCCATCATTATCGCAATACAATTAACGAAGACAAGCCTAGACCAACAAACCCTGTCTGGCCACGTGGAACTCGCTACTCGATCCAAGAACGACTAAACTCGCCTGCCTCGCAAGAAAGGGTCAAATCGATGATGCCTAAAATAAAAGTGAATCTATAGGCTCAACACAAAGCCCATGGAATGGGCCTTGATATCAGCTTCCATCGTCCCCTCCATGGGGCCGGTAGAAAAGCCTCACCAGGGAACTCGGCTCATAACGATGTCCTAGTTCCCAAGACTCGGGTCCTAGTACGAAACTACGCCGTGAAGCTGAACCCGGTGATTTAGGTGAATCCACAAACCGCCGTGACAGCCATATAAGAAAGGAAAACACTCCATATTCAAGGACCCGATATCAATTAAGGAAAGAAGGATCCCCAATGATTATGACCTTCTAATTATCCTCTAAATATCTTAAGTAATATAGCGAATAAAAGATCCCCTATATCCAATGGGGAGGACGCCATATATAATACAGCCATCGCGATCATCCACTATAATTATCGAGTAATCCCACCAACAAAATAGACAGAATAATAACGCCATCAATAATCACCTCTTTCCTTCGTAAGAAAAGAAAACGACTCAGATTTTATAGCCTCTACAAAGACACCCGTCTGATCATCCTTTTAAGACAGGCCAGAGCGGATCTCGACGATCCAACTGACAGATCGGCCTAACAACTCCTATTGCGCCTGTTCAACGCTGGATAAAAGACCATTAGTTTGTGTGATATATTGTTACAATATTGGATTATGATTTTCTTCTTAAATTTGGGTTGAAAAGTTTAAGCTTTAATTTGTTCTCAATATGTAATGTAGTTAGAATTATTATATATATATTTTACTATTATACTATGCCCATAAAGGAAATTCTTGGCATCATCACTGCAACTCATGATTGAAGTGCTAATTTTTTTGGTTTAATTATCGGTCATATTTTTAAAATATTGGGTGATATGTAGCCAGAAAAAATCCAAGTATGAATCCAAGTATGATATTTTCATTAATTATGATGGGTCTATATATATAAATATTAAATATCTTCGCATTATCAATTTTAATTATATATAACTAAAGTGATCTAATTAGAATTAAATAATTAACTTAAGGGTATAAATGCCATGAAATTAATATGTTGATACATTAAGGATATTTTTAATTTGATGAGGGGTTAAATTAGATATATCTAAACTAGTATGACTAATATAAATATTAAGGTTATGATCCCCAATTCATACAATGAATGAATCACCTTAGTTTTTTTTCTTTTCTACATCCCCATTATTAAAGGAGAGACAAACCCTTGTAATTAAGGTCATATTGAATTTGAAAGATCTAACCCATAAATTCGATAACTTCCACAATGTGATACAAGATGCTTTCACTCACGACTTTTATATCTCTCAATTAAACAGAATATATATATATATATATATATATATATATATATATATATATATATATATATATGATTACGCCTAATATTTTGGGATTCATAATATGTTTATAATATTATTAGATTAAAAACATATGGTTAAGGGATTAATAATTCATGACAATCCACTCACCACACTTACATAAAATTAGAAAAAGAAAGAAGAAAAAAAGATGAGACCCAAATCCAAATCCAATGAATTGGGGAAGACAATGGGGGCGTTGTGATAGAAGAAGGAAATGTGATGTGAGAGATGGTAAGAGGAGGAGGAGGAAGTGGCGGTGGTGGTGAAGAGAAGGGACCCACAAATCTGAAAATCCGAAACACCCAAAAATGAAACAACAAAATAATGTCTTTCAATCCCACTTTCCCCACCAAAGCTTTCCAAATATCATTTCGTCCAATCCCCCATCTCGATGCCTCACTTCTCTCTCTTATATATGTATATACATATCTTTCATCACATCTTGTAGATACGATTTCCCTTTTTTTTTTTTAAGTTAAAGCTACCCATTACTTACAATTACCATAATACCCACCACCACCACCATGCCTTCCTCTCCTCTTATTGGATTTTTGCCGACTTATGTTAAAAAAATAGTTTCAATTTTACGGTGATTTTGAATATTTAAAAATAAATTACACTCAAAAAGGTATTTTCGACGCACAACTTTATTATTTTATAATACATTATTTTTATACTAAAAGTCTTGTCTCTAAAATACGATTTATTATTTGACACTAAAATTATATCTTTTGACACTAGTATTACAAATTTAAAATATTACTTTTCTACTATATGCTAAAAAGTATTGTTTTTGGTATTATATTTAAAAATATATATATTTTTCTTAACTACCTTCCTCTTTAGAAAAGCCTTCTTTTTATTATAACTCCAATCAATAATTTCAATGAAATCATAAATATTTCATATTAATTAAATGAGAAAGTATGTTTGCTTGCAATGCAACTAAGGTAAGGTAAGACTGTCTAATGCATAAAAAACATATCTTTCAATATGTAATATTGTAATAATGCAGCCCCTTCTTGCATAATAAGAGTGTTACATTATTTACATTAAGTAAAAGTGTGTTATATTATTTTACTGGAGCATGTTGGAATAATATTTTACTTGAAGATACATTTTTTATACAAGAAACTGTTTTGGATTTATTTTTTATTTTACCTCTGCTGTAATGTGTGTAAGCATAATTCCTGCAATTAAGGTGGTAGGACGGTTGAAATCCAATAAATTAAACAAAATAATTTCAATAAAATAATAAATATTATCTAAGGTTAAAATGGTAAAAGAATGAGAGATGATTATGATATGTAATCAATTTATCATGATTTGATAAAAAATATCCTTTTCTATTTTTTTGTAAGAATAACTTTTATATTTTTTAAAAATAATGTAAATACATAAATAAAAATAAATATTTTTATCTAAAATATATTATTTTTTTTAAAAAATATGGAAATATTAAAATCATAAATTTGAATTATTCTAACAAGATATTTCTAAAAGAACAAAACAAAAGTATTTTTATAATAATTAAAAATGGTGGGGCCAGGTGGGAACCAAAAACGCAGTAGATAGTCGTACGAAAATATATTTTTGGAGTTGACAAGTTGAGAGACACCACTCCTCCGGTCATCACTCAGCCAGGGCGGCTTCCTATTTTGACGCCGCCGCTCTCAGTCTCAGATGTGTCTGTCTGCCTGCCTGCAGCCTGCTGCCCCCCTTCTCATCTCTTTGCCTTGTCTCCTCTCCCCCCCTGTCTTGACCACCAGTCAAACCAAACACCCTCCAATTTACAACAATATTATTTATTTTTATTTTCAGGTCATTTCATAAAATAATTTAAGGAAGATATAAAACATCTTAGGTTATAAATTTAAAAAAATAATATTTAGGAAAAAGTCATTTTCAAACCGGAAAACCATGCAGGAAGGGGCACATAGAAAGGTACTGTGGCATTGAATATGCAGAGGAAAGAGACAAGTGGGGATAATGCTGCGAGATTTTCCCAAGATCTCAGAATCTCAGCTTTACCCTCTTTTACTTAGAAAAAGCTAGATTTCCGATTTCTTTCTTCTGATTTCGTACCCTTCCTCCAGTCCTTTTCATTTTCTTACGCCACACTATTTTTTTCTCGGTATATTTTCTCGTCAATCCGACTCTCCTCCACTACTTGCATTACAGCCGTCACACCTGCTCCTATCTCCATTCATTTCTGCTACCCCTAGTTTATATAAATATTGAGAGCAGATTCTTTGCCCATCTCTGGGTATGGGTTCCGCCGCCGGCGAATTTCTACGGCTAGTTTTGCCGGAGAAAGAGAAAGCTGTGGTTTCTGATCATTCCTCTTCTGGGTTGGAGGAGCTACATGTTCTTGCGGTTGATGATAGTCATGTCGATCGGAAGGTGATTGAGAGGCTGCTCAAGATATCTTCTTGTAAAGGTGTGTTGATTCTCGATTTTAGAGGTTTGGGGAGTTTTGAGATTTGGGTTTTTTTTTCTTTTTTTTTTTTCTGAATCGATGGGAACGGAATTTTCAGTGACGGCTGTGGAGAGTGGGACGAGGGCTCTTGCAGTTTCTGGGGTTAGACGGGAGGAGAGCCTGGTTGGATTTGATGTAAGAAAATGAGCCTGGAAATTAGAACCCCCTTGTTTACTATGAAGAAAAGGAAAAGTGTTAAATTCTTGGTCTAAAAGGGCAGAATTTCACTCTTATTATTTTCTTACGTTTTTCTCTGCAACCAAAAGGGGGGTCTTTTTTTTTTTTTCTCTTGTGATTAAATTCAAACAGTTTTTCACTAAGGTTTTGAGATTGATATTTCAATGGTTGCCTTGAAGGGTTTGAAGATCAATCTGATAATGACGGACTATTCTATGCCTGGGATGACAGGTTATGAATTGCTCAAGAAGATCAAGGTTTGATATTTTCCCTTTGCTAAATTATTTATTGTGGGTCTGCTTGGTTGCTGGGAAAACCTAGGGGAAAAAGGATCTGACTCCATAGTTTTATGGTCTTTCTTTTTTAATTTAACAAATTGAAGGGTCTCAGGGTTGGGGTTTTGACTTCTTCTTTTTCCTCTGTCCCAAACAATGGAAATATTAAAAAATTTGACTTATTTTCCCACATTTTCACAGCATCCAAAAGGTAGACATGAACTTAAAATCCCAGGAATGTCCAAGTGTTAGCATACTGATTTCCTATGTTAAATACGAGCAGGAGTGAAAAGGCTTTCCAAAAAGATACCAGTGGTGATCATGTCTTCAGAAAACATCCTGACTCGCATTGACAGGTAATATTCACTTGCTCCATGATTCTGAATTTGCATTATGTTTAGTTGCTTCAATAAAGTTTCTGTGTGAGCCTAAATCAGAAAACATGCTCTGAATTGGCTTTAAAAATGTCACTGTTATTCATTTACGAAATTAAGTAGGTGACTGCATATGAAATCTTAATCGAGCTTTAGACTGATATCTGAGATGTATTGGTCGTTGTAATTGACCAAAGCAATTTTCTTGATATCTAAACTAATCCAAACCTAAATCAAAAATTCGGGCTTAGGAGATGAAATTGTTGGGGTTTGATGAATGTCTCATAAACAGTTCTTTGCTGATGCTATCTGAAACAATGGTCTTGAATATTCTCGAAGTGTTTATGCTTCCAACATTTCTTAAGCATTGCTATGGCCTCTAATGCTCTACTTTCACCTCATGTGAAGACCCTTGAATCATCCTCAATAATTAAAACAAATAATCATAGCTCGACTTGATCCAACCTAACAAATCTCAATGTTTTGAGTTTGGCTGGATGAAGCCTTTCGTTGCATATTGGTGATTGAGCCATCAATGTGCTGACTATTTCAATCTCAGTTGCCCTTCATTGTATTTAAAACCCGGACATTATCAATATGCTCTTGTTAGAACTCTGTGAAACACATTCATTGACTTGGCAACAAACAGCATGAAGTAAAACTAATATGTTGAATTTTTTTTGTTTCTGTTTTTGCATTCTTTTCTGCATGCTCTAGGCTTACTTGTATTGGTTAGCTGTTAACAGCATATGTTTTCAATGGACAATAGGTGTTTAGAGGAAGGTGCAGAGGAGTTTATAGTGAAACCAGTAAAACTGTCGGATGTGAGACGCCTGAGAGATTTCATAATGAGAGGAGAGGAAAATCGGAAGAAAGGGAACAACCATAAGAGAAAGCTACAAGATGATTATGGCATGTCACCCCCATTGTCACCGGCACCATCACTTGCACTTGATTGTGAGATATCCTCCTTGCTACTACCATCTTCTTCTTCCTCGCTCTTCCGTGAGCGCCGTCCTTCAAAGCGACCTAGATTGTGGGTTGAAGATTGATTTGCTGTGACTTACATCTCGTCTGAGTCAGGCCTCTTTTGTCACACTCCTTGACCAGAATCTTGCTTTGTAGCCATACCCCCCCTGGGTGGGGTTTGTTTCTTGTAATGTTTTGAATCTTATTCTGAATGTGCAAAATTACTGACATTAAGATTTCACCACAACCCAAAACTGAAAAATGAGAGAAGCCCAGAAAGATTCTTTTCCTCTCCGAAGATGTAGTTCATGAAGAATGATATTCCTCAATAGAAATCCAAAACCTTCTGTATTGCATCGAACTCTTGGTCTGATATTCCACTACAATCCATTTCAATGCTACTAAATGCTCTGGACCACTGGAATAGGATTTTAATCCATCTTAAACTGCATTAATGCTAGCGATTTCTATACCAACCTTGTAAAATTATGGGTTTTGTATCTGAAGACTTAAGCCACACCTGAGGCCGGAGTTGGTCCTTCTGCAGATTTCGATATGCCTATATGCCTAACATCTGATTCTCCTGCTTCAAAGAAAAACAATCCTGGTAGAAATCGAAGAGGGGGGACAAGATGCAGATGGGGGTTTAGTCCGAGGAAAACTGTGCTACTGAGGCCCCCATTTATTTGAAAATTATGACCAAAGATTCAACCAAAGATCCATAATTTTAAAAAATATTTAATGTGTTATGATAAAATATTCGATAAAGCATTTAATAAAATATTTTCGATAAAAGAACAATGTTTCAGTGATGATCTCGTAAAAACCTTAAGTACTAGATATACCTAACAAATATGATAATATTCAAAGTTTATTGAGGTTGTGCTTGATGTTTGTGGAGCCTTTAATCAAATATTTTTTAAATCACGAATCCCAGACGGGCTTTGAAGTTCCCTTTTTGCTCTAATTATTTAAATAAATTGAAATTGGGGACCATAACGTAATTTTTCCTCTATTCATCCACTTAGCTATTTACTGCTTGAGCTGTGTGACTTCACATGGCCTCGAAAGTGGTTGGAAATTCATATTCTTGGAACAAACAATAAAGGGTGGGTTCTATCAACTTCTCCACATTACCATTTCACAAGTATTTCAGGGGACCATGCTACATCATCATCCTGCTTCTCCAACTACAGTCACAAAATCATAGACGAAGTCTCCTATTTCCAGCTTCAATCCAACAAACCAAGCCGATAAATGGGATGATTTCTTTGGCTCATTCATTCACTATTCCCATCATGGAGGTTGTTTCCAGGTCAGTTACTATAAAACTCGACTCCAAACAGCAAAACCATTGATGGTTCGATCCGAAAACAGCAGTAAGATACAATTTACTACTGACTATTAGAACATCAGTAAAAGCCAATTAATCGTAAGAGACTGACAAACCTACAAGGTAGATGCCATTCCTATTAAATTAATCGCGGGAATGCCGTCTGTTGGATTGATGAATGATAATTTTTATGACCCCAATGAAGGATAATTCAACAGCTGGAGTTGATTTTGATATTCTGAAGAAGTCAAGAAGAATATACTATAAAATAGTACTTTAAGACACAGATTTCATGCCAGCATAGATGTAGGACGGAGTAAACTATTGCAGGCAACTTCTTGACTCAAGTGGATTTACTATGAAATCCCTTTGGGGGCTGGAATTTGGATGGCAAGTGAGGGTTATTATAGTCAAATAATGGCAAGAAAGCCCCTGGAGAATTAAACAAAACAACCAAACCAGCCACAACCACCTTCATTGAAACGTTCAGCAACCAAAATTCAAAACAGAGTACAGAAAAATTTACTTCCATTGCAGCTAACAACCAATTTCTTCCACTCTCTCTGTGATTCTTTCTTTTCAGAGTTCATGGGTAGGAAGGCTCATCCATGGATTCTTGCCTCCCTCTTGTGCTTCTCTCTTCTCTCTCTCCCTTGTTTCTCTCAACCAAGTTCTTCACCTGCTGCAAGTTCCATTCCCGGTTCTCCAGAAATTCCAGGAGCAGCATCACATGGGAAAGTTGATCAAAAGGTAATTGGGGCTGCAGCTGCAAGTGCTGCAGTTGTTGCTGGGGTGTTCTTCTGCTGTGGAAAATTTGGTGCCCGACGACGTCAGAGAGATAAGAATGAGTCAAGTTTTCGTTGTGAAGAAGCTGAGGTGATGCATGGAGAATTCAAGCATCATGGAACCCTAAAAGGATTGATTGTTGATGACAATGGAGTGGAGGTTCTGTATCTGAGGAAACTTGAAGGTGGGCAGTTGAGAAATAGTTTCTCTAAAGTTCTCATTAATTCTAATAAAGAAGAAAAAGGAAAGATGGTGGAAAATATAGTAGTAGATAGACCTAGAAAATCAAAGAGAATTCAAAAGATCTCATTGCTTGATGAGGCATCAGATGTGATCATCCCAGAGAAAGAGGTTAAACCAGTTTTAAAAGCTCCTACTCCAGAGTCTCATGTTTCTGTACCATCTCCTCCTCCTCCTCCCTCCTCCTCCTCCACCACCACCACCACCTTCAGCCACTTCACAGCCTCTGCCGGTGATTCCAACAAAGAAACTCCCAACCCACATCCCCTGCACCACCCAATCCTGACGAGAAAATTCCTAGACCGCCTCCTCCACCACCAACTTCCCCTTGAAAAAGAATCCCCTAGACCACCTCCCTCTGCCACTCAAACCCAACAAGGAGGAAGCCTGCTGCACCAATTTCCACCACCTAAGGCAGGCAGTTTGTTTTAACATTGAAACCTCCACCCGATTCAAGGGGGAAGCTGAATTGCACAGAAGAGTAGAGGCATCAACTGAAGGATGCTCCAAGGGAACTGATCTTGGGCAGATGAAGCTGAAGCCATTGCACTGGGATAAGGTCATAGCTAATGTTGATCATTCAATTGTGTGGGATGAAATCAATGGTGGATCCTTCAGGTAAAAGTATCTTGAAAAAGTAGTTTCGTTTGTTTGTTAACATTTCCCCCTTTACTTCCCATCTACACATCAGTGATATTGCCTATCTTTTCCTGTTACTGATTTTTTACAAAATCTGTCAGGTTTGATGATGAACTGATGGAGACTCTGTTTGGATACACTGCCAACCAGAAGCCCCCTGAAATGAATAACAAGCCAGCGGCTTCAAGCAGTTCCAACTCTGCCTTGCCAACCCAAATCGTCATCCTGGAACCCCGGAAATCACAGAACACTGCAATTATACTTAGATCTCTTGCAGTCTCACGTAGAGAAATCCTGGATGCTCTCCTTGAAGGTCAAGGTCTCACTGCTGATACTCTCGAAAAACTTACCAAAATTTCTCCAACCCCAGAAGAAGAAGCCAAAATCCTGCAATTTGATGGAAATCCTAATAAACTTGCTGATGCAGAGTCTTTCCTATACCACATCCTGAAAGTTGTTCCTTCAGCATTCATCACTGCTATGCTTTTCCGAATAAACTATGACCCTGAAATCCTTCACTTGAAGGAGTCTTTGCAAACACTTGAATTGGCCTGCAAGGAGCTAAGAAGTCGCGGGCTTTTCTTGAAACTTCTTGAAGCCGTTCTCAAGGCTGGCAATAAAATGAATGCTGGAACTGCCAGAGGAAATGCACAAGGCTTCAACCTCAGTGCTCTTCGTAGGCTTTCGGACGTGAAGAGCATTGATGGAAAGACTACTCTGCTTCACTTTGTTGTGGAACAAGTAGTTTATTCTGAGGGTAGACGTCTAGGGATCAATCAGAACAATAGCCTGGACAGAAGTAACAGTCAAAGAGGCAAAAACAGTGATCCCAATTCAGAAAATCAGACAGAAAAAGAAGAGAAAGAGAAAGGGAAAGACAAAGAGAAAGAGTACCTTATGCTTGGATTACCAGTGCTAGGAGGCCTAAGTACTGAACTCTCTAATGTGAAGAGAGCTGCAGCCATAGACCATGACAGCTTCATCAACATGTGCTCGACTCTCACCGCTTGTGTTGCTGAAATTCGGCAGCTTGTTGCACACTGCAGCAATGGCGAGAAAGACCGGTTTGTGCAGGAAATCAAAGGGTTTCTGGAGGAATGTGAGGAGGAGCTTAAAGTGGTTAGAGAAGAGCAGACAAGGGTAATGGAGCTTGTGAAAAGAACAACAGAATACTACCAAGCAGGAACTTCAAAAGGCAAAGGGGGGCAATCCCTTCTGTTGTTTCTCATTGTGAAGGATTTTCTTGTCATGGTTGATCAAGCTTGCCAAGACATTTACCGGAAATTGCAGAACAAAAATGTCATAAGAACCGCAGGATCAGTAGGATCATCCCCACCACTCTCACCAACATGGCAGGCAGTGAGATTCACAAACTTGCAGTTACAATTCATGTCGGATATGTATAGGACAACATCTTCCAGCGATTCTGAGGATGACTTCTGAAGAGGGGTTCGGTATAATTCTGTATCAACAATTGGTTAATCTCTATGGAAGGATCAAACCATTACAATTTGGGTCTAGGGTCACCCAAATGATTTGTAAAGTAAGCTTTAGATGGAAGGTTGTTTTTGTTTTTTTAGAAATAAAAGTCGATAGGTGGTCCTAAGAAAACTTTAATTAAGATTACCCCTCAGGGTTGAGTGACCTTGATGTTTCTATAAGTCAACCCCTCTTGATTTTGTATAAGTTTCATTTTGCATGCTTTTCTCTCATCAGTCATCACATAATCAATTTTTTGTTCATCAGATCATTTGAACACAGATACAACCTTTTAATGGGCTTACAAGATAGGTTTTTGATTTCAAGCAGACCAGAAAATTAAGGGCTATGCTTGGAACACATAAAGTACTAGTGTTGATTTGGGATCCGAATATGCTTTTGGGTTTACGTCCTGGATCCGGCGCCCACGATACCACTTTTACGAAGAAAAGCCGGTAAAAAATGCGATTACACAGAAGCCAGAAAAGATCACTAAATTCAGAAATACAATTGATCCCACAAGGGGGTGCGGACCTTGCAGTATGAACATTTCTGCTCAAGTATTTTCGTAATATCAATATTTTAAGGTTTATTCTTTATTCCGCTAAACTTTGTAATTATTTTTCTCAAATTCATAGTGAAGCTTTCTCCTCAACCCGTGGTTTTTTCCCACAAGGGTTTTCATGTAAATATGGTGTTTTTATTTGGTTTTGTATTTCATTAATGCGCCATTGATTTTAACAAATTAGTATCGAATCCATTAGGTTTTTTCGATCTTGTCAATGGCATCCATGAAATACGAAATTCCCTTATTAGATTGCATTACTAAATTTTCAGTATGGCAAGATGCGCATTGTGCTCTCGCAGATGTATTTGGATGATGCGTTGTTGGGGCTTGACAAGATGCTATCACCGTAGATAGAAGAGAAGAAACAATGTAAGGATCGTAAAGCTCTATCTCTGAGTCACCTTCATTTATCGAATTAGATTCTACACGACGTTCTAAAGGAGAAGACTGTCGTTGTGTTATGGCTAAAGTTGGAACAGTTGTGCATAACGAAAAGTCTTACGAGTAAATTGCACTTGAAGGAGCGATTATATTGGCACAGTATGGCAGAAGGTACGTTTTTAGAAGAGCATCCACGACCTTTAAAGAAATTGTTGCAGATATGAGAACTTTGGAGGTTAAATATGGAGAAGAAGATCTAGGGTTAATTTTGTTGTGTTCGCTTCTTGGTTCATACACGACTTTCAAAGATACGATTTTATAAAATCATGAACCCTAAACGAAGTCTATGAGGCTCTTTTTTCTAAGGAGAAAATTAAGAAATTAATCATAGGCCCCGAACCGTAGGAGATAGTCCTCTGCTTTGTATGCACAGGGTCGCAAGAGAAGAATTTTAAGAAGAATGAGGAAAAGGTCAAAATCTAGGAATTCTAATAAAGTTTATAATCATTGCAAGAAGAAAGGATCATATCAAGAAGGAGTGTTTCAAGCTGTAGAATAGGGAGAAGAAATTTGGGAATAAACAAGGAGAGAAATCTGGGAAATTGATGTGGTCAGTGATGTGGAATCAAATCAAACTGATGGAGAACTTCTGGTTGCGTCTGATGTTGATTCGAGAGCTGGTGAGAATTGGATTTTATATTCTGGTGGTATGTTTCACATGACTCCTAATTGGAACTAGTTATCTACAAACGAGCATGTGGATAAAGGTGTAGTTTTGATGGGTGACAATGCATCTCAGAAGGTAGCGTGTATCGGGATTAGCTCGTGATTAAGATGTTTGATGGAGAAGCTCTCAGACTTTGTGATGTCAAACATGTTCCCGATTTGAAAGAAATTTGATATCCCTGAGTACTCTTGATGCAAAAGGGTACAAGTACAACTCTTGATGCAAAAGGGTACAAATACATTGGTGAAGGTGGAGTCTTGAAGATCAATTAAGGAGCCCTAGTTGTGATGAAGGTTCATCAAAAGACGTTTATGTTATTTTTCTACAAGGTTAGATTATTACAGAGATGTTGCCGCGCAGATCTCGTTAATTATCAAAGAATGATGTTAATGGGTTACACATACGCCTGGGCACTCGAGTGAAAATGGTATGGTAGGAGTTGAATAGAACAGACTTCAGATGATGTAATACAAGTAAGTTAAGGGGCTGCGAAGCACTGTGTTTTCGTAAACAAAAGCGAAGTTAGATTCCTTAGGCATTCATAAGTCATGCGCCACTCACACTATCTACATTCGACCTTCGAGACCCGCAGTGCTATATCTTCTATAGGAGGTATTACTTAATGTTGACGATCATTGATGATTTCTCACGTAAGGTATGGGAATTCTTCTTAAAATAGAAACTGTATGTGTTTTCAACATTCAAGGATTGGAAGATAATGATTGAGAAGCAAACAGGGAGGCAAGTGAAGTGGCTTATACTGACAATGGGTTATAATTATGTTCTGATGAGTTTAATACTTTGTGCAAGATAGAGGAATTGTTAGACATCGTATAGTTCGTCATAATCCACAACAGAATGTTGTGACAGAGTATGAATAGAACTTTGATGGAGAAGGTAAGATGCATGTGCTTTATTGTCGAAGTCTTTTTAGGTAGAAGTCGCGTCCACTGCATATTATTTGATCAATCATTCTCCCTCAAATGCTATAGAGAAGAAGACCGAGAGATATGGTTTGGTGGTGTAAAACTCGGAAAAAATGCAATTTTTGAAAATGGCAAAATGGGGCACTACATCGGTAGCATGCTCGAAAACCCGGAATTTTCTAGATCTCACGCACGAAACTGACTTTACCGCTGGGGACCGCTCGCGAAATCTGGGGCTACTCCAAGAATTTCGTCGACCCGAGATAGTCTGAATCTTCACGCTTTTTATAAGGATTCGTGGATTCTAAAACAAGATTTTTGAAGAAAATTCAAGTCAGAAATAATTTAAAGAAATTTCATATAAGATAATTAACTTCGAACCGAACAAAATAAATTGTTTCGGGTAAAAAGGATCTAAACAAGTGGGATACGTGGCACGACGTGAGCCACAAAATTAATGTATAAATAGAAAAAAGGTCAAATTATGCAAGCAATCCAAAGCTTCATCAACTCGACGAATATCAGAAGACCCCGAATTTAAGGCCTACGAATAAGAATTTGTTTTCGGGACGCTTAGGTATTTGACTGGAAACAATCAAATGAATAGTAATTTTTGAAAAACAAGCCCTGAAAATAAAAATAAGTTCATATGAATTTGGGGTATCGAGTCTAAAGAAGCTAAAATAAATTAAACTAAATTATGTTATAAGTGAAATGCAATTTCTAAAAATGGCAAATGGTAATTTGCCACAAAAAAATCTGAAATTTTTCTAAATTTCTGATGACAAACTGACTACGCTTAAATTGTTTCGAAATCTAGTTACCCAATCGACCACAATTTCTGCACAATCACCTCACGAATTCATGACGCGCCGAGCTGATTCGAAACGAGATTTTTAAAAACTCAAAATGTCAAATATTTAAAGAACGCCCATTTAAGATAATGAAACTAAAACCCGTAGTTAAAATAAATCGCTTCGTGAACATGAACCGAACTCGAAGAGCGGTGACACGTGGCGCGACGTGGCCACGCGTGTCCACTTTATAAATAGTCACTAAAAATGAAAATATCTCATTTGGTCTCGCAAAACCGTAAGAGAGAGAGAGAGAAAAAACAATCTTCCCTTCGATTCACGGGATTACTCCACGGATTCGTTAGCCGCAGTTAAAGTTGATTATGCGATCAGTATTACGTGAGTACAAGAACTGGGCAAGATTCACAAGGTCCAAGGTTCGGTTTTCACTAAATAGAGAAAAGGTGGTGCCGCCTGAAATCATGCCATTCGAGTGTGGTTTTTCCCACGCTTAATTTACGTCTAAGCAGATGTGTGTCCGCGGAGATGTCGCCGCTTTTTTTTCTCCGAATTTACGATCAGATTCGCCATAACTCGTCATCATTCATCCGCCGACTAATGATTCAAATTTCAAGAAACTGCATCGGGATAGAGAACATTTCTCCTCGAAATAGGTTTATCCAAATTCACCCATTTGGACTCAAAATGCATTCAAAGCGCGCACGCTTACGTTTCGCATAGCTTTCCCCTCGTTCCGCTTTGATACTCCATGACTGTATTTTGGCCATAACTTCACTCATTCGACCGAAGAATTCAAATTTATTGACATAAACTAGACCGACAGTGAGAATATATCTCCGTGAAATGGGTATATCCAAATTCCGACACTTTGGGACCTAGAAATTCATTCAAAGTGCAATTTAACACTAATTGTCGGGACACACGGTCATGGCCTCCAATTTCGCGCCATAACTTTTCATTCAAACTCGTTGGTGTTCTCGACTCTACAAATCCCATTGAGTCAAGATTCTAACCATATTTGTAGAGGACAGTGGATGAACATAACGTGGCTGAAAATTTATGGTTGCACCAAGTGTGCAGGTTGCTTGGTTATGTCCATGTGAATAGCCGGGTTTTGACATGAACATTTCATGGCATGTCATATTATCAGATGGGTAGTAATTGCCAAGTGAGTTAACATAAGAAAATCATGAGAACAAAAGAGGTCGAAGTTCGCGATTTTAATCAATTGGAAGTGATTAAATGCTTAAGGGTTGCTGGAAAGTATAGTATAGTTAATGGTTTAATTGAAAATGATTAAGATATGGATGTTAATGGATTTTATGGATAATGTGACTCTGTAGGGAGGAAGGTGACAAAGGACAAGGGCAGGTGAAAAGTTTTGTTTAAAGGAGGAAAAAGTATTTAAATAACTAAGTGAGGGAAATGTAAATGTTTCAATATATATATATATATATATATATATATATATATTAATGTTTACCAATGTATATGTTTTCATATCTATGTTATAAATGTTCAAATAAAAAAAAAAAGAAATGTGGTTTTCTGACTTTAAATTATGTTGAGAAATATGAAATGATTATGGTTATAGTTTTGGCAAAGCATGATTTATAGCTCTATATGAATGAAATGTTTATGAATGTATATTTTATATATACATGTTTATATGAAAATGTTTGAATCCATGGTTACCCTATGTTACAAAGATAAAGTTTAAAGGAAAGTCAACTAAAGTACTTTACGCGTGTATGGTACATGGAAAAGGGTTAGGATTTTTTTTATAGAGGGAAGGGAAGAGTGATACATATTGCCATGCACGTGAAAAGTACGAAAAGGTTACCAACGCATAATGTGATTTATTCCATAGTGCAATGGTATTGAAAAGAAAGGCACGATTTATCGGAGGTTCCTTTAGGTCATCTAGCGATCGTAGATCTGCTTCCTGTTCTTTCATGGCCAACTATGGTTAACTGTGAGGCTGTTCCATTGACATGACGGATTCAAAATAAAAAAAGGAAAAGAAAGTATATTGAAAAGATATATTGATACAATTGTTTTACACATTATTTGACCATATGGAAAAGAATGCAAAGTAAAATGTTTATAGAAATGAGATCTCATACAATTGTTTTACACGTTGTATTCAATAGAAAGGAAAAGAATGCAAAGTAAATAAGCTTATGGAAATGAGATCTTTATACAATTGTTTTACATATTGTATTTGAACAAACTATATCTCAAAACATTATTTTCCTATGAACTGTGACTCACCGAGCTCCTTTAACTCACCTCTTTTTACAAATGTTCGTGGCGACTGACGGTAATCTCGAGCATCCTCCGCCGTTGACACTCCCTAACATGACGACCACCTTTGAAAATGTATAGTTTTTGTTGTAAATAACTACTTAATCTTTATTTTGTAAATCGTATATAGGTTTTAAAAAGATTGTTTATATATCTATAGTGTTCAAAATGATTTTAAAGTTTGATTTGAAATGGCTCAGGGTGCACTGATGTCCCATTGTCGGGATTTTGAAAATTAAATTGCTTATTACGACGTTGTAAATTGGGACATGTCTAAAACAGAGGAACTCTGCCCGATTTCTATAAAGGGTTTAATGTTTAAAGAAGAAAAAATTTGTCTCCACCATGGTTTCATAAGATTTAATGGAAAACGAATCAGATAAATGAGTTCAGTTTGCGGATTCACTTTAAAAGGTTTAAAAGAATGAAAGGTTTTTTTTCAAACTGCATCAGCTGCCGGGAGGGTCCCCCGAAGTTAGGAAAGGAAATCCAAAGGTCCCTTCAACTATCGTGAGCCCTCGTTTGAAAATGTTTTAGTGGTTTGAAAAGTTTCACGTCCTAAAATGATTTAATGTTTTATTTAAAGGTGCACGAGTTATTTTAATAATTTAAATGTCATATGAACTTTATAACATATGATATGTTTAAATGTTACAGAAAATGCGTCGTCGAGGCAATCCAGCAAAGAAGAGAGTTCTTGCAGAGATGTCTGCTCCAACTGAGGAACATATAGAAGAATCTGGCATCGTTCCTATTCCACCTCCCGTTTCCTTGTAGCCTTTCACAGCAGACCATCACGTCCTCTGGGAGCGTGGAGTTAATATACCGCTTGATCGTATGGCTCGCATTTTACCACATTGTCACTCATGAGCCGACAGTTGTCCATTGAGAGGGCAAGGAAATTAGGGGCAAGAAATTATGACGGAAAATAGGATCCTGAAAAGGCATGGTCGTGGCTAGAGGGTAATGAGAGGGTGTTCAGTGTTATGGGATGCTCCGATGAGCAGATGGTGACATATTCTGCTTTCCTATTGAGAGACAGAGCACTTGACTGGTGGAAGGCAATACAGAGATGATTTCTAGAGGGGGTGTCCTGGACTCAGTTTAAAGAGGAGTTTTTAGAGAAATTCTACCCTATTGTCTATAAAGATCAAAAAATTGAAGAATTTTTCAAGCTTGAGCAAGGGACCATGTCAGTGACAGATTATGAAAAGAAGTTCTTGGAACTAGTGCAACATGTTCTATTTTAGACCACGAGGTACGTAAGGTAAGTAAGAGGTTCACAGCCCGAGAAAAGAGAGGTTAAGAGCATTTTAGTGTCGGCCTCATACTCGCATGGGACAGTGGTCGAGGTCAGCTTATCGAGATAGAGAGGAGCTCGGGATTAGCTCCTCGACACACTGTGGTTCGCAAGGGTTGCCAAAGAGAGATGGATCTACCAATTTAGCGATCCAAGAAAAGTCAAAGAGGAGGTAAACCACTACGCAAAGGTAAGATACAGTCGAGGTCAGTACCAATGTAGTCTGAAGAAACCACCGGGTCTGGAACTTCTTCGACCCCAAGACAGCAATGCAGTAAGTGTGGAAGGTTTTACAGAGGGGAGTGCAGATGGGTACCGATGTTTGTTACAGATGTGGACAGTCATGACGTTTTGCAAAGGAATGTCCACGCTAACTCCGACAATGGTCGCACTACAAGTACCCGCATGCAGGCCATTTTCAGCTAGTAGAGGTCAGATCAAAGGGGCTCCTAGGCTGGGTTCTAATTCTCTCTAGTAGACCTAGTGTACTAGCAGTAGAGGTCGCCCACCCGTAGGACCTCCTGCCGACCTACGACCCAAAGCCGTATTTAAGGTTACCCAATAGGACGCTTAACATCGCTTCCCGATGTCATGGACAAAAGGATTTCGCTTTTGACCGTGATGCTCATATTCTTATGTAATCTCGGAGCTACACATTCTTTATTTATACGGGTTTATTTCAAATGATAATGTGAGTCCCAACCTATAGATTTGCAAAATATAGTGGTATCTCTTCCTGCGCTGTGGATTCACAAATAGCAGAGAGTGTTTATATGGATAAAGGTGGTGATTATCGAGGCCAAGAGTCTGGCGGCGCATTTGATATTATTAGACATCCATGACTTTGATGTTATCTTAGGTAATGGATTGGCTATCTAGAAATCATGCTACAAAGGGATTGTTATAGAAAAGAGGTTAGGTTCTGCACTCGTGGGAGATAGAGGTCAGGTTCTATTGGTTACTAAGACACTACCTAACACTATTAAGGATCTATGAAGGCTAGTAAGATGCTCCGTGTCATATCAGGTACCTAGCTTATGCTTATTGAGCGAGGGATAGTGGTAGTCGATCGAAGACATTCCAGAGCGAGAATTTCCTGATATATTTCTAGAGGATCTTCCAGGTATACCTCCGTATAGAGATTGATTTTCATTGAATCGCCCTGGAGGGACAAAAAAACAAATCTCTAAGGCACCTTACGTGGATGGCCTTAGAGTTGAAAGAATTGAAAGCACAGATGAAGAGTCAGAGTGGCTTCATTGCCGAGTACTTCACCTGGGAGCTCCTCGCTCTGTTTGTGAAGAAAAGGATGGAAGTTTGAGATTGTGTATTGATTAGCGAGAGTTGATTAAAGTGACAATAATGTAAATCAATACTCGCCTACCTGATTGATGATCTTTTTTATCAATTATAGGAGCGAGGGTATTTAAAATTGATCTCGAGGTCACTACCATCAATGAAGATCCACAGAGATGTCTCAAGATAACTTAGACATTTTACATGGCACAAGGAGTTCTTAGTCATGCCATTTGGACTAACTAATGCCCTAACTACTTTTTATGGATCTATGAATGGCATCTTTCAAAATTCTTTTATTTAGATCAGCTTTGTTATAGTATTCATTGGATGACATTTCGATCTATTCAAAGTGCAAGGTGATCATGAGGAGCATTTGAGAGTTGTTTTATAGACGGAGGGAAAATCGCTTGTATGTCACCCAAGAAATGCCGCTTCGGTTAGATGTTGTTTGTTGCCTTTCAGCATTACGTGATTTCTTCGCTTCTTTCCTTTCCTTCCGCAGGGGGTTTCTGATCCTCAAAAGATCGAGGCAATTTCAGGAATTGGAAACCACCTACGAATGCATTTAGATATCAAGTTTTCTAGGTTTCCAAGTGTGGTAATATAGGAAATTTGTTGAGGGGTTTTCAAAGTTAGTGGCTCATTTGACTAAATTGACAAGGAAAGATGAAAAGTTTGTATGGTTAGAGGCATGTCAGCAAAGCTTCGATGAACTAAAATGGAAATTGACCTTAGCCCCAGTTCTTACACTTTCGTTAGGGTAAGATGGATATACAATGTATTGTGATGCTTCCAGGCAGGGCTTAGGGTGTGTGTTAATGCAACATGAAAATGTAATAGCATATGCTTCGAGACAATTGAAGAAGCATGAGCAAAATTATCCAACACATGACCTAGAGCTGGTCGTCAGATCTCGCTTTCACTGGGATATGATATGCATTACTTATATGGGGTTCCATGCACTTTTACAGAGGTCACAGCGTAGAATAATCTCAAAACATAATATATCAGCTTAATACGTTAGGCTTAATAAAAAGCAACATGACTCTTTCGAATAAAACTAGAACTCGAATTTGTATAGATGGAACAGCGGTAACATGTTATTTGCCAAAAAGGACATGGTCATAAGATAAGAAGGCTGCGGCCAAAACAGAAATGTGCCCAACCTTGATTTTGCAAAAAGAGAGGAAACTTAAGGATAGTGAAATAAAATGAAACTTAACCCAAAAAATGGGTTTCGGGAGCCAAACATAAGAAGGCTATGGTTAAAATAGAAAATGTGCCTAACTTGATTTGCAAAGAAAGGAAATCTCTCAGCTATGTTTGCTCCCAAAAAACCCATTTTTGGGTTAAGTTTTCATTTTATTTCTTAGTCCTTAAGTTCCTCTCTTTGCAACTGTTGTGCACATTTCTATTTTAACCCATGCGCTTCTTTATCTTACGACTTTTAAGGTCCCTTTCAAGAAATTACATACCTTTGTTTATCCTATACAAATTCGGTTTCTTGTTTTATTTCTCAAAAATTCATATTTAACTTTTATTATACCCTAAACACAGTCCAAACCTGCTAGCAGATATTTCTCAAGCATAACTTTCCTCCTTATAAGAATTTTTGTCTCGAAATTATACCATTATCGCATGTCTCTATGTCAAGTCCTTTTCTTCTTTTCATGTCTTTTACAGATGCATTTATATTTTCTTCATTTCTATTCATATTAAGGTCAGGTCTATACTACTATCATATCTATACACGATCTCAATTATTAAATAGAGAGTACATACCAACAATCACATCGGGAGCATCGTGCTCCTCTAGAGCCTGCATAGCATAAGCTCGTGATGGTGCTGTAGGCGCTAGACGATCCACTGTCTCTGACATTGGACCTCCATGTCCTCTGTGCTGATTCGGACCACCTCGACCCCAAGTCGAAGGTTTAGCAACCGATCTTCCTCGACCACTTCCTTATGGATTTATATTAACTCTGGATTCTCTTGGACAGTTGGCCAAGAAGTGATCTATACTCTCACATCTGAAGCACCCTCCAGTCCACACTATACAAACACCCGAATGCCATTTATAGCAATAAGGGTACTCTAGGTTCTTTCCTTGTCCTGAGGACATGCCTCTCCCAGAACTAGGTGTTACATTTTGTCTTATTCTCAGAGTCGAACCATGAGTCGTCACTGAGACTCCGGCTTTTACCCTTCTTCTTCCTCGAGACCTTCGTTACTTATTTCGCACTTTTCTACTTTCATAGCATCTTGTACCAATTGACAAAAGTCACCTATCGTAGAGTAATCTAGGTGCGAGAGTATCTCTTTGATAAGACTCACATACTCATCCAATATCCGCCATGTCTCTGCACTATTCTCAACAAGGCTTCATTTGGCTTAGCCAGAGCTTCGACTCTCACTTCTCGAGAATTCAAGGATCGGTTTGCAACCCTTGTTCCGGGGTTAACACTTTCTCAATGCACTTTCTTTAATCGATCTCTGGAGGACGATCCATCTATACAAAACACAAGGACATTCACATCAGAGGCCAACACTTTTCTATACATATGCCTTTCTATCTTTTCTATCTTATACTCTATCTAGACTCGCATCTTATACTCTATCTAGAATAGCCTAAACATAGGCTTCTCTGCACGACAAACTTTCGGCTTCTCCGATACAAATTAACTAAATCATTACTCCTGATCCCAAATCCGACCGAATGGCGGATCCAAAATGTAGTCCTGGTGCGAGACTATATAATCGGGACTCATTGATATGTTCTTACTCGAGCCGAATCTTGTACTTCAGGTATACAAACAATTTTTGTAATAACAAAAATCATTTACATATACAAAAGAATTACCACCGGAGTGGTGTCCATCAAAATCTATACACATATACTAAGTCTCATTTACTTATACATGTACATTTGCTATTGAATATATTTTGTAGCAGCGAAATACAAAATATAACCATACTCCTTCATTGGAGTTTACATCTTATACAAACACTTATACACATACATATCTAATACAAAACATCAGAGATCGCTAGTGCCAAAGGCCGTGAGCACCTATCTCTCGACGGCCCGTGCGGGCCGGTGTGGGAGGTCCCGTCTCTAGCCTCCTCTTCAGAACCTACACGGATTGAACACCCGTGCTAAGCTTTACGCTTAGTGGGAACATAAGCATGGACAACCACTAATGGTTGTATAGATGGATCGTCTTCCGAATCCAATTGAAGAAGATGTTGAAAGTGTTAACCCCAGGGAACAAGGGTTACCGCCTTGATCCTTCTAATTTGTCGGGCGAGAGTCAAGCTCCAAATTTAAGCCAAATGAAGCTCATGAGAATAAGGCAAGACATGGCTCTGATATCGATGGACCGCACGAGTCTAATAAGAGATATATACAAGACCAAGGACATTTCCCACAAGAGTGACTTTTCACACCGTACAAGATGCTAGTGAAAGTAGAAAAGTCTCGAATAAGTAACCAAGAAAGGTCTCAAGAAGAAGTGGTAAAAGAGCCGTAGAGTCTCAAGTCGAGCTACCATGGTCAAATACAAAGAGAATAAGACAAATGTAACACCTAGTTCTCGGGAGGTAATGTCCGTGGACAAGGTGACTTGAGTGTTCTTATTGCCATAAATGGCATTCGGGCGCGAGTAGAGTGTAGACGGAGGGTGCTTCGATGCGGAGTAGATCACTTGGCCAACCGCCCAAGAGAATCTGTAGAGTTAATATAAATCCGCAAGGAAGTGGCCGAGGAAGATCAAGCCGCTAAACCTTCTCACTCGGGGTCGAGGTGGTCCGAATCAACACAAAGGACATGGAGGTCCAATGTCGAGATAAGTGGGATCGTTTAATACTTACAAGACTCAAAGACGTAGCTTATGCTATGCAGTTCGAGGAGCAGGATGCTCCCGATGTGATTACTGGTATGTACTCTCTATTTAATAATTGAGATGCATGTATAGATGACAATGAAGTAGTATAGACACGACATATAGAATAGAAATGAAAAGAAAATATAAGAAATGCCATCTGTAAAAGACATGAAAAGAAAGGACCTGACATAGAACATGCAAATGATAGAGTATGAATTTCGAGGACAAAATTCTTATAAGGAGGGGAGAGTTGTAACACCCCGAAATATACCAGTGCTGACAAGTTTGTATAATAAAAGTTAAATATGACTTTTCGAGAAATAAAACGAACTCGAAATTTGTATAGGATAAACAAGGTAAATATGTAATTTGCCAAAAGGACATAGAAGTCATAAGATAAGAAGGCTAAGGGTTAAAATGTAAATGCGGCCTAACTCGATTTGCAAAAAGAGATGAACTTTAAGGACTAAAGTGAAATAAATGAAAACTTAACCCAAAATGGCTTTTGGAGCCAAACACGGCCTAGAGAGATCTTGATTTAAGACCAACTTTGCCCCATTGGGGGAGAGCAACCCATAGAGAGAGAAAGAGAAGAAGAAGAGAAGAAAAAGCAGTTAAGGGAAGGAGATAGCTACATGAAGAAGAAGCAAGTTTAAGGTACGGATGTAATGTTTCTTGGGGTTGTATAACTACCCTGATGTGCGATTTCTTGTTTGGCATTTGATCTTTCTTGTGGTTTGGTTAGGATTTCATCCCAACCCTAGATTTCTTGGAAAGCAGGCTGCAAAACCCCAAATGGTACAAGAGAAGAGCAGGGAATCCTCCCGAGGTTGGATTCACGGTTTAATCAGGAGAATGGAGTTTGTCTGTAACAAACCCTAACTAATCTTTATGTTTATTTATGTATACAGACCCATATTAGAGTCGTTTATAATCTACGATAAGCTAAGTAGGATAAGTATTGAAAGATGATTTGAGTGTATCAGGTTACAAGATGAATATGGAGTGGTTTTGATGTGTGTATTGAGTATTGAGTTGGTTTGGGTTGAAATATATGGAAAAATGGGAAAAAAACCACCATTTCTGGACATTTTCGAGGTTTGGTACCGGTACCAAATAGTGTGGTACCGGTACCACATGTGTTATGGTCGATTGGTATCGATACCGAAAAGTCGCATCGCACCAATGTTCTATTTGGACCAACGTTGTTTTGGCCATAACTTTACTATTTCTTATCCGACGGAGGACCTGGCTTGACTCTGCTAAACTAGACTTAAAGGAGAACAAATATCCCCGAATAGGTATCTTCAAATTCGCACCCCATTGGTCTCGCAAAGTCACTCAATAAAGGCTATGTTCACAAATTTCTCGATTATGTTTTGAACATAAAGTAAATTCCTGCTTGTTTAGACATATCTTGGAGTTTCGGTGTCTGACGGTGATTCCAGTTGGAGAAGAACCCTAGCGCCTTTAGCTCAAAATGAGTACAAAGAACCAGTGTCAGGTATGGAGTTACACCTCTGAGAAAAATGAGATTAACTGTCCTTGTGTGGCTATGATGATCCCGGGACTAGTTTCGGGCATGAAATGCCATAACTCGAGCCGTGACGATTCAATCTTAATGATTCCAATTTCTATAAGAAAGTAGATCGGCAGAGGAAACAAGAATATATGAATAATGTGTGAATACATAGGTGTCATACTGTATAAAGGATATGAATATCTGGTAACATGCATATGAAACAGAAAAATATAGAAATGCAAATGTATAGATGTGTTCATGAAACATTTAATATGATACGAAACATGAAACGAATCAAACATGAACATGAACATGAAAGGCAATATGTCATGAACACATAATGGCTAAGAATGTCTCGAACATTCTACATAATAAAATTAGATTATAAGATTATTAATCCATATAATGTTGAAGATAACAAATATATGAAATATAGAATGAACAAGATAACAACAGAAGCGCTGGGCAATAGATAAAGTAATTTGATAAACATTGAATAGATAAAGACTGGAGAAGTACAAGTACGTATAATTCGCATAGATATAAGCTCTATAACTCTTACTGAGATCGAACAAGTATAAGTTTACTATAAGCACAAATATGCATATAAGTTGTTATATCCGAAATATGAAAATGCAAAGATTCAATATCGATCGTACATATCGTGACATGACATCGGATGGCCATTATTCGAAATATGAGATATACCAATATAAATATATAATGATTATTACTTAACCGGTAGAGGAGATAGACATGCCTATAGGGACATAGTTGTTGCAGCATACAGTTTACAGATATCAAGGCCCCAATCAGTCGCATTTATTATTGCATCATGATCGACCGTCATATGTATAGGTCACTCACCTATTAAAGGATGATACCTTCGAGTATATACATGTGATGGTAGATTACCGTCTCTGTAGTGATAGTACCTTTGAGTACATAAATGATTTATTTTGCTTCATGTATTGCATGAAACATGGCAACAAAAAATGACAAGTATATGCAAATGAAATGTAAAGAATAATATATGACATAATATGAGAAGCACAAGACCGCTTATGCGATGATAAGATACGGTGTACAAGAATAAGAAGTAAAGTATAAGACATATGAAAAGTATATGATATGATAAGGCAGAAAGATGAACATGAAAAGTACGTAGCAAGTATATAAGAGAAAAGGTATATGAAAAGTATAAGATATGAAATACATGAAAGTATATGTGAAAACCTATGACAAAAGATATGATACAGATAGTAAAGTATAAGCTCCGCACCCTAAGGGAGATATGAAAGATGATAGAAATTCACATAATTCAAAAGTAAGGATATGATGAAAGTATATTATAGAATGAATATGAACATGCAAAGTATAGAAACAGAATAAAGTATAGATAAAGAGATACGCCAAAGATTATAGAAACAATGTTATATAAATGAATATGAATATGCAAAGTACAGGAAACGTGAAGAAAGTATAGATAGGAGATATGCCGTAAAATACGAATAGAAATGTCATGGAATGGAAAATATCATACGCAAATAGGAACGTTACGATACAATAAACAAGTATATAATATGCAAGATGATATATGAAATGCATATATAAGTCGATCGTCACCATTAGTGTTGTCCATGTTATGTTCCCACTAAGCGTAAAGCTTCAGACGTGTTCAATCCGCGGTAGATAATCAAGAGGAGGCTAGAGGACAGACACCCACACCGCCCGCACCGGCCATCTCTCAGATAGGCGCCACCATCACGTCTTCCGCGATCTCGATGCTTCAGACAGATACATGTATATGTATGTTTGTATAAGATAAACCCAATGAAGGAGGCGATTATATTTTGTATTCACGCTACAAAATATATTCAATAGCAAATGTACATGTAAGGCAAATGAGACCAAGATATGTATAGATTTTCATGGACACCACTGCCAGAGGTTCTTTTCAGATAAGGTAAACACTTACGGCTACGTAAATTGTTCAGATACCCACGCGTACAAGTTCGCCTGATAAAGAACAGATCAATGAGTCCCAATATAGGCTTCCTCGCCTCGACTCTCATTGATCCGCCATTCGGGTCGGATCAACCGGAGGATAATAAGAGCCCGTGAATATTTATTCACACAAGATAACATGAGATGGAGAGATGGATCGAGCTCATTATGATTATGAGTGCATTATTATACCATCCCGAAAGGCTAATGTGGTAGCCGATGCTTCTCAAGAGGCAAATCCCACGTTCATATTCACTTAAAGGTCGTGATACCTCCTTGGGATTCAGGAATCGAGGTCTTGTGTGTAAGACTGTGGAAAGCCATCGGATACAGAGCTTTACTTGGCCACATTTCATGTTCGTCCTGCATCGGGACATGAGATATAGGGAGCTACAAACTCAAGATCCTAATCAGATAGGGTTGAAAAGGGAAGCCGAAGGTCCGCGCTTGGAAGGGTTTTCAGATGAGCAGATGGTACATTGATGATGGGTCACAAGTTATGTGTACCGGAAGTGGGAGGATTAAAGAAAGAAATTATGGAATAAATTACTTTTCTCGATATGCGATGCATCCGAAGCACTAAATGTATCATACCCCGAGGGAACATCATCATGGAGGTAGCAAGAAAGATAAGGTTTGCAAAGTTTGTCTCCAGATGTTCCGTATTTGTTAGCAAGTCGGGTCGAGCATCAAAGACCTACAAGGCTCTTACAGTATCTTCCGATCCCTTAGTAGAAATGGGAGAAAATCACGATGGATTTGTAGGACTTCGCTTCCAGAGTGGTTAGCGACGCCGAGCACGTGATCACAAGTGATCGACAAAATCAGTCAATTCACGTATGAAAAATAGTGACTCAATTGAAGTTGGTCGAGTTGTATGTGAGTTAGATCAGACACTACCAGACACAAGATTGATCAGACGTGATGCAGAGATCCACTATTACTTCCGATTTCTCGCAATAATAGCCATAGAGAGCCTGGTACCAGTTACATCTCACACGACTTTCCATCCCTCAAACTGATTATTAACGTAGTGGCAGATAGATATTACATATCGGTTTAAAGAGTTTCAAGGAAGTCGGGATAGATATCTACCATTAATGGAGTTTGCTTACAACAATAGTTATCAATCAAGATTTGAATGGCGCCTACAAGGCCTTATATGGAAGGAAGCGTAGGACTATTTATGTCAGATAAAGTAGGTAAGAGCAATGACAAAAGAATACGACAGAGATAATGTTAAGGTTATTATGATATTAGATAGACAAGATCGGCGTAAAAGTTATGCCGATAAATCAATGAGAGACTGGAATTTCCGTGTGGGGATCAGTATTTATGAGGATATCACCCCGAAAGGGGTGTCATGATTCGAAAAGAAAGGGGAAGTTAAGTCCCCGCTATATGGGTTCCATGAGATCAGGAAAGAATCGGAGGTAACAGATTTACTGAGAGTCACACTGGACCAGCTGTAATACATGATGTCTTCTATGTTTCTATGCTTCGAAGCATATACAGATCCTTCACACGTGTTACATCAACCCGCTGGATCTCACAAAGCAAGAACGCAATTTTATAAAGCAGCGACCGGTTCAGATTAAGTTAGATCGAAGATCGTGTTCTTCTGAACAAAATGATTCCTTTAAGAAGGTGTCAGATGAATTACTTAATAAAGGAAGCAACATGGGAAAGTGAAGATCATATGCAAACTCAGTATCCACACCCGCTTTAGTCGTATGATATTTGAATTTGAGATCTAAATTTTTTTAAGGATATGAATTGTAAGACCCTAAATTTACGGGGCCATGATTATAAATTTTTGCTTTGACAGTTAGGTATTTAACCGGAAAAGTCACTAAATATTAGTAAATTTTAAAACAAACCCGGCACAAAAAACAACACAGAAATAATGAGTTCGAAGAATCTGAAATAGATTAAAACGAAATTATGTTAAGAGGTGAAAATGTAATTTTTCTAAAATATGCAACCTTATTACCACATAAAATCAAATTTTCTAGATCCTGATGATGAAATGGACCTCACCAAATTCGCCTGCAAATTATAGTTAGTCTATTCAAATTTTCTACAATTCTAAGACAATTGAATTTTCACTAAATTGACAAGGACGGCAGGTTTGAGTGGATCCTAAATGAGATTTTTAGAAAAATCCCAAAAAAATGTCAATATTTAAAGAACGTCCATTTAAGATGTATTTAAACTAACGACGAAATAAATCGTTTTGGAAGAAAACGTATCGAAGAAGTTTTTATTGACGTGCGACGCAATAATGTCCACCACTATAAATAGTCACCAAAAATGAAAAGAGCACTGGGTCTCCAAATAAACCGTAGCAGAGAGAGAGAGAGAGAGAGAGAGAGAGAGAGAGAGTAGAGAAGCAATCTCTCCTTCGATTCCTCCCACGAGATCACCTACTGATCTCGTTAGGTCAGAACTTAAAGCTGATCTGCACGCAGGGTCACACAGGATACCAACCAAGATCTCAAGAACCAAGTGGTTCTGGCCATGGAAACCGATGTGTTGGTGGTGGTGTCTCGAGAAATCACGCCCATTCGGTGTGGTTTTTCTCCACCCAAGCACTTCGTCTAAGGGTATGCGCGTCATCAGACGCTTTTTTCTCCGACCCCACGACTATATTTCGCCATAACTCGACCATCATTCATCCAACTTATGATTCAAATTGCTAAGTAAACTAGATTGATAGGAGAACATTTCTCCTTGAATAGGTTTAACCACCCCGACCAATTTGGACTCAAAAACGATTCAAAGCTCGGAAATACGTTTCACGCAGCTTTTTACGTTTCATGACCATGATCAGATTTTGGCTATAATCTTCGCATCACTCATCCGACTGAAATGATTCCAATTTCTGGATAAACCAGATCGACAGGAACATATCTTCAGGAAGTAGGGTATACATCTAAATTCGGCCACTGACCCGTAAATTTATTCAAAGTGCACCAAAGACACTATCTGTCGAGGGGACAATGGTCATGGCCTCCACTCTGCCGCCATAACTTCTTCGGTCCGAACCCGTTTTTGTCTCGACTCTATGGAAATCCCATTGAGTCAATATTCTAACCATATTCCTGTAGAGGACATTGGATGAACATAACGAGATTGAAAATTTATGGTTGCACCAAGTGTGCAGGTTGCTTGGTTATGTCGATGTGAATAGTCGGGTTTTGACATGACCATTTCATGGCATGTTGTGGGCTATTGTATGGGGTAGTAATTGCCATGAGTTAGCATAAGAAAATCATGAAACAAAAGAGGTTGAGTTCAAGTGGATTTTAATCAATTGGAAGTGATTAAATGCTTAAGGAAGGCCGGAAAGCATAAGATAGTTAATGGTTTAATCTGAACATGATTAAGGTATGATTTATGGATAATGTGACTTGTAGGAGAAGATATAAAGGACAAGGGTGGAGGTGGAAAGTTTTGTTTAAAAAGGAGAAAGGATTAAATAACTAAGGTGAGGAAAATGTAAATGTTTATGAAAATATATATATATATTAATTTTTACCAATGTATATGTTTTCATATCTATGTTATAAATGTTCAAATGAAAAAAGAAATGTGGTTTTCTTGACTTTAAATTATGTTGAGAAAATATGAAATGATTATGGTTTTCATAGTTTTATAAAGCATGATTTATGGTTTCCATATGAAATGAAATGTTTATGAATGTATATTTTATATATACATGTTTATATGAAAATGTTTGAATCCATGATTACCCTATGTTACAAAGATAAAGTTTAAAGGAAAGTCGACTAAAGTACTTTTTACGTGTGTATGGTACATAGAAAGGGTTAGGATTTTTTTATATAGAGGGAAGGGAAGAGTGATGCATATTGCCATGCACGCGAAAAGACGTAGCGGCTACTTCAACGCATAATGTGATTTATTCCATAGTGCAGTCGGTATTGAAAAGAAAGACACGATTTATCTGGAGGTTCCTTTTCGGGGCCATCATGATTGTAAGATCACTGTAGGTTCTTTTCATGGGCCAACTGCTAACGATACGTTCCACGGACATGACTTTGATTCAAAAAAAATAAGGAAAAGAAAGTATATTGAAAAGATATGTTGATACAATTGTTTTACACATTGTATTTGAACTATATGGAAAAGAATGCAAAGTAAATGTTTATAGAAATGAGATCTCTATACACCATTTTACACGTGCTGTATTTGAATAGAAAGGAAAAGAATGCAAAGTAAATTATTTATGGAATGAGATTCTATACAATTGTTTTACACATTGTATTTGAACTATATATGGAAACATTATTTTCCTATGAACTATACTCTCACTGAGCTCCTTTAGCTCACCCCTTTACAAATGTTTTCAAAGGTGATCGACGTGCTATCTCGAGCATCCTCCGCCAATGACACTCGCCACGTGACGACCACCTTTTGAAAATGTATAGTTTTTGTTGTAAATAACTGACCAGGCACCTTTATTTTGTAAATGTATAGGTTTTAAAAGATTGTTTATATATCTATGTTGTTCGGAAAATGATTTTAAAGTTTGATTTGAAATTGGTCAGGGTGGACTCATGTCCCATTGTCGGATGTGGAGAAATTAAATTGTTTTAATACAAGTGTTGTAACGGGACATGTCCGAAAAACAGAGGAAATTTCGCCTCGATTTTCTATAAAGGGTTTAATGTTTAAAGAAAAAAATTTGTCCCACCATGTTTCATAAGATTTTAATGGAAAATGTAATCAGAGAATGGCCTGCTCCACTCGATTCACTTTTAAAAAGTTTAAAAGAAATGAAAGTTTTTTTTTCAAATCTGTAGGAGTGCCGAGAGGGTCCCCCGAGTTAGGAAAAGGAAACCCGGGTTGGGAAAAGGAAACTCGGGTTGGGTCCCTTCAACTACGCATAGGCACCAAAAAGGAGAGATTTCACTGAAGATCTAAAAGAGGAGATTTGGGGGAAATCGGAGTTTTCGGGTTTAGGAGGTGTTCTCGAGAGCTCCTACCATTCTACTACGTTTCAAGAGGTATGGATTTTTCCTACTTTAGTTTTATTCCTACTTTTGGATTGATTTTGGGATTGATTGTGGGATGGTTTTATGCCAGTATTTATGGCATGCTTCAGGTCGTGTTTTAGGCATGTTTGTGGCCTTAATCGGGAGGATATTGTAGCCGGTGGAAAATGGCTATTTTTTGGATGGTTTCGGGTTAAAATGGAGTGTACTAGAGCTGCCAATGAGCTCTCTGGCAGGCTATTGCGTAGAAGCCATGCTATTGCATGGCTAGGCTTCAAAACTGTAGCCTCGGGTATGAAATTGCGCCGGTTTTGGCGCAATTGCATAGCCCCTGCACACTTTCAAACCTCCAAATTTAAACGGCCATATTTTTCTCGTCCGAACTCTGATTCGCACGTTCTTGGACTTTATGTAAAGCTCTTTGTGTCTATACTTTGAACATATGCTGGTGGATGGCATTTTGTGCTCACATATTTACTGAAAATTAGATTGTTACACCAAGTGTTCTATTGTATTGACATGTGATGTGAAAATGACCCCACATACTGTCCAGATTTTGAAACTGATTTTCGGTTGGGAAAAAAGGAGAAATTGGACTAGTTTCCTTCATGGAAATTGTATTTGCATCAGTGAACTTGATGTTAGGCTTTTAAATCACCCAAATTAGACCTCTATAACTCAAGTTATGGTCTATTTTCCGGGACTGCCATAAGTTGCCCTGTTTTGACCCCATACACTATCCAGATTTTGGGACTCATTTATGGTTGGGGAAAAGAGGGAATTTGGACTAGTGTTCTCCATGGAAATTATAGCTGCATTTGTAAACTTGATGTAGGCTTTTGAATCACCCAAATTGGACCTGTACAACTCAAGTTATGGTCCCTTTCCCAGGACTACTATAGCTTAGGTTGTTTAATGGTTTGTGTCCGCTGATCAAGAGGGGACTAGTTTCCGAACCGAGTTCGATCTATTCTGTGGTCTATTATGGCTTAATTTTGAGGGTGTTAAGGCGTATTTATGGAATGACACGCTGTATGTTGGATGTTGATATATGTGTGCATGATATATTGACATGATCAAGTATCGCATGGACATTATATGCTAGTCGATATAATCGTTCAAGATGTGAAGCTAGCGATATGCATGGGAGTAGAGTCGCTCATATAGAAATTCCTGATTTACAGGTGTGACATGTGTAGACATTCAATGGTGCATGCTGTATATACGACATCGTACAATGGGTGAGTGCATGGTTGGTAACTGATATCAGGTTCGTGTTTGATCGGGCGGCTCGCGAAATGGAACAACGCTCCAACAAAGTCGCATAATTATCAAAATGGTAAAGAAATACATGTCAAAGATTTCACATATGGAAAGATCCTCCTGGGGTGAAAAGTCTCACAATTATATCGACATACCCTCACCAAGGAAGGTCGTGAAAGTTCTGTTTGTGGAGCCCTGGTGGAGATGTTCAAAATCCGCTACCTATAAAAGGCGATGAATTTTAAATATAAACGATTATCATGGATGTATCATCCAAAGCTGTGGCTATAAACAAATAAAATTTGTTTTGAAAATGATCATCGGATGTCATCCTAATGATTGCTTATCACACACAAGCCAGCGCTGGGGTGGGAGTCTCACAGGGACTTCTAAAGGTGATGGGTACATGACGAATGTGATCTCATTTCATGGCATTTGGCATTTAAAGATTCCATACGACGGCGATGCTCTTTGGTTTAATGTGAATGAAAAATCTGGAGCTTAACTTTGCATGCGCACTTAAGCCGTGAGGTTCCTTGAAGAAGCGATTTTATCTGAGCATTGTTCACCCCTTGGTTGTGACCCCTTCGTACAAGTCATGTGCAAGTGTATCGACCATCCTGGGACCACATAAAGGTTACTGGGCCGACATGGCCTGATAACCTTTAAAAAGTGCTTGGAACAACTTGTTTTATCATGTAATTTTGTATGTTAATTGTAATTAAATTCTTTCGACTATCGCCAATATAGTCGGGTTTGTAATGGTGCGGTCGCGATCTGACTTCTTACTGACCACCGATGGCAAATATTCCCCATTTTTAACTTAAATATGGATGTCGGGTCCCGATAACAGGGACACAACGTAATATCGAAGTATAATGATATCCATAGGTATTCGCGAGTTAACGGATTTATCAACTAGACCCCTGGATTCAAAGCGTCACAGGTGTGGTCTTACTACTTATTCACCCTGAAAATTTTCGGAGCCTTGCATATGCTCATGTTGATAATGGAAGTTGGAACCTAGATCAGTGAAGTGTATATTTTTAGTTATGTTATGATGCTTAAAGGCACTACAAAAATGGGAAAGCTAGACTGCTTTGCTTATGTTTCTCAATATAGCAAATAATATTGGGATTCTAAGCAAAGAGCCATCCACTATGAATATCATGAACAGAAGCATTTAGGTAAGGTTTGATGATCGCATGCTATAATAGGCTTGAATGAGTCTTCATAAAAATGTGGGACACGGACATGCTTTAGGCTACCTAATGGGGAAGAAAGTCATTCGCTAAATGATAAGAAGCTTAAAGAAAAAAAGAAGGCACACCGTGTCGAATGTAAGCGTACAAGGCAGTACTAATTGCTAAAAGGTTAATGCTAGATTCCAAGTTTTGACTTCAAAATGTATTCCTCCAATGGTGGTACATAGTCATCTGCTTAGTTTCGGGATTGTGGCTTTTCATGATTATAAGCTTGACCAGTTGGATGTTAAGCCTGCATTTTTACATGGGGAGCTTGAGGAGGACATCTATATGCAGCAACTAGAGGGTTTTACACCTTCAAGAGGAGGATTATGTTTACCTACTTAAGATGTCCCTTTATGATTTGAAGCAGCCTCCTAGACAATGGTATAAGAGGTTTGACTCATTCATGATCTCTCATGATTTTAAGAGGAGCATCTTTGATAGTTGTGTTTACTTCAATCGATGCAATGATGTGTCATTTATGTATTTGCTCTTATATGTTGATGACATGCTAATAACAACCAAGAGTAAAGAGGAGATAAGAACTATGTGCCCACTTAATAACGAAGTTTGAGACGAAAAGATCTAAGAGCAGCTAAGAAGATACTGATGAGATTATGGAGGTCAGAGGGCAGGAAGATTATCCTTGAGTAAAAACGATATATTGAAAAACATGTCGCAGTTCAACATGCGTAATGCTAAGCCCATTACTCCCACTATAGCCATCTCAAACTTTCATCTACCCTGCCATAATCGGAAAAGGAGGTCGACTAAGCATGTCTAGAGCATCATATTCTAGTGTTATAGGTTCTTAATTTATGCCATGGTGTGTTCTTATCAAGATTCGCTCTTATGCAATCAATAGGTACACAAAACCTCGGGTAAGGAACATTGAAGGCACCAATGGATCAGGATACTTGTGTGGATCCAATAGTGTTTGCTTGTAGTTCGGGTAGACTAGAGATGTAGCTATAGTGGTACATTGATTATGATTATGCTGGAGATCTCGATAAGAGGAGAGACTTTACAGATACGTGGTTCACCATCATGTCATGCATAATGGAAGAATTTCATCAAGTAGCTTCGGCTAACTACAGAAAGTAAGTACATGGCAAAGCATGTGTTTTGTAAGGATGCCCTTTGGTTAAAAGGATCGGTTAAGCTAAGAATAAACAAATCAAAAGACATCAAGCTTAAAGTGGGATAAATTAAAGGCAGACATTTCTCATTAAAAGCATCAAATTGTTTCATGAGATGAATCTACATTAATGTGAGGTATCATTCGTGTACTGCATTATTGCTCGTGGTTGACATTACGCAGTGTGTTAACCTAAGAAAATCCCGCAAATACGATTTACTGTGCTCCATTCCTACGCTAAGTTTGTGCATCGTTCAACCTGCCGGTTCATACTGATTGATCTATGGCTTTCTTTATGGAAGAGGAGCATGGTTTCGTCTTTTTTCGAGACATGGAGTTCATCTACTAATATGATGGGAATCTTGTGTCAAGTAGATTGGCTGACAAATGACTGACCTTTGCTTAGCTATATCCAATCAAGAACTTGTGATTTTTAAGGAAAAGAAAAGCTCGAGAAAAATAAGTGATTTATTATAAGTAAGAGAGGGTATCAACCCAAATTCTACAGTCAATTAATCCCACAAGGGGGTATGCAGGTCGTCTCCGCATTATGATCTTCAACCTCGCATTTGCTAACATTAACATTTTAGGGTTGTCTTATTCTTCACGTAATTAGAATTATTTTTCTCATATCATAAATGGAAGTTTTCTTCGCCCGTTTCCAATGTACGCTTTCCAAGAATATAAATATTTTCGCTTTGTATTTCATTATCGTACATTAATTTTAACAAATGTAAATAAAAATAATAATAAAGAAATTACTTACGTTTTTGGCTCCATCTAGAAATATGTTAAAATAAATATAATCAAAATTCTTCAAAATTTTACATATTTTTAAATTTCTTAAATTTTATAATATAAAGAAACAATAAAATGAATGAAAATAAAATTAAAATGACTTATGAATTTTATATCTATTTTTAGTCCTTATTTTTAATTTATTCAAAATTTATGACCAAAAGACATAAAACAAGGTTAGGTCCTCTAATTTAAAAATATTTAATATAGATTTAACAACCTAAAAGGAGTTCTATAAACTTTCAGCACAAGTTGTCATAATACATATGATAGTTACTCAAAATTCTATTTAAATTATAACTTAAGATTTATTGAATCTTTGTAAAATATTTACGCTCTTATCAAATATTTTTTTGAAAATTAAGAGATCCGGAATACCATCGAGTCTTTTGATCATAATTTTGAGACCCATAACATATTTTTCCTTTTAATTTTCTTTTCAAGTTTTCTGCGTTCTAAACGAGAGCCAAGGAGTACCGATCCGTTTCCTGTTAGTTCCAATTCAACGGCTTGATGCTCAGCTTTATTTAAGTGGATTAAAGGGGGAGAAAGAAGCTCACAAACTTCCCTTCATCCAAGTCAACCTTGAGTCTTAGTTCTCGTCTATGGTCAGTGGTTACCAGGAAATCCACAAACAAGCCACTGTTCTCTCCCCCTCCCCCATCCTAGAAATTACAAAACAAGCAGCAGCACCAGAGAGAAAGAAAGAGAGAGAAAAATGGGAGAAACAGTAGGAAATCGTATCAGTTTGAGCGAAGAAATCATCAACAGGGCAGCTTCTCAGGCCATGAGAGCCCACAATTCCGGCGGCAGGCCATTTATCCTCGACAAGCCCCGCGGATTATCCGTTGCTATTTTTGCATTTGCGGGATCTTGGCTGCCCGATGATTGGTTTACTCACCCTCCCTTTGGAGAAACAAAGATGGATACCAGTACCTTTCCTTCTCTTCGAAGTGTAGGCACGATGAAGTCGCTGTCGTCAACGCCTTTCTCCGCTGATTCAAGGCTGATCCTAGATCAGCTCTCACTCTGAGAAAGAGGTAATTGATTCTATTCAATTTACGGTGATTTGATTAAAACCTAATTTTGGAAATTTTACCTGTCATTTTTTTTTTCTTTTTTTTTTTTTTGAAAAATAATCTATTATTTTAATAAACAATGTAAATAGAAAATAAAATTTATATTTTGTTTAAAATAAATTAATTTCAAGAGTTACTCAGGAAAGGTTAGAGGATGTTTGATTTTTATTTTTGAAAATCGTTCTCTTATCTAAATTTCATAAATAAATAAAAAAAGAAATTAAAGGCCTGTTGTTTATAATAAAAACAAGAAAAACATATTTTATTTCATTTTTCAAAAACATTAAAATGATCAAATTTAAATACCAGAAGAGTTTTCAGAAAATATATATTTGATGATTTTTGTGTTTTTAAAAATTGTTTTCAAGTTAATACATGTTTTTTAAAGTTGTTTTCTATTCTAAAAAATTAGGATAATTAATTTGGTTCACAGTTTTTTTTTTCTTGAAAAATACACAAAACACTAAATTCAAGAATGTTAACGGTTTTTAAAAGCCTATTCTTCTAAAAAAATAATAAAATAAGAAAAAACAAAAACACGTTGATTTTCAGTTTTAAAACACACAGCAATTGCTAAAACTTCCTAAATTCTGGCACAATGCGTGTTTTTAAAACGGCTTTCAAGAACCGTTTTTAAAATCAAGAACCAAATAAGCCTTGAACTTATTCTTTGTGTTTTCCTTGTTCTCCTCATCTATAGATCTTCTAGTGTTTTTTTTTTTTCCCAAAAAAACAGTTTTTAAAAAAGGGTAAACAAACAGCCCTTAAATTCACAAATTTAAGGTTATTTAATCTTACAAATATTTCAATGATATGGCAGACTTCTATGAATCAAAAGGTTGATAATGGAATTCAGTTTTACAAACTGAAAGTAGCTGGTGATAATAAGCAAAGTTCTTTCACCGGCCAGCCTTGGCGCCGCACGGCGATCCTGGCGACTCTACTTCCTGGAGAAGGAGGTCCAATCAGAACCCGCCACGTTGCATCACCTTTGGAATCCTTCGTCGGCACTGATCTTCGGTCATGCCGTCCGGCGGGAGAAGTGGTCCAGACCGGTTCATCCATTTCGTAATGAGAGCCCGGATATCATCCTCGGGAATTTATATGCTTTTGCTCCCATCCATTGGTACCAACAAATTCTTCAATGATCTCCAATCCCAGATCTGAATTTTACGGAAAAACTAATTGATCCTCACTTAGCTTTCTATCTCAAAGTGGATGAGAAGGCAGCCTCTGTTGCAACTCATGATGCCTGCAATCTCATGGGATGCACAACCATTACTGAGAATCTAAGGAACTTGTCGATCTCAGCCTTACCGACCTTTCGGAACTTCTTCATCTTCACTGAAATGGAAACTGGTTGTTGTAAGAATCCGGATGCTGCATTGCAGATGCTGTTTACACTGCTCAGCTGAGCCAAGAAGAAGCTTTAGTGATCAGACAAAAGAAGCTTTGTATGAACATTTGTCTATGACAATGAACTACAAGAGAGCTTGTGGAATGGTAGAATGTAGTTTACTTAGATGATAGTCTGGAAGAGCTGCCATTGTTCTAGATTCCGGCCCGGCCATAGCGAATTGGCTGTTTTGAATGAATCCCACTGGTGGGAGCTTTCTTTACCTGGAATTCATGTGGTATAAATGTCAGCTGGATGATATACAGCTTTGGATTTGCAGAGCACAGAAGGAGGCTGAAGTTCGAGCTGCAGGGGATTAGAGAATTGTGAAGGTTAAGAAACCAGGCGAAGATCGATGACAATAAGCAGAAGATAAAAGAAGAATTAAGCAAGCTCAGAGGATACCAAGAAAAGGGCGAGACACTTGAGCTCGGTTACTATGATGCCTTCAAGAGCCAAGAAGAGAAAGCAGACTTTGATGCTAATGTGAGCAGGCTTGTGCTAGCTGGTATCTGGGATGAGGTAATTGAAATGTTAAGAAGGTCTGAACTTCCAGATGAATTTGAGAACAGGGAAGAGTTGATTGAACTTGGAACCTTGTATCGCCGACTAGTCGAGCCTCTGGATATTGCTAACTACTACCGGAACTTGAAGAATGAAGATACAGGAACTTACATGACAAGGGGGAGACCGAAACGATACAGATACGCGCAGAGGATGGGGCTGGAGCATGCTGAAAAAAAGCCGTCTGGATGGAGGTCGGAATCCTGTTTCTGGGCTGAGGTAGAGGAGCTCTGCAGCATTAAAACCGGTTGCAACAACGGACCCCTTCAAGACACTAAGAAGCAGAAGATTCAGCAACTACAGAAAAGACTAATTGAATGGATTCAGGATGGATGTTTAGGGAAGGATGTGGTGTTGGAGGGTTCCACCTTTGTTAAATGGTGGAAAACCCTACCGTCCGAGTATAGATCAGAGCCTGAATCATCTATGATTGCAAATCTCATCCATGGTTAAGATTGAGAAGGTTAGGTTCTTTATTCTTGTCTCTTGGTGTATTAGTGCAAACCAATTACAGCAATCATCTGGTAGATTACCTCCAGGATTGACTGTCCAAATTGTACTTGATGAGGCATTGTTTACTGATGTGATATTCTCAAGAAAGTTATATTTGGCTAGATTAATTTATTAATTATACCGCTAATCATATTATAATTTTAACTATATAATTATATGTTAATTACATCATTTACAGATTTATTTATTATTAACTACCTATAGCATTCATTAGTTTCTATCTTCTCATTGATATATCGATTTTGATTTGTGTTTCTTAGTTTATTCTTTTAAGTGCTTTTTTATATATAATATATATATATATAAAAGTAATAGAAATTCTAAAATTTTATAGCATTTAATAACACACTTTGGTGAGGGGCTTAAAAAATTTATCTCTCAATCATAACTTTTCTTTAATCTCATTCCTTACGTATTTGGGAAATTAATAAGCAATTTAACAATTTTATCTACAGGATATAAGACATTACGACTGACACAAGTTGCTCAATAAAATTATTATTTTGTAATATATTTACTGGGTCTTTTTAATTTATCTCATCACCTTATTTTTACGCCAATAAATACTTTAATTTCCTACAAAATAATTTAATAATTGATATCAGAGCAACTTTAATTGATATTAAATCTATCAAATATGTTTTTTGTATTTCTAGGTGTTGTTTTTTGTTCTCGTGCTCAGCTAGAATTCAAAACCATCTAAACATTTTTTTTTTGTTCTTAAAAAGTGGTTTAAAAGGGAAATTGTGTGAGAATGGCTCTTTATTTTTATTTTTTGTATTTATTGTCATTAATGGCAATCCTAAGGACAACCACTTTGATTCCATGAGATGTCATGGATTTTTTTTTAATTTCATTGCCATTAATGACAATCCAAAGGACAGTCACTTTGATAGTTTGATCCCATGAGATATCATGGAATTTTTATTTTATTTTTTTAATTTCATTGCTATTAATGCAATTTAGAAAACTGATATTTTATTGTTTATTTATTGAATCATATATGGAAAGCTATGCTTTCATCTCTGCGTTCTTTTGACAAATCTTAGAGGGACATATTGAATTTTTTGTTTTTGTTTCTGATTTATTCCCTTATCTCACTAATTAAGCTGGGAGGTTTCATGAAAGAAATATAATGAAATATTCATCAAGTTTTGTTTATTAATTCATTTTTTTCTTAGGATTTTCATGTATATTTTTTAGCTAAATTTATGTTTTTACCCCTATTATTAATTTTCTATCCCATTAAGTATTCAATTTGATTACGGGAACAAAAGGTTGATTTTTACTTAATTTGCAATCTTTTCACTAATTTTTTACATATTGCTTTAGCAATCATGTTAGTGCTATTTATAATTATTTATAGTATCACATTGTGAATAAGATTGAATGCTTAGCGAATGTAGTAAAATCTGAGTAAATATTGAACGCTTACGACTCGCTTCTCGTGAGTTCGAACATATCATATATTTTTTGAATCGATGTCATAATGAGAATTTTTCTGCCTTTCACATCAATTTTTCTAAGATCCATGTTATCATATTGATTACTTTATTATTTAGTAAGATGCTTAGTTTGGTGAAAAATTTTCACTAAGTGTCATGAACGACGTAATTTTACTACCCTATCGACGAAAATTAACGTATTTTGGCCGCGATGACAAGGAATTGCTCTACCATGTATGAGACTTTTTGTATTTTATAGACTCTAAAGATTTGATGACCACTCTTTATAGTCATTTGCTGTCGAAGAAATTGAGTAATTTGCATGTCATTTTGATTGTATTTTGATATTACTTTCTTTGTTTATTCTTCATCTTTGACCTTCCCCGCCGCCATCACGAAACTTAATCGAGATCAGACATAAAGAATTCGATTAAATATCTCGATTTAATTCGACAATTGCGAAACCGAACTCTCGACTAAAGTCAAACTCCTCCAAACTCATCACGGTAATTCTGGCTAGTGCGTGAAAAGTCTTATGAGGATTGGGAGTATTCCAATAGTTGTTATTTGATGATCATGGAAAAATCATATAGAAGATTTCATTTTAAGCTAAGATCTCTAAGATCGATAATTCTAAAAAGAGTTCCTTGTGATGCTATTAGCAAGAAATATACAAAAGTTTTCTCAAAGAATGGGAAATGAGCTATCTGATAATTATTAGGTGAATGTTTATTTTGAATCCAATATCATTGATGTGTCATCTCATACTTGATGGTTAGATAGCAAAAGTTACTATCTACATTGCACTATGCAAGCAATGATAAGGTGTAAGAGGCCTAACTAGTTTGAAGCAAAGACGTGTGGTTAATGGGAGACTAAGACAAGAGTAAAAGTTGATTTTTTGGGAGTTGTTAGATTGCAACTTAATACAAGAATTTTTTTGAAATTGCAGGATGTGGCATATATACTCCCCGATCAGAGGAAACTTGAAATTCTATTTGATGTGACTTTGATATAGTTAACTAAAAGTTAAATCATCAGATTCATTATTGATTGGTACCGGAGTACTTTGTGTTTCACGAAGGCAAGAGTCGCTTATTACCGCTTCGCTACCCTTACGACAATGATTTCACGCTAGCAGTCAAACATTTGGTATCAATAAAGCCTTCTACTCTTTCTACGTTATTAAATGCATTTCTAAACATCATATGAGACATTAATTAAGAACAGATTCTTCCTGATCTTGATTTCTTTATATTTTAATACCGTAGATCGTGACTGGCGGCAAACTGACAGCCAAGGCTGATATATGCACTGAGCTACGTTATCTAAGGCGTGATATTTGAATGGTCTACCTCCCTATGCTGGTGGCCAACATTTCATAATTAATGCTCATTAACGACATTCATCATAGTTGTCGAGAATGAAAAGTCTTATACTCTTTTCGGGGCACAAGCTGAGTCATATTTCTGGGGACAGAGCATTGGGGAGAGATCACTTTAAGGATGATTCCTTCCCGGATCTTGATTTCTTTATCTTAATACTGTAGATTGCATCAAGGGTAAACTGACCAAGGTCGAGAAGGAATTCGAGTTGTTTGGGGTTATTCATACAAATATTTGGTCATTCACTCTTCCTACTTGCGGGTACACAAATATTTCATCATATCTATCGATGATTTATCTTCATTATAGTTTTTCTTGAGTTTCATTCTTGAGAAGTCCTGACTTTTTGCAAAGCAAGTCAGCCTAACAAGGGTGTTAAGATCAAATCATTCACAAATGCGTAGTATTATAAAGTGGATAAGATAGACGTGATGCACTGACCATTGCAAGACTTTGCAGAATGCGCATCACGCCAATATGTACAGTAATACCTCAAACAAACGGGTCGTGCAAGAGTAATCACTAATTTTTGATATGGTACGATGTAATATCACACTCCTCGTCAACAGTTCCTGTGGTAGTTTTGAAAACTGTAGCTTATATTTTGAACCAAGTGCCTAGTAAGTCTATTCCTAAGACTCATATGAGCTTATGGTCGAAAAGAAGCCTGGTCTTTCTTTTCATTTTTGCTGTTCGGGGCTGTGCGTGGAAGTGAGACTGCATAACCTTACAATCCAAGAAACTGATTCAAAATCCGACAATGGATACTTCATTGGTTGGTCATATGAGATCAAGAGGTTCCAAGTTTTATTACACGCTGCATTAACCATTGTGAGTGATTGAAATGACTTAGCCATTTATTTCGAGAGATGATGTTTATATGAGCTTCAAGGGCCAAGAGAAATCAGGTTCAAAGAACACCCGCTATTCCTGCGCATTTGCTGCCTCCGATCTCTAGCCCCAAAGTACAGCAACTTTCTCAACATCCACACCACTACCAACATGAAACCACCTGAGGATGTAGGATCCAATAAATTCTCAGATGGGTCATGATATGCCTGGTGAGAAAGGAGGAGAGCTTCTTTAGCTCTCACCCCCAAATGACTACAAAGGTTCATTTCGCAGAGCATGAGCATGATACGGGTGATGTATAAGATCCGACTACTTACAAAAACCATTGCGTTAGTTCTTAATCCAACCTCTCGATCAATGCAATGAAAGATGAGATGACTTCCATGTCATAAAAATAAAGTGAGTCATAGATTTTCCAAATGGTTACAAACCTATTTGTGCAAATGTTCAAGACCATGCCGATGCCAAGTGGACGTGAGATATAAAACAAGATTAGTGGCCGAGGTTACAATTAACGATACAGTATTGATTTTAAGGAAACCTTCTCCCTTGTCCACTAAAACTCTCTATGCAATATTATAGCTATAAGTACTCATTTTGATTTAGAGTTTCATCGATGAATGAGGACAACTTTTCTTGAATGGAGACATAGCATGATGTTTACATGTCTCAACTTATTACTTTGAGGAAGTTGGTAAGGAACATATTGATTTGTAACCTTAAAATCCATTAATGGTTTAAAGCAGGCTTCTAGGTAGTGGTATTTCAAGTTTGATGAAATTGTCATCGCTAATGGTTTTAAGGAGAACATAATCGATCAATGTATATATATGAAGGTCAGTGGGAGCAAATACATATTCTTGATTTTATATGTTGATGATATTTTGCTCGCAACCAATGATGCTGACCTATTGGTTGAGACAGCGAAGTATTGTTTAGCCTCGATATAAAGGATCTTGTGGAAGCATCTGGTGTTCAAAGTATACAAATACTTCTCGCGATGTAATCTAATGGCATTCCGAGATTGCTCCTCAATGCACATTATATTGAACGACTCGAAATGTTCAATATACAATCATATTCTTCTTTTGGTAAGACACCAATTGTAAAGGACGGATCAACATTTTCCAAAGGTCAATGTCTTCAAAATAATATCGAGAGAGATAAGATGAAAGCAATCCCTTATTTTTCGCGGGCACTGATGTATGCTAAAAGTGCACACCGATATTGCTTTCATGAGTTATGATAAGTAGGTACTGAAAGTGGGATCTTAGCCAAAGCTCATCGAAAGCGATCAAGAAAGTTTTCTTGAGGTATCTTCAGGTACCAAGGATCTTAGTGTTTACATATCGGCGTAATCGACACTTCTTTTAAGTGATCGGGTTTTAGTTGATTCCGATTATGCGCTATGTGATGATAAAAGTTTACTTTTGATTATATCATTATTTGACGGGCCGGCTGTCAAGTTTGTGGAAAAGGTCAAGGCACACTTACAACTTCTTCTACTATGGAGGCAAAGTATGTGGCATGTTATGAGACTACTTGTCATGCAATATGGTTGCAAAACTTCATTTCATCTTTGGAGGTTATCACTCCATTTTTAGACCGATGAAATTGTTCTATGATAATTTCTCAGTTGTCTCTTTCTCTAGGAAAACTATGAGCACTTTTCGCTCCAAACACATTGATGTGAAGTTCTTTTTTTGTTAAAGAGAAAGTTGCAGAGTCCTTCATTTTAGTTGAGCACACGCCTACGATTAGCATATTGGCAGATCCATTAACCAAAGGCTTACTATCTATTTGTGTGTTTCAAGAACACGTCACCTGCATGGAATTGTTAGGAGCCTTAAATCTTTGTTTTAGTGGGAGTTTTTCCTTTTTATGTATTTTGTAAGGAAATCTTATGTTTTTTCGTTAGTACATGCACATTTTAACGTTTGTCATTATCTTATGATTTTGTGTCATTTTGATCAGATGAATGACATAATTATGTTTTTTCTTTCTATTGAATCAATACTCTTGTCATTGAAATGTTTCTAGATTAATAGCGTTTGATTATGTACGATTTATGCATCCTCTCGGTGTATTAATTGTATATGATTGGTTGTGATTATGTATGTATCTTGTTGAAGCATTTAAGTTATGATTTTGATTAATAACGTCTGATTATGTACAATCTATGCATCATCTCGATATGTGAATTGTATATAATTGGTTATAGCTATGTAAATATATTATGAAAGCATTTGAGTTATGATTATGTTATTCAAGTGGGAGAATATTAGATTAATTTATTAATTATAGACATAATCATATAACAATTTTAATTGTATAATTGTGCATGTTAATTATGAGTCATTTATGGGATGGTTTAATATTGATTAGCTATGGGTTCATGGTTCTATTTTCTCTCTTGCTTTGGTAAGCTTGAATTTATTGAAAGCACAATTATTCCCTTATGCTATATATATATATATATATATATATATATATATATATATATATATATATATGTATATATATATATATAAGTAAATAGAGTCTTAGAATTTTACATTGATTTGGTATAACTTATTTTGAGGAGAAAGAAAAAGCGCATCTTGTACTAAACTTTATTTGATCTTTGTCTTCTGATTTGGGAGGCGTAATGTCCTTGATTAAGATGTCAGTATGGGGTAAGTTTTATACTCACTACGATTAATATGCTTATTTGTTTAATAAAATTATTATTTTATAATATATTTTATTAAATTTTTTGATATTTAATCAATTATTTTTGTACTCAATAAATACCTTGATCTTACAAAATAATTTAGCATTATTAGAGCCGCAAAATCAACACCATTGTAAAGTGGTGGGTTTGTCCGGTTCCGGACTCGCCCCCTCGTCCCTATTGGGACAGGTTTCGAATCTGTCTTATTGGATTTTTTACTGGATTTTTCACAGGTGACGGGTTCCAAATTGCTTATTCCCAACCACCCCCACCTCGAATACATAAAAAAAACATTATTTTAAAAATATAATAATTAATAAAAATTAAAATAATAAATAAATAAATTATAAAAAATATATTATTTTATAAAATATATTAACACTATCTAATTATAAATTTAAAAAATAAATAAAATGAAATAAATATAATAGTTAAACAAGATAGATCTCACACCGGCCCATTTAATTTTCGTAAGACAAATATGGAAACCCACCATTTAATTGATATGAAACTCCAAAAACTGAGGCAATAGACTATAGACTTGCTTTAAGGGCATCGGGTTATCCTCTAATCAACTATAGCTTAAGATTTCCATTGTTCCTTCCCCACACTATTAAAGAAGCCCTTATATACTGCTTCGGCATATTTTCGCAGTATGCTTCGAATTAAGGCATTAAAAAACATGGAATACATGGTCAGAATACGGACAGCGACCAGCAAGTATACTGGAGGTTTAGCAGTTATACAGGGCAGCCAAGTGGACTACAAAGAAAGCAGCAGTAAACAAACAAAAAGCCGCAGCCCTCAAATGCAACCATCAGCCTCATCCAGTCATAAAATCAATCAAAAAAAAGTTTTATCAGCATTGTACATATTTGACCATGACCATAATTACAAAGAAACATGTCTTCGTCCTATTAACAAAAAAAGGCCTCATTGCCGAACATCACCCTATTCCATTATCTCCAAATGGTCCAAAAAAGACAAGGGGAAGCTACCAGCCACACGTTCTTATGTTTTTGCCACCAAATCTTTAAGAGAAGTGTCTCACGGACTAAAAGGAAGAAGCCAGCTTGCTCCAACAATGGCAAGAAAGAGCTCCCAAAGAATCCTTAGCCTTTTGGCATGCACAAGGAGGTGCTCAACTGTCTCATCCTCTTCTTCACAAAGAAGGCACCTATTGGCTATAGCTCTTCCGGGAGCTTGCCCCAAAAGAACTCCCAATTAAAAAAACTCACCTTCATGGTTGTCACACCCATGTAAACAGCTTAAACACCCATGTAAACAACTCAAACCCATCCAACCTTTCCCTATGACTCTCTAAAAGCAGTGTAAATGAGAGACAAATCAAAGTTACAGGAAACTCTCCCAACTTGTATTACCGCACTATACAAGATAAAAAAATGCAAGTGTCTCAACACTTGTTACACAATGGAATACAAGAAACCATGTACTCAGCCTTCTAAGCCCTCAGCAGGCAGGGCAGAGGCTTTAT